>CM062375.1:42204294-43404294 GCA_031216125.1 Dalbergia cochinchinensis
CCTAATATGTATATAGTGGTAGTTAGTACTAGTGACCCGCTAACCTGCAGATTGATTGTATTAAATGTTGTGAGGTTTATTTCTGTTTGTATAAAATTTTGCTAGACCTCAACTTTGAGCAGGTTAGATTATATACTAGAGTTGTTCCTTTCTTTTGTGAACTGAGTTCCTGATGAGCTTAGAAGGTAACCGGTGTAGTATCAGTACAATGTACATATTGCAAACTTAAAAATGTTGTTCATATATGTATATACGAGTTTAGCGACATATGTGTCTAAATCATTTGATTTCCTTTCTTTTGACTAGCATAGATCATGAATGTAAGTAATACTTTTCTAATTACTATGTTAACACTCGAGTAAAACATGGTAGTTGGGAGGGTGTTACGGATATGAACTGAAAACGAAGTAAAATTATATTCTTATTCAAGTATAATTTAGCTAATGATTTGAAGAAGACATCAGCGCTGCAAGAACTAAGTTTCAAGACATCAGAAAGTAGTACTGGATATCAGAAACTACGCTTATTTAATTAGTTAAGCTCATTTAACACAAATTCGGGGCAAAAAGGTAATTTTATACAAAAGCTTCCCAGGACCACCTGGACTTTTCCAGATATCATGCAGTACTTATAATTAATATTTCAAACTCCCGAGTGATGATTGGGTTTAATCATCATTTAATCCCGCGTTAAATTACCTCAGGGGTATTTTGGTAATTTCACATACAGGAAAAACCAAGAATTGAGATTTTCACCTCTATCATTATCCATAACATATCTAATTCCCTTCAAATATTCAACAAACCCCTTTAGGGTAGCTTGGACCGGTCGCCCTTGATTTCCAGGCAAAAATGACCTCAGGGGCATTTTGATCATTTGAACATAGGAAAAATTGGGGATTACGATTTTCATATGGATTGCTATCTAAACCTCATATAACCTCATCCTAATATTAAATTATCCCATTGAGGATGGTTTGGACTGGCCGCCCTTGATTTTAGTGTAAAAATAACCTCAGGGGTATTTTGGTCATTTTGCACAATAGGAATAATTGGGGCGTTACATCTTCAAGCTAACGAAGGCTCTTTGTAGTACACGAAACAAGCTCCTCAAGCTTGGTATGATAGACTGAGTACCTTTTTATTGAAGAATGGTTTCAAGAGAGGTAAAGTTGATACTACTCATTTCACTCTTAAACAAAATAATAACTTTCTGATAGTTCAAATATATGTTGATGACATCATATTTGGCGCTACTGATCATTCTCTCTATGAGTACTTTTCAAAATTAATGTAGAGTGAATATGAGATAAGCATGATGGGTGAACTCAAATTCTACTTAAGTTTGCAAATAAAATAGCAAAAGGAAGGAACCTTGATCTATCAAGAAAAATATACAAATGAGCTTTTGAAAAAAAAAATTAATATGGATCAAGCCAAACTAGTAAGTACCCCCATGCATCCATCTCAAATCATTGATGCAAATGAGAATGGTGAAAAAGTCTCAGAAAGTAATTATTATAGAATGATTAGTTCACTACTGTATCTTACAGCTAGTAGACTAGACATTCAATTTAGTAAGGGAATTTGTGCTAGATTTCAATCTGACCCAAAGCAATCACACTTAAATGTTGTTAAGAGAATTCTTCAATATTTATCAGGTACTACTAATCTCAACTTGTGGTATGAGAAAGGTATATTTTGTGAGATTGTAGGTTATGTGATGCTGATTTCGCTAGAGATAGAGTTGAGAGAAAAATCACTAGTGGTTGCTACCATTTCCTTGGAAAAAGTTTGATCACATGGTTGTGCAAAAAATAGAATACAATTGCTCTTTCTACTACTAAGGCTAAATATCGGTTATTGTTGCAAATTCTTTGCATCCAGGATGTTGTGGATAAAGAGCCAATTTGGAAGATTATCACTTGAGGTATTTCAAAATTCCTATCTACTGTGATGATCCTAGTGTTATTAGTCTTGCTAGGAATCCTATCTAGCACTCTAGATCTAAGCATATCGATGTTAAACATCATTTTATCTGAGATCATGTTCAAAAAGGAGATGTTGAGTAAATGTCTGTGAATACTGAAGACCAAGTGTCAGATATATTCACAAAGCCATTAGCTGAAGATCGTTTGTGTTTTAAAGAAGTTTTTAAATTTAATGGTTTTTGTAACGCCCTAATTTTTACTGTAATTTTTACTGTCATTAGAAATTACTCAATTACCGAATTACCGTAGGTAATTATTACATAAGATTTGAGGCCGAACAATCCTCAATAAAGGAATATAACATTAGAAGAGAGGTTAGGAACGATTCATGCGAGAGTCGCAAATCCCGAATTTCTGTACGTATAAAATGACCAAAATGCCCCTGAAGTTATTTTACTCAGAAAATGAGGATCGTGGGCCCCACCTATTCTCAAGGGGATATTTTGAGGATAATAAGGGATTGTTTGTGTTATGTGTGTTAATAGAGCAGAAGGATCTCAATTTTGAGTTCCGACGTGCGCAATAACCAAAATGCCCCTGCGGCTGTTTTAACTCCGATGTGCGTGCCGACTAAGCCCAAACCTCACTAAAATGTTTTAAAATTTGTTTTTAAGCCATGATTAACCATTGGTTAAGCTCGGGTGGCCTCGGGCAGTTTTTAAGTGAAAGTACGATTTTGCCCCTGTTTTTGGGCAGTTTTGCGAATTTCGAGATTTTTGATTCGTATACCGAAACCTAAGCAATATTAGGCTCACATTAAAGCTTATTAAATTCTAAATATTAATCTAGAGTCAAAATTATGTATTTAGATTGATTAGAACCCAAAATTGCTCAAAAACACCCAAATTGCTTACTAATTCACTTAAACCCTTAACCGTAAATTCTCTAAATTACACGAATACCTTGCCTACACCTAAATAATGCATGGAACACACAAATTTCACTTCTTTGGGCTGTAATGGATGAAATTATTGATGCCATTATGCAGCTGAATTATTGCCAAAAGTTGCACTAAAACAAAATGCCAAAATGTCACCATAAGAGACATAATTCCTTAATTTCATACAACTTTGTCTAAAATGATTTTTTCCTCCCTTATTTCTCCTGCAAAATTCCGTCCACTACCTCATCATTTTGGCCAATTAGAAGCCTCAAAATCTTCTATAAATAGGCTTGCTTGAGTGGTCTTGGAATTCTTGGTTCATAACTAGTTTTTAGGAGCACCAAAAACTTTCTTTCTTCCTCCTCTTTGGATGAATTCTTTCTTCAATTTTTTCAAAGAGATTTTGTTTCATTTCACTTCAAGAAACCAAGTTCTCTTCCTCTTCTTCAACTCAGATTAGGTAGGGAGTTGTTTCTAAATTTATTTCTATGCTTTGAGGAGTTGTGTTTTTAGCTCAAAATGATGAAATTATGAACTTACCTTAGCTTTTCATTTTGGTATCAGAGCAGTTCGATTCTCATGGAGCCTGAGGATTGGACTAGCTATGCTTCTAAAGCATAATACGTTAGTGACGTCATGTGTAGATGTTTATCATTAGGATGAGCTTGAGGATTAGAAATACATGATTACTGTATGTTGAAAGTGCCATGGTAACTTGCTCACTTTGCATGGAATATTGGGCCTGATCACCTCGATTGTTCTTTGTTTTGTGTGTATAGGGACCAATGGCACGTCGACAACAGACTAGGAGCGCAGCACAGAATAATCAAGACAACGAGACAGCCGAAGCACTCCGCGACGTAGCAAGGACCATGAGAATGATGATGGAACGAATGGATCAGGATCGTCAAGCCAATATGAATCAGGGACATGAGATTCCTGAACATGCCTCTTTCAGGGAGTTTCGTAAGGCAAACCCACCAGTTTTCAAGGGGACACTGAATCCAAATATTGCAGATGAATGGATTCGGAATATTGAGAAGGTCTTTGTTGTAGTCCCATGCTCGGAGGAGCAAAAGGTCACCTTCGCTACTCATATGCTTGAGGTGATGCCGGTTTACGGTGGGCGGTGTTCGAAGACTCCTGGAGACGACCGACGTGGACATTGATTGGGAACTATTCAAGGTCCATTTTTACGAAAAGTACTTTCCAGAGACAGTTAGAAATGCCAAGGACATTGAATTCATGCAACTTGTCCAGGGGAATATGAATGTGGCCCAGGACATCTGCGATTTGAAGAACTCATTAAGTTCTCAAGAATGTACCAAGGAAATCCTGATGAGTACTGGAAATGCATTAAATACGAGTCAGGGTTGAAGGCGGAACTTAATGTGGCAGTTGCACATTTGGAGATTAGGGATTTCTCTACCCTAGTTAACAAATGTCGGATTATTGAAGAAGGTCAGAGAAAACTAAACACCCGAAAGTTAGATAATATTACCAAAAAGTTGACACCTCAAGGTCAGCAGTTCAAGAGGCAGAATCGACCTCCATTTCCCCCTCAATCAAGACCACAAGGGACACAAAGAAATTTTCAACAAGGAAGGCCAAACAACAACAACCGCTACAACAATAACCCCAGTAACAATCGCAACAACAACAATAACAACAATAAAGGGAAAGCACCACAAAGAGGTCGGCCCGATTGCCTCCACGGCTGCGCCATCCATGGAATGTCCCAAGTGCGGCAAGAATCATGGGAGCATGCCATGTCGAGCTGGAACAAGCGTGTGCTATCGATTGTGGAAAACCAGGTCATTACTCCCGAGAATGCACGGAAAGGAACCTGCCAACCCCCAATCCCAAGCCGCAATACCAGGGAAGGGTATTTACTGTTAATGCTGAAGAAACAACAAAGTCACGAAATCTCGTGGAAGGTAAGGGTAATATGCATGGTAAAGACTTAATTGTACTATATGATTCTGGCGCTTCTCATTCTTTTATCTCCCATTCATGTGTTAAAAGCCTTAATTTACCTATGACTGAGCTTCTTTTTGACCTTATTGTTTCTACCTCGACTGGAAAACCCGTTAGGACTTGTAAATATTGTTTAGATTGTAGTTTTATTATAGATAATAGATCCTTTGTTTTAGATCTTATTTGCTTACCCATGCGAGGTTTAGATGTGATTCTTGGCATGGATTGGCTTGAGGCCAACCGTGTCTTTGTTAAAGCTAGAGAAAACCATCACTTTTCTTCCTATTCCTATTGAACCTAAGAAACCCATAAGTCTTTACAGTTTTTAAATCTACATAAGCATCCATACACAAACATCTTTGGGTACTTTCTCTCTTCATAAGTCCAAGCTAAAAGCCCAAAAGAAGAATTAAGTATGCAAGGCCACGTATCAAATTGAAGATTAGAGTTTTAGTTTACACACTCAGAAAGAAGATGGTTTGATCAGTAAGAAAAGATGAGGATTAGAAAATAGAGAATATTTGGGCTCATGGTATTTAGTGGATGAAGATGAGTTTATGGTGAAAACAAAATGAGACTCTGATAGGTCAGAAAGTGAATAATGAAGCTTAGAAAATAACCTCGTGAGAAAGTTTTCTTAAGAGTCAGAAACCTCTCCTTCTGAAAAACAATGGAAAAGGCTGGATAATTCCCACTCTTTTGAGGTTCTTTCTCCCACATCGCTTCACCTTCAGTCATGTCACATGCCGTCACTTAAACAACCCCCTACTCCTCACACATCACACTTTTTACCTTCAACTTCAACCTACAAACATGCTACCTAAACTATTTCATCTCCGTTTACACCTTCTTCTCTTAACCACAACTATATTCTCTCAAACCCTCTATTCTGTAATAAGAATCGTTCTCCTTTTCACAAACCATCTTAAGATTCAATTTTTTATCTCATCCTTTTATTTCTTCTTTGTACACATACCCCAACAATGGCTAAAGGCAAAAGTATTGATCAATCACTGCTGAGAAAGCTTCCTTCACATGTACGGTGATCTTAGCATGTAGAATTTCTATGAAAAATCCTTTTCTTCAAGAAAGATGGTACCTAGAAAGTCACTAAGAAAAGATCTTTGTGAAGAAATAATTGTTCTTGACAAAGTCTTTACATTTCAAAAATGGGAGGAATATTTGGAGATAAATAAACGAGACTTCCCAGGATTGATTACTACTTTCTACTCTTATCTGGAGAGACCCTTAGCCTCATCTGTTAAAACAATGATTAGAGATTATACCATTGACATCACTGCCTCAGGACTCTCCAAGATCATCAAGGCACCAAATGCTGGAATCATCTACAGTTCCTCACCAAACTAGGCTCATTCTCTAGGGATAAATGAATACAGATTCCATTATGCTGAGTGATAAGGTTAGGAAAGTATATAGGGTAGTACAATTTTCTATTTTACCTCTTATAGGAAGCACTTATGCACTAGTCGGCATAGACTGCATGCTCTTGTATTGACTGATGGCAAAAAGAAGAGTAAACACACCAATGCTCATTCTGGATTATATGATAAGTGCGAGGACTGCCAGTGTTCTATACGAAATGTTGTTGACTAGGCTTCTCTAACATATGAGATTTCTACTTATCACTGAAAGATATAAGTACCTGGAAGGAACAATATTCACACATTCTTCCTTCAGAACCTCAAAGAAAAGGACCACCATCCCAGCTTATGAGCCAACCAAGCAGAGTCCCTAGACAAGAGGAGATCAAGTAAGAAAAACTTCCCAAAAGTTCGAGTCTCAACAGGTAAAGCTAAAAATCCGCTCTACTTCTTTGCACCAATGAAAGGAATCCAAAAGAAAATAGGAGTTTGTATCACAAGGAACTTAGATAGCAGATAAAATAGTGAGATTAATCAAAAAGAGATATTTGGGCTCAACTCAAAAATATGCCTAAGCATGAATCTAGGGTCTCCATGCTGATAAAGGAAGTCATAAAATACTAAGAGGCTGGTTATCTAGTTATTCTTACTGACTCTAAAGAATAAGAAGAAGATGAAGAAGGTGTAGAAGATGAAGAACAAGTAGAAGTATCCTTATCGGAAAGTGAGGAAAACTTGCTCAGAAGTGAGAAGACTAGGTTGAGTGCCTTAATAGAACCTATCATCGAGGAGCCTGCTGAGGAAGCAAATGAACTAGAATCTTCTCTCATCTTGGTGATGCCTTAACCTCCTCCCTCTATTCGCATTACTCCTATGGAAGAAGAAGAGAATAGGACATCAGACGCTGAAGCTCCTCCAGCTAAAGAAGTTGCTGCTTCTGTGTCAGTTCAAATGCCCAATATTTGTTATGCTCCTTCTACTAAGCCTAATTTTGTTCTTGCATCTACTACCAATCATACTCCATCCTCTCCACCATCTACAACTGCTCCTACTACTAATGCCCAGGCTGAATTGCCTAAGTCAAGGGAAACCATACCCCTAGATATGCCTAAGCCTTCTCCTAGAGCTGCTCCATCAATATCTATACCCATCCATTTGCCTTATCAATCTTCAACTGAGCCTCCAACAAGCTCCTAGTTTGATCAGCTTATCTTGTGACATCTCAAAGAGATTGCCTCTAGGGTTGATCAAGTAAAAGCAACAAATATTCAGCATGGCACCCAACTCCATCATCACGAAGAATTAATCAAACATGAGCTTCACTTCAAACATGAGTTTGGATAAAGATATGCTGAATAAGAAAATTAATCAAGATAAAATATCACAAGTATACTTTTCATTTATTAAAGCACATGAACTCTTAGAAAGTTTCTGTTAATGGCTAAAAATCAAGTTGTTTGTAAAGAGATATTAAACGATGATATCTTTCTCTTTAACACTCTGATACCTCTCAGAAAGTATGTTGACATACTTCAAAAATAATCAAAATAGCTACGATCTAAGTCACTTGAGGCTATAAAAAACTTTGATCTTATCCATATCATGCTTTAGAAAAGGACTTCTTGAAAATCACATCCTCTGCTAAGTTGAAAGAATATTATTTATAATGCTACATTTTCTGTAATATTTCTTTTAATCTCTCTTCAAAAGATTTTCTTCAAATTGGTTTATCATCATTAAAAAAGTGGAGATTGTTAGCTCCAGAACCCTTCTAAAAAGCTTTAAGGCAGTTATTAAAAACTGGACTGAACTAGCCGATTCAACAGAAAAAGCGGTGAATTGGCCACCTCACTGATCCGGTTCTGCTATTGGACCGGTTCTGTAGTTGTACCAGTGTGAATTGGTTAAACTGGTCAAACCCAGTGCAAATTGGTCAAACTATCCAAAATCACGAGAACTGTAGGTCAACCCAATGCTTTCAAGAAAATTCAGAATTTCATCAAAAATATTAAACATAAGGTTCGAACCTCTTCCTTGCTGGAAAAGGAAAGAAGGCACTACTCTCTACCACTAGGCTAGCTAACTTTTGGTGTTATATTTCATTTTTTTTACATATATATATGTATAACATATATTTTATTATATTAAATTGTATTTTTATATGTTAATTTAATTATATCCGGCTTAACCAATTCAACCTGTGACTCATTGGTTGAACTAGTGACCTAATGACCTAATGTCTTAGCCGAGTCAATCACTGGTCCGATTCTAAAAACTATGCTTTAAAGTAATATATTTTGAATGATAACAAAGCCAATTTAAGGAAAATATTTTGAAGAATGATTAATGTTTATCTTGAGTTTCTTGAAATAGCAGGTTCTTTCATTAGCATAACATGGCTCTATTAAGCGAGAAAAATTTTACTCTATATGTGTAAACATGTTTTATCTCATATTAAGAGATGGAAACTAAATGGAAGTGAAATTTATATAAAAAATCAAGCTTAAAAATGCCTAACGATTTGAAGAAAAGAAACCAGAACAAGAAACCAAAACTTAGGTCTTCAGAAAGTAGCACTGAACTTCAGAAAGTATATGTGGAATAAAGATATCAATCAAACTCTAATGTGCTCTACAATCTTCAGTCATCATATTTGCAATGTTTTTAGCATCAACAAACTATAATTAAAGATCAGAAAATTGAAGATTCATCAAGGAAATGATACCACACTTTAGAAAACTCACTCAATAGTGAAACAATGCACTCTACAAGAAAATGAGGGAAACTTAAAATTCAAATTTGAAACTGAAAACTCGAAATGCAGTGTCATAACTAATGTGACATCTTTTTTGCCAACTTGGCCAACTAACCTAGCTTCTAGAAGAAAGAGTTAAAAAACCATGATTAGGAAGTAGAAGTAGTTTGAGGTTAAAAACCTCATTTTACAATGGCTTCTGCAACAACTCTGACAAATAGATAAGCTACTCATCTAGACTACTTTTCCAAGACACAAATGGATGATCAACATGTGTCACTCAGAGATTTGATCAAAGGCAATGGTCATAAGCAAGGCCATCTATAATAAAGATGTTGTGCTTTCAAAGAAAGTAGACAAACACTGCATAAAGAGCAAATACTCTGTGAAAATTTCTCCTCATCTTCTTGCAAGTTTGTTACATCTAGTGATCATTTTCCTTGTGTGTAAAAATCTTCTTTCTATGTTTCTTCATTGTTCATACATTCTTCCAAGGAAAAATAGATAGAACGAAGTCATTCAAGTTATTCTAGGTTTTTCACTGTACATCTTATGGAAACTTGAGTGTAGGTTAGTTTGAGTTACAAACCCAAGCATAAACCTCTTTATCCTCGATCTAGTAGTGATTGGTGTGAGTTAACTTGGAGAGGCTAGTCAAAGACCAATTGCAACGAGACAGTAAAGGTGTTTTATTGGTCACGATTTAGCTTGGAGAGGCTGGTTAAAGACTACCCGATTTAGCTTGGAGAGGCTAGTCAAAAACTACTCAGTTTAGCTTAGAGAAGCTGGTCAAAGACTACTCGGTTTAGCTTGAAGTGGCCGATGAACAACTACTTAGTTTGTGACAGTAGGGGTTGTCTACTGATCATAGGTGAAAGCTTATGAAGGCTATTGTAAAGACTATTCTTATTCTTTCTCGGGTTGAGAAAGATTTAGTAGAACTCAACTGTTGTTGAGAATTAGATGTACACAGGTAGACCGAACCAATATAAAAACTTTTGTGCAGTATATCTGTCTTCTCCTTCATCTTTTATTTATTTAGTGCAATCAATTTAATTACTATATTTTGTCTGGAAAGCTTTTTTTTATGCATTTAGTTAACTTTCTTAGTTCAGAAAGCTCATTTTTTGACGTTTCTAATGCTGTTTTCGCTACACTTCAAGCTTTTATATACAAGGCAGTGTCTCCAAATCTTGAGTGCAAAGACTATTGCTATAATTTTCAAGTCATAGATGGGATAATTAATGTAATACCCTAAAAATTAGTTAAAAATTAATTTGAGTTTTGTTAATCATAATTTCAACAATCTGACAATTTTAGTAATGGTGAGGACAGTCCAATGGATTTGTAAAAAAAAAATGAATAGTAACTTGTGGCTTTCGGGCTAGCTAAAACCCTAGATTTGGAACCCAGAGGTGCCCGAAACTGAGAAATTATAGGATTAAGGTTAGAAATAGTTAAAAAATAAACATTTTATACCTAGAATAATTTTTAGGCAATGCCTGATTACCCAGATGCACTATTTTACCCGTTCGGTAAAATTTCGGTGTGCAATTTCTAACACCGAAAGCTAGTTTGACCTATAAAAATAGAGAATGGTTATCCATTCAAACCAAATGAATGGCTAAGATTCAATCTTGAATAACAAGATCCAATCCTAGTCATCCATATTAGTTTCTTTTATGAAGAAATTAGACTCTATATTAAAACAATACTTTCAACATCTTATCAGATAACTACAAGTCACCTAATCTCATTATTTCTTCTTTCTAATTTCGGCCAACATATAAGAAAGGCAGAACCTCCAGTTTTGCTTCTTCAAACACAAGAAAACTTGATTCCAATGCCTAAACACCTAGCCTAGACTTGATAAAACCACAAACTCTCTTTACAAAACTTATTCCACACATTAATACCTACAAATCTAAAAGATTAAAATCTCAATTCTCATCTATCCTCACCTTGATATCTCACTTCCTCACTACCTAAGGAAGGTTTGTGGCTTGAATTGGTGGCCTTGAAGTGAAGAGAAATCAATTGGAACACCTTTTGAGTATAAAACTCTAAAGTTTGCAAAGTAGGGTTTTCGTGTCTTGTTTTGGGTAATTCTGTTTCTTGCAGATTTTGGTTGTTCTAAATTAGTTAATTCTGGTTCTAATATGAGGTTGTACATAGATATTGATGTATTTGCATATGTGGGGTAGTTTAGTGTGGTGGAAAAATCATATTTTGTTAAAGGAGTATTGGATTAACTTACTGGAAATTTGGTTTTCTTACAAGCAAGGAATGATCACGAATTTTCTAACCTATTTAGAAGCTTTAGATTGAGCTGAAAATTTTATATGATATAGCTAATATTTTAAGGAATCTTTAATAATGGGCACTTTTGCTATGTTCAAAAAAATCAAGAACCGAGACTGTACCTATGCTACCCAAAATGTTAGAATAGAAGCTATAAATTTTGCTAATTTTGTTACCATATTAGATGATTGAATTGTCACTTGAAATTTTTACTAGCTTTTGAGGACATATTGAAGTCCAACTATGAGTTTTTGTATAATTTGATATGATCATCTGATAGGGTAATAAAATTGGGAACTATAGCTATTGGCTGTAAATAGAGGGTTTTTGTCCTCTGAATTTGTCTAATTTTCTTAACATAGTTAGATAACTCTTTTTGCTTAGAATTTTATGGAACCTTATGGACACATTAAAGCCTCTTAGATAATTTTTATAGCCTTGGATTTGATGATTTGAAATGCAAAATAAATTGTGCTACGAATATGTGAAATTTGTCATTGTGCTGAAAATAAATTGATGCTTTGAATTGATGAAATAATGGCATCTTGTAATAGTATGACATGAGCACATGAATATGAATATGAATAATTGAGCAGGTGAGCTTATTGATGAGGTTAGGCACACATAGATATAAATGCTTTTTACAATTGCACATATGCAAAAGAAAAGCATAAGATAATGTTTCTTGGGCTGGAGAAAGCAAATCCAATTTGTTAAGGAAAGTAAACCTGACTACCAAGAAGAGCGTAAAATTTATAATTCTTACGCTAGAGAAAGTAAATTTGATCTGTCAAGGAAAGTAAACTTGTCTAGAAATAGGTCTATGTGAGAATTGTAGAAAGTAAATTCAATGATCATGTATAGGAATAAACTTAGTCCTAAAAAGCAGTCTATTACCTATTATTGCCACGCTAGGGCTAGTGGTACGTATCACCCATATGTGACAAGATTAGTCGAGGGCCAAGACAAGTTAAAGCAGTAAGTTTTCTACGTAATCCTTTTTCTTTTATGCCAAATAAAGAAGTTTAGTATTCGGAAGTATGATTCGGAACTTTAAAAATAAACCGTCATTAGGTAATGCATGACCACTTTTTTTCTTAATTGATCGAAGTAGCTGGGGCGATGATGATGACATTATGATTGTGTATTTGGGGAGTTACTGATAAGGGGCATTTGTGCCACTTATCTTACTTCTAAACCTTAGCTTTTACATGAGTTTTAAGGTGTTGTTGATTCAATTAATAAGGATTTTAATTTATTCCTGATTATGTGATTTTGATAGAATTGATAGATTTTGCATTGATTTTGGGATAATTTGTAATTATACCCTGTTGCGTTTGACTTATCTCTTTGAGTATCATTTTGTGCACAGGAGCTTTGAATCAAGTGTAATTGTCAAGAACAAGGTTGGAAACTGTTAGGAAGAATTTAGAAGCAAAATAGAGGAATTCTTGAGTTCATTTGAGCAAAATTGCAAGAAGTATTGTAAGAGAAAATCTGTATCTCTTTCTACAAGGATTAGATTAAGACAAAAGAAGATGTTTGGAAAGCTCAAGAAGTCCTCTACAACTTTCATGTTTAGCTCAAAACCCAGTTCTAAGAGTGTCTTGGTGAAAATCGAGTTGCAAGATTAAAGGTTGATGATGTTCTGATGCTGTCCAACTTGACCTCTAGTTAGTATTTTCGCAATATCTGGAGCTACAGATGTCCAATTGAGGTGATTTCAATGGCGTTGGAAAGCTTATTCAAAGGGATACAACTTTAACTTCTAGTGCCAAGGCCAATTATGTAACATCCCCTACTACTTTATGAATTAATGACTATCCCCACAAACCAACACGGGTCTTTTCAGCGTGCTTTGTCCTCACTCGCATGCTTCTTAGGAAAACTTCCAGAGGTCACTCATCCAAAATTGCCCCAAGCCAAGCCCGCTTAAGTGTGGAGTTCTTTCAGTTTGGGCTCCGAAAAAGAAGATGCATCTTGTTGGTATAGGTAGTACACATCAATTCATATAAGCCCTGCTTAACTGTATAGTCCCATACCTATACAGTCTCAGGATCCCTCTTATTCGGGTGTGTAATCGGTTCATTTATGTACCCCTCCGCTTTCGAAGTCTGCCAGGAGCCGCTCCTTGTCCATGCCTCCTTGCACCGGCGATCACTCCCCGACTTCGCAATCCCCGGGTGTGTTACATGCCCACCAGCTTCTGCCCGGGAATTGTGAAGTCGGGGAGTGATTGCCAGTGCAAGGAGGCATGGACAAAGAGCAGCTCCTGGCAGACTTTGAAAGCGAAGGGGTACATGAATGAACCGATTACACACCCGAATAAGAGGGATCCTGAGACTGTATAGGTATGGGACTATACAGTTAAGGAGGGCTTATATGAATTGATTTGTACTACCTATACCAACAAGATGCATCTTCTTTTCGGTAGCCCAAACTGAAAGGACTCCACAGTTAAGCGTGCTTGACTTGGAGCAATTTTGGGATGGGTGACCTCCTGCGAAGTTTTCCTAGGAAGCGTGCGAGTGAGGACAAAGCACGCTGAAAAAACCCGTGTTGGTTTGTGGGGACAGTCGTTAATCCATAAAGCAGCAGGGGATGTTACAAATTGCAATTCTGTCCACCGCTAGAGTGGTCAACGAGCACTACAGCGGTCATGCAATGATGCAGAATACCTCATTTAACCTGTTTTTGGGCTTCACTTTGACCTATTTTAGAGAGTAGTATATAAGGGATTGATATAGACTTTTACCCTAGCTTTTCACTTAGTTTTTACTTAGTTTTAGAGGCAACCATACTCTTCTCTCTCTCTCTCTCTTCTTTTCATTTTCTCTCTCTTAGGGATTTCATTAGTGGATTGTTGATTCTTGTGGATGAGAGCAAGGATTGTTACTATTATTTCCAAGTATTCTTTTATATTCATTGATTGTAATCGTCCAAGAAAAGAGGAGTAGATTTCATAGCTAGTGTAGGGAACTTCGGATGGATTGGGATAACCTTGAGACCCTTTGTTCATGTTGAATGCATTAATTTTCCTATTATTCTTCAGTTTTTATTCTTATAATAATTGTGGTCATTTCTATGATTGTTATTAGGATGCCCAATTTGGTGATTGTTTTTTTGGGAAACCATTTAGCCATAATAGATAGATTTATCAAATTATGTTAAAGGAGAACAATGAAATTAACCTTCTGATTAGCAGTTAGGCTCTACCAACTAGTATTTTAGATCATTGTAACTTCCAATTAGTTTGAGATCTTAGTTATTGTTAATCTTAGTGGTCAAATTCTAGAGATTGATTAATCACTAGTAGAGTTGCAAGCTAATAACAACTAAGAGCCATTAATGGATTCAACATGTGGTCAATGATAATTCATTCCCATCCTAGGATTACCTTGCACTAGTGTCTTTCTCTTTATTGCTAATACTCTGTTGCTATTAACTATTAATTTTCAACTACTATAATTTTATTCTTCAAAACCCCCAATTCTCAACTAAGTGATAAGGCCTCTTTGGGAGACAACCTAGGTTGTGCCCTTTGCTACACTTTTGGTACAATTTAATATTCAAACTATTTTCTAATTTGTGTGAGTAATGACAACTCGCATCAGTTACTCTATTGATAATTATAAATGCTCACCCTTATGTTTTTGTGCTCTTGTGTCGTCTTTAGGTTGCTGTAGAGAATTGAGAGGCTGCAATGCAAAAGAACTTGGAAGTGCAATAGTATAGTAGTTAATGCTTTTATTATATTGTATTTAGTGAAATGAATATGTACATAAATATGTTAGAGAACAAAGATGTGTTAAAGCTCATAGAAGAGCTTTCTTTATGTACTTAACTTTGTATTAAACAAATATTTTAGTTATCTTGAATCAATCGAGCTTGCTATTGATATTTAAGAAAGGTCCGCTAATCTATAAGTAACAACTCTTGAGTCCAATGTCATGGCTTAAAACTGATGTTGTACTTGGAAGGATGCTATAGTAAACCTCATGGGACTTGAGTTGTGTAACACCCTAGTAATTAACCAAATACACCTAGGTTAAATCTGATTAATGACTAGACTTTACTCCTTGCTTTGGTTCTTTCTTCATAATTTGAAAATACTTAGTGAAATTAAGAGCCATTTTTTTTAAAAAAAAAACATAATTGAAAACGTGAGCCGAGTACAACATGAACGAGTAAGCGGAGTATAATAAGACGTTTAAGAATATATCACATCATATCACTTTGGCTCCATCATATAATATCCATAAGCACATTATAACATATATTTACATACAATAACCTCACTCAAAGGGTGGGTTATGATCATACATCATTGTCTTATGCAAACCCATAAAGGAAAATATACATAAGGAAATACATGCCCCTAAACTAGATAACTCCATAAGCCGGGAAGGTTATTCTAAAACTAGGGTGTATGATCACACATAAATCTACTAAGAACCTTCTATGGCCACTGTCCTGGAAATGGGGGAATAAATCCGATCCACTGATGAGTTCCCTTGGGAGGGGACACACGAGATGCACCAGGCTGGGGTCGCATGGACGACCTTCTTGCTAACCTCGGCTGAACAACTGTTTCCTCACTACCCTCTCTTACACGTGTGGGAGTAGGAGCAGAGCTCTCAGAATATACATGAGTAGGAGTGTCCTCTGAGGGATCAGTTTCAGAATATCTCATCTCGGGAACATACTCTGGAAATCCATGGACAGCAGATGAAGCGGGATAAGAACGTAACATCCTTTCATCAAGTGGATGTGCATGTTCGAAAACCATTTCATCGCCATAGGGAGAAGTAGGAGAAAATCGATAACTAGGGACAGGATGTGCAAATGGACGACCTATGTAAATAAAAACACGAATTGCACACCTCCCTTTAAAATGATACCAGCGATGCACCGGATCATAGCAAAATTCCCAAGTAGGGGTATCAACGAGCAGACGAATGTCGCCATTTGAATCTGGAGACAATGACGGAAATAAAGAAAAGGGGGTGAGAATCTTGCTAAAGAATTCTCAGTAGGGTACCTCCTTCTACAGTGTCATCATCAAAGTCCCCAGGAACCTCGGGATTATTCTAAAATAGTGAGCATGCAAAGATTCATTTTAAGTTCGGACAAATACTTAATCGAGGTTCGTCAATTTTTAATCATGCATCTTATAATGCATCATAATCTTAACATGTCATATTTACAATGAACTTTTCCTTTATCATTACATCATATTCCTCATCATCATTATCAAAATAACATGCATAAAAGAACGTCATATAATATTAGCTACACATGGACACAAAGGCACATATTTCATTTCTTTAGTGCCTTAGGTGACTTAAAATCTTATCATCATCATTATTTTCCTTGGGCCACCCTATACTCCACCCTTTTGGGAGTAATTTAGGTTATGAGCTCATACTTTACTAGTCGTCACTAGCATATACTTATCCCTTTTGATAAGCTAAAGTCCCGACTCTACCCTTTTGAGAGAACGAGTTAGGGGGCTAAAATCACCTTTTCACCACCTATAGTCTGATGGTTCCAAAGGATCATTTTCTTATAAGTTTAAGTCACCATTAAATCTTTGCATGTTATATCACAATACAATTCATAAACATCATAACATTTTCTCATTTATAGTCTTAAGCTAGAATAATATATATCAACTATAATCATGCATCTGGGAGATTCCCAGGAAAGAGAGGTGGGTCACAATGGACACGCTTAAATACCAAGTCTTTCCTTAGCGTAACCTTTCCAAATTACACTTTTACAATGATACACTTTCTTCTAGTAACAAAGGTAAATTTTACATAATAAAGAATATTTCATGCATAAGCATTCTCATTATTTGCAACAGCAACTATAACATGCAAGCTAGGAAATTATTCAATGATATCAAGTACTTAATAAGCATCCAACACTTACATAGAATTACCAATTATAGAACTAATTAGTTATGCACCTAAGGGATTTATTACCATCCTTTATGATTATTTATAGGCCTTAAGAACACTATTAAATCAAATGGGGTAGCATAGGTAGTAAGTTGTTCCTAAGGTTTTACGGTATGCTAGAAGTTATGTTTTAAATCCTTTCTTGTTATCAGCTTTCCCTATGATGCTGAAATTAGTTACTAAACCAATTATGAATCATTCTCCCTTATTTAAACATAATAAAACCTGGTTCTTATCGTTGCTTAAGATTCTGGATAGAATGCATAAATTTCATTCCCTAGAGTTCTAGAAATCTTGTTTTTATGGTTTTCTAGTTGCTAAGTTCATTTTTAGTGTTCGGGATCAATCCTAGTCTAATTGATACCAAATTTTTCGTGGCTAACTAATCCTAGACAGAATTATAACATACTAAAACAGATTTGGCATTGGCTAAACTTAAAGGGGTCAAAAACTAGGTAAATTCTAGCTCTTCGGTTGTTCTAGGGAGCTAGTTTTATCTCTAACATGCAGTGAATCATTCTCTTAACAATAAACCATAATTATCACAACTTCAAACATATCAAATCATTATCATACATTGATACTAAACTCAGATCAGTGGCCGAATCATGAATCTCATGCAATTACATAGAATCATATTTTAAGTGCATATAAAATACTAGTTCCCTGTAAAATCCTTGCAAAGTCTTAAAACTCATTTAGAAACTAGTTCTTTTGTCAAACTTGGGAGGATCTTCACAATTAAAATTCTCACTTAAGATAAAAGGAGTAAGTCTTGAGCTTTAGAGATTTAGGTGACATCTTAGAATTATAAACATGCTATGCAACCTTATTTTAATCTTATCTTTATAAGGTGATAGCTTGGAATTATAAACATGATATGCAATTCCATTTCTTTATCTTTAAGATTTAAGGTGATGACTTGAAAATTAAACATGATGCAAGAACTTGAAATATAAACATGATGCAAGAAAGCTGGAGCGCGGTAATCCGCACGTAACCAGAGAGGGAGAAGAGAATATTAAGAAACCGGAGCGGCGTAGTCCGCACAGACCTGAAGGGAGAAGAGAATTATTATCACATCTTTTTAAGCTCCAATCTCAAGACTTTTTAAAGAATAAATTCTTTAACTCCAATAATCATATTTCTTTGCTTGTGATACATGGCCAAGTCTTTGACCTCTAGGATCTTTAGGTGATGGCATAAAATAAACATGTCATGCGTTGATTCTTTTAGCCATTATAAAATAAAGTGAGAGCATAAATTAAATACGAAATGCAACC
This sequence comes from Dalbergia cochinchinensis, assembly GCA_031216125.1. Taxonomy (NCBI): domain Eukaryota; kingdom Viridiplantae; phylum Streptophyta; class Magnoliopsida; order Fabales; family Fabaceae; genus Dalbergia; species Dalbergia cochinchinensis. The sequence goes on from CM062375.1 coordinate 42,222,832, forward strand.
TCTTTATTATCTTGAAAGATTAAGTGATGACTTGAAACATAAACATGAAATACAAGCTTGGAAAATACATCTTTCAAGTTCTAAACTAAAAATCTTTGTTTTAGCATCATAAAGCATTATTCTTTAAAGTTTTGCATCAAGTGGAATTTTCAAGCTTTAGAGGCCTAACTTGTGATGGATTTACAACCCACCCTCAAGGTCCTCATCATCAAGCCATCATCTTAGTTCCACCTAGGCCATATGGCCGAATTGGTTAAAGAAAAATGAAGAGGAAAATCGAAATGAAAAGCTAAGGTAAGTTCATAATTTCATCATTTTGAGCTAAAAACACAACTCCTCAAAGCATAGAAATAAATTTAGAAACTACTCCCTACCTAATCTGAGTTGAAGAAGAGGAAGAGAACTTGATTTCTTGAAGTGAAATGAAACAAAATCTCTTTGAAAAAAATTGAAGAAAGAATTCAGCCAAAGAGGAGGAAGAAAGAAAGTTTTTTGTGCTCCTAAAAACTAGTTATGAACAAAGCATTCCAAGACCACTCAAGCAAGCCTATTTATAGAAGATTTTGAGGCTTCTAATTGGCCAAAATGAGGAGGTAGTTGGCAGAATTTTGCAGGAGAAATAAGGGAGGAAAAATCATTTTAGACAAAGTTGTATGAAATTAAGGAATTATGTCTCTTATGGTGATATTTTGGCATTTTGTTTTAGTGCAACTTTTGGCAATAATTCAGCTACATAATGGCATCAATAATTTCGTCCATTACAGCCCAAAGAAGTGAAATTTGTGTGTTCCATGCATTATTTAGGTGTAGGCAAGGTATTCATGTAATTTAGAGAATTTACGGTTAAGGGCTTAAGTGAATTAGTAAGCAATTTGGGTGTTTTTGAGCAATTTTGGGTTCTAATCAATCTAAATACATAATTTTGACTCTAGATTAATATTTAGAATTTAATAAGCTTTAATTTGAGCCTAATATTGCTTAGGTTTCTATACTGAATCAAAAATCCCGAATTCATTAAAAGCCCTAAAAACACGGCCAAAATCGTACTTTCACTTAAAAACCGCCTGAGGCCACCCGAGCTTAACCAATGGTTAATCATGGCTTAAAAACAAATTTTAAAACATTTTAGTGAGGTTCAGGCTCAGTCGGCATGCACATCGGAGTTAAAACAGCCGCATGGGCGTTTTGGTCATTTCGCGCGTCGGAACTCAATTGAGATCCTTCTGCTCTATTAACACACATAACACAAACAATCCCTTATTATCATCAAAACATCCCCTTGAGAATAGGTGGGGCCCACGATCCTCATTTTCTGAGTAAAATAATTTCAGGGGCATTTTGGTCATTTTATACGTACAAAAATTCGAGATTTGCGACTCTCGCATGAATCGCTCCTAACCTCTCTTCTAATGTTATATTCCTTTATTGAGGATTGTTCGGCCTCAAATCTTATGTAATAATTACCTACAGTAATTCGGTAATTTCTAATGACAGTAAAAATTACAGTAAAAATTGGGGCGTTACAAGTTGTCTAGAAGCATAGGCCACCACATTCCGGTTTTGCATGAGCACACAGCCAAAACCTTTCCCTAAAGCATTGCAATATACTTCAAACTTCTCCTTGGGGTTTGGCAAGAACAACACAGGAGTAGAGGTTAGCATCTTCTTCAGTTCTTGAAAACTCATTTGACACTCCGAGGTCCATTTAAAGGCTACATTCTTCCTTGTTAGCTTGGTTGAAGGCAATGCTAACTACAAAAATCCTTTTATGAATCTCCAATAGTAACCCGCAAGTCCAAGAAAACTCTGACCTCCATTACTGTGGTTGGGGCCTCCCACTTCTGTACTGCTTTTGCCTTGATTGGATCCATGACTATGCCCCCTTGTGAGACTAAATGACCTAAAACCTTTACTTTCTTTATCCAACACTCACACTTAGAAAGTTTGACATATAACTTCTTACTTCTTAGGATCTCCAGTATGACTCTCAAGTGTCCTTCATGTTCTTGCTCCATCTTTGAGTAGATTAGAATGTCATCAATAAACACCACTACAAAATTGTCCAAGTAAGGCCTAAAAATTCTATTCATGTAGTCCATGAATATGACAGTAGCATTAGTCAGTTCGAACAACATCAAAATGGACTCATAATGCCCATTTCTTGTCCTGAAGGCTATTTTAGGTATATCTTCTTCCTTAACCCGAATTTGATGATATCAGAACCTCAATTCTATCTTCAAGAATACTTTGGTACCTCTCACCGGTCCATGAGGTCATCTATTCATGGTAACGGGTACTTGTTTTTTATGGTGACCTTGTTGAGCTATCTATAGTCTATGCGCAACCACAAGCTTCCTTCCTTTTTCTTAACAAAATGCACCAGAACTCCCCATGGTCATGCACTGGGTCTAACAAAATTCTTCTCTAAAAACTCCTCCAATTGCTTCTTAAGCTCCACCAACTCCGTCTATGACATCTTATAGGGTGCAATAGATATAGTTCCTATTCCTGGTACCAAATTTATGGAGAATTCAATTTTCCTTTATAGGGGAAATTCGAGTATATCTTTTGGAAAAACGTCAGAGTATTTTTTCACTATCGGAATATCCTCTAGAGCTTGTTCTAACTCTACCTTACATGCCATAAGGAGAACAAATCCTTGCTTTACTTCTTTTCTACTCCCTATATTAATGGGGTGTAGGTATAGGGGTACACTTTTATGGGTTCAATGGTGTGTATGTTAGCTCCAGAACCTTTTGCGTTTATTTGTTTTGAATGACAACAAAGCCAATTTAAAGGAAATGCTTTTAAGAATGACTGATGTCTCTATTGAGTTTCTTGTAAGATTATAACAAGTTTCTATCATTTAACATGAGCAATGCTTACTTAAATATGAATATATTTCACTATACATGTGTAAACATGTTTATCTCATGTTAAGAGAATTGAATTAAAGTAGAAGTGAAATTATATCCTTATTCAACCAATTGAAAGCTAATGATTAGAAGAAATTTTCAACGACACAAAAAATAAAACCTGAGACTTCAAAAATTAGCACAAAATATCAAAAAGTACACTCAGGATAAAGAAAGCAACTCATGTCCAAGAGCAACATGTTACTTAATCTTCAATCATCACAATCACACGCAAAGAAATCATCATCAAAGAAAATTAGATTAAAGATCAGAAAGTAGAAAACTCTTGAAGGAACTATTTATGTACATCAAAAAGCTCACCTGTGAGTGTAGCACAAAATGCTACAGGAAAAATAGGGAATTTTGAATTTTGAATTTCAAATGTTCAAGTCAAACCCAGTTTCAAACTAGTACGTCATCTCTTCTGCCTGTTTGATCAACCACCGTAGCTTCATGAAGGAGGAGTTCAGAAAATAGGAAAGTAGTTTCTAAAGAAAGATCAGAAAACTCAACATCACAACAGCTTCTGTAGCTGATGTGATAGATCTGTTAATATCTTTTCTAGCTATTTCTTTCAAGACACAATTGATGATCAACACATGTCAATAGAAGAATTGATTAAGGGCAATAGTCACAAAGGAAGACCACTATATATGGAGATGCTATGCTTAAAGGCCGATGAGAGATTTAAAGATTTAAGAAAAGAAACTCTGCAAAAATCTCTTTCCACTTCCTAGAATATTCAATATTTACCATGTAATCAATTTTTATCTTTAAAGTAAAAGAAAATCTTCCTTCTACATTCTTCGTTAGATTTATGCTCTTCCTAGGGAAGAAGTAATAAAAGGAAGTCATTCAAGTTTTCCCTGGAACTTTTCATGTAAAATGTTAAGGAAACTTGAGTGTAGGTTAGTTTGAGTGGCAACCCAAACACTTAACCTTTGTACCTCAATCCGGTAGTGATTGTTATGAAATAGCTTGGAAAGGCTACTATAAAACTACTTGTTACACAACAGTAGTGGTTGCTACTGCTCACGGTTTGGCTTGAAAAGGCCAATGTTAAGACCACTTTCAAGTGACAGTAGAGGCTGCTACTAGTCACGGTTTGGGCTTGGGGAGGCCAGTGTCAAGACTACTTTTAACATGACTATAGAGGTTGCTACTAATCACGAATTAGCTTGGAAAGGCTAGTACAATACTGCTCATGTTAGCTTAAAGAGACTAGTACAATACTACTCATGTTAGCTTGGAGAAGTTAGTACAATACTAGTCTGTTTAGCCTAGAGAGGCCTATAAAGGAATACTCAAATTGTGACAGTTTCTGAGTTGGTTTGTTGGCACAAGTGAGAGCTTGGAAAAGCTAATGTAAAGATTATCTAATTTACTTTCTCAGGTTGAGAAAGTTATTTTGAATGGAACTTTAACAGTTGTTGAGTACTTGATGTAGGCAGATTGGCCGACTTAATATAAAATCCTTTGTGTTTATTCTCTCTTTCTCTAATCTTCTTTATTTTTCTCTATTGAGCCTTCTATTTATTCAAACTCTATTTTATCCTTCTTGTTATTCTATCATCTCTTTTAATAATGAATGTTTTATTTAATAAGGTTTAGAAATCTACTTTCTAAAGCTACTGACTATGTTTTCGCTGCACTACAAGTTTTACACTTGATAGTATGTTTTCAAACACTTCAAAAAATGTAAAAAGAAGCAATGCGTGATTTAACCCCCTTTCTCATACACATTTCCACCTACAAGTGGTACCCGAGCTAGGCCTCTGAGGGGTTAAGCAATCTAGCGATTGTAGAGGATAAATATCTGAGGGACAGAATGACTTACATCCTTTTCACAAGATCAATCTGTAATCTGATCATTCTCTGTTGATAAGACTCTAGGTTATGGCACAGTTCATTCAAACGATGAAAGGAATATCAAAGAGACTTGTGAACAAGAACGTTACAAAGAAGAAAAGTTTAGTTGTTTCACTAAGTCAAGTCTCTGTTCATATATGCCCTGAACTAAAGATGCATATGCTACATATGTATTGCTTGTTACATATGAGAGGCTATATGAAACAGGTTGTACATGGTGTTTAAAGATTTCAAATTGTATCAAGATGTCTTTGATCCTAAGATTGATATATCAGATGCACTATAATGGTAAAGCAATGAAGATTGCTAAAGCTTCTGATCAAGAAGAAAGATCTGTTATTGTTATCTGAGATTGAATATGAAGATGTATTGTGTGTCTGTACAACTATATCAAGAAGACATCAATGTCATGAATGACAAATAAGGACAAAGATCATGTTGAGAAATAATATCTGCTTATAGCAGTAAAGATAGACATCATGTATCAGTGTTAAAGCTTATTGTCATAGTCCTATACAAAGAAGAAGAATATGTCAGACATCTAGAAAGTTTTTGTAACACCATAATATTCAACCCAATACTACTAGTATGTACTGAGGCCAAATATTAGTCATTACTTCTTGCTTTAGTTCTATTACCTTTGAAATTACTTATTGAAAATACGAGCCATTTTTTTTGTAACAAAACCTTGGTAAAGTATGAGCCACGTATAATGTAATTCGTACGTTAACGTAAAGTGCGAAAATATAAACATGTAAAAGGCTCCATCCATAGCATCATGAATACATATACTGAAATACCTCATATATTAAAACATAGAGTGCAATACAACTGAAATGTAGGAAATACATGGAAACATAAACGCTACAAGCAAGAGAGTACCTACACCCAAGTGCGTCTAAAATGGATAACCTTAACAAAAAAGAAGGTTTATCCTATCTACGTGATGTGTGTGCACTAAGGACTACCCTCTAAACCATACGGCTACCGTCACGGGTAAGGTGGGACATAGCCGATCCACGGGCGGAGCATGTCAGGAGTGGGCACTCGGACATGTCCTCCGTGTTGGGGTCACCTCTCAGGCATCTGAGCCCTCCGTGGCTGGGTAACCGTTTCCTCATTTGCTCTTTGGCATGCATACGTGGGGGAGTGGGGGCAAAGTCCTCCTCATACATAGGGGCAGGTGGCTCCTCCGAATGCTGCTAGCGAGGTACATATTCAGGTACGGCGCCCGAGCCTGCGGTGTAAGTCCGTAGGATTCTCTCGTTGCGTGTGCGTGCACGCTCAAAAACCATGTCATCTCCATAGGGTGACATCAGGGAGAAGAGGTAGCTATCTACAGGATGGGGGGATGGCCGTCCGGGAAACATAAAGACGTGAACAGTGCAACGGCCCTCAAAATGGTACGATCTATGCTCCGGATCGTAGTGGTACTCCCATGTGGGGGTCTCAACGTACAGTATGTAACATCCTAATTTTTAACCCAATACTCTAGAACATACTTAGGTTAATCATTAGTTTGTTACTTCATAGTTCTCAATTTTACTTAGAAATACTTAGTGGAAAATACGGGTAAAAATTTTTTTTTGAAAAACAAAGTGAGAGCCGCATGATGTAATATATCATGTAACGAACAAAACATACATCTCATAATGTCATAGCATAAGGCACACCATGAATAACACTGAATATCATCTCATATATATATAACTTGCCCACTTATAAGTGTGGGACTTAATTTAGTACAAGGGAAATACATGAAAGGAAATACAACATAAACATAAACATGATCTACTCCCCTACCCGAGTGCATCTAATGGGATAACCTCAAATCAAAAGAAGGTTTATCCCCATCTAAGTGGTGTGTGCTCTAACCCGCCATCCATCGCCTCCCATCGCGACTATCGCTCGAGCGTGGTACGTAACCAGGAAACTGAGCAAGCTCCTCCGACATGAATAGGCGGGACAGGGCTCGGAAGTGACCTCCACGGCGTGGCCTCATCTCCGGTCGTCGTGAAAGCCTCGACTGAGTCATGGAAGGCTCGCTACCCTCCCCAAGGTCCATGGGTATGGTGGGGGAAGATCCCTCGGAGGGTACCTGGGTTGCCGAGTCCTCGGAAGGATCCGTCTCCGAAAAAGACGACGGGCAACGGGGCACATACTGGGGGTAGTCTCGAGCGGCGGACGTGGACGGTGGGGTACGGCGAAGCCTCTCCTCTCGGGGGCATGCGCGCTCGAACACCAGGTCATCGCCAAAAGGTGAGACGGGGGAGAAACGATGGGAATGTACAGGGGAAGTGAAAGGTCGACCCATGAACATAAATACTCTAACCGTGCATCGACCCACAAAATGGAATGACCCGTGGTCCGGGTCATGGTGCACCTCCCATGTCGGCGTGTCCACGAACACTACGAACGTCGCCATCTGAAGACGTGACGGAAAGAAAGAGATAGAGGGAGTGAGAATCTTGCTAAAGAATCTCAGTAGGGCCTCCTACTACCTAGGTGTCATCATCTACGTCCTCAGGAACCTTGGGTTTAATTATACAAAATGACTGAACATGCATTAGGTTCATTTTAAACTTTAAAATATACTTTAGCCAAGGTCCATTCATTTTAGGATGGTCTTAATGTCATGAATGCAACATAATAGTAGATGTATGCATGGCACTACCTAATGCACATACATAAAGCATAACATCATCATCATCATACTTAGTGGCATAAAGTGGCAATAGAAACATTCATATGGGACAAACTTAGTGACATAATCATAATCAAGAAACTTCTCTTCCTCATGGGCTACCCTAAAAGACAATCGAACTGGGGGTGTTCGGCCGAACCGGTGTCACCCAGAACATATCACATATCTAGGTTATGAGCTCATACCTTAACTAGTCGTCACTAGTTCTTACTTACCACTTAGTGATAAGCGTATCATAAATCATAAATCCCGACTATCTGAGTACGGGTTAGGGGGCAATCCTCTTAGGGGTGCTCGGCCGAACCGGTGTCACCTAAGAGTATAAAATGGTACCGATGTCACATGAGTTCTATGGAGGTGCTCGGCCGAACCGGTGTCATCCTAGAACCCATCTTAGTACCTTAATTTTCAAAATCTCTTTAAGTCCCCAAATTTGTCGGGAATTTGGCGGCACAAAGGCATTACGCCGAATTCCTTCCAAATTTGCTTTATGCCACATAAACATATATCCTCATGAATTCCTCATATGAATAACATCATCATCATCATTTACATACCACATGCATCATCATGGAACATTCAACCGTTTATCCTTACGGTAGCTTATGCTTTGACCCTTACGGGTCTTAATCATGAGATATGGTTCTCTAACATCCATCGTTCATATGTTATGCACCTAAGGGCTCATAATTAATCATCATTCCTAATTCTCATATTCATTCTCAAATCTGAAAAGCATAGGGCAGAATTTCTAACTTGTGGTTACGGGGTTCTAAAACTTACGTTTTAGACCCTTTTTCAGTTCCGTCTTCGCCTAAGGCGCTATGAATTAAATCTAAATCAATTATGAGGCATTCATATGCTTAAGGACTAATTATTAATCACATTTATCATGTTGTAAGGGTGCTGGACAGAATCCAGAAAAAAAAAATGTTCTAAGAGTTCTAAACTTGCACTTTTACGGTTTTCTAGTTACTAGTTTCCCTATAGGTGCTAGAATTCGATTCTAACCCAAATGTTACCAAGTTTTTCATGTATAAACAATCCTAATCTGATTATGCTCCCATTAAAACAGTTTGGATAAGTTCCAAAAACAAATGGGTCAAAACTATGTTAAATTCTAGCTTTACGGTATTTCTAGTTAGCTAGTTTCTTACCTATTATGCATAGAATCATTTCTACATCATCATATGATATTTTCACACATTCTAACACATCAAAACATCATCATACAGCATCACACTCATCATATCAGAACCGAAAACATTTAGCTTCAGTAAAGGATTTAAATTGACATTTCTAGGTACATAAGTTAATTAGTTTCTCTTGGAATCAATTTAGAATTTCTAAAACTCTTTGCAAATCATTTTAATTCATCGAGAGGCTAAGAGAAGCCTTAGGTCAATGACCAAAATACATTTCATCTTCTCAAAGGGAGTGATGTCATATCTCATAATAACATAACCTTGAAAAGCTTTGTAAAGCTTTAAGGAAAAACTTAGAACATAGACTATTGGTCCTTGTAGCTAGATGAAAACTCATTGCAAGTCCATCATCACTACTTGGCCGAAAACATGCATTCAAAGAATGGTTTCACATTAAACTTTAACTTGGAATGAAATGGGCAAGTCTTTGAGCTATAGGTTCTTAAGTTACGACATAAAATAAACATGCTCATGCTTTTCATTTTTAATCTTGCTTACGAAATAAAGTGATGACTTAATTTAAATATGCAAGGCATAAACTTAAACGTGCAAGCTTGAAAGTAAATATGCGAGGCATAAACTTAAACGTGCAAGCTTGAAAGTAAATATGCAAGGTTCAATTCTTTATTTTAGTGCTCTTGGCCCAACAACAATCGACTTTAAGGCCGAAATAGATAGGCATTCGAGAAGTTAATTAGGTGATGATGCAAGTTCAATTCTTTATTTTAGTGCTCTAGGCCCAACAACAATCGACTTTAAGGCCGAAATAGAAAGGCTTTGAGAATTAAATTAAATGATGATGCAAGTTCCATTTTAATCTTTATGTTCTTAGGTGATAGCTTGAAAGTAAAGGTGCATAGCAAGAATGTAAGTATAAATGCAAGCATAAAATAAATTATGCAAGTTCATTTTCATCTTTCTAGAGCTCTTAACAAGACTTTAAAGGAACTTAAACCTCAACCCAAACTCATCAAACCAAGATAAAGTAAAGTCTAGAGTTCTTAGAACTCAACATAACATTTTTAGAAATCAAAACATTTTGCATGTAAAAGAAAAGGAAATGGCCGAAATCTCAAGGAACAAAAAGAACATTTTGAAACTCTAAAGTCCATGATCTTGATGATATATTAATACCAACATCATGAGACCTCATCATTGAGTCCTTAGAACCATTTTAAAACACCATCAAAACTAAAGTTCTCAAGAGTTCAAGAAAGGAAAAACTAGAAACATTTTTGCTCAAGAACAAAGATCAAGCTCTAGAGTTTGTTTCAAGTGATGAACATCATCATGAAACTCTCATCATCAAGCTCTCATTTCTTTGAACTTCAAGGCCCATGGCCGAAAATGAGAAGGAAAAAGGAGAAGAAAAGAAGTTCTAAAAAGAATCAAGAGAAACTATGAATATAAAGCTAGAACAAGAACTTTAAAGAAAGGAATACATGAAACAAAATCCCTACTTGATGTGATGAACTTGAAGATGAAAGAAGAAGATGAAGATGATGAAGAACTCCAAGAACTTGAAGAACACAAGAGCTTTGAGAGAAAAGAAAAGCTTTGAGTGTTCCTAAACTTAGCAAATGATCTAAAAGTGGTGCAAACTCCTCAAGGCATTCTATTTATAGAGAAATGAAACAAATGAAGTGTGCATGTGGCTGAAGGGGTTTCGGCCATGAGGGTGCAGAAATGGAGGGCATCCATGAGTTCCATGAGGTGAGATAATGTGGTCTTGAGGCATGGTGAGGTATGGCTCAAAGTATGGTGAGGTATGGTTCAAGGTATGGCCTCAAGCATGGTTCTTTGAGTGAGAAAATAATTAAACATGTGGCCAAAGGGGGCATGGCTGTTCGGCCATGTTACAGCCAACGGGAGGTTTGTTTTGCAATTTAATTGTGATTTAGAGTTGTGTTTAGGTGTATCTTTGATTATGCTTAAGGTTAGGAAGTTGTAAGAAAGTGTTTAGGTAAGGAAAATGGATAATTAGGGTGGTCTAGACATAATTAAGGAGTAGTCTTGCACCATTAGTGAGTTAGATCCTCAATTTAGAGTCTAAACAACTCTAGACACACTTCCTTGATTTAAAGAATTGGAGAGAGAAAACACTATTCAAGATTCCAAGACTAGGAATCTTGAGTTCTAAAAAGGGATTTAAGTTTAATCTAAGCAATTTTAGATTCTAATTAACTTTAATAAATTATTTTGACTCTAGATTAATTAGGGAAATTAATTAATCTTCGTTTAGAGCCTAATATTGCTTAGGTTTGCTTAATTACGTCATTAAGCTCAAAAACACTATTCTAGGGGCAAAATCGTAATTTTGCACTAAAACTGCTCGGGACCACCGGGACTTGAATAGAGACCTCTAGACACATGAAAACGTGTTTGTAAACCTCTGGGGAGAGTTTCGGGCTCAAACGGCACTTCTATCCACGTAAAAACGCTACAGGGGTATTTTGGTCATTTTGACCCGAAACTACGGAAAATGATATTTTCGCTTCCGGAAGCATTCAAAGGCCATTCAATCCCCTTCAAACATTGAGTTGACCCTTCGAGGACGACCGAGTTGGTTACCCTCGAATTCGGGTCAGGAAATGACCTCGGGGGCATTTTGGTCATTTCCCTCAAACAGAAAAATCGAGGTGTTACACAGTACGAACGTCGTCATCCGAATCTAGAGACGTAATGGAAAGGAAGAGATAGAGGGAGTGAGATTTCTTACTAAAGAAACTCAGTAGGGTTTTTCCTCATATCTAAGTGTCATCATATACGTCTCCAGGGACCTCAGTTTCTTAGTAAAAACCGTGGGCATATAATAGTTGATTTATGAAGTTCGCAAACATTAACCTCCGAGGCCCGTTCCTTTTAATTATGAAAACTTCTTGGTTACATAGTCTAGAAGTCATAAAACATGGATCATAAGTCATGGTACATTAATCATAAATCATGGGTTCCTATATCATGGGTCATAACACATAAACTCATAAATTCATGTTTCTTATATCATGGGGCATAGCACATAAACTCATAAATTCATAGTTTCTTATATCATGGGGCATAGCATATAAATTCATATAATCGTGGTGCATAGAATCATAGTTCATGGAACATGGTACATGGTACATATCTTGGTTACTTGAGGTGACATTAAAACATCATCATTATTTTCCTGGGGCCACCCTAACTGATCTCCCTGTGGAGAAAATTCTAGGTTATGAGCTCATACCCTGCTAGTCGTCACTAGCATATGGACTTATCCCTTTTGATAAGTTAAAGGTCCCGACTTAAAGTACGGGTCTAGGGGGCTAGAATCACCTTATCCCCACCCTTAACTTGGTGGTTCAAGGATCATTTTCTCATAATTTAAGTCATCTTAAGTCTTAGCATGTTTATTGAGAAGCCACTTAGTTCATACATGTCAAGTATCAACGATTACAACATAGGCATCTCTAAGTTCTTGAAGAACCATCACATGCAATAAAACTATCATTTAGGAATAATAGTTCGCATGGCATCATATAAGTCATGAGGTAAATACGAATTCATCATTCATAGAGTAATGCTTAAACCTTTCCCTTAAGAGTGAAAACCCCTAATCGAGTAACCTCAAACTTCCAAATTATTTTCTTATACCTCTAAGGGATTGATTAACCTCATTACCATAATTTATTAAGTCCTAAAACCTAATTAATCATGGCTGGACAGCATTGGCAGTAAGCTTGAATTAGATGAATTACGGTGCTCTAAAAGATGCATTTTAAACCCTTTCTCACATCCGACTTTTTCTATGATGCAACAATTAATACCTAAGCCAATTATGAGTCACTCTCACTGATCTAGACATCATATAATGTGATTCTATGGATGTTAATCAATCTGGACAGAATTCATATTTTCTATACCTATGGGGTTCTAGAATTCACATTTCAAGCAATTAAAGCAACTAAGCATGCTCTAAAATGTCTAGAACAATTAGCATATACTTGGCAAGGTATTTAAACATATTTAAACCACCCAAAACATAATTTAAGGTGCTGGAAATGATCATGGTAGAACCGAAATTGGTAAGTCATCAAATCATGTATAAATTTCTTTTTCAATGTACCTAGGTAGCTAGTTTCTCTTGGAACAATTTTTGGACTTCAAAAGTACCTTGGGAATCAATTTAACTTGTCAAGAACTTTCATAAAACACATGGGGCAGTAACTCTTTAATTTTACTCATGGTTGAAATCCTAAATATAAGAACATACTCAAAAGTACTTTTAAATGTCACTTATGTTTAGGAAAAACTTAAAACATAAACTATAGGCTCTTGTAACTATTGAAAAACTCATCCTAGAGCTTTCATCATCACATGGACGAATGCATTTCAAGAAGATACCTTCTTGATTTAACTTTTCTCAAGATGAAATAGGCAAGTCTTTGAGCTCTAGTCTCTTAGGTGATGGCATAAAAGTAAACGTGCTATGCATTCCATTTTATTCTTCATTAGAGAGTAAAGTAAGAGCTTCAAAGTAAATATGAAATGCAAGAACTTGAAATTAAATATGCAAGGCTCAAAGTAAATATGCAAAACTTGAAAGTAAATATGCAAGTTCCATTCTTTATTTTAGTGCTCTAGGCCCAGCAACAATCGACTTTAAGGCTGAAATAGAAAGGCTTTGAGATTATCTTAGGTGATATGCAAGCTCTCGTTTTACATCTTTAAGTTCTTAAGTGATGACTTGAAATATAAACATGGAATGCGAAGCTTGGAATTTAAACGTGCATTATGCAAGTTCATAGCTTATATTGGGGTTTAGTGATAGCATAGAAATAAACGTGCTATGCAAAGCATAAAGTAAACGTGAATGCAAGTTACTTTTATCTTGTCTAGAGCTCTTGCAAGACTTTTAAAAAGAACATAGTTCCAACCCAAACCTCTTCCTCACAAGAAAAGGAAACTACTAGTGCTAGAATACTCGAAATAAATCATAACCTTAAAGAACTTGGAAGTGGCCGAATCCCCATCATGGAGAATGAACCATTTTTAAACTCTAGGGACCAAGATCTTGATGATCTAAGACATCAACATCCTAAGTCCTCATCATTGAGTACATAGCTTCCTTAAAACCAACATTTAAAACAAAGTTTATGCTAGAGAAGAAAGCAAAACCGAAACCATGCTTGGTTTAAGATCAAAGTTTCAAGCTTTAGAGTTTGTTCATGTGACTAGCATCAACATGAAACACTCATCATCAAGCTTTCATTTTTCCAAGTCTTAGAAGCCTACATGGCCGAAAACATGGAAGGAAAAAGTGAAGTTCAAAAGAGTTCAAGAGATATATCCTCCTTTCTTTCTCAAACTTGGTAAAAAGGATGTAACTTTCCTTAAAAAATTCAAGCTTTAGAGGTTGTTGAGTGATAAGCACCATCATGACAACCTCATCATCAAGCTTTCATTTTTCTCATGGGTTTAGGCCTTCATGGCCGAAACATTAAAGGAGAAAAGAGAAGTTCAAACATTCAAGAGAAACATAACCTCATTCTTGACTAAACTTGTAAAAGATGAAACTTTTCTTTGAGAAAAACTCAAGCTTTAGAGGCCTCATGTGAGATGAACTCATGGTCACCTCTAGAGAGCACTCACCATCAAGCCATCATGTTCAAGGCCTTGAGGCCGAAAATGAAAGGAAAAGAAAAGGAAGAAACCGAAAATGAAAAGTAACATGGAGGTTCCACCTTTCATCATTTCCCAACAAGATTTAACATAGAAATCAAAGACATATTTAGAAAGGTTCCCTACCTTGTGGTTTTTGAAAAAGGAGAGGAAGAACTTGAGCTTGAAGAACTCTTGGAAGCTTGAGACTTTTAGTGATTTTGCAAGAAGTGAGCAAAAGAGTGAAGTTGTGTGGTGTTGTGTATTTATAGGCAAATAAATCATGAAGAAGTGGAGGGAAAGAAGTTGGCCGAAACTTCTTGAGGAAGAATGGAGAAAAATATCTCTTGTGTTGTCATTCATGGTGTCATAGGTTTTAGGTTTTAGGGTGGCTTTGATGGACAATGTGATTGACTACATAAAATATCATTCTTTTGAATTTTTGGAGGGAAAAGTTGCTGATCATTATAAGGCCAAGGGAGGGAAGATTTCATCCAATTTAATCATGTACTAATGAAGTGTTTAGGAGTAAACAAGGTTAGGTCACTAATTAAGGTTGTGTAATCAAGTGTTTAGGTGAACTAGTTAGGTAATTAGGACCCTAATACCTTAGACTAAGAGTACTATTGTAGGATTGATGGAGTCAAACTCCTATGACCATTGATTGATGTATGACAACTTTTCTTGGAAGAGAAAGCATTCTTGGGAAAGGAAATGTGAATAGTGAAAATACTATTCATAGTTGCTTTTTCTTTAAAGAAAGAAAAGAATTAGAATTGAATTGCAAATTTCCTTAAGCAATTTTAGATCCTAATCAACCTTAAATAATTATTTTATCTCTAGATTAATTAAGAAAATTAATTAACCTTTCATTAGAGCCTAATATTGCTTAGGTTTGAGTTAAGTAACTCGTTAGGCTTAAAATGCACTAAGCAGGGGTAAAATCGTAATTTTTATCAAAAGTTGCCCGGGAGTTCCAGGACTTAAACCAACATAGTTCATGCCTTAAAACATCATTTTTGAGCTCCGGGACGAGTTCGGGTCGGAGTCAAAACTTAAAACTGCCTTAAATCAAGTTAGGGGTATTTTGGTCATTTGTGCACAGAAACCTCAAAAATGAGATTTTTCTGACTCGCTAACATTCATAAACATATAATCCCCTTCATATATCATAAAAGCCTTGTGAGGATGGCCGAGGCCGGTCGTCCTCATGTTTCAGGTAAAAATGACCTCAGGGACATTTTGGTCATTTAAAAGTTTAGAGAAAAACGGGGCGTTACAGTTTTGTCAGGAAATCTTGATGTGTTAAAATTTGTTGTCATTCTCAGACTTCATGTCTAAAGAAAATCTTCAGAGAAAAGTGAGGCAAATGTTTCTACATCTCACCCTTGTTATTATATGCCTAAGTGATATATTGCTAGAAGGTTATCATGCCTATTTGTATGTATATCTCAAATCAGTCAAAGAGTTGGTAAAGTTGCCATGAAAAGCTTGAGAAGGTCAAGCTTAGAGCTGGAAATCTGAAGGAAATACATACTCCAAGGAGGGTTTATTCTTCTCAAGTTACGTTTTTTGAAGCCTCCAAAAAGCCATATGATCATGTCAGAAATATCTTCTAATTCCTTGAAAGGACTTCATGGCATCCAAAGATTTGACCTGTTTCTTTTAACATATTTCAAAACTATGTTTTTGTGAAAATAGGCAGCATCTATAGTTTCTAAAAAACTGGATTGAGATATATAGAAGAAACAGAAAATGAAAAAGCTATATCTTCTATTTCTATTCTTCAAGCTGTATAAAGAGATACCTTTACAACAAATGAATCTTGAAAAGGAATTCCAGTAGAAAGGTTGGAAAAATTGCTTTCTCTGAAGCTAATCGATAAAGACCCATAAAAGTCTGGGTACCAAAATCAAAATTCTTTCTTGCAAGAACATATGAAAAGTCTCTCTAACTGAAACTTCAAAGAAGCCTACTGATGATGATTATTCCAGTTATCATGACTTGAACTTGAGAGTTATCACAGATCCTGAAAGATAAACTTCTCAAGAATCTCTCAAGTATGATGATAATGATGAAAAGCTTAAGGAAGACTTTGTTGATAATCTTGATAATCTTGAAAAAAGCCCTAAGAATATGTATTTGAAGGAATCTCTAGAAAACTAGCAGCTGAAAGCCAAAGCTTTAGAAAGTGAGCTCCAGAACCTCTATGCTTCAGAAAGTATGCTTGAACTATCCAGGATGACCAGAAAGTAATCCTTTTTGAAATATAGTATGAGCAGTATAGAGATGACATAGAAGTTGAAGAATCTGAATGTACAGTAACTACACAAAATTTTCTGTTTTAAAGATAGTATTCTATTGTCTAAGTTCTTGGTGTTAGCTCTAGAGCCCTTGCGCTCATATGTTTTGAATGACAATAAAGCCAAGACAAAGAAAATGCATTGAAGAACGACTAATATTTCTCTCTAAGTTTATTGTAAGAGTATAACAGGTTCTATCATTTAAGGCTTACTCAAATAAGAATATATGTTTCACCATACATGTATAAGCATGTTTATCTCATGTTATGAAATCTGAATTGTTATAGATGTAAAATTATATCCTTATCAAAAGCTTTGAAGGATAGACAATTGAAGAAGACTTTAGCGCTTCAAGAAACCAAGCTACTGAGACTTCAGAAAGTAGCTCTGGACATCAGAAAGCATGCTTACATGAAGAAATCAATCATTCTTTGAAGACCAAATGTTACACCACCTTTAATCATCTCTTTCATAAAGTTTGTATCATAAACGAACAATGATTGAAGCCGTGAAAACTCATTATTTACCAAGGAAATGATATGATGGTTCAGAAAGCTGTCGTATCAAAACAGTGAAATCTACATCACATGGAAGGAGGGAAAATTTGAAATTCAAAATTCAAATTTGCTTACGAAAAAGTCAAATCCTAGTGTCAGAACTAGTAAATCATCTTTGTTGCTTCCAAAAGTCAACTGTCAAAATGTTCTAGAAGAAATATGTTCAGAAACAATAAGATTAGAAAGTATGAAGAAGTTTTTAACGAACATAAAAAATCTCCCTATTTGACATCGGCTTCTGCAAAGTATCTGACAAGAAGACTTCTAGACTATCTTTTCAAGGCACAAATGGATGATCAACACGTGTCCTAGAAGATGTGACTAAAGGCAATGGTCTGAAGGAAGACCTCTATAAATAGAGATGCAGTGCCCTTAAAAAGAAAAGGACTTACACTGAGCAAAAGAAAAAAAATGCTATCAAGTTTTCTCTTCATCTGTTTGTAAAAGGTCTTCACTATCTGTATATCATTTCCTTGTACAAAATCTTCTTTCTATACTTGATAACACGTTCTTCTGAGGAAGAATTTCTAGAAGGGAGTCACTCAAGATTTTTTAGGTCTTTTCATTGTATATTCAAAGAAATCTTGAGTACAGGTTAGTTTGAGTGGCAACCCAAACTTATAACCTTGATCTAGTAGTAATCAGTGTGGGATAGCTTGAAGAGACTTGTTAAATACTACTTGCAACGTAACATTAACTGAGTTTTACTGATCACGGGTGTAGCTTTTGGAGGCTAGTTCAATACTACTCAGTTTAGCTTGAAGAGACTGATAAAGAACTACTTGGTGTGAGACAGTAGGTGTGTCTATTGGTCCTTGAAAATAGCTTGAGAAGGTTACTGAAAAGACTATCTTGACCCTCTCTCAGGTTGGAGGAAGTGGTAGTGAAACACAACAGTGGTTGAGAACTAGATGTAGGCAAGTTAGCCGAACCAGTATAAAACTTCTTGTGTTCGTTTTTCTCTTATCTTTATCTCCTTTTATTTTCCTTAACTATTTTTTTTTTTGGTTTCAAGTTTTAAAAATCTTTTTAACATCATTCCTATTTAATCAAGTTCAGAAAGTTCACTTTCTAAAGGTATGCTTAATGTTATTTTTCACTGTGCTACAAGTTTATGTTGATAGCCTTTTCAATATTGTTTTTCAGATATTTTGTAAAGGAAGAAAACGTAAAACACAATTCAACCCCTCTTCTCGTGTGTTTCCTACTAACACTAGTGTCTCCCAAGGGTATGAGAACCTATTCATCCCTTGATTATTCATTAAATTGTGCTTTCATCACCACCTTTGCATCTAAATATGTTGAAAGCGCTTTGAGTTTTCAAAGTCAGGTAGAAGCTTTGTTAAATATGCTGACCAAGCTCGAGAGAAAGGAAAAGTCTACACATCATGTTTAAAACATCATCATCTATACTAAGAGGAAGGTCAAGGACTATATGGATAAATCTGACATCATTAGGGCAAGCACATTCATATAAGAAAAAAAGGGCTAAAAGAAACAACACAAGCAATGCTAAGATCTTTTGCACCCAGATACTGCGGATAAGGAATTATCTGAAAGACCATCTCTTGAAGTTTTCCTATCTTCTGAGATAATACCATGCTATTTATCTTTTCAAGAACCCGTTTAGCAATCTATGTCCTAGCTTGCTTCGCAAAAATTCTTTCTATGTTATCTTGTTTAAAATGGAGATGCTTAGTAAGTAGATGTGTCTACTGAAGATCTTGTATTAAGATATATTCACAATATCTATTACAAAAGATCTCTTGAATGCTTTTGTTTGTGTTCCAAAAAGTTTTTCTTTCCTTTCTTCAAAATATTTTTACATCAACATAAGCATTTATGTATAAAACATCTCTAGGAATTCCCTCTTCATAACTCCCATCTGAAGTCATTGCAAAGCCATCACAAGTTATCAGAAAAAGAATCTTCTCTTGAAAATGCTATATGTCAGTCTGAAAGAACATCAGAAGCACAATTTGCAAGATCAAGATTATCAGCATGTATTTCAGATGTTAGTCTGCATGATTAGGATTATTAGCATGTATTTCAAATGTCAGTTTGCAAGACCACAAATCTCTGTGAGGAATGTTTTTATCAGTCTACAAGATCAGAAAGAAATCAGCATGTTTAGTTTGAAGATGGGTTGTCTAGAAATAAGATGGGTTAGTCAGAAAGAAGAATTTAAGGATCAGAGAATGATGATTATATGCAGGCATAGTATCAAAAGAAGAAGATGAGTCTATAATAAGCTATGAAGGTTCTGCCATGGATCAGAAATAGAAGCTTCAAAAAGTAACTCCTATAGAAAGTAAGATCAAAAGTTAGAAAACTCTTTTTTTTTTAAAGAATGATGCAAAGGCTGGATTTTTCCCACTCTGATAAAGTTTCTCTCTCTTACATTGCTTCACCTTCAATCACATCATATCTCTTTAAACCTCCATATCTCTTCTTTCGTTCCACAACTATCTTTCTACAAACCCTCATCCTTACTCCTGTAACCGCTCACCTTTACCTATGAACCATCTTCTTTCCTTCTTCTTTAACTTTTTATGAGTCTTTTCTTTCAACTTCATTCTCTCAAATGTACCTATATATCACTCCAATGACAAAGGAAAATAACCTAGCCCAATCTACCTCAGCAAAATCATCCTTTCACATGTATGATGACGCTGGCATGCAACATTGCCTTGAACGATTCTTCATGTCCAGGAAAATGGCACCTAAAAAGTCTTTGAGTAAAGACCTACGTGAAGAACTCACCATTATTGATGAAGTCTTTACTTACTAGAAATAAGATGATTTTTTAGAAATAAATGAGCTTATCTCTCCATGTTTGATTAATGCCCTATATTCTCATTTGGAGAGACCATCACCATCCCATGTCAGGGGTATAATTAGAGATTGCTCCATCAAGATCACAGCTTCTAGTCTTAACAAAATCATCAAAGCTCAATGTAAGGGGATCATCTGCAAATCCTTACTAGACTAAGTGAAATCTCTTGGTGTAAATAAAAGAGACATGTCAAGGTATCTCACTAATTCCATTATCCATAAGCCAAGTGAGATTAGCACTGCCATGTTGAGTGCTAGGGCAAGGAAAGTATACATTGTGGTTCAGTTTTCCATCCTTCCATGGATTAGCAGTACAGATGCTCTTGTTGGAATGGATTGCATGCTTCTTTATTGCCTGATGGCAAAAAGAAAAGTGAACCTGCCTATTGTAACATCCCCTACTGCTTTATGGATTGACGACTATCCCTATAAACCAACACGGGTCTTTTCAGCGTGCTTTGTTCTCACTCACACGCTTCCTGGGAAAACTTTCCAGGAGGTAACCCATCCCAAAATTGCTCCAAGTCAAGCACGCTTAACTGTGAAGTTCTTTAGTGATAAGCTATCAAAAAGAAGATACATCTTGTTAGTATAAGTAGTACAAATCAATTCATATAAACCCTCTTTAACTGTATAGTCCCATACCTATATAGTCTCAGGATCCCTCTAATTCAGGCATGTAATCGGTTCATTCATGTACCCTTTCGCTTAGAGGCTTTGCCAGGAGCTCTTTATCTGTGCCTTCTTGCACCGGCGATCATTCCTGCCCTCATCACCGGGCATTACACCTATGCTCATTCTTGACTACATGATGAGTGCTGCAACAAAGGAAACTTGAAGAACTGTGAGTGTTCCTTATGGCATGCTTCTAACAAAGATGCTTCAATAGTTGGACTTCCCTCTAGACACAGAAAGCTATGAGCTAGTGGAAGGAACCATCTTCACACCTTCCTTCTTCAGAATCTCAAGAAAGAGGTCAACCCTCCAAATAGCTGAACCCACAAGGTAGCCCCAGAATAAGAGATGAACAAGCTTGAGAGGCCTCTCGGAAGTCTTAGTCCAACCAAGAAAAGGCTAAAGGGAAAAGAAAACGTATCCTTCCTGAAAGTGAATATGAAGAAAAGGATGTCCCCTTAATCCAACATTATGAAAGAAGTATAAAATGAAGAGAGGAGGCAACTACTCAAGCATCAGAAGTAGTAACCAAACCTAAAATGGTTATCAGCAGAAAAAAGATTGAGCTAAGATGCAAAAAGATGCACAAGCGTGTGTCTAATGTTACTGTTTTATAGGAGGAAGTTAAAAGTTATCAGGATGAGGGATATCATGTAACCGTACTGAATGATAATGAAGAAGAAACAGAAGAAGAACAGGCTGTAACCTCATCATCTGAAGAAGAGGAAAGTCTCTTGAGCAGTAAAAAGGATAGACTCTATGCTAGTCTAGTTTTAGGCCCATACTTGAAGAACGTCAGATGGATCCTATTATTGAAGAACCTAATAAGGAGAACTATGCAACATGTTCTGCTTTCATTCCTATAGTACCATAGCCTCCCTCTTCTATTCTTCTATTGGAAGAAGAAAACAGAACATCTGAAAGTCCAACACCTGCTGTTTTGGAAGCTGATGCATCTATATTGGGTCAGAATGTTCCTACCTCCTCTACTCCAGCTCAAGATAATCCTGCTCATTCTTCAAATTTCGGATATTAGTTATTATTATCAAGTACTTCTAAGCCTATCCCTGTTCCTGCTACCTCTGCTTCTGCTATTGCCTCATCCGGAAAAGTTCATGAGCAACCTTCTTTACCTCCATCGGCTATACAAGAAAGACTAGGGTTGGCTCACTAAGATTAGTGGAAACTGTACCTCTAGATATCCCTGAACCTTCTCCCAAAGCTACTCCTGCGCCCATCAACCTACTGTCTTCATCGTCAACTATATCTTCAGCAAGTTGCCAAATCATCCTGAGGAATCTAAAGGAGATTTCCTTTAGATAGGATAGATTTGAAGCAACTATAGCTGAGCATGGTTCCAAACTCAGACATGTGGAAGATCTACAGCTTCAGATCTTTCCAATGCTACAGCCCCTATTTCTTAGCACACTTCTTTTTTTATGATGCCAAAAAAGGGAGGAAAAATATAGATTTGAAGAAAATCATGTGCTGATAGGATTCAGGGAGAGCTTTGCTTTTGAAGGCTGTGCTGAGATACTCAAGGGGAGTAATTGCTGAGATACTCAAGGGGAGCAAATGCTGAGGGGGAGCCTAGAAAATTCTTTCTGTTTTTAGCATGTTTTCTTTTTATCTTATGTTTTTCTTTCTTATATCTCTCAACATTTGTTTCTATTTATATACATTGTTTCCTTTATCTCTATCTACATATATCATGTTTATGTTTATGCTTTTGATGCGTACATGTTTTTCATGTTTCATGCTTTTTCTTTTATCTTAAGCTAATGCTCGTTTGAAGGTCAGTTAATCACATATATCTCTGATAGATGTCTGCTTCTTATCTTGAATGCATATGCTTTGAATGTTTATTCACAAACACTGGATATTAGCCTACATATGTTTTGTGATTAGCCATGGCTAAGTATCTTTAGGAGCACAAACTGATTGCTGCTTTGATATTAGTTTAATATGCTGAGTCTTGAGATGCATGATGAGCTTAATCGTTTACTTTATCCTTTACTCTCATAAGAGATTTTTTTCTAAAGTGTTGTGTATAACTCGATCAAAGTATGGTTGTAAATAGTTTCTGACTTGTCTTCAGAAACTTGTGCTTGCATGTGTTGAAAAGACCAAGATTAGTTAACAAGTTTCAAAAAGCTCTCGAAGAGTAATGTGTTAATATGTGTTATGTTTTTAACAAAACCTATTTTTTAAAAGATCATATATCCTTTGTTTTGAAAATATCTTTTCATGATCTATTTCTTATGCGAAAGTTTCATAGCTTAGTACAAAAGCTGTTTCTTGCAAATTTAGGGATTGACCCCTAACAAGCTTTAGAAACCTTGCACAGCAATATGTTGATCTTATCTTTCTTAAGGTTTCTCTGAGCATTAGAGACTATATAAGCATCAGTTTGTTTTCAAAATTACAAATGCTCTGTTTCGTTTATCATATCCTTAAGCATTCCTTTCAAAATATCTTTGGGTTTAAGACGTGCTAAAAATGGACCTAGTTAAGATAATATATCACAAATGTCTCTTGTTATGCTTTTTCTCAAGCATGAAGATCCTCAGAATGTTCATTCCTTTGATAAATGATCAAGCTGGTTATTTATCCATAGCTTAAACATTTTTCTCTTCAATATCTGCACTAATAAAGTTCAGAAAATACATCAAGCCTGTCTAATATTTCAAACGAAACAACAGCAGCTATGATTAAATGTCACTTAAGGCCAAAAATGTTTTATATGATTCTCATCATGCCTTAAGAAAAAGAACTTCCTGAAAATCTGTATGATATATTGAAAGAATATATATATATATATATATATATATATATCATGTTTACATTCCTATAATATTTCTTTCATTTATCTCTTCAAAAGTTTTTCTTCAAATTGGTTTGTCATCATCAAAAAGGGGAAGATTATTAGCTCTAGAACCCTTTGCGCTTATTTGTTTTGAATGATAACAAATACAATTTAAAGAAAATACTTTGAAGAACGACTGATGTCTTTATTGAGTTTCTTGTAAGATTATAACAAGTTTCTATTGTTTAGCAAGAGCAAGGCTTACTCAAATTAGAATATATTTCACTACACATGTGTAAACATGTTTATTTCATGTTAAGAGATTTGAATTAAAGTAAAACTGAAATTATATCCTTATTCAAGCAATTGATAGCTAACAATTAGAAGAAGTTTTGAATGCCACAAGAAACCAAGACCTGAGACTTCAGAAAGTAGCATAGGACATTAGAAAGTACACTCAAGATGAAGAATTAAACTCATGTCCAAGAGCAACGTGCTACTTAATCTTCAATACTCACAATTGCAAAGAAATCATCATCAAAGAAGATTGGATTGAAGATCAAAAAGTAGAAAACTCTACAAGGAATTGTTTGCGTATATCAGAAAGCTCACCTATGAGCGGAGCACAGAATTCTATAGAAAAATGAGGGAAATTTGAATTTTGAATATTAAATGTTTAAGTCAAACCTAATTTCAAACTGGCACGTCATCTTTTCTGCCTATTTGATCAACCACCCTAGCTTCATAAAGGAGGAGTTCAGAAAGCATGTTCAGAAAGTAGAAAAATAGTTTATGAAGGAAAATTAGAAAACCCAACATTACAATGGCTTCTGTAACCGATGAGACAGATCTGTCAACCTCTTTTCTAGCTATTTCTTTTAAGACACAACTGATGATCAACACGTGTCAATTGAAGAACTGATCAAGGGCAACGGTCACAAAGGAATATCACTATATATGGAGATGCTATACTTAAAAGCCGATGAGAGATTTGAAGATTCAAAAGAGGAAACTCTACAAAATTCTTTTCCCACTTCCTGGAATATTCAATATTTATCATGTAATCAGTTTTAATCCTTGAAGTGTGAGAAAATCTTCCTTCCACATTCTTAATTAGATTTATGCTCTTCCTAGGTAAGAAGTAATAGAAGAAAGTCATTCAAGTTTTTTCAGGAACTTTTCATGTAATATGTTAAGGAAACTTGAGTGTAGTTTAGTTTGAGTGGCAACCCAAACACTTAACCTATGTATCCTCAATCCACTAGTGATCGCTGTGAGATAGCTTGGAGAGGCTACTGTAAAATACTTGCAACATGACAATAGTGGTTGCTACTGCTCACAGTTTGGCTTGGAGAGGTCAGTGTCATGACTACTTTCAATGTGACAGTAGAGGTTGCTATTGGTCATGGATTGGGCTTAGAAAGGCCAATGTTAAGACTACTTTCAACATGATGTAGCTTGGAGAGGTTGCTTTTGATCACGGGTTAGCTTGGAGAGGCTAGTACAATACTAGTTGGTTTAGCCTGGAGAGGTTGGTAAAGGAATACTCAGCTTGTAATAGTTTCTGAGTTGGTCTACTGGCACAAGTGAGAGCTTGGGAAGACTAATGTAAAGACTATCCAATTTACTTTCTCAGGTTAAGAAAGTTGTTTTGAATAGAATCTCAACAATTGTTGTGTACTGGATGTAGGTAGATTGGCCAAACCAGGATGAATCATTTGTGTTTATTCTCTCCATCTCTAATCTTCTTTATTTTTCTCTATCCCGCCTTCTATTCATTCAAACTCTATTTTATCCTTCTCGTTATTCTGTCGTCTCTTTTAATAATGAACGTTTATTTAATAAGGTTTAGAAATCTACTTTTTAAAGCTATTGACTTTGTTTTTGCTACACTACAAATTTTACACTTGATAGTATTTGTTTTTAGATACTTCAAAAAGTGCATAAAGAAGCAATGCACGATTCAAACCACCCCTTTCTCGTGCACATTTCCACCTACAATGTATGTAAACACTATAGTCTTATTTGAATAGTTTACGAGCACATGATTGGTGAAAAGCCAATCCATTCCTAATATCATCCCAATACCAATTGTCGCAACCGGGATCGCGAGGAGACGGCGAAAAAGAGTGATTGAAAATTATGAGTCGCCACCAAGTTTATTTGAATTGGGAAAAATAGAAAACCCATTTATTTTGAAGAAATGGTCTTTGAAACCATATTTGAGTTCGAGAGTCGGTTATGCATAAGGAAGGGTAGAAACTTAATCCTACGCACCCCTAATACACCTGTCCTTAGACGATACCTTGGTAAGTCGTGCAAATTAATTAATAACCTTTTAAAGTTCCTTGTTTTATACTAAAAGACAAGAAAAAAAATTTACAATCAAATAAACAACTTAAGAAAATTTAATTTTGGCTTGACAAGGGTCACCTGCTCCTACGTATCCCCTGGTGCAATGGGGAACTTAAAGCCACGTAGTTCTGTAGCAAAATATTTGTGAGTTGACATATTTTAATTAAAAGGTGAATCAAATAAAAAAATGATTAACTAATTTTAATTTTAACAAAGAAAGAAATTTGGTAATTAAATCGAAGAAAATCTATTTGTGCACTGAATTCAACTTAACATTAGGTCATTCAATGAACTCTTATAATTCAACAATAGTGAAGATAACATTTGCTATTCAACCACCATTATTGAACATCGCACAAATATGAAAAATTTTTTTAAAAAAAACTATTTATTAATAAAGGAAAACATATTTTTATTTTATTTCATTTTTTTTAGACAAATACTCTAATTTTAATATGAACTGACAAAGTTAATTCATAAATATAAATACATAATCAATTTGAGCAAAATACATAAACATATAAAATAATTAAACCAAAAAAGGCAAAATTAATTCATAAACACAATTATGCAATAATTTAAGCAAAACACCTAAAATAATTAAACTAAAAAAAGGTCCTAATTATTATTTTTTTATTCTTTTTTAAACCTTCTTCTTTTTTATTAAGAAAACATTAGCAGTAAGTTCACTCAAACTAAAAGAAACAATGAAATCACTTTTTTTTTGCATAATTAAATTATTTTGAAACTAATTTATTAATTCTATTTAAACAATTTAAAATAAATCCTAAAAAATAAAAAATTCTATTCTTTTAGTAAATCAAAATACTCAAGAATTAAATTAAATAAAACTTCTTTTTTAACCTTTTTCCTTTTATACTAAAAAAACAGACCTCATAAGTAAAGCCTAAAAGATCAAAAACAAAATGAACACTAACCAAAAAAAAAAAACCCAAATAAATAAAATCAAAATCTAATTAAACAAACTAGAAACAACACTAATATAACAACAACAACAACAACAACAATAATAATAACAATAATAACAACAACAACAATAATAACCTCCTAATTAATTTGTCACGACTACCACCACACACACACACACACAGCTCTCTCTTTCTCATTACACGACCATGCCCACACACACACAAATGCTTCCTATCTCTCTCATACACTTAGCACTCTCTCATGGTCACTTACACATGCAACATATGCGACCTCACTTTCTCACACACTCACATATTCCTCTCTCCTTCTCTAACACATTCACACACATTCACAAAGAAAAGAACAAAAGGGAGGCAGTCAGCAAGGGAGGAGTGGCCATCGTGGCTACGAGGAAAGGAAGGCTATGCGCAGATGCAAGTGTTGTCAGTGGCCAAGAAGGTGGCTGGCCGTGCCTGGATGGCGCCGGTGAGGGGAAATCGGCGAAAGGGAGAAGTAAGATCGGGCGGTTTCATGGTTTGATATGGGCATGGCGAAGGCTAAGGTGTGACCAAAGCCTAATGAGGGAGATGGGTTTTCTGGGTGGCGGATGATGGTAGTGTATGGCTGAGATCAAGAACGATGGAGGTGCTAGAGGACCGAGATCTTTATGGTGGGTTCGCAACTCATGCAGTGTTCAGCCATGGCTAGGGAGTGGGGAAGGTGGCGGTGTCGGTGGCAGTCATAGGCTACACGGTGGGGGGTCTCTTTTTCGCAGAGGCCTCACAATTTCTAAGGGTAGGAGCGGAGGTTGTAGGGAGTGGTGGGGGTAAGTAGCATTTGAAGCAGTGGCTTTCACAGATCTAAGCGAGCAGCGGTACGAGCGGCGTAGGAAGATAGAGGCTAGGAAAGGATGGTTTGCGGTTAGGTGTGTGGTGGGGAAGATGAGGGAGTATGGTAAGTAGAAAACGAAGGTGGAGCTATGGAGTTGAGGGGAAGGTTACGATGACTTTGGAGGGGAAGAGGCAATGAGGTGTATGGCGGTTTGGGGTGGTTATGGATGACTGATAGCGGTGTTGATGATATGAGGCCGTGGTGGTAGGGGAAGAACTGCCGTGGCCTCCTCCCTTTTTTTCCCTTTTTTGTTTTTTTGTTAAACTTTAATGCTGATATTGTTGATGCTACCGGATTTACCATGTTACTGGGTTATCTTGCTAGAATTTGTTGTTGATTTCCTTTGAATTTCACCTCTGTTTTCTGGCAGAGTGATGTATCCGAATGTATTCTTTGAATTTTTTTTCTGTGTTTGAATTTTTGCTAATTGATTGAAAATTCTTGCTGATTGAAAATAGTGATGGATGTAACGATTCGCCTATTTATATTTTTCTCTGCTAATATAATTAATTGTGAATAATTAGTGGGGATTTTAAAAATTTTGGTCGACATTGTTAGGATCAGAACAATATAAGGATTCTGTAAAAAAAAAATGAAATTTAATTTAATATGATTAAAAATTTAAAATAATAATATTTTAATCAGTAATATAGGATGGGATCTTATAAATGATATTAGGATAAAATAAAAATTAAGATAAGGTTAAAATGATAATTTACCCGATAAAGTTTTTTTTTATGTCAATCGAATACTGAAATGATAAGAAACGGTACACCAAAATAGTAATAACCGGTATACCAAAACATCCAAATTGGTTCAACTAATGGGCATTATCATATCTTAAATAAATTTTTACTTAGAATAATGAAATAAATATAGATATTCCTAACACTGATAGAAGGTATATTGATCTGGAAATAAAAACTCCTTTACTTTCTCTCCAAGGAAGTACGTTTATAAAAAGGAAAAAGGGCAAGGAAATTCCATTTCATTCTCGGTTAGGCACAGCACATATTTCTTTCTTCTTGCCTTCACTTTCTTCCATTTTTGCTTCATGAAACTCAATGAAACCTTTTCGTCTTTCAATGATACACTTAGGCATACACTTAAACTAACTTCAAGAACACATCATCTTCATCAAACTTAAATCAAAAACTTGTTTTTCCCTGCACTTTGGGTCCTTATAGCAGTGCAAAAAGGGGCTAGAAACAGGTGGGGCTGAGGTTTGTTGGAAGGAAAAAAAAAACTAGAGAAAAAGCTTGGAGGGAGGTAGGAAATTTTTCTAGTCTTTTACCCCATGATGTTTTACTATCTTGCTAAGATAAATACTTGAACTTGCTGAGGTTATGTTGCTGAAATCTGAAACCAAATTCTAGGATTTAGGATTGCTTGATTTGTGATGAAGTCATGCCTATAGGAATCAGAATTTTTTTTCTTTGAAATTTCATGTATTGAATGTGATAGATATGGTAGATACATCAAGCACAAGTTTTATGGACTTGCTGAAATGTATACATGAGTAAACTATTGGCTGAAGATGATTTTAATATGTAACCATAAAAGCTTAAGAAAATATTGGCAGCAAGACTTAGTTTGAATGATTTTTGCTATGTGTAATGACCAAAGCATCAGATAAAAATGGAAGCAAGATTTAGTTTGAAAGATGGATAGTAAGATATGAGTGTTGAATTGGTGTACTGAATTTTCGGATTTCAACAGGGCAGCAGTTTTCACGAATTTTCTGACCTATTTAGAGGCCTTAGATTGAACTAAAAATTTTATATGATGTAGCTAACATGTGGAGTCATCTTCAGTAAAAGTTTTGAGGTATTCTGGTCACTTTTGCTATGATTAAAAAATCAAGAACCGAAATTGTACCTATGCTGTCTGAACTATTGGAACTGAAGCTGCAAATTTTTCTATTTTTGTTACCATAGGAAATGACCGATTTTTCCTTTGAAATTTTTATAGGGTATTAGGGACATCTTAAGGTTTTACTAGGATTTCTATTCCTAATTTTCTGGTTTCATTTTCTAGGGTTAAAAATTAGGGAATGCAGGAATTTGGCTGAGAATCGATGGTCTCTGACGACCAAATTTGTCTAATTTTGTTAACATAGCTAGAGAACTCTTTTCACTATGAAAATTTTATGGAACCTAGTGGACACATTGAGGTGTCATTGAGAATTTTTATAGTGTCCGATTCATTGGTTTGAATTGCATATTAAATTGTGCTACAAATATATGAAATCTGCCATTGTGCTGAAAATAAATTGATGCTTTGAATTGATGAAATACTGGCATCTTGTACTGATATGACATGAGCACATGAACAGAATATGAATATCTCATAAGACATCAAGAGGTTTTAATAGAATATCTCATACATATTTAGTAGATTTTAACAAAATATCTCGTAAGAATTCAAGAGACTTTAAGGAAATCTCAGACAAGTATAAGAAACAGAGCTTCATAAAGAAAGGGAACGTAAGAAAATAAATCTCACACAAAGAGAGGGAGATCAAGAAAATAAGCTTTACATAATAATTAGTTGCTTAATGGTAAGCTCATAGATTCACGGGTAGTAGTAGACGTGCTACGCCCTTAGAACTATATCAGGTTGTAATCGCGATGGCGTTACATCATTATGAAGGAAGGGATGTACTGAGAATAGCAAGGCTATTCTAGATGAGATGTAGTAGATGTACTCCATCTAGTGAACTATATTAGGTTGTAACGTGACGGCGTTACATCGTTGACAGTACAATCCAGAGAGAAGTATATCAGAAGAGTCTTATGAGTTCTACCATTAAATTTAAAATTTTCTAATAAAATTAAGCCATAAGAAATAATGATTCTAACTAAGAACCCATTCTATAAATAACTGAAGTTGAATATCATTGAGTAGTAGACTAGTATATTTTTCCTACTGGGAATCATTGATTCTCATCCCTGCTATATGATGTATTTTATATAGATGGCCTCGATCGTGTTCTTCCTCGAGATGCCTGAGCAGTAGTGGCACTATGACCCAGAGTTAGGGTCACTGTATCTGGTTGCTGAGTCTCGTATCCACCTTATTTATAGACATAGCATGACCTAGATTCCCTCATATTATATGACCATCATAGGCTCTTACGTTTGACCTTTTGAAGAGCCACCGATCGAGGGAGTTAGTTTTATCCATCTGTAGTTGCTTATATTTTTGTTAGGCCCTAACCCGGATTAGGTGGTCACTGTGAGGACCAGGGTAGGGTTGTTTATAATATAAATGTAATTAGGTATGAATGTATATATAGTATAACTGTATGACTTAACTTACTATGGTTGTGATATAAGATGTAAGTTATCGTGTGGACGAATTCTTTGGATGCGCATTACACTTCTGCTATTTCTATAAGTTGACTATCACATTGTGAGCAAAAAATTGATTTGAGACAAGTTAGTATAGTTTTTATTAGAGCAAGGC
The DNA here is from genome assembly GCA_031216125.1 of Dalbergia cochinchinensis. Lineage (NCBI taxonomy): Eukaryota > Viridiplantae > Streptophyta > Magnoliopsida > Fabales > Fabaceae > Dalbergia > Dalbergia cochinchinensis. The sequence goes on from CM062375.1 coordinate 42,253,982, forward strand.
TCATATTTATTACAACTTATACACATATATTTCATATAGTTCAGAAATTGCAAATCTATAAGATAAGTTATGAGTAACGATTACTTGCTATAATGTTATGACTCGAGCATAGCACTATAGTAGGAAGGGTGTTACAATGGACACTACTAGTGATGGTCTCTGATCTTTTTTGTTGATGATGGTTACATATATAGAGTTGTTGATCAAAACCATTTCAACAGGTCCCCAGCTCATCATCGAAATTAAACTCGACATTTTGCAAGTAGTGGAGAGGAACATCATGATGATATTCTCCACTTTTTATTTCATTCCAAAATTTCCCCTCATCCCCATGCTTCACATGTGCATCTTAGCTCGGAGGGAAAGGAGAGGAGAGGAGCCCGTGAAACTGAGGAACCCGTGACACTCCTCTGTCTCCTTTTCTATTTTATTATTATTTTTCTTATTTTTTTATCTTTTTCTTTTATAGAAAACTTAACAAAAGAAAATAAATTGGGCTTGTAAAAGAAAGTACCTGGATTGGGCTAAAACAGATGGACAAAAACAAATGGACTACCAAAAGAAATTTGATATTGAATTCAAAGGAATGGGCTACAATGAATGAAATGGGCTCCTTTTTTATTTTTGGAAATAAAAAAAAATGAGCAGCAAATTTTTTTTAAAACAAATAATTAACAAAACTATAATGGAAAATTATAAATTAGATGCAAATTTTTAGATTTTCCTGTTAAAAGACCGGACAAAATCAAGTGTACACAGTTGCCCCTCTTTATTCATTTCTTATGAAAGAATATGAAAAATCCAAGTTTTTGCTTATTTTCTTCATAAGAAATGAGGAAAGACATGAACATTGATTTTGTTCGACAAATGCATGAAATGTAAACAATCTAAATCTAAACAACAAAAGAATATGCACATATGAGAAAGTCAAATGCAAATGCACAAGCTAACAAGGGACTGACTGGAAATGTAAAATATGGAAAATAACAATATAAGGTCAACTAGACATTAAATTAGCAATCTGAGGCCGACTAAAAAGTAAATTGGTGGCAATTTGAGGTCGACTAGAAAGTAAATTAGCAAGGAGGCCGATTGAAAAGTAAATTGGCAATTTGAAGCTGACCAGAAAGGTAAATTGGCAAGGAGGCCAACTGAAATGTAAATTGGCCAGGAGGCCGACTGAAATGTAAATTGGCAAGGAGACTGATTGAAATGTAAACTGACATCTAAGGCCGACAGAAATGTAAATTGGCAAGGATACTGACTGGAAAGTAAATTGGCAAGGATACCGACTAGAAAGTAAATTGGTAAGGAGGTCGATTGAAAAGATAAATTGGCAAGAAGGCCGACTGAAAAGTAAATTGGTAATCTGAGACCGACTGAAAAGGTAAATTGGCAAGGAGGCCGACTGAAATGTAAATTGTGTCAATGATGCCGACTGAAAAGTAAATTGGCAAGGATACTGACTGAAAAATAAATTGGCAACTGAGGTCGATTGAAAAGATAAATTGGCAAGGAGGCCGATTGAAAAGATAAATTGGCAAGGAGGCCGACTGAAAAGTAAATTGGGAATCTGAGGCCTGCTAGAAAGGTAAATTGGCAAGGAGGCCGATTGAAATGTAAATTGTGGCAATGGTACCAACTGAAAAGTAAATTAGCAACTAAGGCTAACTGAAATGTAATTGGCATTTGAGGCCAGTAAATTGGCAACTGAGGCCGACTGGAAATTAAATTAGCAACTGAGGACGACTAAAATGTAAATTGGAAAGGAAGCCAACTGGAAAAGTAAATTGGCAATGATACTGACTGAAAAATAAATTGGCAAGGATACTGACTGGAAAAGTAAATTGACAAGGATACCAACTGAAAAGTAAATTGGCAAGAAGGCCGACTGAAAAGATAAATTGGCAAGGAGGACGTTGAAAAGGTAAATGGTGAAGAACCATCTTTTTTCAATTTTTTTTTAGGTTATAGGCAAAAGTCATGAATTTCAGTTTATTTCAGGCATATTCTTAAAAAAACTAAACGTAACCAAATTGAGCAAACCTTGAGGAAAACTTTAACTGATCAAACTCATAATTCATGAGCTGGACTTTCTAGCACAATTAAAACTTTCTTTTCTTCTGTGACCTTGCTCATTTCTTTTCTTTTTCTCCCTTTTTTCTTTTCAGAATGACAATTACTTTTCTGCCAAGCTTATTTGAATTTTCTGGATTCTATTGATGTATTACTGTAAACATTGTTAGATCGTATAATTTAAGCTTAAATTTATCCTACTTGAGATATCATGAATAAACATGCATTCAAAAATAAGGTGGAAGGATTAACTGAATGAACATCTTTATTTCTTAGTGTATTAGATGACAAAATGCTTTGAAAGAGGTAACAACATAAAAGTGAAGTACAAAATTGCACAAGACACGAAATTTTGCCCCAGTGTAGGTTCCTTGTGGCTCAATCAATCGACGTCTTGCAGCAAGTGGAACACCGTAGCCATGATATCTGATGACATGTCTTTAAACCCCTTTTTGTCAAAATTGCCCCAGTTTTAGTCTCTCATCTGCTTGATTTATTGGGTGAATTCATCACCAAAAATTGCCCCAGTGTCAGCTACTAAAGATGATGTTTATCTTTTTCTGCTCTAATTTTTGCCTAGGCTGCTCTTTCGAGTTTTTAGCCTAGAGAGCCTCTTTTTCTTTTTCTTTTTGTTTTGCCCTAACTTTTGCTTAGGCCGCTTTTTCGAGTTTTCAACCTAACGGCTTTTTCATTTTTTTTATTTTGCCTTAACTTTTGCTTAGGTCGCTCTTTCAAGTTTTCAACCTAATGGGCTTTTTCAGCATCTTTTCAAGCATAAAACCTTTTGACTGCATTGCTGTTGATCGGTTTAGGCAATTCCTGGTTGCAAAATCAACGCCCCACTGGAGAACTCTTGTTTGACAATGTAAGGACCTTCATAACTTGGAGCCCACTTTCCCCGTATGTTCTCTTAATTAGGGAGAATTTTCATCAAAACCAAATCTCCTGGATAAAAATCTCTTGGGTGGACTTTCTTGTTAAAAGCCTTAGCCATTTTGCTTTAGTATAACTAGCCATGACAAATAGCTGCAAGCCTTTTCTCTTCAATCATGTTCAACTGCTCATATCGAGCCTTCACCCATTCAGATTCTTCCAACTTAGCCTCCATTAAGACCCCGAGTGAGGGGATTTCAACCTCTATAGACGATACAGCTTCCATTCTATAAACCAATGAAAAGGGAGTTGTTCCTATGCTTGACCGTATGTTGATACGATATACATGCAAAGCATATGGCAGCATTTCATGCCAGTCTTTGTAATTCACCACCATTTTCGCGATAATTTTCTTGATATTCTTATTTGCAGCTTCAACCGTACCATTTATTTGAGACCTATAAGGAGCTGAGTTGTGATGCTTGATCTTGAAAATTTCAAAGAATTTTTGAACCTCGGCACTATTGAGGTTAGGAGCATTGTTTGTGATTATCCTTTATGGAATCCCGTATTTACAGATGATGTCCTTTTTGATAACACCTTTTATGTGATATTGGCATATGAAGCAGCTTCAACCCATTTAGTGAAATAGTCTATTGCCACTAAGATGAAATGATGACCATTGGATGCTTTGGGATTAATCGGACCAATGATATCCATGCCCCACATTGAGAAAGGCCAGGGAGATACCATGTTGTGTAATGGAAATGGAGGAGCATTGACTTGGTCTGCATATATTTGGCATTTGTGACACTTTCGAACATAATTAATACAATCACTCTCCATGGTGGACCAGTAATATCCATTCCTTACGATTTTGTGTGCTATCACATGCTTATTGGCATGAGTTCCACAGATTCCTTCATGGACTTCAGTCATGATTATTCGAGCTTCATGAGCATCTACATACCTGAGGAGAGTAGTGTCATAATTCCTCTTGTAAAGGGCTTCACCATTCAAGAAAAAGGTCATAGCCAGCCTTCGAATTATCTTTTTATCCACCTCATTTGCACCTGTTAGGTATTCTCCCTTTTGAATATACTGCTTAATATCATGATACCATGGTTGTCCATCTGGTCCAATCTCCACATTGCCATAGTATACCGATTCACCTTGCACCTTTACATGGATAGGTTGGACATTGGCATGTACTTCCAATTTAGTCATCACGGCCAAAGTTGCCAAAGCATCCGCAAATTGGTTCTTGTCTCGGGTTAAATAGAAGAATGATATATTGTCAAAGTGCTCAATTAGTTGAGACAAATACTTTTGATAAGGTACCAATTTTGGATCCTTTGTACACTATTCTCCATTAACTTGGTAGATTATGAGTGCAGAGTCTCCAAAGACCTTCAATTCTTTGATTTCCAAATCAATTGCAACTTGTAAACTATTTGCACATGCTTCATATTCTACAATGTTGTTGGTACATTCAAAGTCCAGCTTGATAGAAACTGGGTATTGCTTTCCAGCTGGTGACACTACTATAGCTCCCATCCTACTTCCATTCATATTGGCAGCCCCATCAAAATACATCTTCCATACATTCTCCTCTTCTTCCTCTTCTCTTTTTAGTGCCAACATCTCACCATTAGGGAAGTTAGGCATAGTGGGCTGTACACCATCCATAGGTTTTTCAGCTAGATAATCAACAGTTGCACTTCCCTTGATGGACTTTAGAGTTACATATTTGATATCAAATTCAGACAACATCACTTGTCATTTTGACATTCTCAATGACACGTAATGACTATCAAATATATATTTTAATGGATCTATTCAAGAAATCAACCAAGTGATGGAGTATAACACGTATTGCCTCAGCCTGTTGGAAGCCCATAGTAATGCACAACATGCATTTTCAATCGATAGATAGTGAGATTCACATTCATTAAACTTCTTGATCAAATAATAAATGACCTATTCTTTCTTTTTGAATTCATCATATTGCCCCAACATTGCCCTAAGTGAAGTGGGCAATACTGTAAGATACAATATTAAAGGGCGACCGGGCATGGTGGTATCAAAATTGGGGGTTCATTAAATAAGCCTTTATTTTGTCAAAGGCTTATTAGCATTCTTTATTCCATTCTCTATGTTGATGTTTTCGCAGCAGCTTGAATATAGGCTCACAAGTACTAGTCAAATTGGCAATAAATCTAGCAATAATTGATTCCCCACAAAAAACTTCTCACTTTCTTCTCAGTTCGGGGGGCTAGCATTTCTTGTATAGCTTTTACCTTGTCTGAATCCACTTTTATCCCTTCTCTGCTGACAATAAATCCGAGTAATTTCCCTGTAGAAGCTCCAAAAATGTATTTATTCAGATTCAGCCGCAACTTGTATTTTCTGAGCCTTTCAAACAGCTTTCGCAGGACTGCTACATGGCTTTCTCCCTCTTTAGACTTAGCGACCATGTCATCTACATACACTTCAATCTCCTTATACATCATATCATGGAACAGTGCAACCATAGCACGTTGATAGGTGGCACCAGCATTCTTAACCCAAATGGCACAATTGTGTAGCAAAATGTTCCCTACAGAGTTGTGAACATAGTTTTTCCTTTGTCATGAATATTCATGGGAATCTAATTATACCCAGAGTATCCATCCATAAGTGATTTTTGGCTATAGTATCAACAAGGACATCAATGTGAGGGACTGGGAAATCATCTTTTGGGCTAGCCTTATTTAAATCTCGGTAGTCTACAGACATCCTGACCTTCCCATCCTTTTTAGGCATAGGCATAATGTTGGCTACCCAATCTGTGTGTCTTGATACTTCCAGAAACACAGCCTCTAGCTATTTAGTCACTTCCTCTTTTATCTTCAGTGACATGTCAGGTCACATTCTTCTCAACTGCTGCTTTTTTGACTCAGCTCTTAGATACAAAGGGATCTTGTGTGAAGTGATCTCTGGGTCCAATCCTTCCATATCACGGTAAGACTATACAAAGGCATCCAGGTATTCTTCAAACAAAGCAATCATTTCTGCTCGTTCAGGATTTTCCACTATTTTCAGCTCCTTTTTCTCTTCTTCGGTGCCCATGTTAATCAACTCGATCACCTCATTGTCTAAGTCAAATCCTTTTTTGTATGTTCCAATAGGTCTAAAAATTCCTCAATAGTTTCTTCATCCTCTTCAGATTCATGGTTATCATAATCAAGTGCAGCAAGAGAATCAATCGATTATCCTTCAAAGTCCCTTTCATGTGGCAAAATTTCTATAGCATATAAATTCCTGGAAAGCAATTGTGGTGGGTTGGAATGCTAGAACAGATAATAGGTAGAATGCAAATAACACAAAGAAAACACAGATTAATGGGCTGAGAAAATGGTGGTAAAGATAAAAAAAAGAAAGTAAAAGAATAGCGGGTAGCAACAAGAAGAACAGAAGAAATAAAGAAATATAAAGTGGAATAATGAAGAAAAATTACTGGATAATTATGCAAGTTCAATCAAATGATGTCTCAAAGTAGCATACATGAAAGCAAAGACAATTAATACAATCCCAAATGATTACTTTGAAGTAATAACATCAATTAATGGTTCAACAATCCAATTCATCAGCATCTCATCATAGTTGACAGCATAAGAATTGTTGCATTCTTCAGGCTTCTCAATATCCACCATATTGATAGTTGGACAATAGCTAGAGGCACAACCTTCTTCAGCCATAATCACTTTAGCCGAGTAAGGAAATGTCTCTTTCAGATAAAGGATCTGCTTCATCTTCTCTTTTGGTTTCTTTTGCCTAAGAGCCATGTTCTTGATCTGCTCCTCCAATGATGCCTCATATCCTTAACCAAATCGGTTTGGCTTCCCTGAGGTAGGTGGAGGCATTTTGATACCCTGCAACCATGGTCCCAGCCCTTTGTTGTGCAAATAACCATTTTTTGTCATGATATGAGTCACTACCTGATTGACATCTTGCCTTGGGAACTCATTCTATTCTTGTTTCAGCCCTACAACCTCCAAACTGTGCCATAAGCTACTTTCCACTAACTCAATATTTTCAACATAAGGTAACATAACTAGTTTAGATACAATGATCTCTTTTTCCCCATGGATTGTAATGACTGAGCCATTCTCAATGTACTTAACCTTTTGATGCAAGGTTGAAGGAACAGCACCAACAGTATTAATCCATGGTCTTCCTAGCAGCATATTGTAATCAGACTCAATCTCCATTACTTGGAATAACACCTCAAATTGGCTTGGGCCAATTTCCAATGGTAGCACCATTTCCCCAAGGATGCTTTTCTTTGCTCCATCAAAAGCTTTCATAATTATCACTTGCGATGAAATATCATCCTTGCTTATTGACAAGTAGCTTACAGTTGAAACTAGTAAGATATTTAATCCTGACCCTCCATCAATGAGAACTTTGGGAATTATATGGCCTCTGTGCATTTGAGAGTTATGTACAGTGCTCGTGGGTTGATCTGTGATACAATTTCTTCATCTGAGAAAGTGATCATATTGACATGCTTTACCGGATCCACCATATTCACCATACTCTCCGGTTTCACATAGGCATCTTTCAAGACTTTTACTTTTTGGTGAGATTCGGATGACAAGATTATGTACAGTGCTCGTGGGTTGATCTATGATACAATTTCTTCATCTGAGAAAGTGATCATATTGACACACTTTACCGGATCCACCATATTCACCATACTCTCTGGTTTCACATAGGCATCTTTCAAGACTTTTAGCACTGCTTTTTGGTGAGATTCAGATGACAATATTAATGACAACAAGGAGATTCTGGTAGGAGTCTTCGTCAATTGCTCTAATATATCATACTCACTTTACTTCATGATCTTTAGAAACTCCTCTTCTTCATCTTCTTTTTTTCCTTTTTTCTCCAAACCAGAACTTTTTCCAACATCAACAAATTTTCCTTCTTCTAACTCTCCGGGCCTATAAACCCTTCCGCTTCTTGTTATTCCTTTTACCTCCATAATATCATTCATCACTCCATTTTCCTAGGCCCTTGAAGTCTCCCCTATATTTTTGTTCATATCTACTTTAGTTTCATAGTTCCAAGGGACAGTGTATGTTTCCTCATAACCAAAAGGCATCGGCTTCTTCACAGTGAGCACCACCTTTTTCGATTTCGGAGCTTGATTAAGTGGAGGTACTCAGAGTACAAAACGTTCAACCACATTCATCTTTTCAATGGAATTCTGCTTTTTTTTTGCTTGAATAACAACTAAAGTGAGTAGTTCTTATACACAGACTTTGAAATCCCAACAATTCTCGATATTATATCCAAGACTTCCACAATAGTATGCACAACTTGATTCCATATCATATTTCTCTTCTTCCTTCACTATAGATGCAGGTGCTGTGATGTTATAACCAGCCTCCTTCAAGCCACTAAACACTTTCTCCATAGGAGTTCGAAGACTCATAACCTTCTTGATCAATGTTTCATCACTTTCCAAGGCACTCACATGACTTCCTCCTTCGTGTTTTCGGATTGGGTTATTAACAATATCCGGCTTTGAATCTTCTTGAAGGTCCAACCTCCCACAAGCAATTAACCTTCTCACTGCCATTTTGAAACCTTCACAATCCTCAATGGAATGGCCTGCTATGTCCATGTGGTATCTACAGGTAGGGTTCGGGTTGTACCAAACTGGGTATAGCAGTTCTAATGGGTGCACAGAATATGCTGAGATCAAATCGGCATCAACCAATTTTTGAAAAAGGTCAGCATTCGCAATAGACAGCTTTGGAAAAAGTGGAAAGTTGGGAAATCGATTACGATCTTGGTTTTGGAAATTTGGTTAGAGTGCTGGGGTATGTGTTAAGCGAGTTGGTTGATATGGCCTTATGTGGATGTTGTTAACTTGAGGTTGGGAGTATGGGATAGTGTTTGTGCTTGGTGTGGCTTGGTAAAATGGGTAAGGATGAATAAGGATTTGGTATGATGGCATCTGGGGTCGTGAACGTGTTGGTGCATGCCTTGGGACGAAGGATTGCTGACCATGAACATAATTCACCTCTGTCTCCTTCTTCCTGGGCGGGAAACTTTTTCTTGTGTCTTTATTGTTCATGGGAAGCTTGCTAGCCTTAGTCAAGCTCTCGGTCCTTTCTCCAATAGTTATCAACTTAGAGAAATCCTTGTAAGCTGCTCCTGCCATTGTCCCGATATAAGGGGATCTCAAGGTTCCCAAGAAGTATGAACACGTTTCAGTTGGGATAAGTGGTGGTTGAACTTGAGCAGCCAAGGCTCTCCACCTTTGAGCATATTGTTTAAATGGTCCATCCTTCTTTTTCTGCATTGAGCTTAACTGGTCCCAAGTAGGTGCCACTTCATGGTTGAATTTATATTGGTCCATGAACAAGTTAGCCAATTCTCTCAAGCCGTGATTTTCAAATGGTCTAGTTGAATGTACCACTCCAAGGCAGGTCTAGTCAAGCTTTCATAGAAGAAGCTGATAAGAAACTTTTCATTCTTTGACCTTATCACCATCTTGGTGCAATAACGCTTCAAGTGAAAAAGAGGATTACCTATCCCATCATAGTTTGAGAAGTCAGGAACCTTGAAGTCTTTAGGAATTACTATGTCAATAGAAGGGAAAATTTGTTCAACTTCCATATAGCCATAAGGGTTAGGACCTTGGATAGCCTTAATTTGTTCTTGTATTTTCTTCATCCACTCTTCTTTGAACTTGTCTTTTTCTGCCTCTGAATGACTATTCTCTGAGGAAAACAACTATTTTTGGATGACAACACGAGGCTACTCCCAAACAGGGGTAGCATGCCCATGCCCATCATTATGCATGTTTTCTAAGGAACGATAGCCTTCTCTGACAGGGAGCACCAATGATATCATGAGTGGTGGTTGTCCATGGAATTTGGGATTTCTCCCATGTCATTTATTCCTAGGGTGACATTTAGAGCTGCACTTGATACTATAGGCATAGTTATCATCGTGGTATTTGGTTGCACACTTGCTAGTATATCTCTGCTTTGATAAACTCCCAATAAGTTAAGTGACTCTTTCATGGCTCTCATCATGTCCTCTAATCTTGATTGGTTATTCTATAGTTCATTTAGTTTTCCTCGTACTGCATCAACCTCATTGCTCAGATTTCTTCTAGCTTTAGAAGTAGTTACGATTGGAATAGTTTTTCCTGTGTCACCATTTCCTCCGGCCATTTTAGTCTGAGCTCTGGTATTGTGAATACAAGTTTGATCAGTATCCGTCTTCCTTGGGTGCCCAATGGTTGCAAAGTTTTATGCTACACACTTAAAAACAAAACCAAAAGGATTGGTTTTTTCTCTTTTTTATTTATTTATTTTTTTATATATGCAAAACTAGCAGATAAAAGTGAACAATAGTCATCAAGAGTTCTCTATGCAAATAAGAATATCACGCACTTATTCTTATGGGTATATTACCCTATAAGTCAAGGTGCAGTTAATAGCAGATCTCTAGGGAAAATCTACTCTTCTATAGATGCTATATAATGAGCACTAGCAATGTGGTTCTTCTTTTCTACGTGACTGAGCTTCTCACTTTCTTGCACAAGGATAAATAACCTCAAGGCAAGGAAAGTGATTGATTGCTTTCTAGGGGAAAATTTGATCCTCTATAGAACGCATCAAGCATATTTATAAATGCCTTGATTGGTAATTTTCAGCACAAACATTGAAAATTTTATTCATTTCCAAGCAAAGTTCTGAGTACAAATCATTTCAGAGTACATTACACATGCGCAAACAAAGAAAATAATTACATCAAAAGGATCTTTGGCAACTACATCAAAAGCTTCATCTTTTTCTTCTTAAGATTTTTAGTGATGTTCTCACATGAATCCATGAACTCCATCACTTCTTGAGGTAATTTGAATAGTGACATCTTACTGATTTGCTTGCTTTCCTTTTCAAAGCGATACACAATTTGGAATGTAATGGCTTAATTCGTCAGTTAGATTTCCATATTTTTCTTTCCATTTGAGGGCCTTTTCTCTCCATAATTTTCCAAATTTGATCACATCAACAAACAAGTCATGATACTAGTTTGTCGATGTCCACCCATGAATTGCATCATGCTTCGTCTATGCCAACATTGTTGACAAGTTTTCTATTCCTTTCTCTTGTCCTTTTCTTTGTTGACCTCCATTTTCAAGCTCAAACATTTTTATTCCTTTTGCTGACCTCTTGTTCTATCCTTTTCACCATGCGGCTCTTTTCATTAATCTCTTCTTTTAACTTGTTCCTTTCTTTCTCAAACACATGGAGTCTTCCTTCTAGCTCTTGGATTTTAGCGAAATAAGTAATTGGGATCTTTTCCTTGCCTTTCTTGGACCTTGTAGTTTCTGTCGTGATAGCACATTCATCTTTTAAGGCTTCAATTTCTTTAGCCATTTTCTCACATCGACTTTGAAGAATGGCATTTTTTCAGATTAGCTACTTCCTTTTTTCTCTTCCAAAAATCGCATTTGTGCCTTCATTATCTCTACCTGGGATGTTAATGGAGATTTTTCTAGGGTTTTCAAGGGAGTCGAATTGCTTGGAATATCTTTTGGGATGTTATTTTATCCCAACTCTTGTTTTCCTCTACTCTCTGTATTCTTGAGAAGTGGTTATTCGTTGTTGCCCTAGTTCTTTTTTTCCTAGAATTTTGACATCATCCCATGCCATTTTGATATTCTTTTCTTGCTCTATACTACTTTTATCTTTCTGATACAAGAACCTAAACCCCTCAAGTTGCTTTTCTTCTGGTTTTGTTTGAGTCCAATGCAGTTGTCTGAGCACCAATGCAAGTGTGTAGGAGATACATCCCCTTGGACCCATCAAAGGAACATTGTGAAAGTCACCACAACTATATATAACGTTTTCTCCATGGTACCAAGGGCAAATCTAGTTGAAAGAATTTGACTGGATCTTTGAGAACTTCTTTTTCCATGCCTGTGCCTCTTGATGGCTTATCTACATATAATAGAAGCTTCCCAATGGATCAGGAAAGAGGCCCATGCGATTATTGGCATATGCATGAGTCATAAACCAAATGTATAACATTGGCAAACAACACTGCAATCTGCCACCATTTTTCTTAAGACAGATCCCCAAGGAAAGAAAGGTATCCACCAATATTGCTAAAACAGGATTCATGCCTTGTGTCTCAAATTTGATAATTACATCCATGGCGGCCTGGTCAACAACATCTGGTGTGAATGGGAATAATACCAATCCATAAACAGTTAGTGCCAAGGTTAGATTGAAGAAGTCCAAATTTCCTTGTCTGGCCAATGTTTGCAAATGGATTTCGAGATAACTCCTCTTAATTCCTTGAGTGGACCCCCTCACTTTCATTTCCATTTGATTTTCTTCAACTCCAATTATTTTAGCAATCTTTTCTTTATTGACATAATACCCCTGATAGAGATACACTTTAGATTTTTCTCGAACTGGTAGCCTTATCATGATCATGTACTCTTCTATAGTTGGTGTCATATCAAAATCAAGTAACTCAAAACAGCAAAGAGAAGGATTCCAAAACTGTGAGAGAGCACTCAATGCTGGTGCTTCTACTGGGATAAGTAACAGGTCCAATATATGCCCATATGTGTCCTTGAAAGAAAACTATACTTCACAAGGCATCAACTGAATTATTTCCTTTACTTGCTCTAGCTCATTATTAGTCACTGTAACTTTGATGTTTCTTTTCCAATCACATGCATTGCTAGTGTTCATTTGTAATGTTTCTATTTGCTTTGAACTGATGATGACTCTTACTTTATCAACAATCAAAAGACCACTGTGAGAAGAAAAATAAGATAAATGAGTAAAATTAAAAAGATGGAAAGAAAAGACAGGTAAGAAAAGGTAAAAAAAAATATATACATGCTTTTATTGAGAATATGAGATACTTCCCTGAGAAATCATAATGCACAAACCTACCGATTTTTTATGAGAAAGTAAATTATAATAAGACTAAGATATAATGAAATGAATGCATGTGGTAATCAATGGAATGCTTGTCTACATTATGTATGCCTAAACACAAAAATACAAAGCATGACCACTTTATGAGATGATAAAATGGATAATCCTAAATGAATATGATAATGTTTTGATGCAAAAGTGACTGTTTTAAAATAAAGCATAAAGAAGTATAAAGTAAAAGGATGAAATAAGCATGCTCTCTTTGTGCTAACAGGGTAAAATTTTAATGGATGGGAAGTTCTAAGGCCAAGACCCTAATTTGTGTGATTGCTAAGTTCAACTATGCATGCACACATTCATGGTGGATCTAGACTTCTAATTATCATGGTCCCTAGATTGCCCCTCTCCATATGACAAGGATCCGACTTTTGAACCAACCACAAGTAGGGATGAACCCTCTCAATATGATTGACCCATAAAGCCAGTAACAATCTGAGTGGTGTCCCAACAACTATCAAGTGAGCATGAAGCCCCTCAGGACAATGTCAAGAAACCCCTATCCTTGGTTCGCACAGGCTCGGGTATAGAGCCCAAAAAAAGTATGTGTGAGATAAGTGATTGTGAAGTGTTGCAGAGAGCATACAAACCTTTCAATCCTAACACTACATACACTCTTGCAAAACAAAAATATAAACAACAAATATATACAGAACAATAATGGTTGTCTACCCTAAGGTTTAAACATAAAGAACACTAAACTCTAAAAAAAGGAAAGCACTATACAAAATAAAATAAGAAAGGGAAAAACAAAAAAAAAATTAAAAGGCTATATTTAATTTGCACAACTAACTAAAACAGGCTTGACTTTCTTGGAAAATCCCCAATGGAGTCGCCATCTGTCACAACTGGGATCACGAAGGGACAGCGAAAAAGAGTGATTGAAAATTAGGAGTCACCACCAAGTTTATTTGAATTGGGAAAACGTAGAAAAATCCATTTATTTTGAAGAAATGGTCTTTGAAACCAGATTTGAGTTCGAGAGTCAGTTATACATAGGAAAGAGTAGGAACTTAATCCCATGCACCCCTAATACACCCGTCTTTATATGATACCTTGGTAAATTGTGCAAATTAATTAATAACCTTTTAAAGTTCTTTTTTTTATACTAAAAGACAAGACAAAAAATTTACAATCAAATAAACAATTTATGAAAATTTAATTTTGGCTTGACAATGGTCACCTGCTCCTACGTATCCCTTGGTATAATGGAGAACTCAAAGTCACGTAGTTCTATAGAAAATATTTGTGAGTTGACATATTTTAATTAAAAGGTTAATCAAATAAAAAACTATTAATTAATTTTAATTTTAACAAAGAAAGAAATTTTATTATTAAATCAAAGAAAATCCATTTGTGCACAGAATTCAAGCTAGCACTACTAGGCCACTCAATGAACCCTTATGATTCAATAATAATGAAGATAACATTTGTTATTCAACCACCATTATTGAACATCATACAAATGTGAAAGATTGTTTTAAAAAAAACTATTAATTAATGAAGAAAAACATATTTTTATTTTATTTCATTTTTTTTAGACAAATACTCTAATTTTAACAAGAACTGACAAAGTTAATTCATAAATATAAATACACAATTAATTTGAGCAAAATACATAAACATATAAAATAATTAAACTAAAAAAAAGTAAAATTAATTCATAAACACAATTATGCAATAATTTAAGCAAAACACCTAAAATAATTAAACTAAAAAAAGTCCTAATTATTTTTATTTATATTCTTTTTTAAACCTTCTTTTTTTTATTAAGAAAACATCAGCAAAAAGTTCACTCAAATCAAAGAAACAATGAAATCACTTTTTTTTTGCATAATTAAATTATTTTGAAACTAATTTATTAATTCTACTTAAATGATTTAAAATAAATGCTAAAAAAGCATAAATTCTATTCTTTTAGTAAATCAAAATACTCAAGAATTAAATTAAACAAAACCTCTTTTTTAATCTTTTTTCTTTTATACTAAAAAAAAATAGACCTCATAAGTAAAGCCTAAAAGATCAAAAACAAAACGAACACTAACCGAAAAAAAAAACCCAAATAAATAAAATCAAAATCTAATTAAACAAACTGAAAACAACACTAATATAGCAACAACAACAACAACAACAACAACAATAATAATAATAATAATATAACCTCTTAATTAATCTATCACCATCACCACCACGCACATAAAGCTCTCTTTTTTTCTCATTACACGAACACACCCACACACACAAATGCTTCCTATCTCTTTCACACACTCAACACTCTTTCATAATCACTCACACATGCGACCTCACTTTCTCACACACTCACTTATTCCTCTCTCCTTCTCTAACACATTCACACACATTCAAAAAGAAAAGAACAAAAGGAAGGCGGTCAGTAAGGGAGGAGTGGCCATCGTGGCCGCGAGGAAAAGAAGGCTATGCGCGGATGCAGGTGCTGTCATTGGCCAAGGAGGTGGCTAGCCGTGTGTGGATGGCTCTGGTGAAGGGAAATTCGCGAAGGGAAGAAGTAAGATGGGGCGGTTTCACAGTTTGATCTGGGCTTGGTGAAGGCTAAGGCATGACCAGAGCTCGATAGGGGGAGATAGGTTTTGTGGGTGGTGGATGATGGTAGCATATAGCTAAGATCAAGAAGGATGGAGGTGCTAGAGGGCCGAGATCTTCATGGTGGGTTCAAAGCTCATGCAATGTTTGGCCATGGCTAAGGAGTGGGGAAGGTAGCGATGTCGGTGGCAGTCATAGGCTACACGGTAAGGGGTCATTCTTTCACAATGGCTTTACGATTTCTGAGGGTAGGAGCGGGTGAGAGTAAGTGGCATTCAGAGTGGTGGCTTTCGCGGATCTAAGAGAAAAGGATGTGGTTCCCGAGTGGCATAGGGAGATGGCAGTTGGGAAGGGATGGTTTGCCATTAGGTGTGTGGTGGTGAGGGTGAGGGAGTATGGTGAGTGGAAATGGAGGTGGAGCTATGGAGTTAAGGGGAAGGTTGAAAATGACTTTGGAGGGGGAGAGGCAGTGAGGTGTATGGCGGTTTAGGGTGGTTATAGGTGACTGATGGTGGTGTTAATGATGTGAGGCCGCAGTGGTAAAGGAAGAATCGCCGCGGCCTTCTCCCTTTTTCCCTTTTTTGTTTTTTTGTTAAATTTTAATGATGATGATATTGTTGATGCTACCAAATTTACCTTGTTATTGGGTTATCTTGCTAGAATTTGTTGTTGATTTCCTTTGAATTTCACCTCTATTTTCTGGAAAATTGATGTATCCGGATGTATTCTTCGATTTTTTTTTCTTTTTTTTGTGTTTGAATTTTTGCTGATTGATTGAAAATTCTTGCTGATTGAAAATAGTGATGGACACTGCTGATGATGGTCTTAGATCTTTTTTGTTGATGATGGTTACGTATGTAGAGTTGTTGATCAAAACCATTTTAACAAGTCCCCAGCTCATCACCGAAATTAAACTCAACATTTTGCAAGTCGTGGAGAGGAACATCATGATGATGTTCTCCACTTTTTATTTCATTCCAAAATTTTCCCTCATCCTCATGCTTCACATGGAAGGGAAAGGAGAGGAGAGGAGCCCGTGAGACTGAGGAACCCGTGACACTCCTCTATCTCCTTTTCTATTTTATTATTATTTTATTTTTTTTATCTTTTTCTTTTACAGAAAACGTAACAAAAGAAAATAAACTGGGCTTGTAAAAAAAAGTACCTGGATTTGGCTAAAACGAATAGACAAAAACAAATGGACTACCAAAAGAAATTTGATATTGAATTAAAAAGAATGGGCTGCAATAAATGAAATGGGCTCCTTTTTATTTTTGGAAATAAAAAAAACAATCAGCAAATTTTTTTTTTAAAGAAATAATTAACAAAATTGTAATGGAAAATTATAAATCAAATGCAAATTTTTAGATTTTCTTGTTAAAAGATCAAACAAAATTAGGTGTTCACACCAATCAAGGTTAAACAAATTAAATCATTTTGAATGGCCCTAACAACTATAGTAAATTGACACCCTAAATAGGCTTGACTTGTGCTAACTGAGTTCTTTGTGGGTGCAAAAACTATCAGGACATATGGTAGTTCTTCAATGAGTAATTTCAACTCAGAAGCACAATTATAAGAAATGAAAGAATGCGTAATACCAGAATCATATAGTACAATTAAGGATTTACCTTTAATTTTGCACGTACCTTGGATCAGGCCACTCGACTTTAGAACAATTCTTGATTGCAAATACATGCCCTTGAACCTTGGGTTTGGGAGACTCAACTAATCATTGTTGGAACAATTCTTGGCAAAGTGTGCTAGCTTACCACACTTTTAGTAGCCATCTTGCCCAAAATGGCACTCCCCACTATGATTCCTTCCACATGAACACCATATCGGCCTGTTGTTTCTAGTCTGGGTGTTAGAGGATGTCTTTTTTGATTTTAGGCTATGCGTTGGGCGTGCTTGCCATTGGATGTGTTTCCTCGATGAAAGCTCTAATTTGGGTACTGAATTGCTAAAGTATATGCCTTTTTTCTATTAACCTTGGTCTTTTAGATGGCTAACTTTCTATTGCAACTTTCCGCTACCTAATATCTGTTGACCAAGGAAGCGTAGTTGGTGATTTCTAGGGTGGCTACTATGGCTAAAATGTCAGCCTCAGTCCATTTTCCATCTTCATGCATTTCCGTCTTTCATTTAGGTCTTGTTAGTAGATTGTTAAATGCTTTATCAACTATTGAAATTTGGCTATGTACTCACCCATCGTTCGATTTCCTTAGGTCAATTGCAAAATTCCAATTTTTTTTCCTTCTTGATGGGGTTTGGAAAGTACTTTAAGGAGAAGATGGTACTAAAAACTTCCCATGAAATATGGGTTCCAGCACAGTTGAGCAGGCTCTTGGCACCCTTCCATTAATAGGCTGCCTCTCCCTTGAGCATATAAGTGGCATAGGCCATCCTCTGGTCCTCTAAACAATTGATGAAAGTGAACACCTTCTCCATCTCCTATATCCATGCAATGGGCACATCTAGGTTGGTGGTTCCTTTGAACTCGAGCGGACCAGTTCTTCTAAACTCTGCAAAACTCCCACGCTCATTAGTTCCTACAGATTCTTCAGTCCTTCTATTCATCTACTCCACAATGACTATAGCTTGAGCTTGCATGGCATTTGCCCTTTCACGTATCGCCCTTACCATCTCATCCTGGCTTCCTTCGTTACATCATCTATCTGAGCATTTATTTTTTGCCATTAGCTTCTAGACACACCAAACAACAGGCATCAAGTTGATCAAGCTCAATAATTATGCCAAGTGTGGCAAAGAACTAACAAAGAATTCCCAAGACAATCATGCGTTCTAGCCTTAACATCTCATTATATAGACATGACCTTAAAGCATGACATATACAAAAAGCATAGTTAGACCATCCCCTATGCTTTATTAGGATGAACTACTCTGATACCAAAACGTACCATCCTAGCAAGATCAAACCATGCTTAAGTCATGTTTCATTCTTATTAGTTATTACCTTTTTCTTTACTTCTTTTTTTTAAATTAGAGTTACGCGAAAATAGTGGAATTTTTTTTTTTGAAACCACATATTCACAAATTAAGCCTATAGCATGAAGTGAAAAATTACACATAACAGTTGGTGGACATTTGTTTAGTTATGTTACTTGCATGATTTACTTAAGTACATGATAGCATAATATTAATCATAAAAGCTAGTACATGGTAGTTCATATAGATCGATATCCCCATTTTCAAGTACATCTAATAACGAGAATGACCACACTCAATACAAACATTTAATACAAATAAAAGTTCCAACTAAGAACTTGCCAGTACATGTAACATAAAAGGACCAACAAACAGAAATAAATACCTAGCTAAGAGAATGGGATAGTCAACAACAGTGCCTCAGACAGCTTCAAATCTCAAATAGTGTAATGGGTGTGGAAAGGGCTCCAGACGACTGGACATGGGGCATAGGTAGGTGTAGAGGCTCTCGGTGCAGAAGCTCCAACAACTGTTGCAAGGCTAGTGGCATCGCTGTGGAAGTCATATCTAATACAATAATCATGTCTAGAACTAGACCTAGCTCGTTGGATGACATCTCCTAATGCTATCAGCCATCCTCCTCAAAATTGTTATGCTAGTGCTCGAAATCCTCCCCCCACCAAATCCACCTCCATAGGGTCTTCACCGAGGTCCTCCTCATTGTCAGCTTCATAGTGGGCATGCTTAGGAAGGATCATTTGAAAAGGCCCTACATTGAGTGGTTCCTCAAGAGTCTTGACCTCGAAATTCAAAGATATCTCTATCACTAGAATATGACATGGAGAGGTCTCCAAGATCTACACATCTAAGTCTGAGGAATCAGAAATGACATGAGGGCAACTGAATGAGGTATGGTGGCTCCTAGTCCTACTATTGGGGCAACCACTATGAAAGGAACTCTTTAGGAATATAGCCCTATTTCCTAGGGTCCACTCAGAGTCGAAATCACTAGGTTAGCGTGCTATCCTCAGGCGCACTATGATCTAGAGACGACACGATCAATAATGTAAGAAATCACATATTTCTCAGTAGGGGATTTTTATCTTAGTATAAGTGTCATTGTGTTCGTCCCTAGCCACTTTGGGTTTTATTTTAAAGAAAAACATGGACATTTAAAGATTCCATTATGCTTTGTTTTCGTAAACATTTTCATCCCAAAGTGACATGTCTTTTAAAATCTTTTATTAGTAGAGATAATAAAACTAAGCAAATATCATAGCAATGGCAAGTTCTACACAATTGAATATTTAATAATGAATGGATATTTAACTTAGTTTGATCCTTCACTCACTGAGTGTATCAACATGTTGCCTTAAACCACCTCCTCAAGGTAATGAGCTCATACTATGTCTGTCACCACAAACTTTGTTCCATGGGAAATCTCGATGGATAGGGTGAGGGGTTAAGCAATGAGCTTTTCCCATTCTATTTCTTTTCATTCATGATATTGTAAAATTCTTCATAGCATTTGTCATATCTCATGTAAATTGTGATGACATTAATTCTCATACAATACAATCCATACTACATGAAAAACATTACTTAGATCATGTCATGCATAACATTTACATGATGTAAGATACAACACTTGAATCATTCATGCGTATAATGAATCATTTGTCACTCGTGATAATTCAATATCTTTCATACACATTCAAGCTCATAGGTCAAATTTATGTATCACTTGTGCCCTATGTTCATTAGGTCATGTTTAATTAAAGTATAAGCTTATGATTTAAGACTAACTTCTCTCTTCGTTTTATGAGTGTCAATCCTTTATTTAGGTTTAATCATGGATTATAAATTATTATTCTTAGATTAATATTATTAAGTCCTAATAGATTAGTTTGTAACCCTCATGAAATGAGAAATTACTTCTCTACCCTTAAAAGGTGTTACTTTTGTTCCTTTGGGCTAAGTTAGCCTAGTTTAGTTTCAGATCTGACATGTTTACAAAGAAAATTAATTTCTCTTTCTACAATTATTATTTTGAAAAATCAAGGGTATGATTAAAATCCTAATTCATGTCTCTTTCTTTGAGGTGTATTTTACAAAAAGTATCTAAGTGAAATTACTTTTATATCCTTACAAATTTACTCTATTCCAATAGTGTCCAAAAACTCTACTTGAGGCTTGTTTTATGATTTTGAACGAATGTGCCTAATTTTAGTGTGTGTTCCTTTAGGTCTTAAATTTCCAAAAAAATTGATTTTACACATTTTACATATTTTTAGAGAGAGACAAGTTTATTTAAGTGTTCAGGAGTCAAACAGCAACCTTAAGAAAAAGGCTAAACTTCAAAAAATTATATCTTTTTCTAAAAGATAAATTTTTCTGTAATTTCAATTGGAAAATGTTCTCTAAAAATTTATCATTAAGATATATTTTTCCTAGAGGCAGAAACAATAAGCTTCACTATTTTTACAAGTTTTCATGCACCTAATTTAGTTAAAACCATATTCCAATACTAGTGTGTATGTGTGTATTTGGTCTTTTCCAATTCAAAATCATAGATTCTCAACTTTTTACCATAGCCAACACATATAGACCTAATATAGAGAGATTTTAATAGAGAAATAAATACATTACATGGCATGTTTATCTTGGAAGAACTATCACAACATTTAGAAGAATAGATATGCAGGTTTTGATCCTTTAGCCCCAAAATGAGCTAAAGACTTAAAACCTTCACATCTTCAAGATAAAAATTACCTACAAAGCAATATAAAGGCAAAATGAGTCCTTCAACCCTTCCCTTGGGTCATACAAACAAATAGAAAAAGAAAAGGTAGAAAAGAAGGTCTTCTTTCTCTTAATGTCTGAGCTTGAAGACCTTGCTTGCAAGTAATGCCTAGTGTGTATGTCAAAGTAGTTTTACAAGAGTTGAAAGTTGCAACTCTTGTAAGGTAGAGTGAAAGGCTTAAGGCTGGAAATATAAGTTCTTAGAGAGAAAGTATGAAAGGAAAACTCAAGAGAATGCAAAGCTAGGAACTTAAGAATGACTAAATGATTGTAAAAAACAAGAAAGAAGCCATCTTGGCTCTTTTTATAGGCCTCTTGGTTGTGGGACATATAGGGATGTTTAGGGGTTTTTAATTCTCCATTTAGTTCATTAAATAGCCTTCTAGTTAGGGTAAAGGATAGTTAGGACTTGATTAGATTTATTAGTTAGTTTTTGTGCACAAGAATGTTTAACCTAGTACTAGATTAGAAGCCTGGAGCTGATTATTGACAACCTATCAAAACTTGACACCTATCAAGTTTTGATGGAGACATGCAAGCCAAGTTCAAATCATGATATTTCCACCCTAAATGATGGGGATAGAATTCAGCCATGCAGATGGGAAAAGGTGAGAATCTTTTTCTTTTTATTTTGATTCAAATCTTGGAATTGTCTTGTAGTTAAATTAGGTTTAGTGTAAGTTGCCTTGAAGAAACTTGTGCAAGTGTTTTCCTTTGTATGCTGGCCTAAATCATGGGTTAGAAAGGGTCCATTTTGTTTTGAGAGTTTGTTTTGTGGAGGATCTCATTATCTCCAGGGTATTTGGGTGTTTTCACTTTTTTGGGCAAGGTACTTTTTACCATAAATGGTTTAATCCTTGTTTTTAATTATATTTTACTCTTAATAAAGAATCTTTCATAGATTAATTTCTAATCCTTTTATTAGATTGGTAATCATCCCTATTAATAATTAATCATGTGTACTTTGATCATTTTAGGTATAATCCACTTTCAAAATTGTTACTATTTATAGTAAATTGCTAATTAAGCTTATTTTATTATTCTTGGAATCCTATGTTATTTAATTTGTTTTAATACATGATTAGGGTATAAAATCTTGATCAACTTATTTAAACCACTTAATTTTGATTTAATTGGTATTTGATCAACTTATTACATGTTGATCAACTTATTTAAACCACTTTTTGAGTTGACTTTTTATCTAGAGGTTTGAATTTTGACTTTGACCTTTAACCTTGACTCTTGTTGACCTTTGGTCAACTCTTAATCTTTTGTGTTGACTTGCCCTTTTTCAAGTGAAAGTTCAACTGTCTTAAGCAAAATCATTCACTCAAGTTATCACTACGTGAACCTTTGTTTAGGGTAAAAATGGGGATACTACACTATGAACTAATTTCCCAATTGCCTATACAACTCTCGGTATCAATTTGTAGGTGAGTAGGCCACAAAAGCATTAAGAGCAAAGATAGAAAGTCAATGGAAAGAAAGAAGCATTCATTAAATTAAAGAAAGCAAAAACTCATCATCCCAACATTGGTTACATCATCACCCTAACTAATCAAAGATTTAGCCACTAAACATATTCAATACATTCAAATATGATGAAAGAAATAACATATTTAGCATCAATCAAGAGAAGAAAAGAATGGTTGATGAAATCAAACACAAAGCTCTTCTTCTTGATAGAGCCACCAAACCCTAACAAAGCTTCTCTTGATATCCCATATTGGCCAAGGACGCTAAAGGCCGCCAAAAGGCCCTCTTTTCATTAAACCTTAATGACATAGATTGGGCACAAAACATTTAATTTGTGCTCCATTGAGCCTAAAATTGAGTCAATTCACATTCTAGTGCAAGAACAAATATGAATCATCAATTTGCGAGCTTTATAGAGGTCTCTACAATTGAAATTAACTTCCAACTATTGATCCAAAATTATAGAGAATTGAATTAGCTTTCTAATGTCGCAATAATCAACTCATTTGGACTTCTTTAGCTAGAGATATGGGCAAAATACTAGGTGCAGGTCAGGCTAGATAGTATGAGGAAAATAGTAACGCTTAATCTTGCAACTGAATTTTTACTAAGAAACTTTGAGAACTATATTTTGAGCTAAACGTCAAAGTTGTAGAGCAATTCTCAATCTTTCCAAAACATCTTTATTTATCTCAATCAGATCTCTATAAAGAAATATACTAATTTTATACTACACCATTCTCTAGCAAGCTTCTCAAATTAGCTCCAAAAATATCTTCTTGCAAAATTGATTAAAAATAAACTCCCAAGCCATGAAATTCAACTAAAATTTACCAATTTAACATTAGTTTCAATAATTTTACAAAAGTCTAAATTGCGAATGATAGTGGCTACTTTCACTAAGTAAATCACTCAAAACCATGTCAACTACTAGATGTGTCTTTTATACACACATTTATGTGCCACCAACATTTGTTTTCCCACTTATAGTTCCTACCATTTTCTATAGCTTGCTTATATCATTCTTTCCTTCCTTTCTTCAATTTGACTAAAAGAAAAATAGATAGAGATAGGAAGTTTAGAGGAGGAGGACTTGCTAAGGATGGTAAGTGAGTTCATAGAATCAGAACCAACACCCACTATAATTAGTTTCACTTTCTCCATTTGCCACACTTTAACCATCGAACCCAATATTTTATTTTGCAGGGACTGTTTCAATTTTTTCTTCAATTTCTTTTTTAAATCTTTGTTTGAGTTTGTCTCTTGCATGCCTTTTATGCGGTTTTTGGGTGGCAATAGGTTGCAGGGCATTCTATGAAGTGATGCGGTAGTAGAGGAAAAATTTTGAAGTGTGTTGAAGCACATGAGGGGCTGAGGCTAAAGTTTTGAAAATGGATGGCTTCAATGCTTCTCTAACTTCAATGCTAGGTCTCATAATAATTGTGGTTGTAGAAAGGGAATGGAGAACAGAGAAGAGAGGTTTGAGTGAGAGGATGAGGTTAAAGATGTAACGCCTTGATTTTCTGTCTGAGATAAAAATGACCAAAATGCCCCTGAGATCATTTTCTGCCTGGAATTCGAGGATAGCCAACCCGGCAATCCTCGAAAGGTCAACTCAATGTTTGAAGGGGATTAGATGGTCCTTGAGTGGTTTCGAAAACAAAAATCTTATTTTCTGCCGTTTCGGGTCAAAATGATCAAAATACCCCTGTAACGTTTTTACACGGATAAAGGTGTCGTTCGAGCCCGAAACTTTCCCTAAAGGTTTAAAATGATATTTTCATATGTTTAAAAGTATCTATTTAAGTCCCGGTGGTCCTGGGCAGTTTTTATACAATATTACGATTTTGCCCCTAGAATAGTGCCGTTAAACTTAATGATGTAATTAAGCAAACCTAAGCAATATTAGGCTCTAATCGAAGATTAATTAATTTTCATAATTAATCTAGAGTCAAAATGAGTTATTAAAATTAATTAGAACCTAAAATTGCTTAGATTAAACCTAAATCTCTTTTTAAAACTCAAGATTCCTAGTCTTGGAATTTTAAATAGTGTTTTCTCTCTCCAATTCCTTAAATTAAGGAATTGTGTCTAGAATTGTTTATACACTAAAATGAGTTTTTATTTCTCTAATGAAGCAAGAGCACTCCCTAACCTTGTCTTGAAATCCTTAATTACATCCTTAGTCACCTAAACACTTTCTCACATATTCCTAAACTTAAGCCTAATCAAAGACACACCTAAACACAACTCTAAACCACAATTAAAGAGACATTTTCCTCCCTCCCTTGGCTGATGCAATCAGCCACCTCTCTTCCTCATTTCAATCACATGTTTGAAATTTCAAACACTCAAAGAACCATGGCTTGAGCCATGCTTTGAGTCACACCTCACCATACCTTGAACCATACCTCACCATGCTTCAAGAACACAACATCTCACCTCATGGAACACATGGGCTGGCCGAATTCTTCCTCCCTCTATTACACCTCTCATTTGTTTCATTTCTCTATAAATAGCATGCTTGGATAAACTTGAAGCACTTTTAGTTCATTCGCCAAGTTTAAGTTTTCAAAGAGCACTTTGAGCTTTTCTTTTTCTCTCAAGTTCAAGAGTTCATCTTCTTCACTCATCTCAACCTCAAGTCACTTGGTAGGCATTTTGTTCTAAGTGTTTCATTCATTAAAGTTCTTATTTGGTATTATGCTTTATGATTTCTCTTAAAACTTTTTAGAACTTCTTTTCTTCCTCTTTGATTTTTTTCGACCAAGAGCCTTTGGGAACTTGGAAATGAGAGCTTTATGATGAGGAATCCATGATGATATTCATCACTTGTGCAACCTCTAAAGCTTGATCTTGGTTCTTGAGTAAAAGATGTTATTGGTTTCTTCCTTTCTTATTCTTGAGAAACTTAACTTTGATGATGTCCTAAAATGAATATGTGAACTCAATGATGAGGACACATGATGTTGGTGTTAATACATCATCAAGATCATGGCCTCTAGAGTTTTGAAATCTCATTCTTTTCTTTCCAAGGTTTCAGCCACTTTTCCTTTTTCTTTAAGATCATTTGTTCTTTTAATCCATTTCCTTAGAGCTTGATGATGAAGTTCACACCATATGGTTTCTTTGAAAACCTTGGTACAAGAACTCTAAAGCTTGCTTTATCTTGCTATGATAAGTTTAGGTTGAGGTTTAAGTTCCTCTAAAGTCTTGCAAGAGCTCTAGTAAAGAATATAAAATGAACTTACATTCATATTTATTTTCCTTGCCTAGCACATTTATTATTTTGGCCATAAACTAAAACGTAAAGATTAAAACAAGAGTTGCATTTTCATATCACCTAATAATTAATCTCGAAGCTCACCTATTTCGGCCTTAAAATCAATTGTTGGGGAGCCTAGAGCACTAAAATAAATAATTGGACTTGCATTCATGTTTACGTTTCCTTGTCTAGCATATTTATATTTCAACTCATCACTTAAATCCTAAAAGATAAAATGAACTTGCATATTTACTTTCAAGTTTTGCATATTTAATTTCAAGTCTTGCATATTTACATTTCTAGCACCTCATATTTATATTTCAAGTTCTTGCATCTCATATTTACCTTGAAGTTCTCACTTTACTTTATAATGAAGATTAAAATGGGATGCATAGCACGTTTACATTTTGTCATCACTTAAAGACTCTAGAGCTCAAAGACTTACCCTTATTATCTCAAGTTAAAGTTTGGTTATGGAAACATCCGCATGGATGCATATTTCAGCCCTGTGATGATGATGAACTTGATATGGGTTTCATCTAGCCATAAGAGCCAACGATCTATGTTCTAAGATTTTCTTTAGGCCTTAAGAGTTTTATAAGATTATTACCAACAAGATTTATGAGTTAAATCTCTTCTAAACATGCCTTGAATTAGCTACTGCCCTATGGTTATTTTTAGTCTCCTCTTATAAAATAAAATGGGTTTCAATAGGTTTTAGAAGTCTTAAAATGATTTCAAGAGAAACTAGTAACTTGTATGTATTAAGGACATGATTTTTGAATGATGCTTGAGCTTTAATGTTTCGGTTCTACCTTGGTATGTTTGTTGCTATAGGATGTTGTTTTGGTATGTTAGAATATGTAAAAATTATATGAGGTAGGAGCTTTTCTGTGCATGTTAGGAAAGAAACTAGTCTTACAGAAAAATCGTAAAGTTGAGTTTTAGCATAGTTTTGACTTATTTATTTTTAGCCACTGCCAAAACTGTTTTAGTATGATAAAATTCAGTTTAGGATTGTTTAATTAAGAAAAACTTGGTAACATTTGAGGTAGGATTGATTTTTTTTAGCACCTATAGAGAAACTAGTAACTAGAAAATCGTAAAAGTGCAATTCTAGAACACTTAGATTAATTAATTTTCTGTTTCTGTCAAGCAACCTTGTAATGCAGTAAACATGGTTTATAATTAGTTCATAGACATAGGAATGCCCCATAATTGGTTTAGATTTGATTTATAGCGCCTTAGGCGAAGACGGAACGTAGAAAGGGTCTAAAATGTAGTTTCTAGAACCCCGTAATTGCAAGATCTAGAACTTGAAAATCTGTATGGAGTTGTTTGGTTTGCTCCTAAGCATAAAAATTAATGAGGATAATTAGTTGTGAACCCATAGGTGCATAAAAGGTTAATAGCGAATGTTAGAATAATTATATCTCGAGTTTAAGCCCCGTAAGGGTCAAGGCATAAGACACCATAGGTTTAAGAGCATAATGAGCTTTAATGTTTCATGTGAATGCATGTTTCATTATGCAAATAACTTGAGCATGTGACCTCCTATGAGACTATATAAGGTCGATGTGTTGATACTCATGCTATGATGTCTTATGAAAAATTTATGATGATTATGATGCTCATGACTATGTATATATATGAATGTGGCATAAAGCAAATTTGGAAGAAATTCAGTGCGCTGTCTTTATGTTGCCGAATTTCTGACAAATTTGAGGAACTTAGAAAGTTTTCAAAAAGATATGAGTTTTTGAATATGACATAGTATTGTAAGAACTCATTTTGGGGGACGGCGATACATAACGCCCCAGAAACAAATCCTTGAGGGGGACGGCGATACGTAATGTCCCAAAGAGGACAATATTCACTGTGTATTTGATGCTGGTGCGACGCGTTTTGTTATGATTATTATTATTGTGATTACACTTATCAGAGGATAAGTAAGAACTAATGACGACTAGTTAAGGTATGAGCTCATAACCTAGAGATGATTTTAGGGTGATCCCTATGTTGCAGTACGATGCGTTGAATGTCACACAGTTACAGAAAGAGAAATGTTTTTACATGAGAAGAATATGCCACTTTATGCCACCTATATTATGTTGACATCTCTATGAATGCTCGCTTGATTTCTGCCTGTTGCATCTTCATGCATTCATGCTTATTATGCTGCATTCATAACATTAAGATTCATCCTAAAAGAAACGAACCTTGGATAATTAAGTTTGAAACCTAATAAATGAATTCTATGCATGCTCACCTTTTTCAAAGAAACCCAAGGTTCTTGAGGACGTAGATGATGACACCTAGATAGGAGGTTACCCTACCGAGATTCTTTAGTAAGATTCTCACTCCCTCTATCTCTTCTTTTCGTCATGTCTTCAGATGGCGGCATTCGTGGTCTTCGTGGATACCCCGACGTGGGAGGTGCACTATGATCCAGCACATGGATCATATCATTTTGAGGGTCAATGTGTTGTTCGTGTTTTCATGTTTGTCGGACGACCCTTCGCTCATCCTGTACATACCCACTGTTTCTCCCCGACATCACCCTACGGCGATGATGATCGAGTTTTTGAGCGTGTTTGCATGCACAACAAAAGGGTGCTCCACAGCTTCGGCCATGCGCAACTACCCTGACTACGTGCCTCGTACGTATTTCTCGGAGACCGACCCGTCGGAGGACCCACCTACCCACATGTATAGCGAGAGCTTAGCCCCCGCTCCACCGAAGATGAGAGAGGGCAGCGAGGAGACTATCACGCAGCCGAGATTGGCTCGGAGGCCATCTATGCATCCACGTTGTGAAGGTCACTCGCAGTTTTCTAGCATGCCCATCCCCGCCGAGCTCCAACCGTGGATTGGGTATGTCCTGCCTTCTCCAGGACCGCAGCATTAGAGACCCGTGGGTAGAGATAGTGCACACACCACATAGATAAGGATAAACCTTCTTTTGTTTAGAGGTTATCCATTTTAGATACACTTGGATAGGGTAGTTTCCTTTTATGCTTTTGTTGTCTTTTCCTTTCTGTTGTATGTTCTTTTCGGATGTATTTGTTTTTGTGTTGTACCAACTAAGTCCCACTTTTCATAAGTGGGCATATTATATATATATGCAATGAGTTTTATCATGATGTGCAATTATATGCTTTATGTTCTGATGCTCGTGAGTTGCTTGTTTACTCTTGTGTCTCATTTCTTTATGCGCCTCTTCGTTCGTCGTGTTGCACGGCTCTCACTTTGCATTTACATTTCAAAAAAAAATTTACCTGTATTTTCCGCTAAGTATTTTAATGAAAGGTTTAAAGAATGAGACTAAAAGAGTAATAGGCTATTGATTAACCTAAATACATTCTATGAGTATTAGGTTAAAAATTAGGATGTTATAGAAGATAAGGGCATTTTTGATAAATCATTCTAAAAATGGATAAACTATAAAAGGTTAGTGTGAGTTAGACAACTAGAGAAAAAGTGAATTGAATTTCAACTAACCTCAAGAGAAGTGAATATAATTTACGCTAATAAATTTAATTTTGATGGATTGATTGTTATCTAATCAAAATCCTTCATTTAAATGACTTTTAATATAATAAATGTTAAAATAAAGATTAATTTGACAATATATGATTTGATGACAATATAAAAAACTTATATATGGTCAATATATAGAAATTAAACCCTTAATTAATTTATATTAACAATGAGCAAAAATTAATTTTTTAATATCTATTATTAGTAAAATATAATTTATTATTTGACTATTTTGAAGAATTTAAATTTATGTTCTTAATTTTAATTTTATAAGACACTACATAATGAAATTGTAAACCTTTTCTTTTTTTTGAGCCTTTCCCCTCCCTTGTATCACAAAATAAAATAAAAACTAAAACCTCAATTTAGTTCCTCAAATTTAGAAAGTCTCTTTATGGTCCCTCAAATTTAAAAAATAGAGACTAATTAGCCTCTCTATTAAATTATCATCGAAGTCATTAATGAAAATGTTCACATGTTCTGTTAACTTACTTACAAATATTATTAATTTTCACAATGGGTCCAAACTTGCCTCGTCTTTTGTTTTGCAGAGAACATAAGTTTCTATAATTCTTGAAATTCTTGTATTTCTCCTTCTAAAAGACATGAACGGTACAATATAATCTCTTTGAATGTTTGTCGTAAGACAAGTTAAGACCCACTATGAAAATTAACAATAGTATACATAAGTAAATTAACAGAAGATATAGACACTCCCGTTAATGGCACAAATGACAATTCAATGGAGAAACGAACTTATTCTCATTTCTAAAATTTGAGAAACCATAATAAAATTTTCTAAATCAGAGAAACTAATTTGTCGTCATTTTTAAAATTTGAGGGATCATGATGAAATTTTCCAAATATGAACGAATAAATAAATAAAAATAGCCTATCAAATTAAACACCACCCAAGTAAGTATTAAACACTTAGTATGTATGTACTTCATGAATGCCAAAAGGAACAGGCTCATCTTCCATCATAAAACCTCCCCAGCATCATAACGAAAAATAATTATTAATAGTTACTGCACAACATGCCTAACTGAAACTCTAGGCGTGGGACCAAAACAGAGTAGAAAATGCTGGAAGCCTGGAAGGGGCATAATTTCCGTTCTTTCCAAATTCTCAGGGTCTGCAGAAATTTTATTTCATGCAAAATCATATGGTTCTGCAGTTTCTGCCCATCAATGCTGCCAAGCTCGGTCCAAGTTTTACCCTCGCCGGTCAGAATGTTTCAAATCTGTCAACTCCAATCATGCGGTTTAAAGATAGCTTCTGCACAGTCGTTTGTTTTATAGCATTGAAGTGACGTAATTTCCTCAATATATGCAGTAATGCCACACTACTATTGCACAACAGCACAGCTGGTTTTGACAACGAAATGCATCTTTACCTAACTCAAATATTCCCGATATGTATCTAATTCATTTCATACACGCACTTGGCACATGGCAATATGACAAAGGTGAACTCGTTAATGTTGATAAGATGGTCTTAGTCTGCATCACCAAGCCCATCACTCCCATCACCTCTCTTGGATATGGGAGTAAATTGTGAATTTGATTTCTTTTTCTGAGAAGCAATTTCGGCATTCTTTCGTAAAACGGCTCCAGGTGATGGATATGGACGTTGTTGAAAGAGAGGGCCCTGAAATTAACCAGGAAAGAGATATTTTGAATTGATGTTGTGCCTTGAAAAAGGTCAGATTAAAACCAAAACAATAGGCACAATTATGACTGGCATATTTGATAATGCATTTTGTCTGTTTCTGCATATAGGCACTTGATACCAACACTTGAGGCTAGATTTTGATCAAATGCAAGCTAAATGTCCACCATTTGTAGCCGTAATATTTTATTCACACAATAATAGTTTAGCCAACTTCCTAATAACTTAAACACCAATAACTTGCCTAATTACAAAATGCTTTTCAGAGTATTGCAGCATCCATTGAAACCAGCTGAAGAAAATCTTTTCATGGAAGACGCATAAATAATATAGATATTGAATGCAAGCAACTAAAGAGCATATAGGAGCAAAAGAACTTGCGAAGGAAAAGAAACAAAGAGAGGAACAAAAAAAAAAAAAAAAGAAAGAAAATTGTACATACCGTTGCTGTTGTGTCAGCAGCCCGTGGCTGCACACCTTTCAGACCAACAACCCTGAAATTGACCATAAATTAAATTCATGTTTTCTAATTATGTCTTTTCAATCAAAAAACCAAGTTAATTAACTATAAATATGCCAGTGCGTTTTTTAAAGTGTTTCATTTTATGTTGGTTGTTAAAGAAAACGGGAAAGTATACCAGCCGCCACGAGGAGCATCTGAATAGGAGCTGGGGTCCATGGGATCCAACTCATCGTCCTCTGCATACGTGCGCTTCTTGCCTCCTTTTCTACCTCCCTTATCAAAAGGAGGTTTCCAATTGGACCTGGAGAGAAAATTGGGATCAACAAGTCCTTTTATAGCTTTGGCAAAGACCAAGTCACAGATTTCATGGAAAATATCTCATTAGATAACTCAAGATCTTGTCCCCAATCAATTGTCCATAAAATCCAAATCTAAATTGAAGAAGCCAAAAACAGAATCCTTGATGTTTCATCATTTCTGGCATACAAATTCAACCATTAGTTCAAATTTACAGAGATGTAATTGAATTGTAGTCCAATTTTGATGTCATAATTTACGGTTGGTGTCTAGATTATGCTCTTTCATTGACAAACATACATGAGTCTATGTGCTAACCATGTCACTTTTCTCTACAAAAGATAACTCCATTGCTCTTTCATTGTCATCAATGCTTTTCCACAGGAATGAACTTTCCACAATTATAATTCCACACGGTATTTTCTCAGTACGGAAAAGAACTAACAAGAAAAGTATACTTGCAATACTAGACTTTTATTCACAGGCATATAAATAAAATTTTAATATAGTAAAAATGTACAGAAGAAATTTTCAAAATTAAAAATGGTTCCAGCTGAAATTTAAGCTACAAATATCATGCAACAAGTACAGCAAAAATGAAATAAGTTACAGAAAGCAGAACTGCAGATCTTTGTACAAAATTATACCTCTGTTTGCCAGCCTTTTTATCAGAATTTTGACTGTGATGTGCAGCACTGCTTTGCTGATTATTCAAACTTGAGGACAAATACTGACATTGAGGAAGATTCAGGATTCTGCATTTGCTCGTTTTAGGATAAAATAAAAACCGAAAGATATTAGGGATAAATATTTACTGTCAAATATATACATACAGTCAAATTAGATAAGCTTGATACACTTATACCACAACTTTTCATAAATATAATTTTTATCTAAACAACTGCTGAATTACAATTATTTAGCATATGGATCATGTGTCAAATTTTGAAAAAGATTTACAGATTTACAACAATAAGAACATGATCAAACAACTCTTATTTTTATGCATTTTAAAAATATGCATCACATTCATTTGATGTATATGAAGAATATATTAAAGGATTTCAAATTAACATAAAATTTTACAGTTATGAAGTTTCAATTCAATGGTGGATTCATAGAAGTTTCACCAATAAAAATTTCACCAATAAGAGTTGTGATAGAAAACACAAATGGCCACCAGAAAATAAAAGAAACTGAAGGTATTATTAAACACCCTCAAGATGAACCAGAGTGGAACATTTGAGGAAGAAGAAACAAAGCCAACATGAAATTCAAAAGGACGGTTTTGAGCATTAGAGAGACTTAAACTCTCCCAAAAGCCTAATAATCTCAAAATGCTGCTTAAACTTTTTGCAACCCTCCATCTGTTACATAGTCTCATACCTCACTCCCCTTGCCAACTCTACAAAGTTGGTTACAAATGTGCACCTCCACTACTCCCTATTCTAAGTCTGTTCCATCATTTGCCCCTCTTCCCATGCACTCTAATAATGTGTGGGTTCCTAACAAGTTGTTTTAACTTACAATAGTGTAACTTGATCTCCCTACATTATATGCAAACTAGGGTCCAGGCAGAACATTTATTTATGGGAAAGTAAAAATCGAACATTAATTTTTGTGGAAATTCATTTGCATTTCACACTGAAATGGCACATTTCAATAGACCTCCAATTATTATGCAAGATATGACCCAGACAAACCAACAAATTACAGTTCAGGATTTCAAGAGAACAAGACAAGCTTTTGGCATGAATGGTGGAAATATAGTATAGCAACGAATCAGGATTTGTCTTAAATGAATAACTATTAATGAGTTGGAAACCAAAACTTAATTTTACACTGCATGTGGGCATGACCACAACAGAAGCAGTCATGTGCACAAAAATGCACCCATTTGATAGATGAAAAAAGGCTGAAGTCAGTAGCAATTGCTACCTCACAATACTTGAGAAACTATCTTTTGGTGATATTATGCGCATTTTCCTTGGGTACAATTGAGTTTAGATAAGGTATCGGTGTTATTCCTTCAACACACTTCACACACACCTGCGGATATAACCCTTTTTGCGGAGGCTCCTTACTACTCTTCTACAGAACCACACACTGTCATCCAAGTCTTAGTAGTTCCCCACTTTGATTCTCCAGTTTCCGTCCACACACCAATGTCCCAATTACCTTAGTCCAAACACACATCCTACTCTATTCTTACCTCTCCTTGCCCACTTATCACTGATCAGTGTCAACAATGTTCAGAAACGCAGAGGTTGTTCCCACTTCAGCTATAAGGGATTCATCTCCTACTCCAGCATCCCCACCCTCTTTGGACCTTTAGAAACTCCACATGACCTACTCATTAGCTCTTTGAAAAGGTAATCTCTCTATCCATAATTCTCATCCTATGTATAAATTTGAGTTATCATCGTTTGTTTCCTTCCCATTTCTAACCCTGAACACAATAAGCAGTTTCCCATCAAGGATGGTGAGAGACTATGATTGATGACATAGCAAGCTTAGATTCTGGCAACTCCTAGACGCACAACCCCGTGGCAAATCTACAGTTCGTTGTCAATAGGTTTTCTGATAGTACCAATTCTAGGATAGCAGAAAATAGTAGCTTTATTGATCACTGATCCTGGTAAATCACCAAGGATCTCAAAGTTTGTACAAGAACCCTATGGGAGAGGTTTTCCCCAATCCTAACAGAGATACAAATGAACAAATGAATCAGCAACACAAAATGAATTAGCTAATCCTTATTTATACCTTGCTAACTAACTACTTTTCCCTCCAATGCTAACTAACTACCTATACAACTGAGGAGTTTCTACTGTCAACCTGTCAATCTAGGCCCTTGGCAGGTCCAGTTGCTTCCTTCTTTCTTCTAGAGTAATCCTTGCCATACTTAGGGTCCCTATGACTACTCCCCCCAAGAGATTCACCTTGTCCTCAAGGTGAGCAGTAGTAAATTGTCTTGGAGAACAGTCAGTAGTTCCCAAGTGTTATCAAGCTACACTTCACCAACACCTCAGCCAGGTCATCAGCTAGAAAATGCTGCTGGATGAGCTCCTTGGGCTCTGTGTGAAGTACACCTTCCTCTGATAGTCCAGCAGGGAGTTCACAGGGCTGTACTAGGGGGAAGGCCCTTCTACAATTTGCTGACATGAAAGACAGGATGCAGCTGGCATTAGGGCGGCAGGGCTAGGTGATAAGCCACAAGCAAAGCTTTTCATTGGGTCTCTTGGTGAGTGAACGCATTCTAAAGAGCTGGAATTTGAGGTATATCCAATCTCCTACTTCAAAATTAACTTCTCTCTGCTTCTTATCAGCAAAATGTTTCATTCGCTGCTGCGCCAAATCCAAGTGAGTCTTTAACTCAGCTAAGATCGTGTCACGATCAGCCACTAAGGACTGCACTTCAGGTACTTTGGACGGGTAAGTGCTCCCTTTGAAAAGGACAGGTGGGGGTCTGCCATAAAGTACCTGAAATGATGATGTCTTGGAGGAGGCATTATAGGTTGTATTAAACCAATACTTACCCCACCTGAGCCAATCCAGCCAAGATTTCGGTTTGGAACTCACAAAACAGCAAAGATAGGCTTTTAGGCAATGGTTGGTGACCTCAGTTTGGCCATCGGTTTGCAGATGGTATAAGGTGCTGTGCTTGATTTTAGTACCAGCAGCCTTGAACAATTCAGTCCAGAAGTGCCTTAAGAAAAGGGGATCACAGTCTGAAATTATCATAGTTGGGAACCCATGGAGGCACACCACCTCCTTCACAAATATTTGTGCTACATCCTTAGCTGTATAGGGGTGTGACAAAGCCAGAAAATGGGCATATTTAGTGAGTCTATCAACAATCACCATGATGGAGTCTTTTCCCTTGGAGCGAGGTAAACCTGAAATGAAATCCATAGAGATTTCATTCCAAACCTGGGAAGGAATCTCTAATGGTTGTAGTAGTCCAGCCGAAGAGAGAGCTTCATACTTACTAGTTTGACACACATGGCAATTTGCCACGTAGTCCTTAACTACCTGCCTCATTCCACGCCAATATATGGCAGCTGCTAAGCGTTTGTAAGTTCGAAAGAATCTGGAGTGTCCACCTGAAGGGCTGTCATGCATTTCAGCTAGTAAAGCTGGAATCTGAGATGAATTTCTGGGTATAACAACCCTCCCTTGGTAGAACAAAGGCCCATTTTTCAGACTGTACCCCGGTGATGCTGTCCCCCTTGTTGTAAATTTGTTATAGTGCCCTGTAGGTGCTGATCTTGCTACATTTCTTCTGCAATAGTCTCCCAAACATTGGCTGCCACCACTGAAATAACCTGGTACAGCATTTGCCTGGACAGGGCATCTGCTACCTTATTTTCCAATCCTGGCCTATACTAGATTTTGAAATCAAATCCCAGTAATTTTGACGTCCATCTTAGTTGATCTTCACTGAATAATTGCTGATCTGTGAGGAATTTTAAACTCCTATGGTCTGTCATGATTATGAAATGGCGCCCAAGTAGATAATGTATCCATTTTTGTACAGCTAATACAATAGCCATCAGTTCTCTTTCATAAGCTAACTTTAACTGAGCCCACTTGGACAGTGCTTTACTGAAGAAAGCTATTGGTCTACCTTCTTGAGATAGGACTGCCCCTAAACCATGGCTGGAAACATCTGTTTCAATAACAAATGGTAACTGAAAATTGGGGCAGCTAGAATAGGCAGACCTGCCATGATTTGTTTCAGATTATCAAAAGCATGTTAGGTGGTTTCTGACCATAGGAAGGAGTCTTTCTTGGTCAGGTCTGTGAGTGGTTGGGCAATGATACCATAGCCCTGCACAAACCTGCGGTAATACCCTATTAACCCAAGGAACCCTCTCAATGCCTTCAGATCTTTAGGTGTTGGCCACTGTAACATCGCCTCTGTTTTCTTAGGGTCAGCAGCAACTCCGTTAAGGGAGACCACATGGCCAAGATATTCAACTTGGTTAACTGCAAACTCGCACTTCTTTTTGTTCAAGACCGGTTGGTGTTGCTGTAATAATTGGAAAACTGTTGAGAGATGTTCAGCATGCTCCGTAACATTCTTGCTGTAAACTAATATATCGTCAAAGAACACCAAGACAAATTTCCAGAGGAAAGGCCAAAGCACTTCATTCATCAAGGCTTGGAACGTTGATGGTGCATTAGTGAGACCGAAGGGCATCACAAGGAATTCATAGTGTCCTTCATGATTCATGAATGCTGTCTTACTAATGTCATCGTCCACCATTCGAATTTGATGGTACCCGGACTTGAGATCAAGCTTGGAGAATATGGAGGCCCCAGACTAGTTCGTCCAATGGTTCATCTATCACCGGAATTGGAAACTTATCCAAAATTGTAATCCGGTTAAGGGCTCTATAATCATCGCAAAAACGCCAGCTCCCATCTTTCTTCTTAACTAGTAGAATGGGGCTAGCAAAAGGATTGGCACCAGGCCTTATAACTCCAGTGGACAGCATTTCTTGCACCAGTTTTTCAATTTCATTTTCTTGGTAATGGGGGTAGCGGTAAAGTGTCAAATTGAGGATGTCAGCTCTTTCTTTCAATTGGATTGCATGATCATGGCTCCCATGGGGTGGTAGGCCGGGTAGGGGTTCAAATGTCGAGGGAGATGCATCCAAAACTTGCTGGATTTCTCTAGGGATGGCATGCTGTAACTCCATTTGCTTCAGAACTGGCCACAACTGAATCATATACCCATTACCGTCCTCTTCTATCTCCTTAAGTGTTTGTTCTCAAGGTAGTCCCCCCAAAACTCAGTTCTTGATCACCCTGTAGCACGCGCCATTCCCCATGTAGTTTAATGGTGAGCCGATTTTTGCCAAAATTGGTCACTATCTCCCAATTCATCCAGCCATGCTAACCGTAAAACCAGCTCCAATCCATCCATAGGGAAAAGGTAAAAATCCTGGGAAACTTGCAGGTTAGGGAACTGCACTTGCAAGTTTTTGCACACTCCTTTTCCTAGGATTTGTTTATTTCATGCGACAGAAACAAGAAATGTTGTGTTTTGATCCACCAGTAAGCCAGCTGCCTGTACAAAATTTGGATAAATAAAATTGTGAGATGCTCCTGGGTCAATCAGGACCCTTACTTTCTGCCCTACAACTGTCCCCCAACCCTTCATTGATCTCTAGCCTTGTTGCATGGTTTTAAATTCCAGGGTCAGAGGTTATAGTTCATCATTCATTTCTTCCTTAGCATCAGACTCAGAGCTGTCCCTTGTATCAGCTGTCCCCTGTATCAGAGACTTCTTCCATAATCATAAAACGCAATCCTTTATTCTGGCACACATGCTCTAGTGTACATCGTTCATCACATACAAAACACAGTTCTTTGGCCCTTTTTTCCTTGTATTCCGCATCAATCAGCTGTTTAAAATTCCTACGACTAACACCTTTCACCTCATCCTGGGTGTTGTAAGATTGCTTCCTGCAGTGGAGTTCCCTAATGGATTGAACTTGCTCTTAATGAAAGAGCTTCCCCCACTGCAGTTGGCCACTTTGCCATTGAGTTTGAGCAGCATTTTATTTCTACTTTCTATTCATTCAGCTAGTTGCATCAGTTCATCAAGTGTAGAAAAATTATGGAGTTTGAGCTCAACACGTACCTCGGGTTTCAGTCCATTAAGGAACAATCCAATCAAGTACCTTTGTTCTATGATCTTCAAGGGATTGGCATATAGCTCGAATTGCTCACGGAATTCCCGAACTAAGCCTTCCTGCTTAATCTCCAATAGCAACTCAAATGGATTCTGAAGGAGCTCTGGTTGGAACCTGGTAATTACTGCTTCCTTGAATGATGTCCAGGTTGGATCTAGTGCAGTGTTTTCCCACCATGTGAACCAGATCAGAGCTTTGCTTTCCATGGCTATCTTTGCCACCACCAGCCACTGGTTCTCCGGTACCTCACGCACTTGAAAGTAGCGTTCCACGCTATCGAGCCACGCATGGGCGTCGTCGCCATGGAACAGTGGAACCTCGATCAAGCGCCATTGTTCTTGCCACCGGCACGCCTGGAACCCTAGCAATGTGTCGCTGTTGCCATTATTCACTGCACTCGTGTCGCACCATTGGTTACGAAGGTTGTCATCGTGATTACCAAAGTCACAGTTCACATGGTCGTGATTCTCCATGGCATCGATGCGCTCCATGAGCTTCTGGAGCGATGCTGCATGTTCGCACACATCTCAGCGGAACGTGCGCAATCTTCGTCGTTGCGCTCATGATCCTCTTTGTGTAGTATTTGCAACGTTGCGATTGCGGACTTAATCGCCTCAAGCTTCTTCTCAACCTTCACAGCCATGGAAGCTTCCAAGATCCAAGAAATCTGATACCAGTCATAGTACTAATTCTAGGATAGCAGAAAATAGTAGCTTTATTGATCACTAATCCTGGTAAATCACCAAGGATCTCAAAGTTTGTACAAGAACCCTAAGGGAAAGCTTCTCCCCAATCCTAATAGAGATACAAATGAACAAATGAATCAACAACACAAAATGAATTAGCTAATCCTTATTTATACCTTGCTAACTAACTACTTTTTCCCTCCAATTCTAACTAACTACCTATACAACTGAGGAGTTTCTGCTGTCAACCTGTCAATCTAGGCCCTTGGTAGGCCTAGTTGCTTCCTTCTTTCTTCTAGAGTAAACCTTGCCATACTTCGGGTCCCTATCACTTTCACTATCATAGTAGGCCCCAATGGACAGGTGGATCACTTAAAAATTCACCTTGTAGGAAAGAGCTATACACAAATTTTTAGCCTTAACTATGGATCACTTAAAAGCTCGCATTAGCATACATAGACAAGTTTTAGTCATCCTCAAATTATACATTCTTTCCCTGCTTTCCCTTGTGGAAAGTAAAAGTGCTTTGTCTACATAAAAGGTTTGTGATAAGATGCAAAGGCATTATTGATCCATACTGCGAATCTCACCCCCATGGGAAAAACTTTGCTGCTTTTAGTACCCTGATGCATGGAAAGATGATGAAAGTTTTCTATGCACTACAGAACTAGCATGCAACTAGTTAGATAGGCTAACTCATTACAGCTAAACACTAGAAATATAGTGAATCAACTGGCATTCTAGCTCATATCAATATTCCCATTGCTATCTGTTGAGAAACAGAGAAGGAGAGAAAACCATAGAATGAATCCGTGTGTCATAAACTACACAACGGAGAAAATATATATAGACAATGTGCAATAAATACACAATAATTACAAAGATATATCTTCCCTAATTATAGATAATTACAGATATTTACAGATTTTAACACTCCCCCTCAAGCTGGGGCATATAGATCATATGCACCTAGCTTGTTACATAGGTAACTTATTCTAGGCCCTCTTAATGATTTGGTGAGAACATCTGCCAGTTGGTCATTTGAATTGACGAAACTTGTGGTGATGTCTCCAGATAGAATCTTTTCTCTGATGAAGTGACAATCAACTTCAATGTGTTTGGTCCTTTCATGAAAAACTGGATTTGAGGCAATGTGTAAAGCGGCTTGATTGTCACACACAAGTGTCATGTGCTTGGTTTGCCCAAATTGAAGTTCTTTGAGGAGTTGCTAAGCCGGATAAGCTCACATGTGGTTGAGGCCATTGCACTGCATCTGCCTCAACACTAGACCGTGCCACTACGCTTGCTTCTTACTCTTCCAGGATATGAGATTGCTCCCAATAAGTATACAATACCGGAAGTGGAACGCCTATCGAAGGGATCCCGCCTAACTGCATCGAATACCCAACTATATCAAGATGCCCCTTATCTTCATAAATAAGGCCCTTGCCGTGCTCCTTTGACATACTTCAAAATACGCATGACAAAGATCCCGTTGAGCTTCACATGGTGAGTTTAGGAATTGACTAACCACACTTATCGCGAATGAAATGTCCGGACGAGTAATCGTGAGATAGTTCAATTTCCCAACCAATCGCCTATATCTCCCAGGTCGATAGCGGCTCCCCGATTTGGTAGAAGCTTGACATTAGGATCCATAGGAGTATCAACGGTTTTGGCAGCAAGTAAACCTCGCTTTCCTCTAGAATGTCAACAAAGATATTTTCTCGAGAGAGAACTATGCCATCTTTGGACTGCTACTTCAATACCTAGGAAGTATCTGAGTTTGCCAAGGTCTTTAGTCTGGAAATGCTTGCATAGGTGTTGTTTGATCTGTGTTATACCCTGAGTGTCGCTCCTCAGTAATGACAATATCATCAACATACACAACTAGGTAGATGCAACCTCTCTGAGTATGACGATAAAACACGGAGTGGTCAGCTTCACTCCGAGTCATACCAAATTGCTGAACCACAGTGGAGAACCTTCCAAACCAAGCCCGAGGAGACTGCTTGAGACCATACAATGATTTGCGAAGACGACAAACAAGGCCAGAAGACTCCCCCTGAGCAACAAACCCAGGAGGTTGCTCCATATAAACCTCTTCCGCAAGATCACCATGAAGAAAGGCATTCTTAATATCCAACTGATGAAGAGGCTAATGACGCATAGCGACCAGAGAGAAACAGACGAACAGAAGCCATCTTGGCAACAGGGGAGAATGTATCACC
This sequence comes from Dalbergia cochinchinensis, assembly GCA_031216125.1. Taxonomy (NCBI): domain Eukaryota; kingdom Viridiplantae; phylum Streptophyta; class Magnoliopsida; order Fabales; family Fabaceae; genus Dalbergia; species Dalbergia cochinchinensis. The sequence continues at coordinate 42,295,605 of CM062375.1, forward strand.
ATAATCCAAACCAAAAATCTGAGTGTACCCTTTGGCTACAAGACGAGCCTTAAGACGGTCAATGTGGCCATCAGGCCCCACTTTAACTGTAAAAAATCCACCGACAACCAACCACAGATTTACCCGGAGGGAGAGTCACCAGGTCCCAAGTACCACTGTCCTGAAGTGCACACATCTCAGTAATCATAGCCTGTCTCCACCCAGGATGGGAAAGGGCCTCACCTGCAGTCTTAGGAATAGACACAGAGGACAAAGAAGACATACAAGTATAATGTAGAGAAGTCAGACGGTGATAACTCAAGGTCAGATAATGAGGAGATGGGTTACGAGTGGAACGAATACCTTTGCGAAGGGAAATGGGAAGATCGTGCAACCGGCAGACCGGCGACGGAGGATCGGGCACCGGAGGAGAGTCCACATCACCAAGATAGGCTCGGAGGAAGGAGCAAAGTGCAAACGGCCGTGGGGTTGGGGCAATGGGTGGTAGAGGTGGGACAGACTCGGGCGGCGGATGAGCGTGGCGATGGTAGACTGAAGAAGGGCGGGGTGGAGGTGTAGGTGTAGGCAAAAGGGTGGCAAAGGCACAGTGGGTCACAGGAAGGGGAGTTCCTCGAAGCGGGGAGAGGTGAAATGGTGAGATGACTCAAAGAAAGGAATAGTGTCAAAAAAGGTAACATCCGCGAAGACAAGATAACGACGCACAGTAGGAGAAAAACACCGAAAACCTTATAGAGACCGAGTCTAACCAACAGAATCACATTTAAGAGAACCTGCTGAAAGCTTGTCAAGACCAGGAGTTAAGTTGTGAACAAAACAAGTGGACCCAAAAACATGTGGGGGAAGGGAATGCAAGGGGTCATGAGGAAATAAGATGGAATGGGGAACTTGGTAGCCCAAAACAGAAGAGAGCATGCGATTAATTAAATAACATGCGCTTAAACAAAGATCGCCCAAAAACGGAAAGGTACATGATGATGAAGGAGAAGAGTACGTGTGGTTTCAATGAGATGACGATTCTTGCGCTCAGCAACCCCATTTTGTTGAGGTGTATGAGCACAGGACGTCTGGTGAAGAATCCCATGAGAAGCTAAAAAATTTTGAAAATCGTGAGACAAATATTCTTTGGCATTATCACTACGTAAAGTGCGAATAGGAACACCAAAATGAGTTTTTATTTCTTCATAAAATGTAGTAAAAACAGAACACAATTCAGACCTGTGTTTCAATAAAAATAACCACGTACAACGAGAATAGTCATCAATAAATGTAACAAAATAACGAAATCCTAAACTAGACATCATGACTAGGACCCCAAATATCCGAATGAACTAAAGCAAATGGAGATGCAGCGACGACTAACACTATCTGGAAAATGACCCGCGTGTGTTTCCCAAGTTGACACGACTCACAAGGCAAATCGAGAGTTTGGACAGACTAGGCCACATGCGTTGCAAGTTGGCAAGGCTGGGATGTCCTAATTGGGCATGGAGGGTGAGAGGACCAGTGGTGAGGGAGCAAACACTTGACGGAAGTGAGCCAATAGAGGCCACGAGACTCACATCCGGTGCCAATCGTCATCCGTGCTCAGGTCCTGCAAGTAAATGTAGTCTTCATGAATGAAATAACATATTTGAGGGCTTTAGTTAACCGATAAATAGAGAGTAGGTTGAAGGAGAACCAGGAACATAAAGAATGTAATCAATCGACATATAAGGAAGGGATGGGCGGTGCCCCCGTGAGACCGGTGTGAGAACCATTAGCTAAAGTGACAGTGGGCAAATATCCGTAAGTAGAAAGCGAGAAAATAAAGCCTTATTAATGAGATATGATCGATGGCGGCAGAGTCAAGAACCCAAGGACCCAAAGAGGCCGATCGAGAGAGACGAGCAAAGAATTACCAGAGTGTGCAATGCAGGCAAAGTGGAACCAAAGTTCGACGTTGCTCAAACCACTTCAGAAATCAAAGATAGTCATGGAGACGGTGTTTGTGGAGCAGATGAGTCCGAGGGAGCAGAACACCGCCTGGGCAACATTAACAAAGAGGGCGCGGTGAGGATGCAAAGAGTAACAGCGATCAATGGTGTGGCCTGGCTTATGACAATGGTCACACTTATGGCGGGCTTCCGAGAACGCCCACGATCGTACCCTGGTGACGAGTGCAGAGGTATCAATCGAGGCCGAGGAAGGAGCAACTCACCGGTGGTTTGGCGGGAACCCGAAGGAGAGAGCGGAACACCATGGAGAGAGTAGCACGCTGGTGATCCTGCCGATCACGAGTAGCGTAATACTCAAGGTAAGCCATAAAGGGCCAAGAGCATAAAGAAAGAGCTACGTTGCTCCAATTCCTTCTCTGGGGTATCAGCAGGGGGCAAGAGTTCATTGAAGTCATGGAGAGCACCGTGAATCTTACCCAAATAAGAGGACATAGAACCATCAAGCTGGCGAGGAGCAATGATACCCATGAGATCCTGACAAACACGGTACAGACGTTGAGTGTCATTGGTGAAGAGGGTCTTTGCCTGCGCCCAAACAGATTCACAAGTGACATGGGCCCGAAAGAGAAGGAGAGAAGGAGAGAAAACCACAGAATGAATCCGTGTGTCATAAACTACACAACGGAGAAAATATATATAGACAATGTGCAATAAATACACAATAATTACAAAGATATATCTTCCCTAATTATAGATAATTACAGATATTTACAGATTCTAACACTATCTTTGTAGGACGATGTTCCATTTTGTACAACCTTATTGCTATCAGTGAGCAACCTCCTTGCAACATAAAATCTTCTACTCTGTACAAAACTGGGTCACAACAAGTGCTATGTATGTACAACATCATGTTTTAATTCTTGGTTAAGATACAACAGCTAATGTAGATCTAGTTTCCTTCAAAATAAATAAACCAGCTCATGCAACCATAACAACATATTCATTTCAAAGGCAAAAGCAATGCAAGAAGAAATCTCCAAAGTCCTAAATCAGCGAGTCGCCACCATACCTTGTGCAATGATTGCAGTAACCCCATGCCTGCACAAGGCCTACTCCCCAACCACCACAGCCCATGCACCTCGGTAAATTAAATGATTGGTCATCCCCACTGCCGATGGACAAGTCTGAATGATCTGACACAGCTGCGAGAGTTGAATTAGGACGCTCCCATTGTGATACATGAGTTTTTGTATTGTAATAATACTTATGGCCTGTAATACAAAGAAAGAGTTAGAAAAGATATCTTATAAAATTTATAAAATGGGGGCAAAAGGAGAATCTGACATTGCATTAGCCTTCAAATATCCATGAATGGTTAGTGAGACAACTTAAGCACGTAACGACCTCATGGGTCAACTGACACAACAAACAACCACTGCAAAGTTATCATGATGTGTTTAAACATTCTACTTCCCTAAGTGCAAAAGGTAAATGATGCTGAACTGGATAGCAAATAGTATGTGATCTTTATGAAAAATTGCAAAGCTCTGGCAAAGCGGTAAGAACAATGCAAAGGACCATATGAAGAAAAAGTCAAATATGTGAACATTTAAGAATGATTGGATTTTATCCATAAATTTAAGTATAACTGAGATATATACTTTTTGTCATATGTCAAAGACCCTTGTTTGGTCTTGTAATTTTGGCACTAAAAATTAATGAATTTGCTTTCTGACGTCTAGCATATTGGCTTTTTTATTAGGACTATGCCTCCGTTTCTGTGGGCCATGGATGCTTTACAGTATGAAGAATTTAGATTCTTTTTCTTTATTAAACCATAAACTGCATCCATATCAGTCATGTATTTATGTATATTTTACTGGCTACCAACAGTAAGTACCAATGCTGATCGCAGCAAGGATGAAGGGATTGAAGTAACTGATAACCTGTGTAACACTATTTTAATGGACATTTATTTTAATATCGCACTCTTGCTCCTTGACCATCCTCTAATGTTAAGACAATGGTCACTTTCCAGGTGTTTCCTTCCCAGATAGAAAGCGGATTGTAGGATGTTAATGCAACTGTAAAGATTATAGCCTGCTGTAGTTTCTGTGTTTTCTTTATCAATCTTTTCTTTTTTCCCAATGGTGTGCTGCCCTTCCTCTTTTCAAAGTCTCTTCCATTAGTTTGGTGTTTCTTTGTTCACTATTCTGAACTGTCATGGCTTATAAAGTTATAAATGTATGTAAAATTTCAGTAATGGCAACATCAATAACACAATCACAAGGAGCTTCAAATGTTTTATTGACTTGGAATTTGTGTGCATTAGATTGTTGGTGATTGCGTGTTTATACAGAATGAATTATGACTTCGGTTCTCAATGAAGAACAAGTGTGATTGTAAATAATTTATTTTTTAACATTTCTATGCATGTTGCATAAATATGCATAATAATTATCTATATTTCTTAAAATAGCAGTCATCCCACTATCCACAATCCCACTATAGCATTTTTGGGGTCAGCCGCAATGCGCTGCTACCCAGAAGAGACTACCACGTTTCAGACTCCATTTATGTAAGAAAAATACATCAATGAAAATCACAGAAAGACCAGATGCAAACACGCGATATATATTTGTGCTGAACCTGTTGTTTCATCCAATGCCTCCACCCAATTTTCTGGAAGATGTGAAGATGATGGTGATTGCATTGTTAAGGATGCTTCATGAGGTTTTTCCCATTGACTCTTCCCAGTACTTTCATTATAATAATAACATGCACCACTTCCTGGATCTTTTGCCTCCACCTACAAGGAAAATCAGTAATTAATATAAGCTAGTGTATAGGAAAAGAAGAAAAAAGAGAACAAAGACTCCGAATAATATGAAAATATATTTATATGATATATTCTTCTTATGTGATGTGGTGTGATACAAAATACAAGGCACTAATTCCTATGTATAACAATACTAAAATCCTAATTAATTAAAGAAACAAATCACAAACTGAAAGGAAATACAGAAGTCAATCCTAAGAGATGATCTAAGAAACTGAAAGATACTATCACAGAATATATGAGTAAGTATGGGGGTATATGTGTATTATTCACAACCTTTAACTAGGACCAGTAAAATCCTAGCTCAGGGAAGATGAGAAAGAAGAAGAGAAATAACAAGTATGCAGTATAGAGTAGAGGTTCAGCACTAAGCAGCTGAGCTCTCCAATTCCAATGCCTAATTCTTGCCTAAGAGCACGATACCCCCCCCCCCCCCAAATCCCTCTGCTGAAATACTACAACTCAGCTAACAGAATTCCCTAGCATCACTCCCATGCCCTCACCTGCTGACTTAGCAGGTTTGTTAGGCTGTACAAATATCTCTCCATTTGAATTATCTAAAATGCCCTTGGCCTTCCTCCATTTGTACACTTTTAGCCCTTCCTTAGACACATGGTCTCTTACAATACCTCCCTCTTGAAGTGTCACCTTGTCCTCAAGGTGGAAAGAAGGGAAATTCAGCTTGATATCAGTAGCCAATTCCCAAGAATTCTCAAACTCGGGCAAGTCAGCCCGCTGAACTAACACTTCCAGTTCACCTCCAACATTGTGCCTTACAGCCAGTATCTTTGAAGGCTGAACCTGTAGCTCCCAATCTTCTTGCATAGCATTTGGAAGAGGTTGGCTAATTACATCAGGTGTAGTGCACTTCTTTAACAGTGAAACATGAAAAATGGGGTGAACCAGAGAGTTGGGTGGTAACTTGAGCTTATATGCCACTGCCCCCACCCTCTCAAGGACCTCAAAGGGCCCATAAACCTTGGACTCAGCTTCTGGTTGGTGTGGTTGGCTAAGGTCTTCAATCTATATGGCTGTATTTTTAGATAGACCATATCCCCCACTTGAAATTCTACCTCTCTCCAGTGTTGGTCAGCCTGTGCCTTAATTCTGCTTTGTGCCTTGTTCAGTTGCCACTTTAGTTCATCTAAAATCTGGTTTCGCTGCTGCAACAGTAAATTGATTTCTTCCACAGCAGAAGGGAGCTTGTCTCCCCTGAGTAGGACAGGTGGTTCTCGGCCATATAAAGCCTTAAAGGGATGGTTTGGGTAGATGCGTTATAGTTGGTGTTGAACCAATATTCTGCCCAACTGAGCCACTTGCTCCATTGCTTCGGCTTGGTCCCAGTAAAACATCTCAAATAGGTTTCCAGGCACTTGTTCACCACTCCAGTTTGCCCATCAGTCTGTGGGTGATAGGCTGAGCTAAATTTGAGTTTTGTACCTGCCTGCCTGAATATTTCTGACCAGAAAGAGCTTACGAAAATTTTGTCCCAATTAGAGACAATAGAGGATGGAAACCCATGCAATCTTACCACCTCTCTTACAAAGACAACAGCAACTTCCTTGGCTGTAAAACAATGTTTTAGCCCTATAAAATGGGCATATTTGGTTAAGCGTTCCACCACCACAAAAATGATATCTATCCCATTGGATCTAGGGAGTCCTCCAATGAAATCCATTGAGATGTCCTCCCATACTTGGGAAGGAATGGGAAGCGGTTGTAGTAGCCCTACAGGGGAAAGGGATTGGTGTTTATTTCTTTGGCAAACCTCACAATTTTGCACATACTGCTGAACACTCTTCTTCATTTCCACCCACCACAAAAACCCAGCCAACCTTTTATAAGTTCGGAAGAATCCAGAATGCCGGCCAAGAGCTGTATCATGGAACTCTTGGAGAAGTAATGGGATCCTTGGAGAGTTCTTGGGTAACATCACCCTCCCTTTATAATAGAGCCTGCTTCCCTTGATTTCATACCCTTCTGGAATATCTTTTCCATGCACTAGAGATTGCATAATTCCCCTTAATTTATTGTCTTGCTGTTGCTCTTCTTCCAGACCATCCCATTCATTGAAGGTAACTGCAGAAATAGCATTCAGGTGTAATTTCCTGGATAGCGCATCTGCTGCCCCATTCTCCTTGCCTGCCTTGTATTTTATTTCAAAATCAAATCCCAAAAGCTTAGCCATCAACTTGTGCTGCTCACCTCCCATCATCCTTTGATCAATTAGGAATTTTAGGCTCTTTCGGTCAGTGTGAACTACAAATCTTCTCCCTAACAAATAATGCCTCCATTTCTGTATTGCTAGGACAATAGCCATAAGTTCTCTTTCATACACTGATTTTTACTGGGCACGGTCAGAGAGTTTTTGGCTCATAAAAGCTATCAGTCTCCCTTCTTGCATGAGGACAGCACCAATCCCCTTTTTCCTGAAGCATCCGTTTCTACCATGAATTCCTTGTCAAAACAAGGTACAGCCAAAAAAGGGAGACTAGTCATCACTTGCTTCAGCTTGTCAAAGGCAAGTTGCGCCTCATTTCCCGATAAAATTGATCTTTCTTCAAGAGTTGTGTCAATGGCCAGGCCATCTTGTTGTATCCTTGGACAAATCGCCTATAATACCCTGTCAACCCCAGGAATCCCCTTAGGCTTTTCAAATCTATGGGTGGGGGCCAGTTCACCATGGCCTCAACCTTCCTTGGATCAACCGCCACTCCTCCCCCAAAATCAAATGACCAAGATACTCCAGCTGCCCCTGCTCAAATGTACATTTCTTCTTGTTGATGTATAGATGATTCTTCCTTAACAGCTCGAGGACTTGTCTCAAATGCACCTGATGATCCTCTGCTGTCTTACTGTAGATGAGGATGTCATAAAAAAAAAACTAACACAAACTTCCTCAACAACGGTCTTAGTACTCTGTTCATTAAAGCCTAGAAGGTTAATGGAGCATTTGTTAGTCCAAAAGGCATTATAAGGAATTCGTAATGCCCTTCATGGGATTTAAACGTTGTCTTCTCAATGTCACTCTCCTTCATCCTGATTTGATGATATCCAGACTTCAGATCTAGTTTAGAGAACACCTGAGCTCTTCCTAACTCATCCAATAATTCATCAATTATTGGTATATGAAATTTGTTAGGCACAGTCACCTTATTCAAGGCTCTATAATCGACGCAAAAGCGCCATCCCCCGTCTTTCTTTTTCACCAAAATTGAATAAAGGCTGACACTAGGCCAGATTATCCCAGCAATCATCATTTTATTTATAATTTTTTCAATTTCATCTTTTTGGAAATGAGGGTACCTCTACGGTCTAATGTGAGGGATGACAGCTCCTTCCTTGAGGTTGATTGCATGGTCTATGTCTCTGGCAGGAAGTAGGCCTTGAGGAAGATGACAGACATCGTCAAATTCTTCTAATATCTTTTTAGTTTCGTCAGAGATAGGGGCCTCTCTCAACGTCTCTGCTGGTTCTTCTGTGGAAGTAATAACATAGCCCTCTCCCTTTGCCTTTAATGCCTTCAACATAGTCTTCCAGGAAGCCTTGGCATGACTAAGCTTTGGATCACCCCTCAGCATCCTCAATTCCCCTTGAATAAGTATCAGGAGTTGGAAGTTGGCAGCGAACCACCCCAAACTAGAGATTCATTCCATCCCCAGAACCAGGTCTACCCCTCCTAACTGTAGCAAGAATAGGGGTTGTTGAATACTCACTCCTTGTACTCCAATGGTCTCCTCTCGGCACACTCCCAAACTCGGCTCCTTGTGGCCGGTGCCCACTTCCACCATGTACTCCGGGGTTGGCTCGATCAATAACCCGAGTTGTTGAACCAAGGGTGTCGAGATGAAGTCATGCGTGGCTCCCGAATCCAATAAAATCACCACCTCTCTACCCTTGAGGTTATCGATCAGCTTGAAGGATTTGTTAGAAGTGAGACCCTTAATGTTGTTGAGGCTGATTTGCATGGCTTTCAGCTCTGGTTCTGGTTCCTTCTCCCCCTCCTCCGTTGATTCGGCGTCTAGAATGTCCTTATCCGAATCCTCTATCAAGGCCAGCTTGTAGTGTTTTAATTTGCAAACATGGTCTGGGCCCCACTTGTCCCCACTCTTAAAACAAAGGCCCTTCTTACTCTTCTCCAGCAATTCTTCTTGGGATAGTTTTCTCTGCACAGGTCCAACTTTTACTCCTTCCCCCAGCCCACTTCCCTTCGACCCCGATGCTGTTTCTTTCGGATCCCACACGGGCCTATTCGATGGGCTGCTCTTATGACTTGATGGGTGCCTATTGGATCCACCTCCTTTCTCAAAGGAAAGCATCCGTCCTCCCCTACACTCGCAGTTGCGCTCCTCCAGCATCAAGGCCTTGTCCTTGGCCTCTGCAATTGAGATCAGCTCCATACCCTTATTCTCGGCTTGTAATTCCCCTTGCAACCCATTGATGAAGATACTCTTAAGCATTTCTCGATCAACATCCTTTAAGGGAGCAGAAACCTTCTCAAACTGCTCTAGACAGTCCATCACTGACCCATTTTGTCTCAACTTCAGCAAGGTGCCGTATGGGTCCTTCGCCACGCCTGGTTGGAAACGGCGTAACACCGCTTCTTGAAATTGGCGCCAAGATGGAAGAGGTACTTGCTCCTCCCACACTTGGTACCAGTTGAGTGCCCAGCCCTCCACTGCCACGAGCACGTAGCTCAGACGCTCGTCGCCAACAACCCCATTAATCACGTAGTAACGCTCAATGCGTACAAGCTAGCTCAACGCGTCCTCACCGAAGAAAATGGGTAACCCCGTTTTTCACTCCATAGACCAGCCACGGGGTGGATGTCTTCTGTCATGTAAGTTCGGTGGACGGCTCCCCCACGAAGCCTCGCCCCAATAGCGCAAAGAACCTCTAGTCAAATGAAGGGAGCAGTGTGATCGCCGGTCACGAGACCTTGAATCGTGCCGCTCATTGCGGGGTGGAGAACGGTACGAATGTCGCCCACTCTCCAACCGCCTACAACCCCCATCCCAACGGTCCTCCACAGCCATCGAGTAAGGTGCTCTCCATGGAGGAGGAGAGCGTCCTCCCCAGCGGTTTCGATTTCCCTCTCTCACAAGTCGCAACACGTCATCCATCTTCTTCTCAAGGTCATCTATCCGTGAGTCCATCGCAACAGCTCAAGAGGTCCAGGAAAGTGCTCTGGATACCAAATGAAAGATACTACCACAGAATATATGAGTAAATATGGGGGTATATGTGTATTATTCACAACCTTTAACTCGGACCAGTAAAATCCTAGCTCAGGGAAGATGAGAAAGAAGAAGAGAAATAACAACTATGCAGTATAGAGTAGAGGTTCAGCACTAAGTAGCTGAGCTCTCCAATTCCAATGCCTAATTCTTACCTAAGAGCAAGCTACCCCCCCCCCCCATCCCTCTGCTGAAATACTACAACTCAGCTAACAGAATTCCCTAGCATCACTCCCACGCCCTCACCTGCTGACTCAGCAGGTTTGTTAGGCTATACAAATATCTCTCCCTTTGAATTATCTAAAATGCCCTTGGCCTTCCTCCGTTTGTACACTTTTAGCCCTTCCTTAGACACATGGTCTCTTACAGAAACTCGTCAATATTTAAAAATATGATGTGAGATACTCTACATTATTATACAATATAATGGAGATATTACTAAATACTTTCTTTATTGCTAACACAATACCTCAAGTTAAAGCTTACTAAGCTTTAAGTTTAAATTTAAACCATTAACAATGAGAAAATATAAAATGGATTCCATAAAATATTGTTGACAAGGCAACAAGAACACTAGAGACATCAAACTGAAAAGATTACTCAACGAGATAATTATAATGCTGCATGACCAAAGAAGAAACTTTGTTGGAATGATCATCCTTGAAAATTCCTCGGGTGCAAAAGAGCCTTGAGTCTTGTATACTTAAAAGAGCAGAAACAAAAAATGTTATGAACAGAAGAAAACCTTGAAAATGAGGCTCGATGTTTCTCATGGTCCTAGTTTTACCAAATTGAGACTAGGACTGTTACAACAGCCAGATAACAAATCGGGCCAAACAAGGACTCCAAGAAATAAATTGTGCCATACAGGACTGTCATAAATCTTGGCCATATGGGAAAGGCGGAAAACAAATCAGAGTCAAATGAAACTGTCAAAACATTGAAGCCATACAGAAGTATCAGAGACAAAATGGGGCCAAACTGGAACTATGGAAACTAAATAGGGCTAGACTAGGACTGCAAGAACAAAGAAAAGAGGACAACTACATAATGAGCGACATAGATGACAAACTGCAAGAGAAGCACCCGAAAAGACAAACCACAAGAGGAGAGTTGGGTAAGCAAACATAGGACAAGTATAGAAGGAACATTAATCACAAAGGAAAAATAAAAAGATCTTCAAATTGTATGAAACCTTGAAGCAAAATAGTGGACACATAGGCCACCAAGGATGATACTGCTTTGATAACATGTTGAGAGTATAGTTTTTAGATAAGAAAATTAGAAAAGAGAGAACAAAGGCTCCAAATAATATGAGAATATATTGATATGATATGTTCTTATTTGAGGTCGTGTAATACAAAATACAAAGCACTAATCCCTTTCCATAATAATACTAGAATTCTAATCCAGATTAGAAAACAAAACAAATTATGAAACATAAGGAAATATAAAAATCAATCCTAAGAAATCATCTAAGATACACTTAACATTCTAAGATATAAAGTGATATTATATTTTTAATGACAAGCATTCGGACAAGCAAGTTTTGTGGCATCGGAAAAGACATCTAGCATCTAGTTGGTATAAGGCACATCATCATTTTAGAGGGGTTTCAATCTCTAACATGCTAAGAGATTCGAAAGCTTTGATATGTTGATGTCTTCTTATGTTTATTCTTTTTCCATGGAGAATCTCTCCTCCCCTATGCTCTATGTATTATTCTCTACTTGTTAATGAATTTCTTCTTTTATTCAAAAAAAAATGTAATGATATGAAAAGATATAACGGAGATATTACTAAATACTTTCTTTATTTCTAATAGCTAGCAAGCTACAATGAAAAATAAAAATCTTAAGCAAAACAGAAGAGAAGGAAGCCTGTGCATCATTTGAGCTGAGAATGGGCTATAACAATAATTATATACCTTTAAAAGTAGTCATGAACTTCAATCTTTAAACAAAGATTATTTCATTATCATTATCAGAGTGGAAACCAACATCTCACTTGTCATCTACAAATATAAGTTGTATTATATTCTTCTGTAATCCATATACCAAATACCAAGAATTTTGCAGCCAATATGAATTGCGACCTTTTCTTATTTTTCAAAAAGATATATATTTTAATTGCAGTGATTAATATATATGCAGCAGCTATGATACCCAAATCTTAATTTCATTTTCTTTTTTTGTCAAATCCAGGATCTCATTTATGAGAGTCGCGATAGATAAGGAGATTTAGAATACCGATTTACAAAGCATAGGCAGAGAAATTTTATTCATAAACATTTATAATAAGTGGTACACACCCATCCTGGAGGCAGCTTTTCATTCTCCATAGGTTCAGCTGAAATACCTTTCTGAAATCCAAAAAAATGCAGTGTGTCAGGTAATTGAAGAGAACAGACAGAAAAAAAGTACTGTAAAATATCTAATATCATGGGAACTGCAAATAGAATTCTAAAGTTCAGCACAAGAAACTTTCAAAACTATATCTTGGAATGAAGCCTCAGCAAAAGAATACCATCTCCACCTCCAAAGAAAAATAAGAGAAAAAGAACTTAAATCTGTTGAGAAGAAGGGGTAGAGAAATGATTCATGGTAACAAAGATAAAACTGAAATCAATATTCTTACAAGATTTCCAGTATGTGTATGTTCTTGAAGAATACCCCTTGCTCTCAACTTCTGCTTCAGGTACTCAGGCAATTCTTTAGCTGCAGGCTTCTTCTGCTCTGAACGTCTATCATTTGTTGATTCAGAATAACTAAATGCTTCGCTACCTGCTCAGCAGCTCAAAAAGAAACCAAGGTAAGGTATACTCACTAGCTTGGTTATTGTAACGTTAGAAGAGTGTTGCAGTATGACTCAAATGATTTTGGAATTAAACGTACCATACCTGCAGTCGTATTAAGATTGGAAGCATCATAATAGGCACCCCCACCAGGTACACCATATCCATTACCTATTTCTGAGTTACCTGGTGTAGTAGAAAAAACCATATGATATGATTGTAGAGAAAGCATATGAATTCATTATAAATTATATTATATTTAGTGATGATTAAGCAAATAAAAGCCTCAAAAGGTTGAGTATCCTCAAGTCCTAAAAGCGGAATGAAGAGGTAGTGAACTACAAAGAAATTAAGTCTCAAAGGAAGGAAACGCTAAGGATAGAGTAATATAACCCCTCCACAAATAACATCAATCATTAATGCTGCAACATAATTGAGCAGAAGAAGAAAAATGTTAAAGAATAAAGAATATTTTATTCAAATAATTAAACTGCAGACCTTCTTCTGGACGTGAAGCTTTCCCAGCCCCACGCTTAACAGCCATTTCAGCCCTATGCTCTGTGGCCATCTTCAGCAGATGTTCCTGTTTTGTGAAAAGAGAAGTAAAATTTAGAGAATAGAAAAACGGGATTCCACGATGCCTAACACTTGTATTGTTCATAGAAATAACACTAAATCCAATCAGCTATCTATCACACACCTTTAATGCATTGGGATCACGACGATCTGAGAATATGTCCAAATTATCCTTGATAGGTGATGGCACACTTCTCACTTCTCTAGAATGACAAAGCACAAACATCCGACAGTGCAATTCTAAATTTCTCAAATACGTAACGAGTACCAACTATTTCGGAATCAAGAAAATTTCGCATAAGAAAAAAATCAGCTCATACCTTTGGCTCCTTATGATATTCTGGGTCGCGATTTCCTATCAACGAAGACAATTCCAAAATACTCAAAACCGATCAAATGAACATAAAGAAACGAAAATGTAAAGACAAGAAACACAGACTTGTTCACGTAAGACAGCATCTTGAGCAGCGGCATCAATGTCACAAGCATTGTTTAATTGTATTTGTCCATTAGAGCATTCGGCAGACACGTTAGAGACATTTAATACAGCTTCCTCGACACTTTGCGTTAAATTCATACCAGACTCTTGCAGTGCTACAGAAGCAGTATTCTCAACATTCTGATATCCTCTGCCAACAGGGTTCAAAAACTTATTTTGTCCCTGCTGCTCAGTTGAATTTACAGTGGGAGGGGCCTCTGAGGTTAAGGCTTGACCAGTGACAGCTCCAGAATGGGAGAGGGATCCTTGTTGAAAGTTATAAGGGATATTATCACCAAATGTTACCAGAGTATTGGGATTAAATTGATACTGTGTTGAAGGGGCGGCATGAGTATAGGCATTCGACGAAAACTGAGAGTGTTCGGAATAGTTTGAATGATATTGAGGTCCAGCCTCACCAGGCTGTACCACGCCGGGGACTGGGAGTGAATTAAGTGCTTGTGCTGGGTTCGATGAATTGTTAGGCCAAGAATGAACACCTGGAGGAAGTGGCTGGTCTTGGGAATTATCCATATCCTTCGAATTTTCTCTGCCAAGACTCCAAAACCTTTAATTTCTGAGTAAAACCAAACCAATATAGGGTAAAATCTTAATTAAATATAGTGTATGTTCAACCAAGAAAAAGGATCACTTGACTGCTCCTGTAGAACAAACAAGAAAAGAACCTTCAATTAGTTTCAGACAGAGGAAATTCAGTGGGAACTTATAAAACAAGCATGCAACCGTTCTGGGCACAATCAATCCAATATCGAAACTTTTCCCCCCTTCATTTTCCAAATGGATTTCGTAGTGAGCACAGTATTGTATATATTCGCCCCCCATCTTTTACTTATAAAAAAGAATTCAAAGAAAAGAAAGATGTAAAGTGAATTTTGAAATTGTAACTCCAGGAACATCTCCGAATTATATTGCTGAAGCTACCAAAGTCGCCAAATAGCATAATAGAATGGAGCCACCTTGCGTCGAACGAAAGCGAAGCGGCACTCACAACAAACATTTAGGAGTGAAAGCAGCGTCTAAAACAAGAAAGATTGAAAATTAAGGTTAAAGAACCGTTTCAGTCATGGATGTGAGTATCCGAGTGACTTACTGCGTTTCTATGGGATGAGGAAAACCGGAGCCTCGACGTACGGCGGGGGAGAACGGAACTGAATAACAGTTGAAGGCCGGCCAGTGCATGGGAGTAGCCAGGTTCACTTGCTGGGCTTGGGCCATTGTTTGGACTGGCCCTTCTCATTAAAATTGCTGAAATTTATTTTGCAGTTAGTATTTTTAGTTGTGGGGGTTCCATGAGATTATTAATATATTTTATAAAGAGTTTAATTTTAATGTACTGATAGTATAAAATTCTTTTACACTGTCATTCAATCACATCTTTTCTCTTATATGATTTTTCAAATAGTAGGGGTTGAAAATAATCACATTTACTTATGTATCATTACATGATTGCATAAATGTGTAAAAAAAATTTATACTGTCAGTACATTTCAATTAAGTCCTTTTATAAATATTAATTTTGTTAACTACTTGCTATAGAAACTACTTGACATAATTTAATATGAAAATTATTGTGTGGTTAAAATGTGAAGAATAAACAAAAATATTAAAATTTCTAATATATAATGTAGATAGTACGTTATGTAAATTTGATGAGAAAAAAAGGTAATATTTAATTAACAAAATGAACAACAACCACCATAAAATATCGTTATACTTCCTGAGCATCGACATTCAAAGTCGGATTTTTTACTGGAATAAATTAAAAAAATAGATTATATACGAATGTCCACAAATTATAACTTTATGTTCGTAAATGTATTATTTTGGGATATTAGAGGAATTGGTCAAGTATGAGTCGACTACATACATTAAAGAAAGCGGTTGAGAATCAACCGATTTCCTCAGCTAGAAATCGGTTAAAACACAGGTGATTTCAATTGCCATCGCATGCAAAGGACCGTGGAGAAGGAGCCCTCCGAGCCACTAGATCCACTAGCCTCACTCCCCAACCTTCCGATTATAAGATTGTGTTGCTATAAATTTGGGCATGCTGAACACGAGGGACGCGAGGAACGCGAGGAGAAGTTGGCCGATTCCAGTGTCTTCATCTGGTAGTGTAGAAGAAGAGAGATCAGTGAGGGTGAAAAAAAAAATTGTGTGGTGGTGTAAGTGAAAATTAGTATAAAATAGTAGGATGGGGAAAATGATTTAAGACGATATGATAATTTTGGACATATTGCAGTAAATCTTCATGTAGAGGTATGTTTTTTTTAATTCATTGAATTAATATATTTTTTTCATTCTATTTTTATTTTTTAGTATAAATTTAATGATTGTTGAAATAATTTTATTGCATTGTAAATCCAGTTTAGTTGTATAAGTTAGTTTAGTGGATTTGAAACTTATTGTAATGATAATTTAAATTTAATTTAATGATATTCTAAATTTAGTTTGGTATATTTTAAACTTATTTTAGTTGTTTAATTTAATTAAACTAGTGGCTGTTATAGTTAGATTACACTATAAACATGTTTAGTAAATAATATATTGTAATTAGATTTATGAATATGTGTAGGAAACAATATGTTTTAATTAGTTTAGTAAAATAGATTTTACTAAACTAATTAGTTTAGTAAATATTATTGTTAGATTATACTAAAAATATTTTTAGGAAATAATATATTTTAGTTACTAAACTAATTAGTTTAGTAAATATTATTGTTAGATTATACTAAAAATATTTTTAGGAAATAATATATTTTAGTTAGGTTGATGAACTTGTTTAGGGTTTAATATATTTTGCTTAGTTTAGTGAAATATTTTATCTAAGTAAATATACTAAAAACCATCACCTACTCTTTGAAATTAATATTTTTTAGAGTAGAATGTTTTATTTTTAATTAGATTAGGTAATTATTTTAGGGAGATTAGTGCACCTTGAAGATATGTTAGTTGTAAAATTTAGTTAGATTAGTAAATGTTGTACTTGGATTACAGAATAAATATTTATAGTAAATAATGTCATTTAATTAGAGTAATGAATAGGGTTAGGAAATAATATATTTTAATTAGTTTATTATTTTAGCCAAGTAAATAATGAAAAGTAAAACCTACTTATTGAAAGTAAATCGTAGTTAGATTATGAATTTTATATTACTAATTAGATTAGTTAATCAATTTAGGGAGAATAATGCACCTTAAAATTGTAGTATATTTTATATGAAATAGTATGTTTGTTTTTGTAATTAGATTTGTTACTTAGTTCTTTTAGTTTGATTAGTTCTCATTTAATTAAATTGGTTCAGTTGTAATATATTTAACATGAGTTTTTTTTTTTTATTTTATGCTTCAGCCTACTTGTGTATTGCTTCAGCATACTTAGAACAGGCCGGTTTTTGGCACGCTACACAAATAAAATTTTTTGAATATGACAATGCTCTGCTGTCTGTATTTGTGGAACGGTGGCGTCCTGAGACTCACATTATAACACTTGCCCTATGTCCAGAATAGACGATAAAACATGACACAGCTATGATCAACCAAATCACCAACATAATAACGCAAAGTTGAAATTTCAATGCTTGTACCTGGCATAAATGACTTCAAAGACAGTAGCCATTTTGGAAGCTCAATGTACGAGTCCTCCCAATCACCATAAATCTGAGCAATGGCCTGTTGCTTTGCAAGCCATGCTTTCCTGTATGAAATATGGAATTCATACTTCGAATAAACTGAGGCCTTCAATGTCCTGATAGGAACCGTTGGATCAGCTTCAACTATAGAATGGATGCTCGCAGCAATGACGTGAATATCTAGCTGAGAATGTTTCTGAGAAATTCCAACGGACAAACAAGTGTGTTCTTCGTTGTATTTCTTAATCTCCCACAGTCCTTTCTTCCATCGATATATCACACGAATGCTCCAATCACACCCTCTCCCAAAGTGTTTTCATTTGCCCTGATATCTCACGTGATCTGACTGACATACCTTGTACTCAACTCCCTTTCGAATGCTATAATCTTTTACTGCAAGTAGCACAGATTCTTTGTTTGGGAACTGCTGACCTTCATGCAACTGATTCACTCCATGTAATCCCAATGGGTCCTTATCATCTAACTGATTCACTTGCATTCCTTCAAAATTTAAACTTGAATAGTGACCAATTCGTTGACTTTCAGATTGTGTTTGAATTTGTGTTGACGACTGGCCTTGGGTAAGAGGTACTAATTCCTCATCACTCTCATCTTCGAACAACACTGTAAAATTTAAAGTATATTAAAAGGGATTTACAAATTTTTCAATACTAAAATAACAACATACCAATACTAAAATTATTAGTGATCAGTTTTTCAATTCATGAACATTTATCATATTTTATTTTTCTCAACTTTATTTTATTTTTGGTCATATCTATAAAATATATAAAAATGACAAAAACATTTCTATGGTTGAACAATTTTATCTGAAATAAAAGATAAAAATCTAATCTAATTTACAGAATATTATTAACATTAACATAATCCAATTATTATTTTATTCTATTTTTGTATATATATAATGCCTTTCATAATAACAAATATTTTAAAAAAATATTGTTAACAAAAAATATGTATATCTTTTAGTAAAATATAAATACTACAAAATATTACAAATATTGAAGTGTAATAAAAGAAGTTCGAGCTAGTACTTTCATTCAGGTCTTTTTCGGAGTCCTCTTCATTAGAAATATCATCATAACTCGGATTTAGTCCGATTTGAGCCACATCACTGCCAACATTCATTTCAAAGCTTTAACCACCTAACACGTCATTCTCATTCTCAGGCATTAAATTTTCATTCTGCATTGGATTTGCCATTGCTAACGTTGGAGAACGCTGGGTTAATGATTCCACATAAGCATGATTAGGAGCAGATCCCCCGAAGCTTAAATTCAAGTCTCCTAGGGCTACAAATACCTCCATAACACTAAGATTGGGAAATCGAGCACAACAATCGAACATCATCTCAATGTTATCGTCAATTTGAATCAAGCAACTTGTGAAACGTAACGTACCTTGTCGTACTAACAATGGCAGCCGGTACAAAATTTGCACTATTTGCTTGTTCTGTTGGCGTAACTTGTGCAAAATTTTCTCATGAAGCTTGGAAATATTCATGGAAGAACGAACACTTACAGGTATTGGATTTGGACAGCAGAACTTCACTCCATCTTGTGTATTTTGTACTACTTCACAATTATAATTAACAAGAATATAACCTCTCTGTGCCATTCTCACTTAAAATCTCATAAAACACTGCTCTTCTAATTTTCTAAATTTTACTGAATAGAAATTTGTATAGGAATAGAAGAGAGTATTGAGAGAGAGGCACTAAGATCTTCCTTGTGTGCCGTTTATATAGACACAGAGAAGGGAGCCGGTTGGGAAGAAGCCAACTGAAATTGGTTGAGCAAGAAATAGGTTGGGGTGTGACCGATTTCTTCCTAGAAATCACCTTACTCTTGACCAATTTTCTGTGGGCCCATTATGCACAGAAATCGGTCAATGATAAACCGTTTTCTTTGCCTTCAAAATCCTACAAATCACCCAAAGCTCAACCGATTCCTCTAACAATCACAAAACAATGCACAAAGGTAAATAATGTGGTAAAGGGTGTAAAACGGTATATAATCCTTCTTCTCTGTTGAAATGCGTAAAAAGGCCTTCAAAGTCTATAGTCTGTAATAGACAGCATGTTTGGGTCGACATTTGCCCACCCTCGTAATCGATTCCAATACCTTAAACGGGATTCTCTAAAAAAAAAACAAGGTAATGTTTGGTTATGAGAGATAAGAATCAATTCTTGTTTCTAGAATTAGTTTTACATTAAATGAAAATTTTTTATTTTCTATTGAAATCACTCTTACGGTATATTTGATGAGAAGTAAAAAAGAGACTAAAAATTACCTAGATAAATTCTATATGTTATTTTACATAAAAAACTTATCTGAATAAATTTTACTCTTATTTTTACTCTTCAATTAAATACATATTTAGAATAACTATCAAATATAAATAATTTTATACTAAAATCAATTCTGCATAGAAGCAAGCAAGTTCATATACAACTAAGATTGATTTGTATGGGTTCCCTATTCTCAGACGTAGGCTCATTCACACCAAATAGCCACAGCCTCCCATCCCCAATGGATAGCACTACACGGGTAAGGTCTAGGAAGGTCCATGCCAACCCAGTGACCAATCCCACTTTCTCCCTATCTCTGGTTGAGACAGGAACAAACGCATAAATTACACCCAATAGCAATATCGAAGTACATATCTTGTGAATAGGTTTGACATTTTATATTTCTAGAAAATGATACGATAAAGTTGTGCGATGCAAATGATAATAAATGAAAATCAAAATCAATCATTATATAGTGTTATACTCGTCAAAACCTGTATTTGTCATAAAGTAACTATATGATATATTATCTATAATGAATTGACCAGAAGAACTGAGAATTTTTACAACTAAAAAATATAATAAATATACGAACTAAACCAAAAATATTGCAAAAAATAACTACAAAATAATATATTATTATCATATCTAATTTTTAATTAATAATATACATTTCTTTTGAAATCAATCTTATTGAAAGTAATTTAAGTAAAATATTGGCAAACCCGCACAATACTCGAATATTATCTTTAGTACAAAGTATGTAAAAAATAGAAAAAATACTCAAATTTGTCCTTAAGAAATGTATAAAGGGACAAATTAGTCCCTTAGAATTTTTTTTTATTGAAATTAATCCCTCAGAATTTAAAAAATCTCATATTAGTATGTTATATTTCAAAAAAGGAAAAAATTGGTCATTTTGTACAATTTTGTAGTATTTTTTTTCAAATTGTATGAACTTGTACAGAGGGATCAATTGTAACACCCCGATTTCTCTGTCCGAGGGAAATGACCAAAATGCCCCTGAGGTCATTTCCTGACCCGAACTCGAGGGTAACCAACTCGGTCGTCCTCGAAGGGTCAACTCAATGTTTGAAGGGGATTAAATAGCCCTTGAATGCTTTCGGAAGCGAAAATTTCGTTTCATGATTTGGTCAAAATGACCAAAATACCCCTATAGCGTTTTTACGCGGGTAAAGGTGCCGTTTGAGCCCGGAACTTTCCCCAGAGGTTTAAAAACATGTTTTCATGTGTCTAGACGTCTCTGTTCAAGTCCCGGTGGTCCCGGGCAGTTTTAGTGCAAAATTACGATTTTGCCCCTAGAATAGTGCTTTTGAGCTTAATGGCGTAATTAAGCAAACCTAAGCAATATTAGGCTCTAAACGAAGATTAATTTATTTCCCTAATTAATCTAGAGTCAAAATAATTTATTAAAGTTAATTAGAACCTAAAATTGCTTAGATTAAACTTAAATCCCTTTTAGAACTCAAGACTCCTAGTCTTGGAATCTTGAATAGTGTTTTCTCTCTCCAATTCCTTAAATCAAGGAAATGTGTCTAGAGTTGTTTAGACTTTAAATTGAGGATTTAACTCACTAATGGTGCAAGACCACTCCTTAATTATGTCTAGACCACCTTAATTACCCATTTTCCTTACCTAAACACTTTCTTACAAATTCCTAATCTTAAGCATAATCAAAGATACACCTAAACACAACTCTAAACCACAATTAAAATGCAAACTAATCCTCCCCATGGGCTGATGCATTTCGGCCACATCCTCCCCCTTTGACCACATATTAAATTGTTTTCTCACTCAAAGAACCATGCTTGAAGCCATACCTTGAACCATACCTTAAGCCATACCTCACCATACCTCAAGAACACATTATCTCACCTCATGGAACTCATGGAATGCTTCCAATCTGCACCTCATGGCCGAAGCTCTTCATCACCATGAGCTCCCTCCATTTGTTTCATTTCTCTATAAATAGAATGCCTTGAGGAGCTTGCACCACTTTTAGATCATTTGCTAAGTTTAGGAAACACTCAAAGCTTTTCTTTTCTCTCAAAGTTCTAGTGTTCTTCAAGTTCTTCAAGCTCTTCAAAGTTCTTCATCATCTTCATCTTCTTCTTCCATCTTCAAGTTCATCACACCAAGTAGGGATTTTCTTTCATGTATTCTTTTCTTTAAAGTTCTTGTTTTAAGCTTGATGTTCATAGTTTCTCTTGATTCTTTTTAGAACTTCTTTTCTTCTCCTTGTTCCTTCCCATTTTCGGCCATAGGCCTTAGAGAACAAAGGAATGAGAGCTTGATGATGAGAGTTTCATGATGATGTTCATCACTTGAAACAAACTCTAGAGCTTGATCTTTGTTCTTGAGCAAAAATGTTTCTAGTTTTTCCTTTCTTGAACTCTTGAGAACTTTAGCTTTGATGACGTTTTAAAATGGCTCTATGAACTCAATGATGAGGACTCATGATGTTGGTGTTAATATATCATCAAGATCATGAACTCTAGAGTTTTAAAATGTTCTTTTTTCTTCTTGAAGATTTCGGCCATTTCCTTAATTTTTCTAAGCTTCATGGTTTGATTTCCTAAGAATATGACGTTGAGTTTTAAGAACTCTAAGCTTGACTTTACCTTGTTTGGATGAGTTTGGGTTATGGTTTAAATTCCTTTAAAGTCTTGTTAAGAGCTCTAGAAAGATAAAATGAACTTGCATAATTTATTTTATGCTTGCATTCATATTTACATTCTTGCTATGCATCTTTACTTTCTAGCTATCAATTAAGAACATAAAGATTAAAATGGAACTTGTATCATCACTTAATTTAATTCTCGAAGCCTTTCTATTTCGGCCTTAAAGTCGATTGTTGTTGGGCCTAGAGCACTAAAATAAAGAATTGAACTTGCATTATCACTTAATTAATTCCTCGAATGCCTATCTATTTCGGCCTTAAAGTCGATTGTTGTTGGGCCAAGAGCACTAAAATAAAGAATTGAACCATGTGTATTTACCTTCAAGCTTGCACGTTTAAGTTTATGCCTTGCATATTTAAATTCAAGTCATCACTTTACTTTGTAAGCAAGATTAAAAATGAAAAGCATGAGCACGTTTAGTTTATGTCGTAACTTAAGAACCTAGAGCTCAAAGACTTGCCCATTTCATTCCAAGATAAAGTTAAATGTGAATGTATTCCTTGAATGCATAATCTCGGCCAAGTAGTGATGATGGACTTGCAATGAGTTTTCATCTAGCTACTAGGACCAATAGTCTATGTTTTAAGTTTTCCCTAAAACTTTACAAATCTTTATAAGGTTATGTCATCACAAGTTGTGATTTTATTATCTTTTAGGGGATGGAATATGTTTTGGTCAGTGACCTAAGGCTTCACTTAGCCTCTTGATGACTTAAAATGTTTTGCAAAGAGTTTTAGAAGTTCTAGATCGATTCCGAGAGAAACTAGTTAACTTATGTACCTAGAAATGTCAATTTAACTCTCTCATTTAAGTTAAATATTTTCGGTTCTGATATGATGAGTGTGATGTTGTGTGATGATGTCTTGATGTGTTGGAATGTGTGAAAATATCATATGATGATGTAGAAGCGATCCTATGCATGATAGGTAAGAAACTAGCTAACTAGAAATACCGTAAAGCTAGAATTTAACATAGTTTTGACCCATTTATTTTTGGAACTTATCCAAACTGTTTTAATGGGAACATAATCAGATTTAGATTGTTTAGACATGAAAAACTTGGTAACATTTGGATTAGAATTGAATTCTAGTACCTACGGGGAAACTAGTAGCTAGAAAACCGTAAAAATACAAATGTAGAACTCTTAGAACATTTAATTTTCTAGATTCTGTCCAGCACCCTTACAACATGATAAACATGATTAATAATTAATCCTTAAGCATAGGAACGCCTCATAATTGATTTAGATTCAATATATAGCGCCTTCGGCGAAAACGGAACCGAGAAAGGGTCTAAAACGTAAGTTCTAGAACCCCGGAAATACAAGTTAGAGATTCGGCCCTATGCTTTTCAGATTTAAGTATGAACATGAGGATTAGGAATGATGATTAACTATGAGCCCTTAGGTGCATAAAGATATGAGCGACGGATGTAGAAAACTATATCTCAAGATTAAGACCCGTAAGGGTCAAAGCATAAGCTACCGTAAGAGTAAGCGTTTGGATGTTCTATGATGATGCATGAAGTATGCTAATGATGATGATGTTATTCATATGAGGAATTTATGAGGTTATATGTTTATGTGGCATAAAGCAAATTTGGAAGGAAATTCGTAATGACCAGTTGTCGCCGAATTTCCGACAATTTTGGGGACTTAAAGAGATTTTGAAAATTAAGGTACTAAGATGGGTTCTAGGATGACACCGGTTAGTGAGCACCTCCATAGAACTCATGTGACATCGGTACCATTTTACACTCTTAGGTGACACCGGTTTGGCCGAGCACCCCTAAGAGTTTTGCCCCCTAACCCGTACTCAGATAGTCGGGATTTATGATTTATGATACGCTTATCGTTAAGTGGTAAGTAAGAACTAGTGACGACTAGTTAAGGTATGAGCTCATAACCTAGATGTATGACACGTTCTAGGTGACACCGGTTCGGCCGAGCACCCCCAGTTCGATTATCTTTTAGGGTGGCCCATGAGGAAGAGAAGTTTCATGATTATGATTATGTCACTAAGTTTTGTCCCATATGAATGTTACTATTGCCACTTTATGCCACCAAGAATGATGATGCTTGATGTTATGTTTTATGTATGTGCATTAGGTAGTGCCATGCATACATTTTCTATTATGTTGCATTCATGACATTAAGATCATCCTAAAACGAATGGACCTTGGCTAGAATATATTTTAAAGTTTAAAATGAACTTAATACATGCTCAGTCATTTTGCATAAATAAATCCAAGGTTCCTGAGGACGTAGATGATGACACCTAGGTAGTAGGAGGCCCTACTGAGATTCTTTAGCAAGATTCTCACTCCCTCTATCTCTTTCTTTCCGTCACGTCTTCAGATGGCGACGTTCGTAGTGTTCATGGACACCCCGACATGGGAGGTGCACTATGACCCGGCTCACGGGTCATACCATTTTGAGGCGGTGCGGTGCGGGTTTTCATGTTCGTAGGACGCCCCTTCGCTCATCCCGTGCACACCCATCGCTTCTCCCCGACTGCACCCTATGGCGACGACGAGCGGGTTTTGGAGCGTACGCGTACGCATGACGAGAGAGTGCTCCGCATGCACACCGCCGCCTTAGCCATGCGAGACTATCCCGACACGTGCCGGACCTACTTCTCTGAGACCGACCCTCGAGGACCCGCCTACTCATCCGTATAGCGAGAGCTCGCCCTCTCCACCATTGATGAGGGAGGGCAGTGAGGATACCGTGACTCAGCCCCGACTTGCACGACGACCGGAGATGCGGCCACACCGCGGGGGTCACTCTCGATCCCCGTTCCGCCTCTTTACGCCCGAGGAGCTCGCACAGTTTCCCGGATACTTGCCTCGTTCACGAGACGGACGTCAGTAGGAGGTGACGATCGACCAGATGGAGTGCCGGTTAGAGAGCACACACTACTAAGATGGGGATAAACCTTCTTTTGTTTAGAGGTTATCCCATTAGGTGCACTCGGGTAGGGGAGTAGATCATGTTTTCGTTTATGTTGTATTTCCTTTCTTGTACTTTCCTTGTACTAAACTAAGTCCCACACTTATAAGTGGGCAAATTATATATATATGAGATGATCTTCAGTGTTACTCATGGTGTGCCTTATGTTATGATGTTGTGAGACATTTGTTTACCATACATGGTTTACCGCTTATCGCATCACGCGGCTCTCACTTTGTTTTTCAAAAAAAAATTTACCCGTATTTTCCGCTAAGTAATTCAAAGTTAGATGAGGACTATGAAGTAACAGACTAATGATTAACCTAATTATGTTCTAGAGTATTGGGTTAAAAATTAGGATGTTACATCAATTATTCCCTTTTTGGAAATATGTAAGACCAATTTGAGTATTTAGTTAAGGGGGAGGATCCATTTGCTCTAAGAGTGAATTATAGTATATTTATTCTATCTGGTAACTTTTGTGGTATAAAATGTTATTGATCTAATCATTGAATTTAAAGTTCCTACCAAGTAGATCAAGTATATAAAATTTCATACAATTTGAAAATAATTTGATACTTTATCATTTCATTTTATTTTAACAAATAACATGTTTTTTAAAATACAAGTAAATATTGATTAATAGATTTCACGGCTATTGTTGTCTAATTTTTTGGAAATTTGGCATGCTTCATCATTAATTTAATATTATATAATTCAGCAGTCAGATTGATTTAAGTTAATGTCTATAGAGAGTTAGCAAGTGGAATAAGCGTATAATGCTTAATCCTGGTATATATATATATATATATATATATATATATATAGAAAGAGAGGAAGAGAGAGAGAGAGAGAGAAAGAGAAAGAGAGTAAGTGTAATACACTTGTTCTATTGAATATCTTCTTATTAACAACATATTTCATCAATCCAACCATTGAATCATGTGATATTATCTTGATTGTAACATCCTAATTTTTAACCCAATACTCTAGAACATACTTAGGTTAACCATTAGTCTGTTATTTCATAGTTCTCATTTTTACTTTGAAATACCTAGTGGAAAATACGGGTAATTTTTTTTGAAATACAAAGTGAGAGCCGCGTGATGCGAGATAACACGTAAAGGACAAAACATGCATCTCATATCGTCATAGCATAAGGCACATAAAGGCACATCATGGGAAACACTAAATATCATCTCATATATATATATATAACTTGCCCACTTATAAGTGTGGGACTTAATTTGGTACAAGGGAATACATGAAAGAAAATACAACATAAACATAAACATAAACATAAACTACTCCCCTACCTGAGTGCATCTAATGGAATAACCTCAAATCAAAAGAAGGTTTATCCCCATCTAAGTGGTGTGTGCTCTAACCCGAGCCATCCACAGCCTCCTACTGGCGACTATCCTTCGAGCGTGGCACGTAACCAGGAAACTGAGCAAGCTCCTCCGGCGTGAATAGGCGGAACGGGGCTCGGAAGTGACCTCCACGGCGTGGCCTCATCTCCGGCCGTCGTGCAAGCCTCAGCTGAGTCACGGAGGGCTCGCTACCCTCCCCAAGGTCCATGGGTATGGTAGGGGAAGATCACTCGGAGGGTACCTGGGTTGCCGAATCCTCGAAAGGATCCGTCTTCGAAAAAGACGACGGGCAACGGGGCACATACTGGGGGTAGTCTCGAACGGCGGACGTGGACGGTGGAGTACGGCGAAGCCTCTCCTCTCGGGGACGTCTTGGCTCGAACACCAGGTCATCGCCAAAAGGTGAGACGGGGGAGAAACGATGGGAATGTATAGGGGGAGTGAAGGGTCGACCCATGACCATGAATACTCTAACTGTGCATCGACCCACAAAATGGAACGACCCGTGGTTCGGGTCATGGTGCACCTCCAATGTCGGCGTGTCCACGAACACTACGAACGTCGCCATCTGAAGACGTGACGGAAAGAAAGAGATAGAGGGAGTGAGAATCTTGCTAAAGAATCTCAGTAGGGCCTCCTACTACCTAGGTGTCATCATGTACGTCCTCAGGAACCTTGGGTTTAATTATACAAAGTGACTGAGCATGTATTAAGTCCATTTTTAAGTTCCAAATCATAGTTTAGCCAAGGTCCATTCATTTTAGGATGATCTTAATGTCATGAATGCAGCATAATAGAGAATGTGTACATGGCGCTACCTAATGCACATACATAAATCATATCATCAAGCATCATCATACTTAGTGGCATAAAGTGGCAATAGAAACATTCATATGGGACAAACTTAGTGACATAATCATAATCATGAAACTTCTCTTCCTCATGGGCCGCCCTAAAAGACAAGCGCTCTGGGGGTGCTCAGCTGAACCGGTGTCACCCAGAATGTGTCACATCTCTAGGTTATGAGCTCATACCTTAACTAGTCGTCACTAGTTCTTACTTACCACTTAACGATAAGTGTATCATAAATCATAAATCCCGACTATCTGAGTACGGGTTAGGGGGCAATCCTCTTAGGGGTGCTCGACCGAACCGGTGTCACCTAATAGTATAAATTGGTACCGATGTCACATGAGTTCTATGGAGGTGCTCGGGTGAACCGGTGTCATCCTAGAACCCATCTTAGTACCTTAATTTTCAAAATCTCTTTAAGTCCCCAAATTTGTCAGAAATTCGGCGGCACGATGGCATTACGCCGAATTCCTTCCAAATTTGCTTTATGCCACATAAACATATATCCTCATGAATTCCTCATATGAATAACATCATCATCATTTACATAATACATGCATCATTATAGAACATTCAAACGCTTACCCTTACAGTAGCTTATACTTTGACCCTTACGGGTCTTAATCTTGAGATATAGTTCTTTAACATCCATCGTTCATATGTTATGCACCTAAGGGCTCATAATAAATCATCATTCCTAATCCTCATGTTCATACTCAAATCTGAAAAGCATAGGGCAGAATTTCTGTCTTGTGGTTACGGGGTTCTAGAACTTACGTTTTAGACCCTTTCTCGGTTCCGTCTTCGCCTAAGGCGCTATAAATTAAATCTAAATCAATTATGAGACATTCCTATGCTTAGGTACTAATTATTAATCACGTTTATCATGTTGTAAGGGTGGTGGACAGAATCCAGAAAATTAAATGTTCTAAGAGTTCTAAACTTGCACTTTTACGGTTTTCTAGTGACTAGTTTCCCTCTAGGTGCTAGAATTCAATTCTAATCCAAATGTTACCAAGTTTTTTATGTCTAAACAATCCTAATCTGATTGTTCTCCCATTAAAATAGTTTGGATAAGTTCCAAAAACAAATGGGTCAAAACTATGTTAAATTCTAGCTTTACGGTATTTCTAGTTAGCTAGTTTTCTTACCTATCATGCATATAATCATTTCTACATCATCATATGATATTTTCACACATTCTAACACATCAAAACATCACCATACAGCATCACACTCATCATGACAGAACCAAAATCATGGAGCTTCAGTAAGAGAATTAAATTAACATTTCGAGGTACATAAGTTAACTAGTTTCTCTTGGAATCAAATTAGAATTTCTAAAACTCTTTGCAAATCATTTTAATTCATCAAGAGGCTAAGAGAAGCCTTAGGTCAGTGACCAAAATATATTTCATCTTCTAAAAGGGAATAAAGTCATATCTCATGATAACATAACCTTGTAGAGATTTGTAAAGCTTTAAGAAAACTTAGAACATAGACTGTTGGTCCTTGTAGCTAGATGAAAACTCATTGCAAGTCTATCATCACTACTTGGCCGAAAACATGCATTCAAAGAATGCATTCACATTAAACTTTAACTTGGAATGAAATGGGCAAGTCTTTGAGCTCTAGGTTCTTAAGTTATGACATAAAAAAACATGCTCATGCTTTTCATTTTTAATCTTGCTTACAAAATAAAGTGATGACTTAAAATTAAATATGCAAGGCATAAACTTAAACGTGCAAGCTTGAACGTAAATATGCAAGGTTCAATTCTTTATTTTAGTGCTCTTGGCCCAACAACAATCGACTTTAAGGCCGAAATAGAAAGGCATTCAAGAAATTAATTAGGTGATAATGCAAGTTCAATTCTTTATTTTAGTGCTCTCGGCCCAGCAACAATCGACTTTAAGGCCGAAATAGAAAGGCTTTGAGAATTAAATTAAGTGATGATGCAAGTTCCATTTTAATCTTTATGTTCTTAGGTGATAGCTTAAAAGTAAAGGTGCATAGTAAGAATGTAAATATAAATGCAAGCATAAAATAAATTATGCAAGTTCATTTTATCTTTCTAGAGCTCTTAACAAGACTTTAAAGGAACTCAATCCTCAACCCAAACTCATCCAACCAAGGTTAAGTAAAGCTTAGAGTTCCTAGAACTCAAGACAACATTTTTAGAAAATCAAAACATTGAACATGTAGAAGAAAGGGAAGTGGCCGAAACATTCTAGGCAAGAAAAGGAATATTTGAAAACTCTAGAGTCCATGATCTTGGTGATATATTAACACCAACACCATGAATCCTCATCATTGAGTTCATAGAACCATTTTAAAACACCATCAAAGCTAAAGTTCTCAAGAGTTCAAGAAAGGAAGAACTAGAAACATTTTTGCTCAAGAACAAAGATCAAGCTCTAGAGTTTGTTTCAAGTGATGAACATCATCATGAAACTCTCATCATCAAGCTCTCATTTCTTTGAACTTCAAGGCCCATGGCCGAAAATGAGAAAGAAAAAGGAGAAGAAAAGAAGTTCTAAAAAGAACCAAGAGAAACTATGAACATAAAGCTAGAACAAGAACTTTAAAGAAAAGAATACATGAAAGGAAATCCCTACTTGGTGTGATGATCTTGAAGATGGAAGAAGAAGATGAAGAAGGTGAAGAACTTGAAGAACACTAGAACTTTGAGAGAAAAAGAAAAGCTTAAGTGCTCCTAAACTTAGCAAATGATCTAAAAGTAGTGCAAGTTTCCCAAGGCCATCTATTTATAGAGAAATGAAGCAAATGGAGGGTGTGAATGAGAGAGGGATTTTCGGCCACATGCATTAGAATTTGGGAGAAAAATATCTCTTACAAAGGCATAGTTGAAGGCATGGTGAGGTATGGTTCAAGGCATGGCACAAGCATGGTTCTTTGAGTGAGAAATAAATCAACATGTGATGTAAATGGAGGAGGAGGTGGCCGAAATGCATCAGCCAATGGGGGAGGATTTCTTGCATTTTAGTTGTGGTTTGGAGTTGTGTTTAGGTGTATCTTTGATTATGCTTAAGGTTAGGAAATTGTAAGAAAGTGTTTAGGTGAGGTAATGGTTAATTAGGGACTTGTAAGACTAGATTTAGGGGGGGTGGTCTTGCTAGATTAATGGAGTCAAACTCCATTAACAAAGAATCCAATGCCAACACCATTCCTTGATTTAGGGAATTGGTGAGAGAAAATACTATTCAAGATTCCAAGACTAGGAATCTTGAATTCTAAAAAGGGATTTAAGTTTAATCTAAGCAATTTTAGGTTCTAATTAACTTTAATAAATTATTTTGACTCTAGATTAATTAGGGAAATTAATTAACCTTCGATTAGAGCCTAATATTGTTTAGGTTAGCTTAATTACGTCATTAGGCGTAAAAACACTATTCTAGGAGCAAAATCGTAATTTTGTACAAAACTGCCCGGGACCACCGGGACTTGAACAGAGACCTCTAGACACATGAAAGCGTGTTTTTAAACCTCTAGGGAAAGTTTCGGGCTCAAATGGCATTTCTACCCGCGTAAAAACGCTATAGAGGTATTTTGGTCATTTCGACCCGAAACTGCGGAAACGAGATTTTCGCTTCCGGAAGCATTCAAAGGCCATTCAATCCCCTTCAAACATTGAGTTGACCCTTCGAGGACGACCGAGTTGGTTACCCTCGAATTCGGGTCAGGAAATGACCTCAGGGGCATTTTGGTCATTTCCCTCAGACAGAAAAATCGGGGTGTTACATTGATGATCAAGCATGCCAAGTTTCAAAAAAAATTCGACATTGATAAATATGTTATCTAATACTCAAGATTTATATGTATTTTCAAAATTACATTGTACGTCCAAATAAAAAGTGATTATGAAGTATCAAACTGTTTTGAAATTTTTTGAAATTTTATACACTTTATCTATACAGTGGGAACTTACAATTTAATGGTTTGATTGATGAAAGTCAATTTCTATAAAAAGTTATTCAATAGAGTAACCATACTAAGACTTGCTCCTAGAGTCAAACAGATCTCTCTCTCTCTCTCTCTCTCTATACATATATATATATATATATATATCAAATAAGAACTTTAAAATATTAAATGTTAAATTCTTAACAAAAGACAAATACAACGAGAATGGCTATTGTCACTCCCATTTGGCTATTGCCACTCCATATTTATGGCTATTATTTGTACAATTTCTAATATACCCTTTTACCCTAGTTTAATATTTAGTTATATGCTTAATGTGAAGTACAATGACCTGTCGTGTTCTGCGTTTTCTTTGTTCTTTGTTTCCTAGACCAAATAGAAAAAAAAATTAGAATTCTAAGAGACCCTTATAATTTTTTCTCACTTATGCAGGAAACCCAACTTCCATCGTATATTCTCATCTTGGGAAAGAGCCGTACTTCCACACTATATCTGTTCTCTTCTTTGAAACCAAAACTATCACCATCGGTTCTCATCTTTGGAATATGTCCTCAATGGTGCCACACTATGACGCCGTCATTGACAACTTCGCTCATGACCATGCCCCCGTGTACGGCCTTCCTCGCCCACTGCACCGTTTATCCTTGTTGGCCCAGTGACCTCCGCCGTAAATGATGAGCTATACTACGTCCTTCGCCATCAACAGTGTCGCGCCTTATCTCAGCCATGAAGTTTTAAACCCAACAAAGTAAAAATTCAATTTTTTTTACACCATAAGGTTTAAACACAGCAAAGAAGAAAAAAAAATTATTTTTTCACATCACGGATCAATCAATCTCATAGAAAATCACAAAGGGTAATTAATTGGCAAAATGGGCAGTTGATCTTATTTGCCCAATATTCATGTTTCACTTTGATGGTTCAAAAGGGCTGTCAATGCCTTTGGTCATACAGTTTACTATTTCGAGATGTGCTAATTCCATCAATCAATAGTGAAAATAAGAGACTAAATGTTAAAATAAGGTTAAGGGTATATTAGGAAGGATAAAAATAATAGTCATAGATATGGAGTGGCAATAGACAAATAGGAATGACAATAACCACTCCCTTTAAGTATAAAGTGTTGAGCCTTTTTTTGTTGCCTTGGATTGGCTTTTTTAAGTCCATTGGAAGAGAAGAAAATAAGGTATTAGGTTTTTTGTTAATTGCTACCATGTGAATTTATGAAGTCAGCTTTGGTTATAAAAGGTTTATTTTTCATCTCCTTGTCATAAATAGTGGCACGACAGTGAAGAAGATAGATTAGATTTGGTGAGTACTGGTTGGTGAAAAAGATTGTTTTGTTTGAGTGAGTTTTATTAGGTGGAGAAAGTTTGAGTGCAATGAGTATTTTATTTGTGTAAGAAATTTTTTTGTGAAACTGGGTGCAATGGGGCTTTGGGTTTATAAGAGATTATTAGATTAGTGATTACATTTTTCACATACAATTTAGTGGATTGATTTGTGAAGTCATAGAGGTAGATTTTGAAGGCTAGACCATATTAAATTGTTGGAGAACTCTTATGAATGAACCTATTTTCAACAGTAGAAGTAACAAATATTTCCTCTACACCTATTTAGTAAAATATGCAATACCAAAAATACTTCAAGCAATATAATAATTTGGAAGAAAAGAAAATAGGAGACACTGCAATTTTAACATATGAAAACCTCAAATTAGAGGGACAAAAAAGTCACAGAACCTAGTCCGGCAAAAACTTCCAATTTTCATCAATAGGAATACAATCAGTCTTCCTAGTAGCACTAGGAAACCTCAACAATCAATAAAAATACTCACCTAATGGGCGGAGTATAGTCATATAACTCCACAATGTGGATATCACAAAACAGCCTCCAGAGAAAGTCGTACTATGATTAGACTATATCATAACACAAGCTCAACAATAAGAACAATATGCTAAAATTTCATGATAAATGGAGCAAGTTTACCTATCTGATGATGAGTACAGGACACTAATATTTTCCTTTTTCTCTTCTTGCAGTGCTACTTCACACTTCTCGTTAACTTCACGTCATTACTTCTTGTGTTTATTTCATGCTACTATAGCGTTTTTCTTTTTAGTTTTCTAACCTTCTTTTTCTTTTCTTCAGCAATTCCTTTTATTTTCTATTTATTAGTTTGTGGGCCCTATGAGGAGGAGAGCTCACCAACAAATCTCCCTATTTCTAACTCAAGTAGGGATGTGCTGCTCTACCAAGTCTGCCTTCATTCTGCAAGAAACAAACTTAACCGCCAACAAAGCTTTAGTCATCATATCTAAACCATTGTCATCAATATGGATCTTCTCTAATGAGAGCAACTTCATCTCCAGCGTTTCACATATCCGATGATATCACACCTCTATGTGCTTCGACCTAGAATGAAATGTTGGGTTCTTGTTGAGATGGACTTTGGCTATCACAAAATAACACAAACTTCTCTTTATCAAGACCCAACTTTTATAGGAATTTCTGCATCCATAAGAGTTCTTTTGAAGCTTCAATAACAGTAATATATTCAGCCTCAGTGGAATACAAAGTAACATATTTCTACAGTCTACATTACCATGACACAACTCCCTCTGCAAAAGTCATCAAGTACCCAAAAGTGGACTTCCTAGACTCAAGATCACTAGCCATATTATAATACCTTAGGTACACATGTCCCTAGGCAAGTCTAGTACAGCCTTAGGGTCCCCTAAGACCTACCTATATTATTTGAAAGGCCCTATGTAACTTCCTCCCAAATACAACATCAGTCTTAAGCCATGACATCGGACTCAAGAGTTTTTGCTTATAGATTAACGGACCTTTCTTAAATATCTATAGTAAGTTCGATTAATGCATATAATAAATAAGCATAATTCTATTAAAATATATAACAAAGAATACAACATTTATTAAATACATAGCTAAGAACAAAAGGAAGCTCTTCTAAGAGCTTTAATACATATACGTTCTCTATTACATTCACATACATATAACTCCCACTAAGTACAGTAAAGTAAAAACATCAACTACTAAACTATTGAAATCTCGAGTTTTTTCACGTAGTAGCTGTATCGTTCTCTGGATCAACCTAGAGGTGACACGGGAATACAAAACACATATAGGGGTGAGAATTATACAATTCTCAGTAGAGAAACTCCCCAATTACACAATCAAATGTCATCGTCATCACCCCAGCCACTTCAGTTTATTAAGAAAAGGTGATTAAACAACATTTATCAAAGGTTCATTTTAAGGTTCAAAAACCATTCTTCCAAAGTGGGTAGCTTTTAACAATCAATCACTTAGTGCACATATATCATTGAGTTAATAATCATAATCAAGCAATTAAATATCATATGAGTATGTATATGCCAAATGTAGTGAACTTATTTCAAAGTGACTTGGTTTCACTTGTATCCATAGAACTCAACTCGGTGCATTTTTTTCTTTTCATCGACATAGGAAAGACTTAGTTTATACCTAACGGGGTATCTGCTTTGGACAACTCCACAACAGATAGTTTATACCAAATGATATTTATAGTGGGTCACACCATACAAGGGAAATAGACTGCTTATCAGGACTGAGCTCATTCCTATATGTGATCATCGGACTTCATTTTTTTCCTTTTCCAAATCACACAGATCTATTCCTAATCGATATGTTTACCGACTCATAATATCTTAGGGAAGTTCCTCTTTCTGCCTTTCCCTATAATATCTCTAGGGAAGTTCCTCTTTTTGTCTTGCCCTCATTCAGCCTAAGTCTTGTTTTTGTTTTTTTCCATATGTTAGAATATGCACAAGTGAAAATTTATACATTCTCTTTTCTCATATACATATCATTCACTTTCCTTTTCTAAATGATTGCATAAGGCACATATACTCATTCATTGATAATATGATTCCAATCATGCTTCAAACCAGTCCTTAAAGTCACTAGCATGTACTCACATACATTATACTTGAACCAAATGTCATTGCGTTACAATTATAATGCCTTAGCATAAATACAGCACATGGGCATATTTCATGCCCTAGTAGCACTAACTAACTTGCATATCAAACAACCAATACAGAGGCTATAAAAATTCTCAATGACACTTCAATGTGTCCACAAGATTCCATAAAAATTTCAAAACCATATTAACAAAATTAGACAAATTCAGAGGTCAGAATGTAACACCCCGATTTTTCTGTTTGAGCAAAAATGACCAAAATGCCCCTGAGGTCATTTTCACCCGAAATTCGAGGACAACCGATCAAACAGTCCTCAAAGCGTCAACTCAATGTTAAGAGGGGATTATGTGTGGTATTTGTGCTAATAGAGTAGAAGAATCTCGTTTTGGAGTTCTGGTACGCAAAATGATCAAAATACCCGTGTGGCTGTTTGACCCCGATTAGTGAGCTGATGGAGGCCGAACTTCACCCAAAGATTTTAAATGATGTTTTTATGAGTCTGGGCAGGTCAGTTTAAGTCCTCATGGTCCCGGGCAGTTTTTGTGCAAAATTATGATTTTACCCCTGATTAAGCACCTAATGAGCTTAATCATATGATTAAGCAAACCAAAGCAATATTAGGCTCTAATCGAAGATTAATTAATTTCCATAATTAATCTAGAATCAAAACAATCAATTGGAATTAATTAGAACCTAAAATTGCTTAGAGAAGCTCAAAATCCTTTTTCAAAATCAAGACATTATGTCATAATCAAATAATAGTGTTCTTCCTATCAATTTCCTTGAATCAAGGAAACAATGGATGTGATTGAGAATCTTGATTAGAGGATGTTTGACTCCACTAATAACCAAAACCACTCCTAAACTTGTCTTGAGAAGCCCGTAATTACCCATTTTTCCATTCAAACATTTAATCACAAACTCCTAACTAAATACCTAATCAAACCTATCCTCTAAACCACATCATAACCCAAAGGAAATGAAATAATTTCCTCCTCCATGGCCATTAGAAACCCACGGCCACTCCCCCTCCAAATTTCATCACATGTTGATTTATTTTAATAACATTTCACACTCAAAGAACCATACTTTCAACCATACCTAGCCATACCTTGAAATGACATATACAAGAGATATTTTCCCTCCTAAATGGCTAGCCACCCCTTCCTCCTTCTCACCTTCCATGTGTTTCATTTCTCTATAAATAGAAAGAGCCCTCCAAGAGCTCATTTTGTTCATTTCTCTTACACCTCCCAAGTTTTCTTTCTCTCATCTCAAGGAGCTCTTTTTCTTCTTCCTTTACTCCTTTCAAGGCCAAGCCTTCCCTCTTAATCAAGAAGCACATCCAAGGTAGGGAGTTGTATTCTTTTCTTTTGCTATTTATTTCTTGACTTGTGAAGATGCAATGTTCATGTTTCTTTCTTCTCCACTTTCTTTCTTTTTGGTTCTTATCCATCCTTTTCCCTTCCCTTGATTTTCGGCCATACGGTCTATATTGGAAGAAACCATGGCTTGATGATGAAGTCTTGAGTGTTGGTTGCAAAACCATCATTTGTTTGACCTCTAAAACTTGAAGGTTTCACTTTTGAAAAGGTTTTTAACAGAAACTATGTTGTTGTGAAGAGTAATCTTGTGCCTAAGATTCAAATAGATAAGAAATGGTTGCATTCATGTTTATTTTCGTTGCTATCACCTTAATAACTAATCTCAAAGCCTACCTATTTCAACCTTAAAGTTGATTGTTGATTTAGAGTGAAAACTCTAAGGGGCCTAGAACACTAAAATAAAGAATTGAACTTGCATATCATATTTATTTTTCCAAGTCATCACCTAAAGCTCAAAGATAAGAAATGGACTTGCATTCATGTTTACATTTCTTATCTAGCATGTTTATGTTTCAAGCCATCACATAAACTTAAAGATTAAGAATGAATTTGCATTCTCATGTTTATTTTCAAGCCTTGCATCTTTACTTTTCCTTGCCATCACTCTATAATGCTAAGATTAAAAGGGAACTTGCATTAACATGTTTATATTTATCATCTAAAGATCTAAGGTTCAAAGATTTTCTTTCAACTAAATCTTGAAAGCTAGGGGCTTTTGTCTTGAAAAAGTGTTTTGATTTCAAAGGAAATGATGAAAAGAAGTTTAAAATGCTTGTGAAAAGGAAGGAATGACTCAGATGTGTTTTAAACTTGGTTTTTCGTATTTTGAAGGTACTGGTAATCGATTACAAAGCCCATGTAATCAATTACCAGAGAGCTTTGATGCACTCGGATGTGAACTTTTGCCCTGAGTAATCGATTACAACATAATGTAATTGATTACATATTCTGGACTCTAGTAATCGATTACCATCTCATGTAATCGATTACTTAGATATTCTTGAGGCCCAAGAATGAAATAGTGGTAATCGATTACCAAGCTCATGTAATCGATTACCAGAGCCCTCATTGCATCTGTTTTAAAAACCTGAAGCTGTGTAATCGATTACAAGGCTTATGTAATCGATTACCAGAGCCCTCAACTCTTCTGTTTGAAAACCCAAAGCTGTGTAATCAATTACAAGGCTCATGCAATCGATTACCAGAACCTAATAAATGCAGTAGACACTTTCCCTACTTGAATGACATAAAGCTATGATCTTATGCTACTTGGATTTATGATTTTGTATGATATGAACCTATGATCTTGTTTACCATGAATCTATGAAGTTTACATGATATAAATTGATGATATATGAACGACCGACCTTGGATCATGAGCATGTTTATTTTATGAGCAACATAAATTCGTTAACTCAAGTTATGACGTATTGATGTATATGTTATGAAGTGTATGTTTATATGGCCTTGATGACTTACCCTGAATATGGAATTATGATTGATTCTACATACTCTATGAGTTCTTGTGGCATGAAGCAAGTTTGAAGGAAATCCGATGTATTGTAGTTACGCTGCCGAATTTCCATCAAACTTGAGGACTTGAGAAAAGTTTTTGAAAACTCTTGGGTGACACTAGTTCGGCCGAGCACCCCCGGGATAGATATGATATGTTCTGGGTGACACCGGTTCGGCTGATCACCCCCAGAATAGATGTGACATGTACTAAGACGCATTTTGGGTGACACTGGTTCAGCTAAGCACCCCCAAAAACAAAACCATGAGGGTATTGACATTGAGCTTGCTAGAGCGGACAAATAACTGAGTACTAGTTACCAGTAATTGCATTTCAAAGAAGGAAATATTCCTATGGACTTCCCGAATTAAAGGTTATGATAAGTGATTCTTATGCCCCCTAGCCCGTACTCTAGAAGTCGAGATTATTATGATATGCTTATCAAGAGGGATAAGCAAGAATTAGTGACAACTAGTTAGCTATGAGCTCATAACCTAGAGATGTTTTTACGGTGGCCTCCATGATGAAAGTATGAAGTTTAATATCACACAATTGAGAAAAAGAAAGTTTTACATGAAAAGTTATATGCCACTAGATGCCACTGATATGATGTTCCTTGATGATTATGTTCTATTGCTTTCTTGCATAATGTATGTACATGCATTCATGCCTTGCTATGTTGCATCCATGACATTAAGATTCATCCTAAAATGAATGGGCCTTGGATAATTATGTTCGAAAATCTAATAATGAACTCTATGCATGTACACCTTTTTACAATAAACCCAAGGTTCCTGAGGACGTAGATGATGACACTAGGATAGGGGGATTTCCCCTACTGAGATTCTTTAGAAAGTTTCTCACTCCCTCTATCTTCTCCTTCTATCACGTCTTCAGAGGACGATGACATCCTTCGTCATCTACGTTGACGTGCCGACATGGGAGCTGCATTTTCACGCTACGCACCAGTCCTATCACTTTGTAGGCCGTTGCTTCATCCGTCTATTTGTGTTCCTGGATCACCCCTTCGCTCAGCCAGTCACTAGTTTCCGGTTCACTCCGACCTCACCCTTCACTGATGATTTCCTATTCGAGAGTACACGCCCCCGAGGAGAGCGCATTCGTTGCACCCCCGACGCTGCCTCCGCTATCCACGCTTATCCAGAGTACTTTCCCCGTTCACCCTGATCCTTCTCCGAGACCGACCCCTCCGAGACATGGAGTTGGGGAGTGAGGATATCGTGACATAACCACTCCGAGGAGGTAAAGTGAGGATGGTACCCGTCGCAGAGCACACGCCCGACCCGCTCATCACTTGGCCAGCCCGGCCGAGCTGGCCCAATGGATTGGATATGCACCTCCCGTTAACAAGCAGGAGTAGGAGCTGGCAGTTTATTTCAGTGCACACACTCCTACATGACTAAGGTAGCCTTCTTTTGGTTTTAGAGGTTATCTGTTTTTAGATGCACTGTTGTAGGCGGAGATCCAGATGTATTTTTCTTTATGTTTCTCTTATGATGTACGGATGATTGTAACAATTCTACTACTATTCTGGTGTATTGCATGACTATTATGTAATTTCTTCTATAATATTGTGTTCTCTTGGATATAATGTATTTTTCCTTCTTGTTTTTCTTGCGAGACGATGGCATAAATTACTTAGCGCATGCGTATGGCTCATGTTTTGTCTTTCCCTTCAAAAAAAATTTTTACCCTTATTTTTCGCTAAATATTTCAAAGGGACATTTTAAAGAATGAGACTAAAAGAGTAATAAACTAATGATCAACCTAGTTACGTTCTAGAAGTATTGGGTTGAAGATTAGGATGTTACACAGAAACCCCTTATTTACAGCCAATAGCCAAAGTCCCAATTTTATTACCCTATCAAATGATCATAAAAAATCATACAAAAATTCAGGGTTGGACTTCAATATATTTTCAACATCCTATAAAAATTTCAAGTGATTAATCAATCATTTGATGCAGTAACAAAATTAGACAATCTTAGAGCTTCAGAATTGGCTGTCTAGAAAACTCAACAATAGTCTTGATTTCTGATTTTATAAAATAGTAAAAGCCATTTTTATACCCAAGAAAAATCATGGAGTTTCCTTAGGATATTAGCTTCAACATATAATTTTTATAGTTCATAAAAGCATGTACAAATAGATCAGAAATTTAGTGAACAATCCTTACACAGGAGAAATCTGAAAATCTAGCAGCATAGTTTAAAATTTCTTTTGGCAAAAATGATTTCTAACATCATCCAAACACTCCACAAAAATTAATACATCAATATCTATATATTATCAACCAATAAAACCAAAGATATCAATTTAAATCAGTGAAAAAAAAACATAAAACGGATTTGAAGAAAAAGAGACTCAAAAACCCTACTTTAGTGGCTTTAGAATCTTGGCTCCAAAGGATGCTCAAAAAAAGATTTTGCTCACTTTAAGGCCACCAAATCAACACCAAACCCTTCCTTAATCAATGATGAATGAAATATCAAAGTGAGAATTGGTGAGGAATTGAAATTCCAATCAGTTAGTTTGATAGATTATGAGGAGTAGAAAAAGCTTTGTGAAGAGAGTTTGTGGTTTTAACAAGATTTGGCTATGAAAATGGAGGTTTGAAATCAAGACTTGAAGGTTTAGAGAAGATGATCATGGAGGTTGTGTGTTCAGCAAGCATGGCCGAGAATGAAAAGTACAAATAATGAAATTAAGTGGCTTGAATGTATCCTAATGTAAAGATAGCATTTATAGAGTCAAAGTATAGTTTCTTTCTAATAATAAAAAGATATGGATAGCTTGGCTTTAATCTTGCTTTACAAGATTAAATCTTAGCCTTCCACTTGTCTTGAATGGATGTACATTATCCATTTATAGTGATTATACTATCTTTCGGTGTTAGAAATCGCACACCAAAATTTTACCGAATCAGTAAAACACCGTATTCGGGTAATCAAACATTGCCCAAAAATTAATTCTAGGCATAAACTTTCCATTTCTTACCATTTCTAATCTCAATCCTATAGTATTTCAGTTTTGGACACCTCCGGGTCCTAATTCTATGGTTTTGACTATTCCGAAGGACCCGTGGGGTTGCAAGATTACTATTCATATTTTTTTTTACAGACTCGTTAGGTCGTCCTCATCATTTCAAAAACTATCAGATTTTTTGAAATTACGACTGATAAAGCCCAAATTAATTTTTAAATAAGTTTTAGAATGTTACACCCCACGTACACAACAACCTAAAATTTTAGAAAAAGACTCTTTAGAGAGTGCTGCAATGCTAAGATGAGCATTGCAATGGTCAAAGAAAGTAAAGCAACGCAGACAGGGAGAGCATGCTCCCTGGTGAGCACTACAGCACTTAATTAGTGCTGCAATGGTCATGCGTGTAAGGCAGTGCATTGAGCTATGGAACCATTGTCATTAATATGGACCTTATCCAATGAGAGCAACTTCATGAAAGATTAGAGGGAAAAGGAAGCAAAACTAGTAAAATCTCTCACCTTTAAGCCTTAGAAGTGAAAGATTGGAGTTATATTGAGAAAATATGGGTAGAATGGTGTAGGAGGCGAGGGTTTCATATTTTGGTGCATTGTATAACATCCTCCCAAGTACAACATCATCCTTAAGTCATGACATAATACTTGAGAGTTGTTACTTATAAATTAGCGGACCTTTCTTAAATATCTATAGCCATTTTGATTGATTCGCGAGATAACTAGGTCATAGTTCTACTAAAATATATAGCAATGAAACCAAAATATTTATTTAATACAAAGTTCAGTATATAAAGGAAACTCTTTCATGAGCTTTAACACACCTTTGTCCTCTAACATATTTACATATATATCCATTCCACTAAATACAACATAACAAAAGTATTAACTACTACCCTATTGTACTTCCGAGTTCTGTTGCATGGCAGTCTCTCGATTTTCAGCGTCAACCTGGAGACGACACAAGAATACAAAATTATAGGGGTGAGAATTATACAATTCTCAGTAGGGTAACTCCCCCAAATACACAATTATAATGTCATCGTCATCGCCCCAACCACTTCGGTTTATTAAGAAAAAGTGGTTATGTATTATATAATAACGGTTTAATTTTAAAGTTCCAAATCATACTTCTGAAGTGGGTTACTTTTAACATTCAATCACTTAATGTACATATACCATACTACTCAACATCATATACTACTAACTTTCCACTTAAATATATTGGTCTCAATATCAATACGAAACTTCTTCACTCGACATATAAGACAAATGATTTCTTAGAAAATTTACTTCTTAAACTTGCCTTGGCCCTTGACTAATCCTGTCACGTTTGGGCGTTACGTATTGCCATCCCCAGCGTGGCAATAATGGGTAATAGACTGCTTTTCAGGACTGAGCTCATTCCTATATATGATCATTGGATTTACTTTCTCCAATTCTCACACAGACCTATTCCTAGCCAGGTTTACTTTCCCCGACTCAATTCAAGGGTAGTCAGGTTTACTTTCCCTGACAGATCGGATTTACTTGCTCTAGCCCAAGGACTATAAATCTTACTTCTTGGTAGTTAGGTTTACTTTCCCTAACAAACTGGATTTACTTTCTCCAACCCAAGAAACAAAATCTTATGCTTTTCTTTCGCATACGAGCACTTGTAATAAGCATTCATATCTATGTATACCTAATCTCATTGTTAAGCTCACATGCTCAACTATTCATATTCATATTCAGGTACTCATGTTATATTAGAACCAAACTACCATTACATTATCAATTCAAGTCTTTGGCTCATTTCCAGCAATTGGGCAGATTTCACACCATTGTAGCACAATTTTATTTACACATCAAACAATCAATTCAGAGGCTATAAAAATTATCCAAGATACTTAAATGTATCCCCAAGGTGCTGTAAAAAATTCAGGAAAAAAGAGTTCTCTAACTATGTTAACAAAATTAGACAAATTTGGTGGTCAGAAACCACTCAACCTCAGCTCAAGAACCAAAATTCGTAATTTTTAACCCTAGAAATTAAATCCAGAAAATTCGAAATAAAAATCTTGCTAAAACCTTAACATGTCTATAATAACTTGTAAAACTTTCAAGTGATAATTCCATCATTTGGTACGGTAACAAAATTATCAAAATTTACAGCTTTTGTTCCAACACTTCAGGCAGCATATGCTTAATTTCAGTTCTTGATTTTTCTAAGGCAGTTTGACTCAAAATAAAAACCCAAGAAAATTTGTGGGAGTAGCTAAAGATGTTAAATCCAACGTATATTTTTTGCAGTTCACAAAAATGCCCACAACATTCCCAGAAAATTTGTGGACAACACCTGCCTTGTTGAAATCTGTAACACCCCGATTTTTCTGTCCGAGGGAAATGACCAAAATGCCCCTAAGGTCATTTCCCGACCCGAATGTGAGGGTAACCAACTCGGTCATCCTCGAAGGGTCAACTCAATGTTTGAAGGGGATTGAATGGCCTTTGAATGCTTTCGGAAGCGAAAATTTCGCTCATAGCTTTCGGTCAAAATGACCGAAATACCCCTATAGCGTTTTTAAGCGAGTAAAGGTGCCGTTTGAGTCCGAAACTTTCTCTAGAGGTTTAAAAACATGTTTTCATGTATCTAGAGGTCTCTGTTCAAGTCCCGGTGGTCCCGGGCAGTTTTAGTGTAAAATTACGATTTTGTCCCTAGAATAGTGTTTTTGAGCTTAATGACGTAATTAAGCAAACCTAAGCAATATTAGGCTCTAAATGAAGATTAATTAATTTCCCTAATTAATCTAGAGTCAAAATAATTTATTAAAGTTAATTAGAACCTAAAATTGCTTAGATTAAACTTAAATCCCTTTTTAGAACTCAAGATTCCTAGTCTTGGAATCTTGAATAGTGTTTTCTCTCTCCAATTCCTTAAATCAAGGAAGTGTGTCTAGAGTTGTTTAGACTCTAAATTGAGGATCTAACTCACTAATGGTGCAAGACCACTCCTTAATTATGTCTAGACCACCTTAATTATCCATTTTCCTTACCTAAACACTTTCTTACAAATTCCTA
The DNA here is from genome assembly GCA_031216125.1 of Dalbergia cochinchinensis. Classification (NCBI taxonomy): domain Eukaryota; kingdom Viridiplantae; phylum Streptophyta; class Magnoliopsida; order Fabales; family Fabaceae; genus Dalbergia; species Dalbergia cochinchinensis. Next base: position 42,340,216 of record CM062375.1, read on the forward strand.
ATCTTAAGCATAATCAAAGATACACCTAAACACAACTCTAAACCACAATTAAAATGCAAGAAACTCTCCTCCCTTGGCTGATGCATTTCGGCCAGCACACTCCCCATTGACCACATGTTGAATTGTTTTCTCACTCAAAGAACCATGCTTGAGCCATACCTTGAACCATACCTCACCATACTTTGAGCCATACCTCACCATGCCTCAAGACCACATTATCTCACCTCATGGAACTCATGGATGCCTCCATTCTGCACCCTCATGGCCGAAACACATCAGCCCACACACACACTTCATTTGTTTCATTTCTCTATAAATAGAATGCCTTGAGGAGCTTGCACCACTTTTAGATCATTTGCTAAGTTTAGGAACACTCAAAGCTTTTCTTTTCTCTCAAAGTTCTAGTGTTCTTCAAAGTTCTTCATCATCTTCATCTTCTTCTTCCATCTTCAAGTTCATCACATCAAGTAGGGATTTCCTTTCATGTATTCTTTGCTTTAAAGTTCTTATTTCAAGCTTGATGTTCATAGTTTCTCTTGTTTCTTTTTAGAACTTCTCTTCCACTCCTTTTTCCTTTTCATTTTCGGCCATAGGCCTTGGAGAACAAAGGAATGAGAGCTTGATGATGAGAGTTTCATGATGATGTTCATCACTTGAAACAAACTCTAGAGCTTGATCTTTGTCCTTGAACAAAAATGTTTCTAGTTCTTCCTTTCTTGAACTCTTGAGAACTTTAGCTTTGATGATGTTTTAAAATGGCTCTATGAACTCAATGACGAGGACTCATGATGTTGGTGTTAATATATCATCAAGATCATGAACTCTAGAGTTTTAAAATGTTCCTTTTTCTTCTTGAAGATTTCGGCCATTTCCTTAATTTTTCTAAGCTTCATGGTTTGATTTCCTAAAAATATTATGTTGAGTTCTAAGAACTCTAAGCTTGACCTTACCTTGTTTGAATGAGTTTGGGTTAAGGTTGAGTTCCTTTAAAGTCTTGTTAAGAGCTCTAGAAAGATAAAATGAACTTGCATAATTTATTTTATGCTTGCATTCATATTTACATTCTTGCTATGCACCTTTACTTTTAAGCTATCACCTAAGAACATAAAGATTAAAATGGAACTTGTACCATCACTCAATTTAATTCTCAAAGCCTTTCTATTTCGGCCTTAAAGTCGATTGTTGTTGGGCCTAGAGCACTAAAATAAAGAATTGAACTTGCATCATCACCTAATTAATTTCTCGAATGCCTATCTATTTCGGCCTTAAAGTCGATTGTTGTTGGGCCAAGAGCACTAAAATAAAGAATTAAATTTTGCATATTTACTTTCAAGCTTGCACGTTTAAGTTTATGGCTTGCATATTTAATTTATGTCATCACTTTATTTTGTAAGCAAGATTAAAAATGAAAAGCATGAGCACGTTTATGTTATGTCGTAACTTAAGAACCTAGAGCTCAAAGACTTGCCCATTTCATTCCAAGTTAAAATTTAAGGTGGAACCATTCTTTGATTGCATATTTTCGGCCAAGTGGTGATGATGGACTTGCAATGAGTTTTCATCTAGCTACTAGGACCAATAGTCTATGTTTTAAGTTTTCCTTAAAGCTTTACAAAACTTTATAAGGTTATGTCATCACAAGTTATGATTTTATTCTCTTTTAGGGGATAGAATATGTTTTGGTCAGTGACCTAAGGCTTCTCTTAGCCTCTTGATGAATTAAAATGTCTTGAAAAGAGTTTTAGAAGTTCTAGATTGATTCCAAGAGAAACTAGTTAACTTATGTACCTAGAAACGTCAATTTAACTCTCTTATTGAAGTTAAATGTTTTCGGTCCTGATATGATGAGTGTGATGTTGTATGATGATGTTTTGATGTGTTGGAATGTGTGAAAATACCATATGATGATGTAGAAGCGATCCTATGCATAATAGGTAAGAAACTAGCTAACTAGAAATACCGTAAAGTTGGAATTTGACATAGTTTTAACTCATTTGTTTATGGATTCTTTCCAAACTGTTTTAATGGGAACATAATCAGATTTAGATTGTTTAGACATGAAAAACTTGGTAACATTTGGATTAGAATTGAATTCTAGCACCTATGGGGAAACTAGTAACTAGAAAACCGTAAAAATGTAAATGTAGAACTCTTAGAACATTTAATTTTCTGGATCCTGTCCAGCACCCTTACAACATGATAAAAATGATTAATAATTAGTCCTTAAGCATAGGAATGCCTCATAATTGATTTAGATTTAATATATAGCCTTCATAAAAACGAACCGAGAAAGGGTCTAAAACGTAAGTTCTAGAACCCCGTAAATACAAGTTAGAGATTCTGCCCTATGCTTTTCAGATTTAAGTATGAACATGAGGATTAGGAATGATGATTAACTATGAGCCCTTAGGTGCATAAAGATATGAGCGACGGATGTAGAGAACTATATCTCAAGATTAAGACCCGTAAGGGTCAAAACATAAGCTACCGTAAGGGTAAACGTTTGGATGTTTTATGATGATGCATGTAGTATGCAAATGATGATGATGTTATTCATATGAGGAATTCATGAGGTTATATGTTTATGTGGCATAAAGCAAATTTGGAAGGAAATTCCTGTAATGTCATGTCAGCCAATTCCGAAAAATTTGGGGACTTAAAGAGATTTTGAAAATTAAGGTACTAAGATAGGTTCTAGGATGACACCGGTTCGGCTGAGCACCTCCATAGAACTCATGTGACATCGGTGCCATTTTATACTCTTAGGTGACACCGGTTCGGCCGAGCACCCCTAAGAGTTTTGCCCCCTAACCCGTACTCAGATAGTCGGGATTTATGATTTATGATACGCTTATTGTTAAGTGGTAAGTAAGAACTAGTGACGACTAGTTAAGGTATGAGCTCATAACCTAGATGTATGACACGTTTTGGGTGACACCGGTTCGGCCGAGCACCCCCAGTTCGATTGTCTTTTAGGGTGGCCATGAGGAAGAGATGTTTCATGATTATGATTATGTCACTAAGTTTGTCCCATATGAATGTTACTATTGCCACTTTATGCCACTAAGTATGATGATGCTTGATGTTATGTTTTATGTATGTGCATTAGGTAGTGCCATGCATACATTTTCTATTATGTTGCATTCATGACATTAAGATCATCCTAAAATGAATGGACCTTGGCTAAAGTATATTTTAAAGTTTAAAATGAACTTAATGCATGTTCAGTCATTTTGTATAATTAAACCCAAGGTTCCTGAAGACGTAGATGATGACACCTAGGTAGTAGGAGGCTCTACTGAGATTCTTTAGCAAGATTCTCACTCCCTCTATCTCTTTCTTTCCGTCACGTCTTCAGATGGCGACGTTCGTAGTGTTCGTGGACACGCCGACATGGGAGGTGCACCATGACCCGGACCACGGGTCATTCCATTTTGTGGGTCGATGCACGGTTAGAGTATTCATGTTCATGGGTCGACCCTTCACTCCCCCTGTACATTCCCATCGTTTCTCCCCCGTCTCACCTTTTGGCGATGACTTGGTGTTCGAGCGTGCACGTCCTCTAGAGGAGAGGCTTCGTCGTACCCCATCATCCACGTCCGCCGCTCGAGACTACCCCCAGTATATGCCCCGTTGCCCGTCGTCTTTTTCAGAGACGGATCCTTCCGAGGATTCGGCAACCCAGGCACCCTTCGAGGGATCTTCCCCCACCATACCCATGGACCTTGGGGAGGATAGTGAGCCTTCCGTGACTCAGCCGAGGCTTGCACGACGACCGGAGATGAGGCCATGCCATGGAGGTCACTTCCGAGCCCCGACCCGTCTATTCACGCCGGAGGAGCTTGCTCAGTTTCCTGGTTACGTACCACGTTCGAGGGATAGTCGCCAGTAGGAGGCAGTGGATGGCCCCGGTTAGAGCACACACCACTTAGATGGGGATAAACCTTCTTTTGTTTAGAGGTTATCCCATTAGATGCACTCGGGTAGGGGAGTAGACCATGTTTAAGTTTATGTTGCATTTCCTTTCCTGTATTTTCCTTGTACTAAAGTAAGTCCCACACTTATAAGTGGGCAAGTTATATATATATGAGATGATATTCAGTGTTATTCATGGTGTGCCTTATGTTATGATGTTGTGAGACATTTGTTTTACTATACATGGTTTACCGCTTATCGCATCACGCGGCTCTCACTTTTTATTTCAAAAAAAAAAAAAATTATTACCCGTATTTTCCGCTAAGTATTTCAAAGTAAAAATGAGAACTATGAAGTAACAGACTAATGATTAACCTAAATATGTTCTAGAGTATTGGGTTAAAAATTAGGATGTTACAAAATCCAAAAATCCAGCAAACCAACTCAAAATCTCTTTTGATAAAAATGATTTTTCCACAACCCCAAACACTCCACCAAAATTAACACATCAATATCAGCATATTATCAACCAATATATCCAGAAATTTCGGACCAAACACAATCAGAAAAGTCTAGCATAAAATTGGAAAGAAAAGATCAAAGAAAACCCTACTTTGAAAGCTTTTGAGCTTGATACTTCAAAGGATGTTCTAAGTGATCTTCCTTCGCTTCAAGACAACGATTTCAATCCTAAACCTTCCTTAGGCAGAGGAGTATGAGATATCAAAGTGAGGAATTGAAATTTCAATCGGTTAGAGTGGTAGATATTGATGTGTAGAACAAGTTTTATGAAGGAAACTCATGGATTCAACAAGTCTAGGCTTAGGAATTTGAGGTTGGAAACAAGGTTTCAAGGTTTTTGTGAAGAGAAATATGGAGTTCTTTGCCTTCTCCTTGCTAGCCGAGACTAGAGGTAAGGAATTAATGAAATTAGGTGAGTTGTGTTTATCTTATAAGGTGATAAAATCATTATTCTAATATAAAGCCTAACCTTTTAATAAAAAGAAAGTAATATGGATGGCTAAGATTGGATCTTGTTACTCAAGATTGAATCTTAGCCATTCCTTTAATTGAAATGGATAAGTATTCTCTTTTTGTAAAGGTAAAACTAGCTTTCGGTGTTAGAAATCGTACACCGAAATTTTACCGAACAGGTAAAACAATGTACCCGGGAAATCAAACATTACTCAATATTTAATTCTAAGTATAAAATTTTCATTTCTAACTATTTCTAACCTTATTTCCATATTTTCCCAATTTTGGGCACCTCCAGGTCCCGAATCTGGGGTTTCGGCTGTCCCGGTGGGGCTACGGGGCCTGTAAAATACTATTCACATTTTTTTTTACAAAACCGTTGGACCGTCCTCATCATTGTTAAAACTGTCAGATTTTTGAAATTACTAATAAAGCTCAAATTAATTTTTAACTAATATTTAGGGTGTTACACATTGAGTGACTGATATCAGCATAGTAGAAAACGACACAGTTTTGATAAATGAGCCCTCCAATCCTTTTAAAACCCTCATGCTCGGGATTTCATCCCCAAAATCGAAACCTTTCTTCCCAAACACATTTCCTCCCTTCCTCTCTCAATCTCACACCATTCCTTCTCATACCAAAGATCAAAGGTAAGAGTTTTGTTAGTTTTTGTTTTCTCCCTCCTCTTCATTTCATGTTCTAGGGTATGGGTGTTGTTATTTCTCTTATTATTGTCAAATGAGGGTACTCCTCCAATATTATTAGGGTTAGATTAGATGTTGCTAGAGAATCTAGAGTCTGTGGTTGTTATGGCAGTTATTGATGCCATCCCTGCTCCACGAAACTCAGTTAGTGTTGACATCGTTCCCTCCTCCCTTCTAGGTAAATGGGTTCAAATACTGTTCCCTCCTCCCTTCTAGGTGAATGGGTTCAAATTCTATAATCCTTATGTTTATCATTAGAGCTCTTTTCTTTAAATTGTGGCATGATTGCATGATTTTGGAAATTCTTTCAAGAGATTAGAGATGATGGTTGATTTTACCAAGTTCATGAAAATGATGATTTGCAATAGAGCATGAAATAGTTGTTTAAATGTAAACTCATGGGATTATTGTTACTAAAATAATTTTATACAAAAGCTAAAGTATAAATATAATTACATTTAGAGATTTATCATATGATTTTCAGAGTAATGTATTTTATACAATAGAGCTTTTGAACACAGAGTAGAGCCCAGAACAAAGTTTTAGAGAAAATAAATAGTTTTTATGATTTAGAGACTAGGTGGTAACTATAGAGAAACAGGTATTGAGTTAACGGTTGTGAACGATCGTTAACCTTGGTACCAAGTGTTAGCTCCATAGCCCTGTCAAGATGTGCTAATTAGTTTTGAATGACAACAAAGCCAATTTAAATAAAATACTTTAAAAAATGACTAATAGTTGTCTTGAGTTTCTTGTAAGTTTATAATAGGATTCTATCGTTTAGCAAGATCAAGGCTTACTCAAACGAGGATAAATTTCACATTGCATGTGCAAACATGTTTATCTCATGTTAAAAGATATGATCTAAAAAGGGAGTGAAATTATATCTTTATTTCAAGCTTAAGACAACTAACAATTTGAAAAAGAAATCAACAACACAAGAAGCCAAGCTTTTGAGACTTCAAAAAGTAGCATTATACTTCAGAAAGTACACCTGGAAGAAAGATATTAATCAATCTTGGAGCCCAAGGTGTTCTACTATCTTCAATCCTCATATTCGTAAAGATTAGATCATCAACAAACAATGATTAAAGACAAGAAGACTCATATTTTTGTCAAGGAAATGTTATCAAACTTCAGAAAGCTTAGACTCAGTAAGATAATGCATTCTACAAGAAAAATGAGGGAAAATTTGAATTTGAAATCGAAAAATTCAAATCCTATATATATATATATATATATACATATCTTGTTGTTGTTCCATGAAAGGACTATGGGTGAGGGCTTACTGAGTTTTAGATGAAAATCACCCTCTCCTTTTTTCCATCATTGAAACATTAGCTACTGCAGGTTCTTCTTAGCCACCTCCTCCCTAACAGTAGAGATATCTAGTTAGTGAGCTTCACTTCGAAGTGAAGTAACTTTAGCATTTTGTATAGAGATAGAGTGCTCCAGTGTCATTGCGGGTAGCGTTCCAGACCATAGAGACATTTTGCATGCTTTTGTACCATGATTCGGATTTATTCGTATTTACATGATTATAGTTTTCGTCGTTATTTATACAAGAGCAAACTCATATCTTTGTATCATAGAGACAAATTTAGAGTTTGAATATGGAATTATTTATGATAATTCGATTTTCAAGAAGCAAAATATTTATATAAGAGATGAAATGATATTTAAGTAGTGGATTTTATGATTAAAAATAAGCATATAGAGAGATTCAGAGGCTACGAGGCTTATATGGGGATAATATTCTTCATGTGCTGATCATGTTTCCAAGTCGGGTCGTAACAGTTAAGTTATGAACCAAAAATTTTATTAAGTTTCTAAAAGTATTCAAGGTTCTAACCTTAAAAATTCTTTCAAAGAGTTCTCCAAAAGATTTTCCCAAAATTTGGTTTCTCATTGTCATCACCCAATTTAGGAACGTGACCGACATGTGAGGAATCTCATCCCTACGTAAGCTTTCTGGGTGATGTGTCTCTCTAAATGCATAATTTATCGAAATGTCATACTTAAAACATAATTTTCTTCAAGATCATTATCATTTTCTTAATTAAAGCATAATATTTAAATTCATAAAATTGGAAGTATTTAATATTCAAACTCCAAAAATAGCTTAACCGAATCTATTGATCATGGAATCATAACCTAGTTCATCACATGATATTGATCTTAAACCTAAAAACCCACTTAACCCTTGAAAACTAAATCAAAACTATGTAGCTGATCTATTACATAATTTAAATCAAAATAAGTAATTGAAACCTATATTTAAATTTTGGAAACATATAGGGAAATACATAAACTTTGAAAATAACTACAATGTCTCAAAATACATATGTGCCTCAAATCCTATCTACAAAACTATAGGAGCCCTCTAAAAACATAAGTCTAATTTAAGCCTTATATCAATGTAAAGCTCACTAAAGGATTGTTGCAGCTACTGGACCAGTGACTGAAAGATATCTGTACCTGCAACTATGAGAGGGAGGGAAAGGGGTCAGTCAATTGACTGAGTGAGTGGATTCTCACCCATTACCCACAGGGGACAACCAAGCAATATACATGATACAATATACATGTAATAAACATAAACAATTTGATATTTACATACATAGCTATATAAGAAAACACTCTTTATTTATAAGTTCGTAAACAAGCATTTCTAAATTCATAATCAATCATGAAATATCATTGTACTGGGGTTGTGGCAGAGCATCAAAAAATAGCATTTGCTTAAGATGATAAATACATATATAATAACAAAAGCTATAAATTCATAAACTGTAAGGTGGTTGCTTAGTCCTTATTAGATAAGTTGAAATCAAAACAGTCCCTATTAGATAAGTTGTGGGTACCTAACTAGGTTCTGTTTTCTATATATGCTGGGGGTGATATTGTCCTTTAATGGACAACTTGGTATCAAGGTTAACAATTTCATCATAGCCATTAACTACTTGTCTATTTCCTTATCTCTACTGGCTAAACTAGTTTGTCAAAAACCATAACTGAAGAGTGGGTGCTCAGTCCCTCGTGAACAAGAACTCCTAACTGAGATCTTAAAATTCTTAAATTCTTAGTACTCTGAGAGTTTCAGACTCATAAAACTCTAACAATATGACTTTAGCATAATTGTAGCTGTAAAAATCATGCCCAAGGGATTACCTGCTTACAGACATTTCTATTTCAAGCCCACAAAATATGTATCTAGCAGTTGCTATAAATCATACTGAATTCCATACTTCTTCATACCTAAGCTGAAGTTCTAAATTCGTATCTTAAGCTAACATATTTTCATAAATTTGATAACTCTATTATTGTAGTTCAAAATACTAGGGTTCATAATCATAAAAACTCTAAAACCATAATATCATATTTCTTCATAAAGCTAAATCATACTTTATTCAACATTTCTCAATTTAATATTTCAATAAAATAATTTTTGAAATTCCAAGTCTTAAAGCATGGCTATATCATAAATCTATTCATAAACATCTTTATACCGTACATTTTTCTCAATGATCAATCCATGAGCATATAAAACATTTTTGTAACATGCGTCAGTCCAATTCATGGTTCCATGGTTTTCTAAAACACATTTTCATGTTCTATTCAAAATCATTATCATTGCCATAACTTGCAAAATCATAATCATATATATATATATTCATCTTTAATTTCATACTTGACGGTCATCATGCATCAAACATAATCATAATGTCAAAAATAAGGCCATGAGCTTGAACCAACTCACCATTTAGAGCTGAGAGTATGTGGGCACCACCAACTTGACCTTGGAACTTGGAATGACACCAAGAACTGCCACAGAATAACAAAAACACTTGGCTACTCTCTAATAACTCTAGGATAGCTCTAAATCAACTCTAACAACATTGGGGGAACACTCCCACTTGACAATAATGAGAAACTATAACACCCAAACTGTAGAACATGGAGGGGAGGAGAGAAAGGAAACATAAATAAACAACCAACTTTAGAGCTTGGAGGAAGCTAAGATTGGAAGACGATGAGAGTAAGGAAGAAGGAGAGCTCCCTTGGGGGTTTAGGGTTCAGGTTTCTGATGCCCAAATGCGTGGAAGGGTGTTTATATAGGGGTAGGGGATCACTTAAATAAAACTGCATTGTTTTGGAAATTTGTTAGTGGCAAAGGTCCTTGCTACAATGATTAAAGCTCGCTATAGCTAGCCCGCTGAAGCAACCACTCGCTGTAGTGAGCCTACTAGCCTACGTACTCACTACAACGAGCTTATTCTGCAACATTTTGCATAACTTGCACTACAACATGGTTTCCTGCATCGAGGCCTTTCCAACTATATAGGTGGGTCTCGGGGGACCTTAGGGCCTTACTAGACTTATTTAAGGATACTTGTACCTAGGGTATTATATACTTCCCCCGTTAAAGAGATCTGGTCCTCAAATCTGAACTTTCATAACTAGAAGATCAAAGATATGAAATACTTATCCCACTCAGGGTTTGAAGGATAGGGTTGAATGCCTAAAACACTTTAATATGATACCTTGGATGTAAAAACTATACTCTAGGGAACGGTGCCATTGTAACACTCTAATATTTAACCTAACATACCTAGGACGTATTCAAGTTAATTATTGGCCGTTACTCTTTGTTCCAGTTCTTAGTTCTAACTTTTAGAAAATACTTAGTGATTTTTTTTTGTGAAATGAGAGATAAAAATGTGAGCCGCACATACGGTAATACTACATCGTATGGGTTGTAAACAAATAATAATAAACCATACATGCTAAGAATAGGGACACAAGATCATAACATAACAACCATAATATCATATATATGAATGAAGTTCAACATACATCATGTTTAAATAGTAGCAATAGGTACAGTTATTCAAAATACATAAAGCAGGAAGTACATAAACCATAAACCTTCACCTACTCTAGTGCATCTAAAGTAGATAACTCCTAAAACAAAAGTGGGTTGTCCTACGCCAATCATACGCTCGAGCACCAAAACAATAGCTACCAGCACCTACTGCTGCCCACCCCATGAGGGAGGAACATATCCAACCCACTGAGGTAGTTCGGCCAGGGTGGCCAAATGGTGCACAGGTCGGACATGGGCCCCATGGTGGGGTATCATCCTTACTCACCCTCTGCGGATTGGCTGTGTCACGATGGCCTCACTGCCCTTGCCAAAATCCATGGGCATGGTGGGTGAAGAACCCTCAGAGAGTACCTAAGTAGTGGAGTCCTTGGAAGGTTCTGTCTCTGAATGATCTGTAGGGGAATAGGGCACATACTCAGGGAAGTCGCGAACGGCGGAGGCGGTCGGCGGAGTGTAGCGATTCTGCTCCTCATGAGGTCCTGCACGCTCGAAGACGAGATCGTCACTTAAGGGGGAGGCAGGAGAGAATCGGAAGCTAGAGACGGGGTGTACAAAGGGACGGTTCATGTATGCAAAAAGGTGAACTGCACAACGACCCATGAAATGATATGACCGATGAGCGGCGTCGTAGTGCATCTCCCAAGTAGGCGAGTCAATATAGATCACAAATATCGCCATCAACCTCTGAAAATGCGATGGAAAGGAAATATATAGGGAGTGAGAAACTTTCTAAAGAATCTCAGTAGGGTATTCTCTTATCCTGGTGTCATCATCTACGTCCTCAGGAACCTCAGGTTTTATTGTGAAATAGTGAGCATGCATAAGGTTCAGTTTTAAAGTTCTAAAATATCATTTACCGAGGCCCATTCATTTTAACATGCTTCTTAAATGTTATGAATGTATCATACCTCATCATGAAATGCATGTCAATGCAGATGCACATATTGTATACAAACATAAATGATGCTCTTGAAATATGGCGAACATAACATGAGTCTCTTCAATTTATCTTTTAGGTGACTTAGGCTATTCTTTCTTTCTCTTTGGGGCCACCCTATTACTCTCCCTTTTGAGAGTTCTAGGTTATGAGCTCATACCTCACTAGTCATCACTAGCATATACTTATCCTATGATAAGTTTATCGCCTTTCATAACCTGTAATTTGGGGAGTCCAAAGAATCACTTCCTATTTGGATCACCTCTCATAACCTTTAATACAGGGAGTCTAGAGGATCATTTCCATGTATCTTGTGTCACCTTTAATCTTGACATGTTATATGGAGATGCATGGTAATTCATAATTTATTTCTCAACATGACATTGCTCATAATTATGCATCTAAACCAAATCACATAAGCATGTTCACAATTATTGCAAATGCCTTCTAATGAATTTCTTAATTCAAATAAATATGCTCATGATCCAAGGATAGTCATGCAAGATCATAATTCCATGTCATACAAGATCATAGATTCATGTTATACAAGATCATAGATTCATGATATACAAGTTGGGAAAATACTTATTTGCACATTTTAGGTTATGGTAATCAATTACATGAGCTTTGTAATCGATTACATAGCTCGAATTTTCAAAACAGGAAGGTTTAAGGCTTTGGTAATTGATGTTGTAATCGATTACCACTGTAGAAAATGCATTCTGGGCCTCAAGAACATTGGAGTAAGCGATTACATGGAGTGGTAATCGATTACTAGAGTCCAAAAATATGTTCTGGGTTTCCTTGAACATTGTGTAATCGATTACATGATGTTACAATCGATTACTCAGGCCAAATGTTCATACTCGGGTACTGTAGACTACTCTGGTAATCGATTGCATCCCCTTGGTAATCGATTACTAGTAACCTCAAAGTTCAAAAATTCAAGTTTTAAATATTCCTTGTGTTACTCTTCTATTCTAAAACTACTTTGAACCTTATTCCACTTTCTTTTTGAAATCAAAACACCTTTACAAAGGTGAATACCCATGGAACCGAAATTCCCAAGCAAATTGAAAGGGATAAGCCTTGAGCTCTAGGTTTTTAGGCGATGACACAAATTTAAACATGCCAATGCAAGCCTCATTTTAATTTTGGTATAATAAGGTGATGGAAAGGGAAATATAAACATGATATGTGTAACATCCTAATTTTCAACCCAATACTCCTAGAATGTATTTAGGTTAACCATTAGTCTATTACTCTTCTAGTCTCATTCTTTAGACCTTTTCTTTAAAATACTTAGTGGAAAATACGGATAAATTTTTTTTTGAAACATAAATGCAAAGTGAGAGCCGCGCATATCGTAAGCGAGCGCTGTCATAAAACGTAACTCATACAAAAGAAGGCGCAAGATAAGAGCATCAAATAACTTCATAACATTGGACAATCATATGCACACCATAATAATATTATATTAATATAATAATTGCCCACCTACGGGAGGCGGGATAAGTTTGGTACATCACAAGTGCGAATACAACTGAAATGAAAATACAAAGGAAAACATAAAGGAAGTCACCCCCTACCCTTGTGCACCTAAAATGGATAACCTTTGGAACAAAAGAAGGTTATCCTAAACTAGTGGTGGTGTGTGCACTACTGATACTCCAAGAGACCTACTACTGGTAGTCCGGATAGGGTGGGACATAGTCGATCTATGGATGAAGCCCGTCGGGAGTGGGCACATGAGATACCTAAGCATGGGCACCACGTCGAGGTCGTATTGCTGGCCTCCGTGCCAACCTCGGCTGTGTAACCATCTCCTCACTACCCTCTACCCTCAGAGGAGGAGTAGGGCAGAACTCTCGGAATATAGGTGAGTAGGCGGATCCTCCGATGGGTCAGTCTCCGAATGCCTGGAATGGGGAACATAGTCAGGGAAGTCACGAACGACAGATGCAGTGGTATACATGCGGAGTATCCTCTCATTGTTCGTCCGCGCACGCTCGAAGACCATGTCATTGCCAAAAGGGGAAGTCGGAGAAAAGCGATAACTATGAACAGGGTGTGCGAAGGGTCGCCCTAAAAATATGAAAACTCAGACGGTACAACTTCCCTCAAAATGATAGGACCGATGCTCCGGATCATAGTGAACCTCCCATACCGGGGTGTCGATGAAAACCACAAATGTCACCATCCGAATCTGAAGATGCGACGGAAAGAAAAGGGAGTGAGAATCTTACTAAAGAATCTCAGTGGGGAATCTCCTATCTAAGCAACATCGTCCATATCCTCAGGAATCTTGGGTTTATTATAGAAAGGTATGCATGCATATAGTTCATTGTTAGGTTTTAATCATAATTATCCAAGGTCTGTTTATTTTAGAATGAATCTTAATGCCATGTATACAACATATCAAAGCATGAATGCATAGTAATATGTTATGCAAGAGGATAATAGAACACAACATCAAGAAACATCATATAAGTGGCATGTAACTTTTCTTGTGAAACTTTCTCTTTTCTCAACTATGTGACATTAAACATTATACTTTGCATCATGGGGGCCACCCTAAAAACATTTCTAGGTTATGAGCTCATACCTAACTAGTCATCACTAGTTCTTACTTATCCTTTAATAAGCATAACATAATAACATAATAATCCTGACTTCTAGAGTATAGGCTAGGGGGCATAAGGATCACCTATCATAACCTTTAATTCGGTGAGTCCATAGGAGTATTTCCTTCTTTGAAATGCAATTACTAGTATCTAGTACATAGTTATTTGTCCGTTTTGGCAAGCTTGATGTCAATACCCTCACGGTTTTGTTCCTAGGGGTGCTCGGCTAAACCGGTGTCACCCAGAACACGTCTCAGTACTATATCACATATGTTTGTGGACGTGCTCGGCTAAATTGGTGTCACTCAGAACGTATCTCATATCTTTTTAAAAGAACTTTCTAAGTCCTCAAATTTGGCGAAAGTTTGACAGCATAACAGTTGTACACCGAATTTTTCCAAACTTGCTTTATGCCACAAAACATGTAGTGTATATATATTCAATCATAATTCCATATTCAAAATAAACCATCAAAGTCATATAAACATATCCTTCATAGCACATGCATCAACACTAATGAACTTCATCATGTTACTTAACTCACAAAGCTTCATGCCTTTGACCCTTACGAATATTAAACTTGAAATCTAGCCAACCTATTATCCTTTTTTAACCTTTTATGCACTTATAGGTTCACGACTAATAATTCTCACTTGTTTTTGTGTTCCTAAACAATTCTGGACAGCATCATAAAATGTGGGTAGAATTTATATCATTTCATTACAGGGTTCTATAAACTATGTCTTAGACCCTTTCTAAGTTCTGTCTTCACCTAAGGCGCTATAATTAATTTCTAAACCAATTGTGAATATATCCCAAACATTCTACCAAGTGTTTATCCATCTATCACCGAATTATCATGTTCCAAAAACAGAATTATAATCTACATCCTTAAGGTTCTAGAATTTATGTTTTTACGGTTTTCTAGTTACTAGTATCTCTCTAAGAGCTAAAATCATTCTTACACCAACAGTTACCAAGTTTTTCATAGTTAAACTATCCCAAATAAAATTTTATCATACTAAAACAATTTTGACAATGGCTAAGGTTAAAATGACTAAAGGCCTCTAAAATCACAACATTACGGTTTCCTAGTAAACTAGCTTTTCGTCTAACATGCATAGAATAGCCTCTACTCCAATTCTTAACAATTTATGCACATTCTAACATATTAAACATCACCAAACAGCAGCAAACATGCCAAGGCAGAACCGAAAACATACAGCATCATATCAAGCATAGGATTTCATTTTCAATACATATAAGTTACTAGTTTCTCATGGAATCATCTTAAGACTTCTAAAACTCTTTGGAAAACAACTTATTTCATTAAAATCATCATAAAATAAATGAGGGCAGAAACTATTTTAAATTGTTCAAGGTTGGAATTTAAAATATAAAATCATACTTGAAACATTCTTTGAGTTCACCTATACTTAAAAAAATCCTAAGACATGGATTGTTGGCACTTGTGATTAGATGAAACTCACACCAAGTTCATCAACATATCATGGCTGAATTTTGCATTCAAGAGAATGCTCCCATATCCAACTTTCTCTTGAGATAAATGGACAAGTCTTTGAGCTCTAGAATCCTTAAGTGATAACAAGACTATAAACATGCTATGCACTTCATTCTATTCTTTGTTAGAAAAGTAAAGTGAGGGCTCAAAATAAATATGAGATGCAACTTCATTTTTATCTTTAAAGTTTACGTGATGATTTGAAAATAAACATAATATGCAAATCCAACTCTTTATCTTAGTGCTCTAGACCCCTTAGAGTATTCACTCTAAATCAACAATCAACTTTAAGGTTGAAATAGGTAGTGTTTGAGTTAATTATTTAGGTGATATGTCTAACACCTTGATTTTTTTTCTATCTGAGCAAAAATGACCAAAATGCCCCTGAGGTCATTTTTCACTCGGAATTTGAGGATAGCTGACCCGGCGGTCCTCAAAGGGTCAACTCAATATCCGAAGGGGATTGTATGTGAATGAATGTTAATAGAGCAGAAAAATCTCTTTTTCTGAGTTTTCGGGTCAAAATGGCCAAAATACCCCTATAGCGTTTTTACGCGGGTATAAGTGCGTTTGAACTCGGAAATTTCCCGAAAGGTTTAAAATGATGTTTTTATGAGTCTAGGCATGTCTGTTTAAGTCCTGGTGGTCCCAGACAAGTTTTGAGAAAAATTATGATTTCGCCCTTGCATAGTGCATTTTGGGCCTAATGATGTGATTAGTGAAACTTAAGCAATATTAGGCTCTAATTAAAGATTAGTAAATTTTAATTACTAATTTAGAGTCAAAATAATTAATTGGGGTTAATTAGAACCTACAATTGCTTAGAGAAACTCAACTATTTTCTAGCTTTAATTCTTTAATAAAGGAATCTAGAAATAGTGTTTTCTCTCTCCAATTCCCTAAATCAAGGAAATATGTTGGCATTGGATTCCAAGTTAATGAAGTTTGACTTCATTAATTTAGAGAAACCACCTTCTAATCTAGTCTTATATGGCCCTAATTACCTACTTGTTTACCTAAACACTTAGTCACAAAACTCTAATCTTGGGCCTAATCAAATACTACCCCTAAGCTTACTCCTAATACACATTAAATTGTGATTTTCCTCCCCTAATTAAGATGAAGGCCGCCACTCCTCCTCCATTCAAAAGAATTAATTTATTTTAATTCCAAATGCACACTCAAAGACCATACTTGGCCATGCTTGAAGCCATACTTGAGACCATACCTCACCATACCTAGCCATGCCTACACCATACCTTACAAAGAGATATTTTCTTCCTTTTCCCTCCATGAGATTTCGGTCACTCCCTCCATTCTTACACCCTTGATGTTGTTTTTCTACAAATACCATGTCTAGATGGACTTGGTTCCAATTTGGTTCATTTGCTAAGTTTAGCTTCAAGAGTAGTTCTAAGTTCTTTCTTTTTTCTTTCTCTCAAAAGTTCAAGAGTTCTTTCATCATCATCATCATCTTCTGCTTCTTACTCACCAAGAACCACCGCTTCTCAACCATACACAACCTTCTAAACACTTAGCCTTGTCTTTCTAAAGGATCAAGTTTAAGAACCACAACTTTCTTCCTTTCTTTTTCCTCCTTGGCCGAATATACCATTAAGCTTCAAGGAAGATTTTCCTTTCATCCTTTTCTCAAGATCAAGTCCTTTTCATCTCCAAGAAAACATACCTTGGTAGGGATTTTTTTTCTTTAAATTTTTGTCTTCTAAAGCTTTGTAAAAAATGAGTTTTTGTTAGTTTCTCTTGGTGTTTAGAACTTCTTTTCTCCTCTTTGATTTTCGGCCTTGGAGCTTTTCTTTTGAAAGAAAATGTTGGCCTGATGATGAGGTTTCAAGATAATGGTCCTATGGTTATCATTTGAGAAACCTCTAAAGCTTAAAACTTAGTTTTGATCTTAACACATTTTAGTTTTTCCTTTCCTTTTTTTAACCTTGATTTCGGTTTCCTTTTCTTTTGGTTTCGGTCCTTTTTCCTTTTCTTTATGGTTTTGTTTTCTTTGGAATCCGTTTCCTTGAGCTTGATGATGATGTTCACACCATAAAGTTCCCTTGAAATCTTGGTACTTAGAACTCTAGAGCTTACTTTATCTTAACAAGATTAAGTTGGGATTAAGATGTTGGTTCTTTAAAGTCTTGCATGAGCTCTAGTAATTATATAAAGAATTGAACTTGCATTCATATTTATATTTCAAGTTCTTGCATAGCATGTTTATATTCAGTTTTGCATTCATGTTTATATTTTCTTATCATCACTTAATAAATAATCTTGAAGCCTACCTATTTCAACCTTAAAGTTGATTGTTGATTTAGAGTAAATACTCTAAGGGGCCTAGAGCACTAAAATAAAGAATTGGACTTGCATATCATGGTTATTTCCAAGTTATCACGTAAAGCTTAAAGATAAGAAATGAACATGCATTTCATATTTATATTTAAAGCTATCACCTAAACTCAAAGATAAGAAATAAACTTGCATCTCATATTTACTTTGAAGTTCTCACTTTATTTTATTTTATAATAAGGAATAAAATGAGGTGCATAGCATGTTTAAGATTTTGTCATCACTAAAAGATCCTAGAGCTCAAGGACTTGCCTTCTTTTTATCTCAAGAATGTTTTAATTTAGTTATTGCCCTATGATTATTTTTAGCACCTTTGACAAAGTAAATTAGATTTCAAAGAGTTTTAGAAGTTATCTTAAGTATAAAGCTTAGTTATTTGAAATGCCTTATCTTGTGCTCATGAGTCATGTTACTTTTCGGCTTTGCCTTTAGATTTCCAGCACCATTAGATTCTATTTTGGATAATTTAAATGTGTTAGACACCTTGCTACTTGATGTGATAATTGTTCTTGACACTTTTGGCAAGCCTGGTAACTAAAAAGAATTAAAAATGTGGATTCTAGAACTCCTAAGGAAATGGATTATACATTCTGTTCCAGCACCTTTGAATGATTGTAATGCCATGTTATACCATGTTTACTTAAGTGAAATTGACTCATAAATGGTTTAGAAATTTATTTTAGCATCATAAGAAAATCCGGTAACGAGAAAGGGAGTAAAACGCAACTTCTAGAACACCTTAAATCATAGAAATTCCTTTAGTGCCTATGCTGTCCAACTTTGATTGAGGATGTTCTTGAGGTTAATAATTAGTGGTAATGATGATGATTAGTCCCTTCAATGCATAAGATAATAATGACAATTTGAGTTACTCAATTTAAGTGTTTGGCCATTTAAAGGAATGTTTATGTGATGATGATTTGAGATGATGAAATCGTGTGATATTTGATGCTACGTGAAATATTAATCTCTAGAGATAGGATTCATCATTTGCATGTTATAATTCATTTGGAACATTAGATATGCATATATGAAGAGTTATGACATTTATGAGTTATGTATTGCATCTTGTTATAACATGCTAAGGCTTAAGGTGATTTAAAATATGAGAAAATGATCCTTTGGACTCATCAAACTATAGGTGATGAAAATGTGATTCTTGCTTAAGGTGATTTAAAATATGAGAAAATGATCCTTTGGACTCATCAAACTATAGGTGATAAAAGGGTGATTCTTGCCCCCTAACCCGTACTTATCAAGTCGGGACTTTAACTTATCAAAAGGGAATAAGTTTATGCTAGTGACGACTAGTGAGGTATGAGCTCATAACCTAGAGGTATTCTCAAAAGGGAATAGTAATAGCGTGGCCTAAGAATGAAAAGAGACTTAAGTCACCTAATGAAACAAGGAATGTCATTCATGAACCATGTTCTATGCACATCATGTTTGCTATGAAGTTAGATGTATGCTTTAGAGTAATGTTGCATAAAGTATTGACATGCATATCATAAAGAAGTATGATGCATTATTACAAGACTCATGATAAAATGAACGGGCCTCAGTAATGGATGTTTTAGAACTTAATAAATGAATTTTCGCATGCTCACTATTTCATAATTAAACCCGAGGTTCCTAAGGACGATGATGATGACACGTGTGTGAAAAGGGAAGCCCTACTGAGATTCTTGTATAAGTTTCTCACTCCCCCTATCTTTCTTTTCCATCTTCGTCTTCAGACAAGGTTGACAACGATGTCTGTGGATTGCCCTGAGGTGCCAACATGGAAGTAGTTTGATGGTCAAGAATAGAGTGACGCGGCGGAAATGGGGATATAGTCTTAGCTTATTTACATTATAGTTATGTGTGGTTTTTGAATTGTTGTATGCTCAAGCTTTACAGGTGGGCTCAATATATTTGATGTGGTATTATTGTGAAATACTCCTATGTCATTAATACTACTACTATTGTTTGACTTGATATTTAGAGTTAATGTTAATGTTATATGATGATGTGCCGATGACTGTTCTTTCTACGGAGCTTATCTGATGATTTTGTTTATGTTATTCTTTTTTTTATGTTTACACCTTACGTTAATGACCTTTTTCGTTATGCACGGTTCACATTTTGTTTATGTTTTCAAAAAAAAAAATTCTACCCATATTTTCCGCCAAGTATTTTAAAGAAAGGTTTCAAAGAATGAGACTAAAAGATTAATAGACTAATGATTAACCTAAATACATTCTAGGAGTATTAGGATAAAAATTAGGATGTTACAATATGAAAATGTAAACTCTTGTTTTAATCTTCAAGTTTTAGGTGTTGGCATTGTAAAGTAAATATGATATGCAAGGCATAAATTTAAACATGGGTGCAAGTTCATTTTATTCTTTACTAGAGCTCATACAAGACTTTAAAGATTATAAACCTCAATCCAACACATATCTTAACAAGACAAAGTGAGCTTTAGAGTTATTTGTACCAAGGTTTCAAAGAAACCTTATGGTTTGAACATCATCATCAAGCTCAAGGAAATGGATCAAGAGATCAAAATAACTAACAACCTTTCTTTAGGATCAAAAACAAAACAAGGAGAAAGGAACCGAAATCCATTCCAAGGAAAAGGAAAGGAAAACTGAAATCAAAAGAAAAGGAAAAGAAAGGAAGCTGAAAATCATGGTCAAGGAAAAGAAAAGGAAAAGCCAAAGTGTGTTAAGATCAAAACTAAGTTTCAAGCTTTAGAGGTTTCTCAAATGATAACCATAGGACCATTATCTTGAAACCTTATCATCAAGCTAAAAAGATTTCCTCTCAAACCAAGCTTCATAGCCAAGAATAAAAAGAAGAGAAAGAGAGTTTGAACTAAGAGAAACTATAACTTTTCATATCAAAACATCAACATAAAGGTTAAAGCTTTTGAAGAACAAAGCCACCTTTGGGAATAAATTAGGCCTTGAAGGCCAAAATGAAGAAAGAAGAAGAGGAAGAAAACCGAAAAGGAAAAACCCAAGAAGGTTCATCAAAACAACATTTTAATCCAAGAATAAAGCATATCCAAGTAAAGGAATGAGTTTAGAACAAGCTCCTTACCAAGTGGTGAGGTTGAAGTGTGGTGGCTCTTAGAAGGAGATGAAGAAAATGAGAGGAAGAAAACCTTTGAACTTTGAGAGAAAAAAAAGAACTTGGGGTTGCTCTTGAGAACTCAAAGCTTAACAAATAATCTAAAGGTTCTTACAAGTTCATTTGCATGTGTATTTATAGAAAACAAAACCAAGGGTGTATGAATGGAGGGGGACCGAAACCTCATGTTCCATGAGGTGAGAGAATTGGTTTTATGGAGGCATGGTGAGGCATGGTGAGGTATGGTGAAAAGTATGGCTGGGTATGGCCTAAAGTATGGTCCTAAGCATGGTTCTTTGAGTGTTTGAATTTCAACATGTGATTGGTTGATGGAAGAGGGTGTGGCCGGTTCTACAAGGGGGTTTTAAGGGAAAAATTTGTCATTTCATTTGTGTTATGACTTGGTATAGGGAATAGGTTTGATTAGGTACTTGATTAGAGATTAGTGATTTTAGGTAAGGTAATGGGCAATTAAGGATGCCAAGAATGGTTAGGGAATGTTCTTGCTTCATTAGTGAGATTGAAACTCATTTTAAAGTGTAAACAATTGTAGACACAATTCATTGATTTAAGGAATTGGAAAGAGAAAATACTATTTAAGATTCCATGACTTGGAATCTTGAGTTTTAAAAGAGTTTAAAGTTTAATCTAAGCAATTTTAGGTTCTAATTAACTTTAATAAATTATTTTGACTTTAGATTAATTATGGAAATTAATTAATCTTCGATTAGAGCCTAATATTGCTTAGGTTTGCTTAATTACGTCATTAACCTCAAAATCACTATTCTAGGGGCAAAATCATAATTTTACACAAAAATTGCCTGGGGCTACTAGGAGTCTAAGACTTAAACAAACATGCCCAAACTCATAAAAACATCATGTTAAACCTTTCGGAAAAGTTCCGGGCTCAACGGCACTTGTACCCATGCAAAAATGTTATAGGGGGATTTAAGTCATTTTGACCCAAAAACTCAGAAAAAGAGATTTTTTTTACTCCATTAACATTCACTCGCATACAATCCCCTTCGAACATTGAGTTGACCCTTCGAGGACTGCCAGGTCGGCTATCCTCGAATTCCGGGTGAAAAATGATCTCAGGGGCATTTTGGTCATTTTCGCTCAGACAGAAAAATGGGGCGTTACAATATGCAAGGCTCGAAATTAAATATGAGAGTACAATTTCATTTTTAATCTTTAAGTTTAGGTGATGGCTTGAAATATAAACATGCTAGACAAGAAATATAAACATGGAATACAAGTTCATTTCTTATCTTCAAGCTTTAGGTGACAACTTGGAAATAAATATGAGGTGCAAGATTTGAATGTAAATATGAAATACAAAGGCTTGAAACATAAACATAAATGCATTTCCTTTTATTACTTCTTTAGGTTCTAGGCTTAAGACTCCTATTTAGAGTGATAACTCTAAAACACCGATCAATCTTACTCAATGGGCATGAGCTTTAGAGTCTTTCATCATTGTAATCCCAAGAACCTTGTCTCCTTAGACTCATCATCAAGCTCAAAAAAAAAAACCATCAAGGAAAACCCAACATATTTTTATTTAGTTCTTTAAGGTTTGAGCCCAAGACTCTTATTTAGAGTGTGAACTATAAAACACCGATTAACCTTAAGTTGAAAAAGGTAAGTCTTGAATCCATAAAATTCAAGTGATGATAAAATCATAATATTTCATTTACTAGAAACTTTTAAAACCAAATAATGAAACCTTAAGCTTTAGAGGTCAAACAAATGATGGTTCTTCAACCAATACCAAGGATCTTCGTCATCAAGCCTGGTTTCTAACCATTCCACAATAACAAAACAAGATCAAATAGAGGAGAAGAAGAAACTCAAAAATTGAAAATATTAAGCAAGGGAAAGAAGAAGGGCTCAACATAAAATCCCTACCAAAGATGTGCTTCTTGCAAAAAGAAGAGCTTGGTCTTGGAAATGAGATGAGGAGCACAAATCTTCCTGAGGCTTCAAGGTGGTTTCAGTGAACGAAAGAAAAGAAGGAAGGAAGGTTTGTCTTTGGTTTTTAATCTTAGAAATGGAGAGGTTACGTGTTGAGAAGAAGATCTATGGTGGTTATGTGGTGGTTTGGAGTTGACGAGTGGTGGAGGGTGATGGCTCCTGAAGAATGAAGAAGAAGAAGAGAAGGATTAAAGGAAGAAAGCTTGAAGCTGCAAGAATGCTCAAAGGTTCTTACAAGCATTCCTTGATATCTATTTATAGAAAAATGAAACATATAAGGGTATGAATGGGGGGAGTGGCCGGTGGCCTTGGGAGGGAAAGGAAAAGAAAATATCTCTTTTCATGGTATGGTGTAGGTATGGCTTAAGGTATGACTAAGTATGGCTCAAGGTATGGTTCATAGTATAGTTTTCCAAGTGTATTTTAATTGAATTTCAACATGTGATGGATGAAAATGGAGGGAAGTGGCCGGCCATTCCAAGAGGAAAATGGGGGAGGAATATCTCATTTAAATGTTAGTTTATGAATGTGTTTAGAAGTTGATTTGGTTAGGCCTTTGATTCGGGGTTTGTAGTTAGGTGTTTAGGTGAGAAAGTGAGTAATTAAGGTTACTCAAGACAAGATTAAAGAGTGTTCTTGCTCATTAGTAGTGTCAAACCTCTTCTAATCAAGATTCTCAATCACATCTTGATTTCCTTAAATCATGGAATTGGAATAGAGAAAGCACCATTTATGAAAATGTGACATAAAATCATAAATTAAGAAAGGGATTTAGAGTCTCCTTAAGCAATCTTAAGCCCTAATTAACCTCAATTAATTATTTTGACTCTAGATTAGTTATTAGAATAAATTAATCTTTGATTAGAGTCTAATATTGCTTAGATTTCGTTAATTATGTAATTAAGCTCATTATGCCCTTAATCAGGGGCAAAATGGTAATTTTTCACAAAAACTCCCTTGGCCCACCCGGGCCTAACCAGACATTAAACAACTCTTAAAAACTACATTTCGAACTCCCGGGTAAGGTCCGAGTCTAGTCGAGGATCAATTCTATGCCAATTCGCGTGCAGGAACTCAAAAATGAGATTCTTCTACTCTATTAGCACATATAACACACATAATCCCCGTTCAACATTAAAATATCCCTTTGAGGATGGCCGGGGCTGGTTATCCTTATTCTCTCTATACAAATGCCCTCAAGGGCATTTTGGTCATCCTGAAAGCCATTGCTCCACTACTCTAGTTGAAGATGCCAATTGTCACATTTGGGTGGCTCCGCTTCCAAGGGTAGCCCTTTCCTATTGAGGTGATAGCGGCTTCAATCATGACACTTCCACAGGGTGGCTCCACCTCTAAAGACAGCCCTTTCCACAGTGCAAGTCCTAGGTAGGTAACTACACTCTGTCAGCTTGTGCATGCTTGAGCGTTAATGGATAGGGCAAAACATTACTTTCATCCTTACTCTAGTTCTTTTTCTCTTGTGTCTAACATCGACTGATACTGCAAGGACTCCTAGTCCTTGGTTTCTAAACTCTTTGATTCTCTACGTGAGCGTCATGCTAAGGGTTCACATGCCTACATTTCTAGCATGCATACGTACAACACATCAATCATACAAATCATGCAGATATTAGCTCAAGTACCCTATGCGCTTATTTGTTTTGAATAACAACAAAGCCAATTTAAAGAAAATACTTTAAAGAACAACTGATGTCTCTATTTGAGTTTCTTGTAAGATTAAAATAAGTTTCTATCATTTAGCAAGAGCAAGGCTTACCCAAGATATTTCACCATACATGTGTAAACATGTTTATCTAATGTTACGAGATTTGAATTGAAATAGAAGTGAAATTATATCCTTATTCAAGCAATTGATAGCTAACAACAAGAAGAGGATTGCAAGGTTATAAGAAACCAAGTTCTGAGACTTTAGAAAATAGCATGGGACATCAAAAAGTATATACAAGATGAAGAAATCAACTCATGTCCAAGAACAATGAGTTACTTAATCTTCAATCATCTCTATCGCAAAGAAATCATCAGCAAAGAAAATTAGATTGAAAATTAGAAAAGTGAAGAATTTATTAATGAGTTACTTTCTTGCCTTTCTGTCATCTTTTTTAATAATGAACATTTTATTTAATGAGGTTCAGAAATCTGCTTTTTGAAGCTACTGACTATGTTTTCGCTGCACCATAAGTTTTACGCTTAATAGTATCTATTTTCAAATGTTTCAGAAAAAACAAAAAGAATCAATGCACAATTCAACCCTTTTTTCTCATGCACATCTTCACCTACAGGTGGTATCAGAGCAAGGCCTCTGAGGGGTTGAGCAATCCAACGATTGTAGAGGACAACGATCTGAGGGACAAAATGGCTTATATCATCTTCACAAGATCAATTTATCATCTTATCATCCTATGCCAGTAAGACCCTAGATTATGGCACAATTCATTCAAATGATGAAAAGGATACTAAAGAGACCTATTGACAAGAACTTTACAAAGGAGAAAGTTCAGTTGTTCCATCAAGCCAAGTCTCTGTTTATATATGACCTAAGCTAAAGCTGTATATGCTACCTATGTATTGTGTGTTACATATAAAAGGCTATATGAATCAAACTATACATGATGTTGAAGGATCTCAAATTGTATCAAGATGTCTTTGATCCTAACGATGACATATCAGATGTTTTACAATGTCGAAGCAATGAAAATTGCTAAAACTTCTTTTGAAGTAGAATGATCTAATATTAATATCTGAGATTGAATATGGAGATGAATTTCCTGTCTGTGGATTATGTCCGATGTTTGTAATGACTATATCAAGAACATATCAATCTCATGAATGACAAATCAGAACAAAGATGATCTTGAGAAAGAATATCTGCTTATAGCAGTAAAGATAGACATCATGTATTTGTTCTGTGTCTAATCGACATATCCCTATGCCAAGAAAAAGAATGTGTGCCAGAAAGCTAGAAAGTTTTGTCAAGAGGTCTTGATGTGCTAAAACTCATTGCCAATTTGTGCTTCATGGCTAAAGCACATTATCAGAGACAAGTGAGGTAAATGTTTCTGCATCTCACTTTTATTAAAGTACTTTATATGCTTCATGTGATAAGTTGCTAGAAGGTTATCAAGCCTATTCATCTATATATCTCAACTAGTCAAAGAACTTATAGTGTTGCCATGAAAACTTGAGAAGGTCAAGCCTGAAACTAGAAAGCTAAAAGAAAGTCATACTCCAAGGAGAGTTTACTCTTCTCAAGTTACATATTTCTGAAGCCTCCAAAAAGCTACTTGATCTTGTTAGAAGATATTTTCTATGTCCTTGAGAAGACCTCATGGCATCCAAAGATCTAACTTGTTCTTTATTTGACATATTTCAAAAAATAATGTTTTTGTGAAAATGGTCAGTATCTATTGTTTCAAAGAACTAGACTAAGATATACAAAAGAAACAAGAAAAGAAAAATCTTTGCAACTTCATCAAATATATATATATATATATATATATACATGTATATATCCTTTTGTCTTAGTTCTTTGAGATATATAAAGAGATACCTTTACAACAAATGATTCCTGAAAAGGAATTCTATTATAAAGGTTCGAAAAATCTCTTTCTTTGAAGCTAACTGAAAAGAACCCAGGGAAGTCTGAGTACCAAAAGCAAAATTTCTTCTTGTAGGTATATCTGAAAAATCTCTCTGGTTGAAACTTCAAAGAAGCACACTGATGATGATGATCAATCCAGATATCATGTCTTGAAACCAAGAGTTATCACAATTCCTGAAAGATTATCTTTTGAAAAATCTCTCAGGCATGTTGATGATGAAAAGCTTAAGGAAGACTTTGTTGATAGTCTTGATAATCTTGAAGAAAGCCCTAAGAATATTTATCTTGAGAAAACTCCAGAAAGCTAGCAGATGAAAACCAAAGCTTCAAAAAAGTGAGTTCTAGAACCTCAACTCTTCAGAAAGTATGCTCGGATCTTTCAAGATGATTAGAAAGTAATCTTTCTGAAATATAGTATGAGCAGTATGAAGATGACATAGAAGCTGAAGAATCTAAATATACAGTAACTTCATTAAAGTTTCTGGTTTAAAGATAGTATTCGATTGTCTATGTTCTTGGAGTGTCTCCTAAGAGTATGAAAACTAATTCATCCCTTGGTTATTCATCAACTATACTTTCATCACCACCTTTGCATTTAAATATGTTGAAAAAGCTTTGAGTTGTTAAAGTCGGGTGGAAGCTTTGCTGAATATCCTGACCAAGCTCAAAATAAAGGGAAATTTTACACATCATGATTGAAATATCATCAACTGTACTAAGGGGAAGTTCAAGGACAATCTGGATAAAGCTGATATCATCAAGACAAGCATGACTGCCAAAGGGCTAAAAGGAAAAGCACAAGTGACACTAGAATGTTTGAACCAAGATGGTGCAGATAAGGAATTAACTAAAAGACCATCTCTTAAGGTAACTTGTAACATCCTAATTTTTAACCCAATACTCTAGAACATATTTAGGTTAATCATTAGTCTGTTACTTCATAGTTCTCATTTTTACCTTGAAATACTTAGCGGAAAATACGGGTAATTTTTTTTTTTTTGAAATAAAAAGTGAGAGCCGCGTGATGCGATGTATCATGTAACGATCAAATCATACATCTCATAACATCATAGCATAAGGCACAACATGAATAACACTGAATATCATCTCATATATATATATATATATATATATAACTTGCTCACTTATAAGTGTGGGACTTAATTTAATACAAGGGAAATACAGGAAAGGAAATACAACATAAACATAAACATGATCTACTCCCCTACCCGAGTGCATCTAATGGGATAACCTCTAAACAAAAGAAGGTTTATCCCCGTCTAAGTGGTGTGTGCTCTAACCGGGTACTCCATCGGTTGATCGTCACCTCCTACTGACGTCCGTCTCGCGAACGAGGCAAGTATCCGGGAAACTGGGCTAGCTCTTCGGGCGTAAAGAGGCGAAACGGAGATCGAGAGTGACCCCGGCGGTGTGGCCGCGTCTCCGGTCGCCGTGCAAGTCGGGGCTGAGTCACGGTATCCTCACTGCCCTCCCTCATCAATGGTGGAGAAGGGGCAGAGCTCTCGCTATACGGATGAGTAGGCGGGTCCTCGGACGGGTCGGTCTCCGAGAAGTAGGTCCGGCACGAATCGGGATAGTCTCGCATGGCTAAGGCGGCGGTGTGCATGCGGAGCACTCTCTCGTCATGCGTCTTGTGGCAGCTCAAAAAACCGCCGCCGCCGCCATAGGGTGCAGCCGGGGAGAAGCGATGGGTGTGCACGGAATGAGCGAAGGGGCGTCCTACGAACATGAAAACTCGCACCGTGCACTGCCCTTCAAAATGGTATGACCCGTGAGCCGGGTCATAGTGCACCTCCCATGTCGGGGTGTCCACGAACACTACGAACATCGTCATCTGAAGACGTGACGGAAAGAAAGAGATAGAGGGAGTGAGAATCTTGCTAAAGAATGTCAGTAGGGCCTCCTACTACCTAGGTGTCATCATCTACGTCCTCAGGAACCTTGGGTTTATTTATACAAAATGACTGAGCATGTATTAAGTTCATTTTAAACTTTAAAATATACTTTAGCCAAGGTCCGTTCATTTTAGGATGATCTTAATGTCATGAATGCAACATAATAGAAGATGTATGCATGGCACTACCTAATGCACACACATAAAACATAACATCAAGCATCATCATACTTAGTGGCATAAAGTGGCAATAGAAACATTCATATGGGACAAACTTTAGTGACATAATCATAATCATGAAACATCTCTTCCTCATGGGCCACCCTAAAAGACAATCGAACTGGGGGTGCTCGGCCGAACCGGTGTCACCTGGAACGTGTCACATATCTAGGTTATGAGCTCATACCTTAACTAGTCGTCACTAGTTCTTACTTACCACTTAACAATAAGCATATCATAAATCATAATTCCCGACTATCTGAGTACGGGTTAGGGGGCAAACCTCTTAGGGGTGCTCGGCCGAACCGGTGTCACCTAAGAGTATAAATTGGTACCGATGTCACATGAGTTCTATGGAGGTGCTCGGCCGAACCGGTGTCATCCTAGAACCCATCTTAGTACCTTAATTTTCAAAATCTCTTTAAGTCCCCAAATTTATCGGAAATTCGGTGGCACAACGTCATTACACCAAATTTCCTTCCAAATTTGCTTTATGCCACATAAACATATAACCTCATGAATTCCTCATATGAATAACATCATCATCGTTTGCATACTATATGTATCATCATAAAACATTCAAACGCTTACCCTTACGGTAGCTTATGCTTTGACCCTTACGGGTCCTAATCTTGAGATATCGTTCTCTAACATCCGTCGCTCATATTTTTATGCACCTAAGGGCTCATAATTAATCATCATTCCTAATCCTCATGTTCATACTTAACTCTGAATAGCATAGGGCAAAATCTCTAACTTGTGTTGACGGGGTTCTAGAACTTACGTTTTAGACCCTTTCTCGGTTCCGTCTTCGCCTAAGGCGCTATAAGTTAAATCTAAATCAATTATGAGACATTCCTATGCTTAAGGACTAATTATTAATTATGTTTATCGTGTTGTAAGGGTGCTGGACAGAATCCAAAAAAATAAACGTTCTAAGAGTTCTAAACTTGCACTTTTACGGTTTTCTAGTTACTAGTTTCCCCATAGGTACTAGAATTCAATTCTAATCCAAATGTTACCAAGTTTTTCATGTCTAAACAATCTAAATCTGATTATGTTCCCATTAAAACAGTTTGGATAAGTTTCAAAAACAAATGGGTCAAAACTATGTTAAATTCTAGCTTTACGGTATTTCTAGTTAGCTAGTTTCTTACCTATCACGCATAGAATCGCCTCTACATCATCATATGATATTTTCACACATTCCAACACATCAAAACTTCATCATACAGCATCACACTCATCATATTAGAACCGAAACATCTTGCCTCAATAAGAGAATTAAATTGACATTTCTAGGTACATAAGTTAACTAGTTTCTCTTGGAATCAATTTAGAATTTCTAAAACTCTTTGCAAATCATTTTAATTCATCAAGAGGCTAAGAGAAGCCTTAGGTCAATGACCAAAATATATTTCATCTCCTAAAAGGGAATAAAGTCATATCTCATGACAACATAACCTTGAAAAGGTTTGTAAAGCTTTAAGGAAAACTTAGAACATAGACTATTGGTCCTTGTAGCTAGATGAAAACTCATTGCAAGTCCATCATCACTACTTGGCTGAAAATATGCATTCAAAGGATGGTTTCACATTAAACTTTAACTTGGAATGAAATGGGCAAGTCTTTGAGCTCTAGGTTCTTAAGTTACGACATAAAATAAATGTGCTCGTGCTTTTCATTTTTAATCTTGCTTACAAAATAAAGTGATGACATAAATTAAATATGCAAGGCATAAACTTAAACGTGCAAGCTTGAAAGTAAATATGCGAGGTATAAACTTAAACGTGCAAGCTTGAAAGTAAATATGCAAGGTTCAATTCTTTATTTTAGTGCTCTTGGCCCGACAACAATCGACTTTAAGGCCGAAATAAATAGGCATTTGAGAGATTAATTAGGTGATAATGCAAGTTCAATTCTTTATTTTAGTGCTCTATGTAACATCCCCTGCTGCTTTATGGATTGACAACTATCCCCACAAACCAACACGGGTCTTTTCAGCGTGCTTTGTCCTCACTCGCACGCTTCCTAGAAAAACTTCCCAGGAGGTCACCCATCCCAAAATTGCTCCAAGTCAAGCACGCTTAACTATGGAGTTCTTTCAGTTTGGGCTACCGAAAAGAAGATGCATCTTGTCGGTATAGGTTGTACAAATCAATTCGTATAAGCCCTCCTTAACTGTATAGTCCCATACCTATACAGTCTTAGGATCCCTCTCATTCGGGTGTGTAATCAGTTCATTCATGTACCCCTCCGCTCAAGTCCGCCAGAGCCGCTCCTTGTCCGTGCCTCCTTGCACCGATCACCACTCCCGACTGCAATCCCCTGCAACATGTAACACCCTCCCTACTATAGTGCTATGCTCGAGTCATAACATTACAGTAAGTAGACGTTACCCATAACTTATATATTTGCAATTCCTTAACTATATGAAATATACACGTATAAGTTGTAATAAATATGCGCCTTGCACTAAAAACTATACTAACTTGTCCCATATCAAGTTTGCTCACAATGTGATAGTCAGCTTATAGGGATAGCAGAAATGTTATGAGCATCCTAAGACGTAATAATTTACATCTTATATCACATCCATCATAAGTCAAGTCACACAGTCATACTATATACATTCATACCTAATTACATATATATTATAAACAACCCTACCCTGGTCCTCGCAGTGACCACCTAGTCCGGGTTAGGGCCTATCAAAATACAACTGACTACATACAGATAACCTAACTCCCTCGGTCAGTGGCTCATCAAAAAGTCAGATGTAAGAGCCTACGATAGTTAAACGGTATGAGGGAATCTAACCAAATGTAAGTCTCATAACAGTAGTAGCGGACAGACGAGCAAATAGTACATAAACACAGATACGAGACTTAGCGACCAGGTACACTGACCGTAACTCCGGATCATAATACCACTGCAATTCAAGCATCTCAAGACGGAGCATGATCGAGGCCATCTATATAAAATACATCACACAGCAGGAATGAGAATCAATGATTCCCAGTAGGAAAAATATACCAGTCTACTACTCAATGATATTCAACTTCAGTTATTTCTAGAATGGTTTCTTAGTTAGAATCATTATTTCTTATGGCTTAATTTTATTAGGAAATTTTAAATTTAATGGTAGAACTCATAAGACTCTTCTGATATACTTCTCTCTGGATCGTACTGTCAACGATGTAACGCCGTCACGTTACAACCTGATATAGTTCACTAGATGGAGTACGTCTACTACATCTCATCTAGAATAGCCTTGCTATTCTCAGTACATCCCTTCCTTCATAATGATGTAACGCCGTCGCGATTACAACCTGATATAGTTCTAAGGGCGTAGCACGTCTACTACTACCCGTGAATCTATGAGCTTACCATGAAGCAACTAATTATTATGTAAAGCTTGTTTTCTTGATCTCCCTCTCTTTGTGTGAGATTTATTTTCTTACGTTCCCTTTCTTTATGAAGCTTGGTTTCTTATACTTGTCTGAGATTTCCTTAAAGTCTCTTGAATTCTTACGAGATATTTTGTTAAAATCTACTAAATATGTATGAGATATTCTATTAAAACCTCTTGATGTCTTATGAGATATTCATATTTTGTTCATGTGCTCATGTCATATCAGTACAAGATGCCAGTATTTCATCAATTCAAAGCATCAATTTAATATGCAATTCAAACCAATGAATCGGAGACTATAAAAATTCTCAATGACACCTCAATGCGTCCACAAGGTTCCACAAAAATTTCATATTAAAAAGAGTTCTCTAGCTATGTTAACAAAATTAGACAAATTTGGTCGTTAGAGACTATCGATTCTCAGCCAAATTCCTGAATTCCCTAATTTTTAACCCTAGAAAATGAAACCAGAAAATTAGGAATAAAAATCCTAGTAAAACCTTAAGATGTCCCTAATACCCTGTAAAAATTTCAAAGGAAAAATCGGTCATTTGCTATGGTAACAAAAATAGACAAATTTGCAGCTTCAGTTCCAATAGTTCAGGCAGCAAAGGTACAATTTCGGTTCTTGATTTTTTAAACATAGAAAAAGTGACCAAAATACTTCAGAACTTTTACTGAAGATGCCTCAACATGTTAGCTACATCATATAAAATTTTCAGTTCAATCTAAGGCCTCTAAATAGGTCAGAAAATTCGTGAAAACTGCTACCCTATTGAAATCCGAAAATTCAGCAAACCAATTCAACACTCATATCTATTGCATCCTTTATATTCATCCAACTCACATATACATGAATCTTGAAGATAAATTTCAGATTTCATAAAATAATTTCAAATATATTTCAAGGATTTATATTAACAAACTAGCCAAACAATCACCAAGTAATAGACTAGAATTTTTTTCCTACCTTTCTTCCAAGTGTTTCTCTAGTTTTTCCTTTCCAATCAACCTCCAAACCCTTATGTTTCAGCACCTTTGTGCACTGCTATGAGGACCCAAAGTGCAGGGAAAAACAAGTTTTTGATTTAAGTTTAATGAAGAGGATGTGTTCTTGAAGTTAGTTTAAGTGTATGTCTAAGTGTATCACTGAAAGACTAAAAGGTTTCATTGAGTTTCATGAAGCAAAAATGGAGGAAAGTGAAGGCAAGAGGAAAGAAACGTGCTCTGTGACTAACCGAGAAACAAATGAAATTTCCTTGCCTTTTTTCCTTTTTATAGACGTGCTACCTTGGAGAGAAAGTAAAGGGGTTTGTATTTCCAGATCAATATGCCTTCTATCAGTGTTATGAATATCTATTTTTATTTGAT
Source organism: Dalbergia cochinchinensis (assembly GCA_031216125.1). Taxonomy (NCBI): domain Eukaryota; kingdom Viridiplantae; phylum Streptophyta; class Magnoliopsida; order Fabales; family Fabaceae; genus Dalbergia; species Dalbergia cochinchinensis. The sequence goes on from CM062375.1 coordinate 42,373,775, forward strand.
TATTCTAAGTAAAAATTTATTTAAGATATGATGATGTCCATTAATTGAACCAATTTAGATGTTTTGGTATACCGGTTATTACTATTTTGGTGTACCGTTTCTTATGATTTCAGTACCCGATTGACATAAAAAAAACTTTATCGGGTAAAATTATCATTTTAACCTTATCCTGAGTTTTATTTTGTCCTAATATCATTTATAGCATCCCATCCTATATTACTGATTAAAATATTATTATTCTAAATTTTTTATTAATATTTAATTAATTTTCGTTTTTTTTTTTTTTACAGAATCGTTATGATGTTCTGATCCTAACTGGGTCGATTGAAATTTTTAAAATCCCTATTGATTACTTACAATTAATTATTTTATCAGAGAAAATACAGATAGACGAGTCATTACACTCTAGGCTCAACGACAATCGACTTTAAGGCCGAAATAAAAAGGCTTTGAGAATTAAATTAAGTGATTATGCAAGTTCCATTTTAATCTTTATGTTCTTAGGTGATAGCTTGGAAGTAAAGATGTATAGCAAGAGTGTAAATGTAAATGCAAGCATAACATAAATTATGCAAGTTCATTTTATCTTTCTAGAGCTCTTAACAAGACTTTAAAGGAACATAAACCTCAACCCAAACTCATCAAACCAAGATAAAGTAAAGTCTAGAGTTCTTAGAACTCAACATAACATTTTTAGAAACCAAAACATTTTGCTTGTAAAAGAAAAGGAAAGGGCCGAAATTTCAAGGAACAAAAGAACATTTTGAAACTCTAGAGTCCATGATCTTGATGATATATTAACACCAACATCATGAGACCTCATCATTAAGTCCTTAGAACCATTTTAAAACACCATCAAAACTAACGTTCTCAAGAGTTCAAGGAAGGAAAAACTAGAAGCATTTGTGCTCAAGAACAAAGATCAAGCTCTAGAGTTTGTTTCAAGTGATGAACATCATCATGAAACTCTCATCATCAAGCTCTCATTTCTTTGAACCTCAAGGCCCATGGCCGAAAATGAGAAAGAACAAGGAAAAGAAAAGAAGTTCTAAAAAGAATCAAGAGAAACTATAAACATAAAGCTTAGAACAAGAACTTTAAAGAAATGAATACTTGAAAGAAAATCCCTACTTGATGTGATGAACTTGAAGATGGAAGAAGAAGATGAAGATGATGAAGAACTTTGAAGAACTTGAAGAACACTAGAACTTTGAGAGAAAAGAAAGGCTTTGAGTGTTCCTAAACTTAGCAAATGATCTAAAAGTGGTGCAAGCTCCTCAAGGCATTGTATTTATAGAGAAATGAAACAAATGGAGGGGGTGAGGGCTGAAGGGGTTTTCGGCCATGAGGTGCAGAATTGGAGGCATCCATGAGTTTCATGAGTTCCATGAGGTGAGATAGTGTGTTCTTGAGGCATGGTGAGGTATGGCTTAAGATATGGTGAGGTATGGTTCAAGGTATGGCCTCAAGCATGGTTCTTTGAGTGAGAAAATAATTAAACATGTGCCCAATGGGGAGTGTGCTGGCCGAAACTTCATCAGCCATGGGGGAGGGTTCTTTGCATTTTAATTGTGGTTTAGAGTTGTGTTTAGGTGTATCTTTGATTATGCTTAAGATTAGGAGTTTGTAAGAAAGTGTTTAGATAAGGAAAATGGATAATTAGGATGGTCTAGACATAATTAAGGAGTGGTCTTGCACTATTAGTGAGTTAGATCCTCAATTTAGAGTCTAAACAACTCTTAGACATATTTCCTTGATTTAAGGAATTGGAGAGAGAAAACACTATTCAAGATTCCAAGACTAGGAATCTTGAGTTCTAAAAAGGGATTTAAGTTTAATCTAAGCAATTTTAGGTTCTAATTAACTTTAATAAATTATTTTGATTCTAGATTAATTAGGGAAATTAATTAATCTTCGTTTAGAGCCTAATATTGCTTAGGTTTGCTTAATTACGTCATTAAGCTCAAAAACACTATTCTAGGGGCAAAATTGTAATTTTGCACTAAAACTGCCCGGGACCACCGGGACTTGAACAGAGACCTCTAGACACATGAAAACATGTTTTTAAACCTCAGGGGAAAGTTTCGGGCTCAAACGGCACCTTTACCCGCTTAAAACGCTATAAGGGTATTTTGGTCATTTTGACCAAAGCTATGAAACGAAATTTTCGCTCAAAGCATTCTAAGGCCATTCAATCCCCTTCAAACATTGAGTTGACCCTTCGAGGATGACCGAGTTGGTTACCCTCGAATTCGGTCAGAAATGACCTCGAGGCATTTTTGGTCATTTCCTGACGAGAAAAATCGGGGTGTTACATAACTCACTTTCCTATCTTCTAAGATAATACTGTGCTATTTATCTTATAAAAAATCTGTTTAGCTTTCTAAATCCTAGCTTGCTTTGCAAAATCCTTTCTTTGTGTTATCTTGTTTAAAACAAATATGTTAAGTACATAGATGTGTTTATTGAATATCCTATTTCAAGGAGTGTTCATGATATCTATTACTAAATATCTCTTGAATGTTTTATGTTTTATGTGTTTCAAAAAGTTTTCTTCTTTTCTAAATGCTTTTCACATCTGCTTTAGCATCTCTGCATAAAACATCTCTGGGAATTCTCTTTCCATAACTCTCATCTGAAGTCACAGCAAAGCCATCAAAAGTTATCAGACAAGGTGTATACTCCTAAAAATGCTACATGTTAGTTTGCAAGAACATCAGAAGCGCAGTTTGCAAGATCAAGAATATCAGCAGGTATATCAGATGCCAGTTTGCAAGACCACAGATCTCTGTGAGGAATGGTTTATCAGTTTGCAAGATTAGAAAAAAGACAATGTATTTAGAAAGAAGTTTTGCTAGTTAGAAAGAAGAATTTGAGGATCAGGGAATGATGATTATATGGAGGCATAAAATCCAGAACAGCAAAATGAGTCTGTGATGAGTTATGAGGGTTCTGCAGTGATTAGAAAGTAAACTTTGAAGCTTCAAAATGTAATCCTTTCAGAAAGTGCGATAAAGAGACAGAAAACTCTCTTTCTGAAAGAAAGATGAATATATATATATATATATATATAATGTTTCTCAACAAAATTTCATCTCTACTATTTCTATTTTCTCTCCTGCTTCACCAAGCCCTAACTTGTTTTTATCCTTCTTCTCTTTAAATTTTTGCTAAAGGTCGAGAAATAGACAAAGATTCATCTAGATGAGGAGCCTTCCTTATGTTTAACGAACCTCATATGCAGGAGACACATGAGGAAGATTTCTCTAGAAGAACCATAGCCCCTAGAAAAAGGTTAAACAATACCTTGTTAAATCAAGTTCGGACTCTTAAAGAGGTGTTTACCTATCAAGGATGGGAACACTTTCTAGACATCTCTAATAGAATCTTTCCAGGAATGGTCACTGCCTTCTACTGCTTTCTGGAAGAAAAGAATCGGACCATTCTCTCTACCATAATCAGGGATGTCTTCATGGAGATACAGCTGTCAGACTTGGCAGTTGTGGTTAGGGCTCCTGTTGCTGGATTCAATTGTTTTGCTAATAAAGATTGGGCAAATTCCCTTGGGGTGAATGCTGAGGCAGTGTCAAAATGCCTCACCGATTTCACAAAATACAAACTCAGTAACATTACTACTGCCTTACTAAGTTCTAGAGTAAAGAAAGTATTTTCTGTGGTACAATTCACTGTTCTTCCTCGGTGAGGGAGTATAGATGTTTTACTGGGAATGGACTATATGCTACTTTTCTATTTGATGTCCAAACGAAAAGTAAACTTGCCAAAGCTGATAATGGACTACATGCTTAGCGCCATTACCAAGGATAAGAGAAGAAATGCAGCAGTACCTTATGGAATACTGTTGACAAAAGTTTTCTAGTATTTTCGATATCCTCTTACAGAAGAATAGTTTGAGTACGCTTCAGGAACTGACCACACCATCAATTCCTTCAAATCAAAGAAGAAAATTCAGTCATTTCCTGTGAAAATGAGCTTAAGAAAGATAAGCTTTCTGATTGAAAAGACCAAGCCAAAAAATAAGACCGTGAAGAGGAAGAAAAGAGCAAAAGATCAAAAGAAAGCAGTTCAAAAAGTTCTAATGAAGAAGAACATACATCTTCTAAAAAAGAATTTGAAAAGGCTTTATCAAAATTGCTTCAGAAAGGCAAGGACATCACAACCAAGAGACAGAAGCTCTCAAAGACTCAAAGGTATCATGACAAGGAGGTGGAAAAATCAGAAAGCGAGCTTTCTCAAAGCAGACCTGATAAGCTTTCCATTCGAAAGAAAGTTTAAGAAAAAGAGGCACAGTCTATGCCTAAAGGGGTTTAATAAGCTGCACTTATTCTGAAAGATATGAGTAAAGCAGTGCATACTATTATAGCAACTAGCGAGGTTAAGCTATCTGATGATGAAGAAGAGGCAAACCTCATACTTAAAGAGTAGAAAATTCTACAAGAGAAAAGAAGACTTGAGGATGCAAGGAAAAGGCAAAAAGCTAAGGGAATCCAAGGCTCAAGCAACAGAGGAGTAAACATTGTTCCTAAACCCTTTGTGGTTATTAAAGAACTACCTTTTCAACCCATGGCTTAATAATTTGGGTATTCCTCTGGTCCTACTCCTACGGTTTTAGATGAACTAGCTTTTGATGACTCTAAGGACTTTGTGACTGCTAGTCAAGTCCTGGAGATCATATCAAAGTCTGAGGAACTAAAGCCACACACAAAAGAAAAGGATATGGATGGTCTACACTTCTTTGTAAAGGAGGTCTTCTCCAATATGGAACCTATTATAGAAGAACCAGAGGAAGAAACATCAACACCATAGACATCAATTGTTCTAATGGTTCCTCAACCTTCTTCTTACATCCGCATTACTCCATGGAGGAAGAAATGGTTAGAGCATCTGACGCTCCAATGCTAAAAGATGCTGCTGCCTCTATGTTTGTTCAAGATGTTCCTCTTCCCTTTGCTCCTACTAAAGAGGTTGTTGCTCCTTCCTTGTATCATGTAACACCCCGATTTTCTATCTAAGAGAAAAATGACCAAAATACCCCTGAGGTCATTTTCTACCCGAAATTTAAGGATAGTCGACCTAGCAGTCCTCGAAGGGTCAACTCAATGGTTGAAGGGGATTAGATGGTCCTTGATTGGTTTCGGAAATGAAAATCTTGTTTTCTGCAGTTTCGAGTCAAAATGATCAAAATATCCCTATAGCATTTTGATGCGGGTAAAGGTACCGTTCGAGCCCGAAACTTTCCCCGAAGGTTTAAAATGATGTTTTCATGTGTTTAAAAGTATCCGTCTAAGTCCTGGTGGTCCCGGGCAGTTTTTGTGCAAAATTACGATTTTGCTCCTGGAATAGTGCTATTTGAGTTTAATGATGTAATTGAGCAAACCTAAGCAATATTAGACTCTAATCGAAGATTAATTAATTTCCATAATAATCTAGAGTCAAAATAAGTTATTAAAATTAATTAGAACCTAAAATTGCTTAGATTAAACCTAAATCTCTTTTTAAAACTCAAGATTCCTAGTCTTGGAATCTTGAATAGTGTTTTCTCTCTCCAATTCCTTAAATTAAGGAATTGTGTCTAGAATTGTTTATACACTAAAATGAGTTTTTATCTCACTAATGAAGCAAGAGCACTCCCTAACCTTGTCTTGAAATCCTTAATTACATTCTTAGTCACCTAAACACTTTCTCACAAATTCATAAACTTAAGCATAATCAAAGACACACCTAAATACAACTCTAAACCACAATTAAAAAGAGAGATTTTCCTCTCCCTTGGCTGATGCATTTCGGCCACTCTCTCCCACCATTTCCATCACATGTTTGAAATTTTAAACACTCAAAGAACTATACCTCAAGCCATACCACACCATACCTCAAGCCATACCTCACCATACCTTGAACCATACCTCACCATGCTTCAAGAACACAATATCTCACCTCATGGGCTGGCCGAAACCTCCTCCCTCCATTGCACCTCTCATTTGTTTCATTTCTCTATAAATAGCATGCTTGGATGAACTTGAAGCACTTTTAGTTCATTTGCTAAGTTTGAGTTTTCAAGAGCACTTTGAGCTTTTCTTTTTCTCTCAAGTTCAAGAGTTCATCTTCTTCAACTTCTTCATCTTCTTTACTCATCTCAACCTCAAGTCACTTGGTAGGGATTTTGTTCTAAGTGTTTCATTCATTAAAGTTCTTATTTAGTTTTGTGCCTTATGATTTCTCTTGAAAACTTTTTAGAACTTCTTATCTCCCTCTTTGATTTTTGGCCAAGAGCCTTTGGAACTTGGAAGTGAGAGCTTGATGATGAGGAATCCATGGTGATATTCATCACTTGTGTAACCTCTAAAGCTTGATCTTGATTCTTAAGTAAAAGATGTTTTTGGTTTCTTCCTTTCTTATTCTTGAGAAACTTAACTGTGATGATGTCCTAAAATGAATATGTGAACTCAATGATGAGGACACATGATATTGGTGTTAATACATCATCAAGATCATGGCCTATAGAGTTTTAAAGTCTCATTCTTTTCTCCTCATGGTTTTGGCCATCTTTCCTTTTCTTTAAGTTCATTTGTTCTTTTAATCAATTTCCTTAGAGCTTGATGATGAAGTTTACACCATATGGTTTCTTTGTAAACCTTGGTATAAGAACTCTAAAGCTTGCCTTATCTTGCTATGATAAGTTTGGGTTGAGGTTTAAGTTCCTTTAAAGTCTTGCAAGAGCTCTAGTGAAGAATATAAAATGAACTTGCATTCATATTTACTTTCCTTGCCTAGCACGTTTATTATTTTGGCCATCACCTAAAACGTAAAGATTAAAACAAGAGTTGCATTTTCATATCACCAAATAATTAATCTCGAAGCTCGCCTATTTCGGCCTTAAAGTCGATTGTTGTGGAGCCTAGAGCACTAAAATAAAGAACTGGACTTGCATTCATGTTTACGTTTCCTTGTCTAGCATATTTATATTTCAAGTCATCACTTAAATCCTAAAAGATAAAATGAACTTGCATATTTATTTTCAAGCCATGCATATTTATTTCAAGTCTTGCATATTTATATTTCTAGTAGCTCATATTTATATTTCAAGTTCTTGCATCTCATATTTACTTTGAATTTCTCACTTTACTTCATAATGAAGAATAAAATGGGATGCATAGCATGTTTACATCTTGTCATCACTTAAAGACTCTAGAAGCTCAAAGACTTGCCCTCCTTTTCTCAAGTTAAAGTTTGGTTATGGAAACATCCCCATGGATGCATATTTCGGCCATGTGATGATGATGAACTTGATGTGAGTTTCATCTAGTCACAAGAGCCGACGATCTATGTTCTAAGATTTTCTTTAGTCCTTAAGAGTTTTATAAGATTATTACCAACAAGATTTATGAGTTAAACCTCTTCTAAATAAGCCTTGAATTAGCTACTACCCTATGGTTATTTTTAGTCTCCTTTTAGAAAATAAAATGGGTTTCAATGAGTTTTAGAAGTCCTAAAATGATTTCAAGAGATATTAGTAACTTGTATGTATTAAGGACATGAATTTTGAATGATGTTTGAGCTTTAATGTTTCGATTCTGCCTTCATGTGCTTGCTGTTGTATGATGTTGTTTTGGTATGTTAGAATGTGTAAAAATTATATATGTTGAGGTAGGAGCTTTTTTATGCATGTTAGGAAAGAAACTAGTCTTACAGAAAAACCATAAAGTTGAGTTTTAGCATAGTTTTGACCCATTTATTTTTAGTCACTGCCAAAACTGTTTTAATGGGATAACATTCAATTTAGGATTGTTTAATTATGAAAAACTTGGTAACATTTGAGGTAGGATTATTTTTTATCATCTATAGAGAAACTAGTAACTAGAAAACCATAAAAGTACAATTCTAGAACACTTAGATTAATTAATTTTCTATTTCTGTCCAGAAACCTTGTAATACAGTAAACATGGTTTATAATTAGTTCATAGGCATAGGAATGCCCCATAATTGGTTTAGATTTGATTTATAGCGCCTTAGGCGAAAATGGAACGTAGAAAGGATCTAAAATGTAGTTTCTAGAACCCCATATTGCAAGATTTAGAACTTGACAATCTGTATGGAGTTGTTTGGTTTGCTCCTAAGCATAAAAATTAATGAGGATAATTATTTGTGAACCCATAGGTGCATAAAAGGTTAATAGCGAATGTTAGAATAATTATATCTCGAGTTTAAGCCTCGTAAGGGTCAAAGCATAAGACACTATAGGTTTAAGAGCATAACGAGCTTTAGTATTTTAGGTGAATGCATGTTTTATTATGAAAATAACTTAGCATGTGATCTCCTATGAGAGTATATAAGGTCGATATGTTGATACTCATGCTATGATGTCTTATGGAAAATTTATGATGATTATGATGCCCATGACTATGTATATATATGAATGTGACATAAAGCAAATTTGGAAGAAATTCGGTGCGCTGCCTTTATGCTGCCAAATTTTTGACAAATTTGAGGATTTAGAAAGTTTCCAAAAAGATAGGAGCTTTTGGATGTGACATATTACTGTAAGAACACGTTCTGAGGGACAACGATATGTAATGCCCCAAAAACAAATCCTTAAGGGGGACGGTAATACGTAATGCCCCAAAGAGGACAATATTTGCTATGTACTCGGTGCCGGTGCGATGCATTTTGTTATGATTATTATTACTGTGATTACGCTTATCAAAGGATAAATAAGAACTAGTGACGATTAGTTAAGGTTCATGAGAAGAATTTTAGGGTGATCCCTATGTTACATTACGATGCTTTGAATGTCACACAGTTACAGAAAGAGAAGTGTTTTTACATGAGAAAAATATGCCACTTTATGCCACCTGCATGATGTTGATTTCTCTATGAATGTTTAATTGATTCCTGCCTATTGCATCTTCATGCATTCATACTTTATTATGCTGCATCCATAACATTAAGATTTATCCTAAAAGAAATGGACCTTAGATAATTAAGTTTAAAACTTAATAAATGAAGTATATGCATGCTCACCTTTTTCAAAGAAACCTAAGGTTCCTGAGGACGTAGATGATGTCACCTTGATAGGAGGTTGCCCTACTGAGATTCTTTAGTAAGATTCTCACTCCCTCTATCTCTTCTTTCCGTCACGTCTTCAGATGGCAACATTCGTGGTCTTCATGGATACCCCGACGTGGGAGGTGCACTATGATCCAAAGCATAGATCATATCATTTTGAGGGTTGATATGCTGTTCGCGTTTTCATGTTCGTCGAACAACCCTTCGCTCATCCTGTACATATCCACCGTTTCTCCCCGACATCACCTTACGGTGACAACAATCGGGTTTTTGAGCATGCCCTCATGCACAACGAGAGGGTGCTCCGCATGCACACCGTCGCTTCGGCCATGCGCGATTGCCCTGACTACGTGCCCTGTACATATTTCTCGGAGACCGACTCATCGGAGGACACGCCTACCCATGTGTATAGCAAGAGCTCCACCCCCACTCCGCCACAGATGGGAGAGGGCAGCGAAGAGACTGTCACACAACCGAGATTGGCTCGGAGGCCATCTATGCACCCACGTCGTGGAGGTCACTCGCAATTCTCTAGCACGCCCGTTCCCGTCGAGCTCCGACCGTGGATTGGATATGTCCCACCCTTTCTGAGACCCCGACAGTAGAGGTCTATGGGTAAAGATAATGCACATACCACATAGATAAGGATAAACCTTCTTTTGTTTAGAGGTTATCCATTTTGCACTTGGGTAAGGGAGTTTCCTTTTTTCGCCTTCTGTTGCATTTTCCTTTCTATTGTATTTTCATTTCGGATGTATTTGTTTCTATGATGAACCAACTAAGTCCCGTTTTTCATGAGAAGGGCATATTATATATATATATGCAGTTAGTTTTATCATGATGTACAATTACATGCGTTATGTTCTGACATTCATGAGATATTTGTTTACTCTTGTGTCTCGTTTCTCTATGTGCCTCATCGTTCATCGTGTTGTGTGGCTCTCACTTTGCATTTACATTTCAAAAAAAAATTTACCTGTATTTTCCGCTAAGCATTTTAATGAAAGATTTAAAAAATGAGACTAAAAGAGTAATAGACTAATGATTAACCTAAATATGTTTTAGGAGTATTGGGTTAAAAATTAGGATGTTACATATCAAACTTCTAATAATGATGCTGCTATTCCTGAGCATTCTTTTGCTCATGCCACCTCTATTCCTGCCACTTTTGCAACATTCTCTCCACAATCAACTGCTGCACAGGGTGTCACTAGGGTTAAATCTCCTCAATTAGAAGAGACTATGCCACTTGACATCCTTACACCATCTCCCATAGCTGCTCTTGCACCAATCAACATATCACTTCCATCCTTAACTACATCTTCAACAAGCTATTAGGTCATCCTACAGAATCTAAGGGAGATTTCCTCCAGATAGGATAGATTTGAGGCAACCTTGTCAGCATATGATGCTTAGCTGAGATAGATGAAAGATTTACAACTTTAGATGTTTCAGTTTATGCAACGTGTACTTCCTGACACACCTCCTTTTTGATGATGCTAAAAGGGGGAGAAGTGTAGATTGAAGAAAATCTGTGCTGGTGGGATTCAAGGGAAGCTATGTTGATATGAAGGCTGTGCTGGGATACTTAGGGTGAGCAAATGCTGAGGGGGAGTCCATAGAATTCTTTTTGTTTTAGCATATTCTCTTTTTATTATATGTTTTCTTTTGTATATCTCTGAACATCTGTCCTACTTATATAAATAGTTTCTTTCTTCTTTTATCATGATCTCTTTTATGTCCTTTATGTCTTATGTCATCCTTAGCTTGTGTTTGATGCATACATGTTCTCGTCTTTTATCATATTCTCGTGTTTCATGCTTCATGTTTATCGTAAGCTCTGAATCATATTATTGCTCTATCTAAGCTTAGCTAATCACATATATCTCTGATAGGTGTTTGCTTCTTATCTTGAATACATATGCTTTGACATGTTTATTCATATATGCTGTGTCACAACGTACCCGGAGGGCTTCATGATGAGGATGACAACTAATTTTAAAATAAAATGAAATGACAGTCGCCACCAATTTTAATTCTAGTTAAAATTGGAAACCTTTTAATTTACAAACTGATCTTTTAAAAGAGATTTGAAGTTTAGGAGTCTAATCATGATTAGGGAAGGGTGAAAACTTAATCCCACTGCACCTCTAATGCATCTGTATAAATACGATTACCCTAGAGCTCATTATGTAAATTAATTGTAATTTTAAAATATTTATTTTTCCCCAAAAATCACAATTGTATAAAAATAAAATAAATAAAAGAAATGGAAACTAAATAAAAAGAGGACACAATTTAATAAAAAAATAACTTTGGCTTGATAGTTGTTGGCTACGTTGACGTATCCTCTGGTACAATGAGGAACTCAAAGTCACGTCATTCTTGTAGAAAATGATTTTGAGTTGATGGATTTTAATTAAAAAAAAAGATAAGTGCATTGATTGATTTTAATTTTTGAAAATGATTTTTATTATTAAATGGAAGGAAAAACACATTTTTTTTAAGACCAAAACATATTTCAGAGAAAATAATAATAATAAGCCTAAGATAAACCCAATAGTTACAAAGAAATAAAATGACAATAAACTCGCCAAACATCATCATCCAGCCCAAAAATGAAATAACCATATGTAAAACTCAAACAAAACCCACGTTTATGCAACCCAATACCCAAAAAAGTAAACAGGCCCAAACAAATGAACCAAAAAGCTTATCTGAAAACTAACAATAATAACAATAAAGAGAAAAAGAAAAAAACAACCCACAATACACTAATCCCTAATTCACTTAATTTACTACTCCCACACACAAACATAAACAATAACACACGCACACACATATTAACATACTGGGAAAGAGAGAAACTGAGTAAGAGAGAAGCTTCGGTGTGCATGTTACTATGGGGAAAGGGGAAAAGCTTTGCAACTGGCCAGCGAAATAAGGGAGTAAGGATGGCACGCATGGAGGGAGAAGCCGCTCGTGGTGTGCGGCTGAGCTAGCTGTCGTGATTTCTCCGCGGATTGGGTTGTGAAGGATGGCGGAGGTGGGTTTTATGAAGGAGAAGGATCTCGCGGCTTAGTGGTTTGCCAAGGTTGGTCGCACAGAAGGATGCCACGGCTGGTTGTTTAAGGGTGGTCCGAGGGGTTTCTTCGTGGCAGTTACTGCGTATTGGTGGTGAAGGGATGAGATGATGATGATGATGAGGAGGAATGAGGGTCGCGGTGGTTCATGCTTGGGTTTGCGAAGGGAAGGCTGTTGGGTCTTGCAACGCCAGCGGTGGTTCAAGTGGGGGTACGAGCGACGCTGCTCAGGAGACCGGTAGAGGTGTGACCCAAGATGTTGCTTCGTGGCTGGGCGGTCATGGAGGTTTCGAGGCTGGGCTCATTGTGAGGAAGAGGAAATGGGAGGAACCGGCGGATTGGGTGGCTCCATGCAGCGATTGCTTCATGCGAAGGGGGAGTCTTGTGGCTGGGGGTTAGCCGCGGCTGGTGGTGGTTATGGTTAAGGAAGACAGAGAGGAAAAGGAAGAGGTGGCCGAAGGTGAGACCATGAGGAGGCCGCGGCGGTGGGGGGTGGCTGCGGCCTTTCTCCCCTATTTCTCCCCTTTTTTATTTTTTTTATTGCTGTTGTTATTACCTTCTTTTCTTCTTGTTGCTGAACCAGATGTAACATCCTAATTTTTAACCCAATACTCTAGAACATATTTAGGTTAATCATTAGTCTATTACTCTTTTAGTCTCATTCCTTACAACCTTTCATTAAAATACTTAGCGGAAAATACGAATAAATTTTTCTTTTTGAAACTTGAAAGCAAAACGCGAGCCGCGCACTAACCTAACATTCGTCATAACCATAACGTGCAAGAAAAGGTAGCCACACCATTGATAATCATGAAACATAGTATTATACATAACAATCATAATATCATCACATCTTCATAGATACATAGACTACTAACATCATTGTACCATCATTTACATCAAAACACGCCTATATATGTGAAGTCATCCTTATCCACCTATGAGGTTAGATAAATGTCAACCCAAAAGCTAAGCTAGCTATGCCTCCGCAGCGACCATCTGCTCCGTCTGCTAGTGTGTCCCTTAAGCGCGAGCCTCAGAAGAAGTCACGAACATCGTTGTAATCCTCGTCTAGAGACGACACGGAAGAAAAGGAAGGGATGAGAAACTCATTCGAGATTCTCAGTAGGGGGTTCCCGACTCTAACACAAGTGTCATCGTCGTCATCCCCAGCCACCTCGGTTTTAATTATGAAAAAGGTGTACATGCATAAGGATTGGTTTTAGGCTTTTCAAATCTATTTATCCGAAGTGGGTGTCTTTTAGTATGTGTCTTAATGACATGAATGCAACAGATATTTGATGAATGCATGACAATACCATATGCACATTAACAAGAAAGTCGTAATACTTGGGCACATCATAAGGAAACAAGAATCATATGTGTGGCATAAAGAGGCATAGTAATTTTCATGTGATATCTTTCTTATACGTAAAACTCTTAAGTTCCTTTTTCTTAAAGACCACCCTCTTAACATATCCACCAAAAGTCCAACCGATTCACCGGCCCGGCGATAATCTGGTCACCAAACTATGTCTCACCTATCGCCTAGGAATGAGCTCAATCCTAACTAGTCGTCACTAGATTTAATATGGGCTAAAAAAGGGGGTATACATAACTGTCTTGGATCACCTATCTTAGGATCATTTCCTTCTTTGAAACGCTCTACTGGTATCTAGTACACAGCGAATTGTCCGCTTTGGCAAGCTCAAACTCAATACCCTCACGGATTTGTTTCCTCCCCACCGTAGCGGGAGAAATACGTCTCAGTTTTATGTCACATCTGTTCTGGGGGTGCTCGACCGAACCGGTGTCACCCAGGAGTTTTCGCAAGCTTTTTCTCAAGTACTCAAGTTTGATGGGAAATTGGCAGCAGAATGCGCATAATCGGATTTCCATCAAACTTGCTTTATGCCACCAAACATATAGAGCATGCATAGCCATTCAATACCAACATAAGGCATCATAATCATCATGTGCATCATAAGTACCATAATCTCATAATTTTGCATAACGCATCATGGCATGAGCATCAACATATCAACACTATATACTCTCATAAACATACAACCTCATGAATTCCTTATATGAATAACATCATTATCATTTACATACCACATGCATCATCATAGAACATTCAAACGTTTACCCTTACGGTAGCTTATGCTTTGACCCTTACGGGTCTAAATCTTGAGATATAGTTCTCTAACATCCGTCGCTCATAAGTTATGCACCTAAGGGCTCATAATCATCATTCCTAATTCTCATATTCATTCTCAAATTCGAAAGGCATAGGGCAGAATTCCTAACTTGTGGTTACGGGTTCTAGAACTTACGTTTTAGACCCTTTCTCGGTTCCGTCTTCGCCTAAGGTGCTATAAATTAAATCTAAATCAATTATGAGGCATTCCTATGCTTAAGGACTAATTATTAATCATGTTTATCATGTTGTAAGGGTGCTGGACAGAATCCAGAAAAATAAATGTTCTAAGAGTTCTAAACTTGCACTTTTACGGTTTTCTAGTAACTAGTTTCCCTATAGCTGCTAGAATTCGATTCTAATCCAAATGTTACCAAGTTTTTCATGTCTAAACAATCCTAATCTGATTATGCTCCCATTAAAACAATTTGGATAAGTTCCAAAAACAAATGGGTCAAAACTATGTTACATTCTAGCTTTACGGTATTTCTAGTTAGCTAGTTTCTTACCTATTATGCATAGAATTGTTTCCACATCATCATATGATATTTTCACACATTCTCACACATCGAAACATCATCATACAGAATCACACTCATCATATCAAAACTGAAAACATTTGGCTTCAGTAAAGGATTTAAATCGACATTTCTAAGTACATAAGTTAACTAGTTTCTCTTGGAATCAATCTAGAACTTCTAAAACTCTTTGCAAAACATTTTAATTCATCAAGAGGCTAAGAGAAGCCTTAGGTCAGTGACCAAAACATATTCCATCCCCTAAAAGAGAATAAAATCACAATTTGTGATGACATAACCTTATAAAGATTTGTAAAGCTTTAAGGAAAACTTAAAACATAGACTATTGGTCCTAGTAGCTAGATGAAAACTCATTGCAAGTCCATCATCACTACTTGGCCGAAATTATGCATTCAAGGAATGCATTCACATTAAGCCTTAACTTGGAATGAAATGGGCAAGTCTTTGAGCTCTAGGTTCTTAAGTTATGACATAAAATAAACGTGCTCATGCTCTTCATTTTTAATCTTGCTCACAAAATAAAGTGATGACGTAAAAATAAATATGCAAGGCATAAACTTAAACGTGCAAGCTCGAAAGTAAAATGCAAAGCATAAACTTAAATATGCAAGCTTGAAAGTAAAATGCAAGGTTCAATTCTTTATTTTAGTGCTCTTGGCCCAACAACAATCGACTTTCAGGCCGAAATAGAAAGGCATTCGAGAAATTATTTAGGTGATAATGCAAGTTCAATTCTTTATTTAGTGCTCTAGGCTCAACAACAATCGACTTTAAGGCCGAAATAGAAAGGCTTTGAGAATTAAATTAAGTGATGATACAAGTTCCATTTTAATCTTTATGTTCTTAGGTGATAGCTTGAAAGTAAATATGCATAGCAAGAATGTAGATATGAATGCAAGCATAAAATAAATTATGCAAGTTCATTTTATCTTTCTAGAGCTCTTAACAAGACTTTAAAGGAACTTAAACCATAACCCAAACTCATCCAACAAGGTAAAGTCAAGCTTAGAGTTCTTAAAACTCAACATAATATTTTTAGGAAATCAAACCATGAAGCTTAGAAAAATTAAGGAAATGGCCGAAATCTTCAAGAAGAAAAAGGAACATTTTAAACTCTAGAGTTCATGATCTTGATGATATATTAACACCAACATCATGAGTCCCCATCATTGAGTTCATAGAGCCATTTTAAAACATCATCAAAGCTAAAGTTCTCAAGAGTTCAAGAAAGGAAGAACTAGGAACGTTTTTGTTCAAGAACAAAGGTCAAGCTCTAGAGTTTGTTTCAAGTGATGAACATCATCATGAAACTCTCATCATCAAGCTCTCACTCCTTCATTCCCAAAGGCCCATGGCCGAAAATGAGAAAGAACAAGGAAAGGAAAAGAAGTTCTAAAAAGAATCAAGAGAAACTATAAACATAAAGCTTAGAGCAAGAACTTTAAAGAAAGGAATACTTGAAAGAAAATCCCTACTTGATGCGATGAACTTGAAGATGGAAGGAGAAGATGAAGATGATGAAGAACTTTGAAGAACTTGAAGAACTTGAAGAACACTAGAACTTTGAGAGAAAAAGAAAAGCTTTGAGTGCTCCTAAACTTAGCAAATGATCTAAAAGTGGTGCAAGCTCCTCAAGGCATTCTATTTATAGAGAAATGAAGCAAATGAAGGGTGTGAATGGGCTGAAGGTGTTTCGGCCATGAGGGTGCAGAATGGAGGCATCCATGAGTTCCATGAGGTGAGATAATGTGGTCTTGAAGCATGGTGAGATATGGTTCAAAGCATGGTGAGGTATGGCTCAAGGTATGGCTCAAGCATGGTTCTTTGAGTAAGAAAACAATTTAATATGTGTGGTAATTGGAGAGAGGTGGCCGAAACTTCATCAGCCATGGGGGAGGTTTCTTTGCATTTTAATTGTGGTTTAGAGTTGTGTTTAGGTGTATCTTTGATTATGCTTAAGATTAGGAGGTTGTAAGAAAGTGTTTAGGTAAGGAAAATGGATAATTAAGGTGGTCTAGACATAATTAAGGAGTGGTCTTGCACCATTAGTGAGTTAAATCCTCAATTTAGAGTCTAAACAACTCTAGACACATTTCCTTGATTTAAGGAATTGGAGAGAGAAAACACTATTCAAGATTCCAAGACTAGGAGTCTTGAGTTCTAAAAAGGGATTCAAGTTTAATCTAAGCAATTTTAGGTTCTAATTAACTTTAATAAATTATTTTGACTCTAGATTAATTAGGGAAATAAATTAATCTTCGTTTGGAGCCTAATATTGTTTAGGTTTGCTTAATTACGTCATTAAGCTCAAAAATACTATTCTAGGGGCAAAATCGTAATTTTGCACTAAAACTGCCCGGGACCACCGGGATTTGAACAGAGACCTCTAGACACATGAAAACGTGTTTTTAAACCTCTGGGGAAAGTTTCGGGCTCAAACGGCACCTTTACCCGCGTAAAACGCTACAGGGGTATTTTGGTCATTTTGACCCGAAACTGCGGAAAATGAGACTTTCGCCTCCGGAACCACTCAAGGGTCATTCAATCCGCTTCAAACATTGAGTTGGCCCTTCGAGTACTGCTGAGTCGGCCATCCTCGAATTCCGGGCCGAAAATGACCTTAGGGGCATTTCGGTCATTTTCCACTCAGACAGAAAATCGGGGCGTTACACGGACTGGAAATTGTTGTTGATTGATGCTTGCTCTCTGGGGTTGCTCTCTCTGTTTGGAATTTTTCTGATCAATGATCTTGCTGAATGTATGAGTGCCTTTGAATTCTTTTGATATGTTTGAAAATTTGCTGATACTTTTTGCCTCTCCATTGTTGTAACTGAGTCCCTTTTATACTAGGCTTGCATTGATTAATCAACCAAATTCCATGCTACTTCAGAAATTGCAGGAATTCCAAATGAACCTGTTTCCTATGCCTTCAGCTTCACCCATGATTCCTATTTTAGTGGCTTGGCAGAATGCCCATCATCACAGTAGGGAACACAGGGAATGGGGATGACCACAACATTCTACTCCCCTGTTTATTATTATATTTTCCTTTCAAAATTGACCGTCACCTCGGCTTGTTGTTGTTGTTTGGGAAATGAGAATGCCCATCCTTTTTGTATTCTACTCGCGAGTGCTTAGGTAGTGGCATAGCTTTAGGAGGCTAAAGTGGGAGGCACAACGCACATGCTTCCCCGTTTTGTGCATTTTCTATTTTTTTATATTTTTGTATTTTTATATTTTCCATATTTTTGTTTTAGACAGAAACCTAAAGAAATAATCATGGGCTTGCAACCAAAAAAAAAGAAACTAGGCTTCAGTTGAAACACAAATAGACAACACAAATGGACTAGAGGATTTTGGGGTATTAGACTAATAAAGCTGGGCTGAAATGGTGAATTGGACTCTTTTGTTTTTGTTTTGATTTTTGGAAATAAAAAAAAATCAACAAATCTTTTTTTTTCACATTTCTCTCAAAAGAAATGAAAGAACTGAAATGAAGAATTGTAAATTTAATGCGAATTTTTGTTAACGGACCAGACAAAATTGGGTGTTCACATGCTAGATATTAGCTTATACGTGTTCTGTGTATAGCCATGGCCGAGTATTTTTAAGAGCACAAGCTAGTCGTTGTTCTAATACTAGTTTTTTTTATGCTGAGTCTTGATGTGCATGATGACCTTAATTGTTTTCTTTATCTTTTACTCTCGTAGGAGATGTTTTTCTCTAAAGTGTTGTGTATAACTTGATTAAAATTTGGTTGTAAATAGTTTCTGACTGGTCTTCAGAAACTTGCACTTACACATGTTGAAGATGTCAAGATCAGTTGGCAAGGTTTAGAAACCTCTCAAAGAGTAATATGTTAATATGTTATTTGTTCACAAAACCTGTTTTTAAAAGATCATATATCCTCTGTTATGAAAATATTTGTTTATGATCTGTTTCTTATGGGAAAGTTTCATAGCTCAGTATAAAAGCTCTTTCTTGAAAATTCAGGGATTAATCTTTAATGAGCTTCAGAAACCTTGCATAGCAATATGTTGATCCTATCCTTCTTTTAAGCTTTCTCTGAGCATCAGAAACTATATAAGTATCAGTTTGTTTTCCAAATCATGAATGCTTTGTATTGTTAACATATCCTTGAGCATTCCTTTCAAAAATCTCTTTTGGGTTAGGACGTGCTGGAAACAGATCAAATCAAGATAAATATCACAAGTATTACTTGGTAAGTTTCAAAGCATCAAGATCTTCAGAATGTTTCTTTCCTTTGACAATTGATCAAGCGGGTTGTTTATCCATAGCTTAAACATCTTTCTCTTTAATATCTGCTCTAAATAATGCTCAGAAAGTACGTTAAGCTTGTCTTATGCTTCAAGCGAAACAACAGCAGTCTTGATTAAATGTCACTTAAAACCAAAATGTTTTTATATAATCTATATCATGCCTTAAGAAAAAGAACTTCCTGAAAATCTCTCTTAATGATATAATGAAAAAATATGATTTATCATGTTTACATTTCTGTAATATTTCTTTCAATTATCTTTCAAAAGATTTTCTTCAAATTGGTTTGTCATCATCAAAAAGGGGGAGATTGTTAGCTCTGGAACCCTTTGTACTTATTTGTTTTGAATAACAACAAAACCAATTTAAAGAAAATGTTTTGAAGAATGACTGATGTCTTTATTAGGTTTCTATCATTTAGCAAGAGTAAAGCTTACTCAAATGAGAATATATTTCACTATACACATGTAAACATGTTTATCTCATGTTAAGAGATTTGAATTAAAATAGAAGTGAAATTATATCCTTATTCAAGCATCTAATAGCTAATGATTAGAAAAAGTTTTCAACGTTACAAAGAAACCAAGTTTAGAGACTTTAGAGAGTAGCACGGGACATTAGAAAGTAAACTCAAGATGAAGATATCAACTTATGTTCAAGAGCAACATGTTACTTAATCTTTAATCATTATAATCGCAAAGATATGATCAACAAAGAAGATTAGATTGAAGATCGGAAAGTGAAGAATCTTTTAGGGAATTGATTGCGCACTTCAGAAAGCTCACCAGTGAATGGAGCACATAATGCTATGGGAAAGGGAAGGAAATTTGAAATTTGAATTTCAAATATTCAAGTCAAACCCAGTGTTAAACTGATACACCATTTCTTTGGCCTACTTAATTGTAACGCCCCGATTTTCTGTCTGAGTGGAAAATGACCGAAATGCCACTGAGGTCATTTTCGGCCCGAAATTCGAGGATGGCCGACCTGACAGTCCTCGAAGGGCCAACTCAATGTTTGAAGGGGATTGAATGACCCTTGAGTGGTTCCGGAGGCGAAACTCTCATTTTCTGCAGTTTCGGGTCAAAATAACCAAAATACCCCTGTAGCGTTTTACGCAGGTAAAGGTGCCGTTTGAGCCCGAAACTTTCTCCAGAGGTTTAAAACCATGTTTTTACATGTTTCAAAACATCTGTTTGAGTCCCGGCAGTCCCGGGCAGTTTTAGTGCAAAATTATGATTTTGCCCCTAGAATAGTGTTTTTGAGCTTAATGATGTAATTAAGCAAACCTAAGCAATATTAGGCTCTAAACGAAGATTAATTAATTTCTCTAATTAATCTAGAGTCAAAATAATTTATTAAAGTTAATTAGAATCTAAAATTGCTTAGATTAAACTTAAATCCCTTTTTAGAACTCAAGATTCCTAGTCTTGGAATCTTGAATAGTGTTTTTTCTCTCTAATTTCTTAAATCAAGGAATTGTGTCTAGAATTGTTTATACACTAAAATGAATTCATAACTCACTAATGATGCAAGACCATTCTCTAATTATGTCTTGCCAACCTTAATTACCCATTTCCTCACCTAAACACTTTCTTACAAATTCCTAATCTTAAGCATAATCAAAGATACACCTAAACACAACTCTAAACCACAATTAAAATGCAAACTAATCCTCCCCCAAATCTGATGCACATGGCCAAAACTCTCACCCCCATTTGACCACATGTTGATTTGTTTCTCACTCAAAGGACCATGCTTGAGGCCATACTTTGAACCATACCTCACCATACTTTGAACCATACCTCACCATGCCTCAAGACCACATTATCTCACCTCATGGAACTCATGGTCTCCCTCCCCATCTGATGGCCGAAGCCTTCCTCTCCATGTGCACCCTTCATTTGTTTCATTTCTCTATAAATAGCTTGCTTGGGTGAACTTGTATCATTTTGGGTTCATTTGCAAGGTGTAAGTTTTCAAAGAAACACTTCAAAGCTTCCTTTTCTCTCAAGTTCAAGCCTTCAAAGTTCTTCAAGTTCTTCATCTTCTTCTTCCATCTTCAAGATCATCACACCAAGTAGGGATTTTCTTTCAAGTACTTCTTTCTTTAAAGTTCTTGTTCTAGCTTCATGTTCATAGTTTCTCTTGATTCTTTTTGGAACTTCTTTTCTTCTCTTTTTTCTTTCTCATTTTCGACCATGGGCCTTGAAGTCCAAAGAAATGAGAGCTTGATGATGAGAGTTTCATGATGATGTTCATCACTTGAAACAAACTCTAGAGCTTGATCTTTGTTCTTGAGCAAAAATGTTTCTAGTTCTTCCTTTCTTGAACTCTTGAGAACTTTAGCTTTGATGGTGTTTTAAAATGGTTTTATGAACTCAATGATGAGGACTCATGGTGTTGGTGTTAATATATCACCAAGATCATGGACTCTAGAGTTTTCAAATATTCCTTTTCTTGCCTAGAATGTTTCGGCCATTTCCCTCTCGTCTACACGTTCAATGTTTTGATTTTCTAAAAATGTTGTCTTGAGTTCTAGGAACTCTAAGCTTTACTTAACCTTGGTTGGATGAGTTTGGGTTGAGGATTGAGTTCCTTTAAAGTCTTGTTAAGAGCTCTAGAAAGATAAAATGAACTTGCATAATTTATTTTATGCTTGCATTTATATTTACATTCTTGCTATGCACCTTTACTTTCAAGCTATCACCTAAGAACATAAAGATTAAAATGGAACTTGCATCATCACTTAATTTAATTCTCAAATCCTTTCTATTTCGGCCTTAAAGTCGATTGTTGTTGGGCCGAAAGCACTAAAATAAAGAATTGAACTTGCATTATCACCTAATTAATTTCTCGAATGCCTTTCTATTTCGGCCTAAAAGTTGATTGTTGTTGGGCCAAGAGCACTAACATAAAGAATTGAACCTTGCATATTTACGTTCAAGCTTGCACGTTTAAGTTTATGCCTTGCATATTTAATTTTAAGTCATCACTTTATTTTGTAAGCAAGATCAAAAATGAAAAGCATGAGCACGTTTATTTTATGTCATAACTTAAGAACATAAGAGCTCAAAGACTTGCCCATTTCATTTCAAGTTAAAGTTTAATGTGAATGCATTCTTTGAATGCATGTTTTCGGCCAAGTAGTGATGATGGACTTGTAATGAGTTTTCATCTAGCTACAAGGACCAATAGTCTATGATCTAAGTTTTTCTTAAAGCTTTACAAATCTTTAAAAGGTTATGTTATCATGAGATATGACTTTATTCCCTTTTAGAAGATGAAACATATTTTGGTCACTGACCTAAGGCTTCTCTTAGCCTCTTGATGAATTAAAATGATTTGCAAAGAGTTTTAGAAATTCTAAATTGATTCCAAGAGAAACTAGTTAACTTATGTACCTAGAGATGTCAATTTAGTTCTCTTATTGAAGTTAGATGTTTTCGGTACTGTCATGATGAGCTTGTGGCTGTATGATGATGTTTTGATGTGTTAGAATGTGTGAAAATATCACATGATGATGTAGAAACGATTCTATGCATGATAGGTAAGAAACTAGCTAACTAGAAATACCGTAAAGCTAGAATTGAGCATAGTTTAGACCCATTTGTTTTTGGAACTTATCCAAACTGTTTTAATGGGAACATAATCAGATTAGGATTGTTTAGACATGAAAAATTTGGTTTCATTTGAAGTAGAATCGAATTTTAGCACCTATAGAGAAACTAGTAACTAGAAAACCGTAAAACCGCAATTCTAGAACTCTTAGAACATTTAATTCTTAGATTCTGTCCAGCAACCTTATAATGTAGATAACATGGTTTATAATTGGTTCTTTGATATAGGAATGACTCATAATTGGTTTAGGTTTAACTTATAGCGCCATAGGCAAAGACAGAACCAAGAAAGGGTCTAAGACGTAGTTTCTAGAACCCTCGTAATCACATGATGTAATTTCTGCCCTTAAAGTGTAAGGCTGTCCAGATTCTTTGACGAACATAAATATTAGTAAGAATTATTAGTTGTGAGTCTATAGGTGCATAAAAGGATAAAAACGGATGATAGCGTAATTAGTTTTCAAGAGTTAAACCCGTAAGGGTCAAAGCATAAGACACTATAGGCTTAAGAGCATAATGAGCTCTAATGTTTCATGCAAGCGTATGTTTTATTATGAGAACAACTTGAGCATGTGATCTCTTATGTGAATATATAGTGTTGATGTGTTGATGCTCACGCCATGATGCATCATGCAAAATTATGATATTATGATGCTTATGATGCATATAATGATTATGGTGCCTTATGTTGGTATTGAATGGCTATGCATGCTCTATATGTTTGGTGGCATAAAGCAAGTTTGATGGAAATCCGATTATACGCCGTTCTGTTGCCGAATTTCCCATCAAACTTAAGTACTTGAGAAAAAGCTTGCGAAAACTCCTGGGTGACACCGGTTTGGCCGAGCACCCCCAGGGAAGGTTCTGGGTGACACCGGTTCAGCCGAGCACCCCCAGAACAGATGTGACGTAACACTGAGATGCATTCCTCCCACTACGGCGGGGAGGAAACAAATCCGTGAGGGTATTGACATTGAGCTTGCCAAAGCGGACAATTCACTGTGTATTAGATACCAGTAGAGCATTTCAAAGAAGGAAATGATCCTAAGATAGGTGATCCAAGAAAGTGATGTATACCCTCTCTATTAGCCCATATTAAATCTAGTGACGACTAGTTAGGATTGAGCTCATTCCTAGGCGATAGGTGAGACGTAGTTTGGTGACCAGATTATCGCCGGGCCGGTGAATCGGTTGGACTTTTGGTGGATATGTTAAGAGGGTGGTCTTTAAGAAAAAGAACTTGAGAGTTTTACTTATGAGAAAGATGTCACATGAAAAGTACTATGCCTTTTTATGCCGCGTATATGATTTATGTTTCTTTATGATGTGCCCAAGTATTATGATTTTCGTGTTAATGTGCATATGGTATTGTCATGCATTCATCAAATATCTGTTGCATTCATGTCATTAAGACACATACTAAAAGACACCAACTTCAGATAAATAGATTTGTAAAGCCTAAAACCAATCCTTATGCATGTACACCTTTTTCATAATTAAAACCGAGGTGGCTGGGAATGACGACGATGACACTTGTGTTAGAGTCGGGAATCCCTACTGAGAATCTCGAATGAGTTTCTCATCCCTTCCTTTTCTTCCGTGTCGTCTCTAGACGAGGATTACAACAAGGTTCGTGACTTCTTTTGAGGCACGCGCTTAAGGGACACACTAGCAGACGGAGCAGAGGGTCACTGCGGAGGCATAGATGGCTTAGCTTTTGGGTTGACACTTATCTAACCTCATAGGTGGATAAGGATGACTTCACATATATGGGCATGTTTTGATGTAAATGATGGTACAATGATGTTAGTAGTCTATGTATCTATGAAGATGTGATGATATTATGATTGTTATGTATAATACTATGTTTCATGATTATCAATGGCATGGTTGCTTTTTCTTGCACGTGATGGTTATGACGAACGTTAGGTTAGTGCGTGGCTCGCGTTTTGCTTTCAAGTTTCAGAAAGAAAAATTTATTCATATTTTCCGCTAAGTATTTTAATGAAAGGTTGTAAGGAATGAGACTAAAAGAGTAATAGACTAATGATTAACCTAAATATGTTCTAGAGTATTGGGTTAAAAATTAGGATGTTACATTAATCAACCACCATAGCTTTATAAAGGAGGAGTTCAGAAAGTATTTTTCAGAAAGTAGAAAAGTAGTTTCTGAAGCAAGATCAGAAAGCTCAATATTACAACGGCTTCTGCAACCGATGTGACGAATCTGTTAACATCTTTTCTAGCTATTTCTTTCTAGACACATCTGATGATCAACACATATCACTTGAAGAACTGATCACGGGCAACAGTCACAAAAGAAAGACCACTACATATGGAGATGCTATGCTTAAAAGCCGATGAGAGATTTGAAGATTCAAGAGAGAAAACTCTACAAAAATCTCTTCCCACTTCTTGGGATATTCATATTTATCATGTAATTAGTTTTATCCTTGAAGTGTAAGAAAATCTTCCTTTTACATTCTTAGTTAGATTTATACTCTTCCTATGGAAAAAGTAAAAAAAGGAAGTCATTTAAGTTTTCCTTAGAACTTTTCATGTATATGTTAAGAAAACTTGAGTGTAGGTTAGTTTGAGTGGCAACCCAAACACTTAACCTTTGTATCCTCGATCCAGTAGTGATCACTGTGAGATAGCTTGGAGAGGCTACTGTAAAACTACTTGCAATGCGAAAGTAGAGGTTGTTATTTGTCACGGTTGGGCTTGGAGAGGCCAGTGCCAAAACTACTTTCAACGTGACAGTAGAGGTTGCTATTGGTCACGATTTGGGCATAAAGAGGATAATGTCAAGACTACTTTCAATGTGACAATAGAGGTTGCTACTAGTCACGGTTTGGGCTTGGAAAGGCTAGTGTCAAGACTACTTTCAATGTGACTATAGAAGTTGCTATTGATCACGAGTTAGCTTGGAGAGGCTAGTACAATACTACTCATGTTAGCTTGGAGAGGGTAGTACAATACTACTCATGTTAGCTTGGAGAGGCTAGTACAATACTACTCGGTTTAGCCTGGAGAGGCTGGTAAAAGGAATACTCAACTTTTGACAGTCTATAAGTTAGTCTACTGGCACAAGTGAAAGTTTGGGAAGGCTAATGTAAAGACTATCCAGTTTACTTTCTCAGGTTGAGAAAGTTGTTTTGAATGAAACCTCAACATTTGTTGAGTACTAGATGTAGGCAATTTGGCCGAACCAATATAAAACCTTTATGTCTTCTCTCTCTCTCTGATCTCCTTCATGGTGTATTTGCTTTGTTTCTTATTATTCATATGTTGTTATATCTTTCTCTCTTTTTTGTCATCTTTTTTGATAATGAATGTTTTATTTAATGAGGTTCAAAAATCTAATTTTTGATGCAACTGACTATGTTTCCACTACACTACAAGTTTTACACTTGATAGTATCTATTTTCAAAAGTTTTATAAAATGCGAAAAGAATCAATGCATGATTCAACCCCCCTTCTCGTGCACATCTTCACCTACACTCATATCATGTTATTTACATACTGAGCATACATATCATACCCATATCATGCACCATCATAATGGGTATTAAAACTATTTAAACATCTTATATTATGTTGCTAACGTATTTCACAGGCACGCTATACCATCATCATGCAAAAATACTATTTTTAAACACAATCATGAAAATGCACCTTTAGAAACAAATCATGAATGAGATTCATGGCATCATGTCACTTAAAATATTTCAACATATCACAACCAATCGTCATTCCAACTAGACGTCTACATGCGCGATCTGTATTTCAATTGTGATTCTATCTATTGGCTCTGGCCACTTCCATGGGGACCTCCATTAGCTGGGTGGCTACATTACTCCCAACTGCAGGATGGAAAGGTTGTACTGAGGCATCAGGTTGCTCTGGCCTTTAACTAACTGCTTCTTGAAGTAATGGGCAATCTGATGGAAGCTGTCACCTACCTCCTCAAATTAGAATTTATTTTGATGCTAAGTTGCACAAAAATATAGCAAAAGGCACAACCTAGGTCGTTTCTCAAAGAGGCTTCACCACTTAGTTAGGAAAATTGGAGGGTTTTGAAGAATTAAGATTAAAATACTTGAAATTAAAAGATAATAGCAATAGTGAACAAGGTATTCCCAAGATTGGAAATTAATTATCATTGACCAAATATTAAACCCATTGGTGGCTATTAGTAATAAATTACTAACAATTCTACTGGTGATCGATCAACCTCTAGAATTTGACCAATGCAAATAACTAATAAACGAGATCTCAATTTATTTAGAAATCATAATGATTTAATGAACTAATTGCTATAACCTAATTGCCAATCGGAAAGTTAATTCTAATATTCTCTTTCAAACATAAACAATAGATCAATCAATTTATACCCAAAAGGTTTCCCTAAACGATGATTGCCAATTTAGTTATTCCAATAAAGATTATAGCAATCACCACAGTAATTATAGGAATAGAAAATACAAAACATTAAGAAAACCAATGCATTTAATATCGAAAGAGGTCTCAAATATCATCCCAATCCATTTGGAAACCCTTACACTAGCAAAGAAATCTATTCCTCCACCCTTATACTAGCAAAGAAATCTATTCCCTTATCTTTGAAGGATTACAACAATGAAGATAAAAGAGAACTTGAAAATAATAGCAATAATCCTTATCACAATCTCCAAGACGAAGCACCTTCACTAATAGAATCCTAAAAGAAAGAGAAGAACAAAGAAGAAGAAGATGAAGAAAAATGTAGAGAG
Source organism: Dalbergia cochinchinensis (assembly GCA_031216125.1). Classification (NCBI taxonomy): domain Eukaryota; kingdom Viridiplantae; phylum Streptophyta; class Magnoliopsida; order Fabales; family Fabaceae; genus Dalbergia; species Dalbergia cochinchinensis. The sequence goes on from CM062375.1 coordinate 42,401,351, forward strand.
AGAATAATAGCAACTGAAAGTGGTAACCTAAAAGTGAGTCAAAAGGAAGGGTAAAAGTCTATAACAATCCTTTAAATACTGCTCTCTAAGATAGCTCAAAGTGGGGCCCAAAAACATATAAGTGAACTGCAATCACGTCATTGCACCAGTGCTGCAATGTTAAATGAGCGTCGCAGTGCTCACCAGAATGATGAGGCTAATAAATTAATGGTTGTCACTCTGCCAAGTGCTACAGTGCTCAACCAAATGTGAGCCTCCATGCTTTTTCTTCCTTTTCAGCTCCAAGCTACTTTCCAAGAATTCCCAACCTTGTTCTTGACATTTTTGCACTTGATCCAAAGCTCTTATTCTCAAAACCATACTCAAAGAGACAAGTCAAACACAACAAGGTGTAATTACAAATTATCCCAAAATCAATGTAAAAACCATCAATTCTATCAAAAATCACACAATGAGAAATAAACCAAAATCCTTATTAATTGCATCAACAACACATTAAAACTCATGTAAAAAGCTAAGGTTTGGTAGTAAGATAAATGGCATAAATGCCCCTTATCAAACTCCCCCACACTTAAGCATTTACATGTCCTCATGTGAAACTAAGATCAAACCAAGGCATTGATGAGAAGTAGTATACAAGGACTACACAAGACTCCTAACACAAATTAAGTGACAATACATCAATCTAATGAACATAGATGCACAACAGTAAGCTAACACTAACAATCAAGAGAATGCAACAAGCAAAGCATGAACAAAAACATAGCACACATAGTAGAATTCACATATAATGCATGGATCAAGTACAAAAACCCTCCTAAGGTCAGTGTTCAAGTGTTTGTGGGTATGATGCACACTCAATCAAGTCAAATGAAAATGCATTACCATTAACTTGCTATGGGTCTCATTCTCCATTTTGTCACATACATATGCATATTGAATTAAGAGGACATACCTTTGGTTGTAATGGGGAGACTTACCTTTGTTTGTAATGGGGCTTGGGTGAAGGTGGATAAAAATATAGGCCAATGGGGCTAAACCTTAAGTTAAAGGAGAGCAAATGCATACACTAAGAGCAGAAGTGTCTAAGGGCATACTTTGTTCAGCTTAACACAATTACAGGCCTTTCTTTTGCAATGTGGCACACCTTCAACTCAAACTTTTTCAAAAAATATTTTTAATCAACTTTTCATCCTCATTTCTTTATTTTATTTTATTTTTTTTCTTGATATGCCACTTGTTGAATTTATTTTTGTACATATTGCTCCTCCCCTACACTCAAATTGGGGCATGTTCTCATGCTCTTTCTGTTACTTATGCTCAAGCACATATAAGAAAAGCATAAATTCTCTCCTAAGCCTAAAAGGTTAGGATATTTCATGGGTTTTCACTTTTGGCTAAAGATGTGCTAATACAAAAGAATAAGTAATAAGGCTCAAAGAGACTAAACAATGGTAACATGCAAAAGTTGGCTATATGGGCAAGTGGCTAGAAATAAAAAAATGCCTCAATCATATTCAAGCGGGCATATGAAAAACATATTTTTAAACAAGACCCTAAGTAAGTTCTAGAATACAAATCCAAAGAAGGAGACACATATGAACAAATAAGTATGGCACATGATAGTCCAATCAAAAGGCTCAAAATCTCATAGGTAAAAATCCATGTATTCAATCCAAACAGCACAATGAATCCACCAAGCATGCAACATAAAATAGTCAATGCCAAGCAATCAATAAATTGCACGTGGTGTGAGCCTAGGCATGTAATCTCTAAGGTACCAAAGGAATGGTGTAAAATGCAAACAAAAAGAAACATGATGCAAGAATTAAAACTAGGATGAAAATAAATAAAATACAAAAAAATAAAAGGGAAAGGTAAAGAAAAACCTCATGGTGGGTTATCTCCTACCCAGCATTTTGCCTTAGCATCCCTAAGTTGGATGGCTAGGACTCTCATAGAGGGTGTGCAGCTGCAAACTACAAATATGCCAATTGATCCCCAATACTTCTAGAACGTATTTAGGTTAATCATTAGTCTATTACTCTTTTAGTCTCATTCTTTAAACCTTTCATTAAGATACTTAGCGGAAAATACGGGTAAATTTTTTTTGAACTATAAATACAAAGTAAGAGCCGCGCAATACAACGAACGATGAGGCGCATAAAGAAACGAGATATAAGAGTAAACAAACAACTCACAAAATATCAGAACATAAAGCATGTAATTGCACATCATGATAAAACTCACACTGCATATATATATATATATATAATGTGCCCACTTGTGAAAAGCGGGACTTAGTTAGAACAACATAAAAACAAATAAATCTGAAACAGAAATACAACAAAAAGCATAAAAGGAAACTCCCCTATCCAAGTGCATCTAAAATGGATAACCTCTAAACAAAAGAAGGTTCATCCTCATCTATATGGTGTGTGCACTGTCTCTACCCACGGGCCTCTACTATTGGGGTCCCGAAGAAGGTGGGACATACCCAATCCACGGTCAGAGCTTGGCGGGAATGGGCACTGTAACATCCTAATTTTTAACCCAATACTCTAGAACATATTTAGGTTAACCATTAGTCTGTTACGTCCTAGTTTCCTTATTACTTTAAAATACTTAGCGGAAATACTGGTAAAATTTTTTTTTGAATTATAAAAGCAAAGTGAGAGCCGCGTGACACGATGAACAATAAAGTATGAAAGGAAGTAAGGCAAGCATCTCGTAATATCATAACATAAAGCAAGTAAAGGCACATCACAATAAAATCGAACTGCATATTTATATAATATGATATGCTCACTTATGAAGAGTGGGACTTAGTTTAGTACAATAGGAAACGAATACATCAAAGAGAAAATACAAGGAAAGTGCGACGGAAAACATAAAAGCAAACTCCCTACCCAAGTGCAACTAAAGGGATAACCTCTAAACAAAAGAAGGTTTATCCTCATCTAAGTGGTGTGTGCACTACCCGGGTACTCCATCGGTCATCCACCACCGCCTACTAACGTCCATCCCGCGAGCAAGGCACATATCCGAGAAATTGGGCGAGCTCCTCTGGCGTGTAAAGGCGAAGTGGGGATCAAGAGTGACCCCCACGACGTGGCCGCATCTCCGGTCGTCGTGCTAGCCGAGGCTGAGTCACAGTATCCTCGCTGCCCTCTCTCATCAGTAGTGGAGCGGGGGTAGAACTCTCACTGTACGGATGGGTAGGCGAGTCCTCTGACGGGTCGGTCTCCGAGAAATATGTCCAGGGCACGTAGTCGGGATAGTCATGCATGGCTGAGGTGGCAGTGTGCATGCGCAGCACTCTCTCGTTGTGCATACGTGCGGGCTCAAAAACCCACTCGTCATCGCAGTAGAGTGCTGTCGGGGAGAAGCGATGGGTATGTACGGGGTGGGTGAAGGGACATCCAACGAACATGAAGGAAGAAAGATAAGTGATCCGTGCTTCGGATCATAGTGCACCTCCCACGTCGGGGTGTCCACAAAAACTATGTACGTCACCATTTGAAGACGTGACGGAAGAAAGATAGAGGGAGTGAGAATCTTGCTAAAGAATCTCAGTAGGGCCTCCTACTACCTAGGTGTCATCATCTACGTCCCCAAGAACCTTGGGTTTAGTGTACAAAATAAGTGATCATGCATTAAGTCCATTTTTAAGCTTTTGAAATATAGTTAGCCAAGGTCCATTCATTTTAGTATGATTCTTAATGTCATGGATGCAATATATTAAAGAATGTATGCATGGCTCTACTTAATGCAAGAATAATAATCATAACATTAAGCACATCATAGTAGTGGCATAAAGTGGCAATTGAAATCTCATATGGGAAAATTTTGTGACATAATCATCATACTTTACTTTCTCATAGGCCACCCTAAAAGACAATCGTTCTAGGGGTGCTCGGCCGAACCAGTGTCACCCAGAACGTGTCACATCTCTAGGTTATGAGCTCATACCTTAACTAGCCGTCACTAGTTCTTACTTATCAATCCCGATAAGCGTATCATAATCATAAACATAATCTCGACTTATCTAGTACTAGCTAGGGGGCATTTCTTGGGGGTGCTCGGCCGAACCGGTGTCACCCAAGAATATATCTTGGTACCGATGTCACATGAGTTCTCTAGAGGTGCTTGGCCAAACCGGTGTCATCCGACAACTCATCTTAGTACCTCATAAGTAAAATCTCATAGGTTTTTCAAAAACTTTCGAAGTCCCCAAACTTGTCAGAAATTCTAAAGATAACAAAGATGGCGTGCGGATTTCTTCCAAATTTACTTTATGCCACATAAGTCAATCAAACATGCATCCTCCATCATAATTCCATCCGTTCACATAATCATTCTCATACGTTCACAAGTAACATTGAAAATTCATTATGTTCTTGATCCTATAGTATCTTATGCTTTGACCCTTACGGGCCTTAAACTTGAGATGTAATTATGCTATCATTCCCTATCAACCTCATATGCACCTAAGGATTCTCTTCTAACAAATCTTACTATCATTTATGATCTTCAATAAATTTGGGCAGCACCATTCTTTAAGGGTAGAGTTATAAACTTACAATTACGGGGTTCTAGAACTTCCGTTTTAGACCCTTTCTTGGTTCCGTCTTCACCTAATGCGCTATAAATTAAATCTAAACTAATTATGAGGCATTCCTATGCCTAAGAACTAATTATAAACCATGTTTACCATATTATGAGGTTGCTGGACAGATTCTAAAAATTAAATGTTCTAAGAGTTCTAGAATTGCATTTTTACGGTTTTCTAGTTCTTAGTTTCTCTATGGGTGATAAAATTCAATCCTACTTCAAATGTAACCAAATTTTTCATGATTATTCAATCCTAAACTGATTGTTATCATTCTAAAACAGTTTTGGCATTAACTAAGATTAAAGGGGTTAAACATACGTTAAATTCCAACTTTACGGTTTTCCTATGAAGCTAGTTTCTCCCCTAACATGCATAGAAGTGTTCCTACCTCATCACATATCATTTTCACACATTCTAACACATCAAAACATCATCATTCAGCATCAAACATATCATGATAGAACCGAATTGTTCAATGTTCAAAAGACACATAATTTGTCATTTCTAAAACATATAAGTTGCTAGTTTCTCTTGGAATCATTTTAGGACTTCTAAAACTCTTTGCAAATCATTTTATTTCATCAAGTGGCTGAAAATAACCTTAGGTCAGTAACCAATTTAATACTTCTTTAGAAGAGGAATAGAATCATAAATCTTGTTAGTCATAACTTTATAAACTTTATCAAACTTAAAGAAAGCACTAGAACATAGGTTGTTGGCCCTTGTAACTAGATAAAACTCATTCCAGCTCATCATTGTTACTTGGCCGAAATTATACATTCAAAGAATGCTTCCATTTTGAACTTTAACTTGAGATAAAATGGGCAAGTCTTTGAGCTCTAAGGTCTTTAAGTGATGACATAATTTCAATATGCTATGCACTTCATTTTTATTTTTCGTTACAAAGTAAAGTGAGAACTTTAAAGTAAATATGCAAGACTTAGAATTTAAATATGCAAGACTTGAAATAAATATGCAAGGCTTGGAATTTAAAGATGCAAGACTTAAAGTAAATATGCAAGGCTTGGAATTTAAATATGCAAGACTTAAAATAAATATACCATGCAAGTTCATTTCTTTATTTTAGTGCTCTAGGCCCAGCAACAATCGACTTTAAGGCCGAAATAGAAAGGCTTTGAGAATTAGTTAGGTGATAATACGAGCTCTCATTTTAAATCTTTATGTTCTTTAGTGATGAAAGGTAAATATGCTAGACAAGAACGTAAATATGAGATGTACTCCATTTCTTATCCTTTAACTTTAAGTGATGGCTTGGAAAATAAATATGAATGCAAAGCTCAAAGTAAATATGTAATGCATAAGCTTGAATATAAGTATGAATGCTAGTTTATTTTATTTCTTATTAGAGCTCATACAAGACTTTTAGAGGGACTTTAACCTTAACCCAAACTTATCATGACAAGGTAAAGTGAGGTCTAGAGTTCTTAGAACTCAAGAGATCATTCCTTAAAAATATAACTATAAATGAACTTTATAATACCTTTATGAAAACTCAAGCTTTAGAGATTTCTTTGTGGTGAACACAAAGTCACCAACTAGAACTCTCATCATCAAGCTATCATGTTTGGACCACCAAGGATGGTTGGCTGAAATTTTAGAGGAAAAGAAAGAAAAGAAACCGAAACTTGAGAGCAAGAAAGAACCATTTTGAAACTCTAGAGACCATGATCTTGATGATGTATTAACACCAACATCATGAGTCCTCATCATTGAGTTCATGTAACCATTTTAAAACATCATCAAAGTTAAAGATTTCAAGGTTCAAGAAAGAAAGAACTAAAAACATTTTTAACTCAAGAACAAAGATCAAGCTTTAGAGGTTTGTTCAAGTGATGAACATCATCATGAAACCCTCATCATCAAGCTTTCATTCCTTTGATCTCCAAGCCTCATGGCCGAAACAAAGAAGGAGGAGAAGAAGAAAAGAAGTTCCAAAAAGATTCAAGAGAAACTATGAACACATAAAGAGATTAAGAACATTAAATGAAAGAAACTCTTGAAAGAAAATCCCTACCAAGTGATTGAAGGTTAGGATGAGAGAAGAGGATGAAGAACTTTGAAGAACTTGGACACTTGAACTTTGAGAGAAAAGGAAACTTTGAAGTGCTTTTTGAAAACTTACACTTAGCAAATGAACTCAAAATGATGCAAGTTCACCCAAGCATGCTATTTATAGAGAAATGAAACAAATGAAAGGTGCAAGAGGAAGAGGAAGATTTCAGCTAAGCAAGGCAGCCCTATGAGGTCCATGAGGTGAGATGTTGTGATCTTGAGGCATGGTGAGGGATGGGTCAAGCATGGTTCTTTGAGTGAGAAACAAATCAACATGTGATGCAAATAGGAGAGAGGTGGCCGAAGGTGTATCAGCCATGGGGGACGGTTTTCTTGCATTTTAATTGTGGTTTAGAGTTGTGTTTAGGTGTATCTTTGATTAAGATTAAGATTAGGAATTTGTAAGGAAGTGTTTAGGTGAGAAAATGGGTAATCAAAGTTGTCAAGACATGTTTAAGGAGTGGTCTTGCATCATTAGTGAGTTATAAACTCATTTTAATGCATAAACAATTCTAGACACAATTCCATGATTTAAGGAATTGGAGAGAGAAAATACTATTCAAGATTCCAAGATTGGAATATTGAGTTTTAAAAAGAGATTTAAATCTAATTTAAGCAATTTTAGGTTCTAATTAATTTTAATAGTTTATTTTGACTCTAGATTAATTATGGAAATTAATTAATCTTCGACTAGAGCCTAATATTGCTTAGGTTTGCTTAATTACGTCATTAAACTCAAAAACACTATTCTAAGGGCAAAATCGTAATTTTGCACTAAAACTGCCCGGGACCACCGAGACTTAAACAGACGCTATTAAACATGTAAAACCATTGTTTTAAACCTTGGGGGAAAGTTTCGGGCTCCAACGGCACCTTTACCCGCGTAAAAATGCTATAGGGGTATTTTGGTCATTTTGACCCGAAACTGCAAAAAACAAGACTTTCGCCTCCGAAACCATTCAAGGGCCATTCAATCCCCTTCAAACATTGAGTTGACCCTTCGAGAACTGCCGGGTCGGCCATCCTTGAATTCTTGGCCGGAAATGACCTCAGGGGCATTTTGGTCATTTTCCTCTCAGACAGAAAAATACAGGCATGCCAGGGAACTACGAGTGACCTCCACGATGTGGACGCATAGATGGCTTCCGAGCCAATCTCGGCTGCGTGACAGTCTCCTCGCTGCCTTCTCTCATCTGCGGCGGAGTTGGGGCTGAGCTCTCGCTATACATGTAAGTACAGGATGAGCAAAGGGTCGTCCGACAAACATGAACACACAAACAGCACATCGACCCTCAAAATGATATGATCCATGTTCTGGATCATAGTGCACCTCCCACGTCGGGGAATCCACAAAAACCACGAACGTCACCATCTGAAGACGTGACGGAAAGAAAAGATAGAGGGAGTGAGAATCTTACTAAAGAATCTCAGTAGGGCAATCTCCTACCTAGGTGTCATCATCTACATCCTCAGGGACCTTGGGTTTCTTTGAAAAAGGTGAGCATGCATAAAATTCACTTATTAGGTTTTAAACTTAATTATCCAAGGTTCGTTCCTTTTAGGATGAGCCTTAATGTCATGGATGCAACATAATAAAGCATGAATGCATGAAGATGCAACAGGCAGAAATCAATTAAACATTCATAGAGATATCAACATCATACAGGTGGCATAAAGTGGCATATTCTTCTCATGTAAAAGCATTTCTCTTTCTGTAACTGCGTGACATTCAAAGCATAGTACTGTAACATAGGGATCACCCTAAAATCATCTCTAGGTTATAAGCTCATACCTTAATTAGTCATCACCAGTTCTTACTTATCATCTGATAAGCGTAATTACAATAATAATAATCATAACAGAACGCGTCGCATCAGTATCAAGTACACAGCAAATATTGTCCTCTTCGGGGCGTTACGTATCACCATCCCCCTCAAGGATTTGTTTCTGGGGCGTTATGTATCGTTGTCCCCCAGAACTTGTTCTTACAGTACTATGTCACATTCAAAAACTCATCTTTTGAAAACTTTCTAAGTTCCTCAAATTTGTCAGAAATTCGGCAGCATAAAGACAGCGCACCGAATTTCTTTCAAATTTGCTTTATGCCACATTCATATATATACATAGTCATGAGCATCACAATCATCATAAATTTTTCATAATAAAACATGCACTCACATGCAACACTAAAGCTCGTTATGCTCTTAAACCTATGGTGTCTTATGCTTTGACCCTTACGGGGCTCAAACTCGTGATATAATTATTCTAATATTCGCTATTAATCTTTTATGCACCTAAGGATTCATAACTAATGATTCTTACTAATATTTATATTTGTCAATGAATCTGGACAGCATCATGCTTTAAGGGCAGAAATTACATCTTGTGATTACGAGGGTTCGAGAAACTATGTCTTAGACCCTTTCTAAGTTCCATCTTCACCTAAGGTGCTATAAATCAAATCTAAACCAATTATGGGGCATTCCTATTCCTATGAACCAATTATAAACCATGTTTACTACATTACAAAGTTTCTGGATAGAAACAGAAAAACTAAATAATCTAAGTGTTCTAGAATTGCACTTTTACGGTTTTCTAGTTACTAGTTTCTCTATAGGTGCTAAAAATCAATCCTACTTCAAATGTGACCAAATTTTTCATAATTAATCAATCCTAAACTGAATGTTATCCCATCAAAACAGTTTTGGCAGTGGCTAAAAATAAATGGGTCAAAACTATGCTAAAACTCAACTTTACGATTTTTCTGTAAGACTAGTTTCTTTCCTAACATGCATAGAAAGGTTCCTACCTTATCATATATAATTTTTACACATTCTAACATGTCAAAACATCATCATACAGTAGTAAACATACCATGGCAGAATCGAAAAGCACAGGTTCCAAAGAACACATAATCTCACATTTTCAAGACATATAAATTACTAATTTCCCTTGGAATCATTTTAGGACTTCTAAGACTCTTTGAAAACCATTTTATTTCACAAGAAGGGACTAAAACTAACAATAGGGCAGTGGCTGATTTAAAACATTCTTAGAAGAAGTTTAAATTCATAAATTTTGTTGGTAATAACTTTATAGAACTCTTAGGGCCTAAAGAAAATCTTAGAATATAGATTATTGGCCCTTGCGACTAGATGAAACTCACATCAAGTTCATCATCATCACATGACCGAAATATGCATCCATGAGGATGTCTCCATAACCAACTTTAACTTGAGATAAAAGGGGAAAGTCTTTGAGTTCTATGGTCTTTAAGTGATGACGAAAAGTAAATGTGCTATGCATTCCATTTTAGTCTTCATTATAAAGTAAAGTGAGAACTTCAAAATAAATATGAGATGCAAGAACTCGAAATATAAATATGCAAGACTTGAAAATAAATATGCAAGACTTAAAAGTAAATATGCAAGTTCATTTTATCTTTTAGGATATAAGTGATGACTTAAATATAGATATGCTAGACAAGGAAACATAAACGTGAATGCAAGTCCAATTCTTTATGTTAGTGCTCTAGGCTCCACAACAATCGACTTTAAGGCCAAAATAGGCGAGCTTCGAGATTATTTATTATGTGATATGAGAATGTAACTCTTGTTTTAATCTTTACGTTTTTAGGTGATGGCCAAAAATAAATATGCTAAGCAAGGAAAGTAAATATGCACGTTCTTTTTTACATCTTTACTAGAGCTCTTATAAGACTTTAAAGGAACATAAGGCTTAACCCAAACTCATCATGACAAGATAAAGTGAACTTTAGAGTTCCTAGAACACAAAACAACATTTCTTAAAAATAAAACCATACGAGAGCTATATAACATTTTTATGAAAACTCAAGCTTTAGAGATTTCCTTGTGATGAACATGAAGTCATCATCTAGAACTCTCATCATCAAGCTATAATGTTGGGCCATTCAACATGCATGGCCGAAAATTTAAAAGAAAGAAAAGGAAAGGAGCCGAAACCATGAGCAAGGAAAGGAACCATTTTGGAACTCTAGAGACCATGATCTTGATGATGTATTAACACCAACATCATGAGTCCTCATCATCGAGTTCATACATTCACTTTAGAGCATCATCAAAGTTAAGTTCTCAAGATCAAGAAAGAAAGAAACCAAAAACATCTTTTACTCAAGAACCAAGATCAAGCTTTCGAGGTTGCTCAAGTGATGAATATCATCATGACATCTTCATCATCAAGCTCTCATTTCCAAGCCCTTCAAGGCTCTTAGCCGAAAAGAAAAACAAAGAGGAAGAGAGAAGATCTAAAAGATTCAAAAGAAACTATAAAATACATAATTAAATAAGAACTTTTAATGAATGAAACACTTAAAATAAAATCCCTACCAAGTGATTGAAGGTTGAGATGAGTGAAAAAGTTGAAGAAGAGGAACTCTTGAACTTGAGAGAAAAAGAAAGGCTTTAAGGTGCTCTTGAAAACTCAAACTTGGCAAATGAACTAAAAGTGATTCAAGTTCATCCAAGCATGCTATTTATAGAGGAATGAAGCAAATGAAATGTGTAAATGGAGGAGGAGGTTTTGGCCAAGACCATGTGCTCCATGAGGTGAGATGTTGTGATCTTGAAGTATGGTGAGGTATGGTCCAAGGTATGGTTCAAGGTATGGCTCAAGGCATGGTTCTATGAGTGTTTGAATTTTCAAACATGTGATTGGATTAGGGGAGGTAGTGGACGAATTGCATCAGCCAAGGGAAGGAGGATTTGCACATTTTAATTTTGGTTTAGAGTTGTGTTTAGGTGTAGTTTTGATTAGACTTAGGATTAGGAATTTGTAAGTAAATGTTTAGGTGAGATAATGGTTAGTTAGAGACTTATAAGACTAGACTTAGGAGGTGGTCGTACTAAATTAATGGAGTCAAACTCCATTAACTAGGAATCCAATGCCAACACAATTCCTTGATTTAGGGAAATTGGAGAGAGAAAACATTATTCAAGATTCCAAGACTAGGAATCTTGGGTTTTAAAAAGAGATTTAGATTTAATCTAAGAAATTTTAGGTTCTAATTAATTTTAATAACTTGTTTTGACTCTAGATTAATTATGAAAATTAATTAATCTTCGATCAGAGCCTAATATTGCTTAGGCTTGCTTAATTACATCATTAAGCTCAAACGATACTACCTAGGGGCAAAATCGTAATTTTGCACAAAAACTACCCAAGACCACCGGGACTTAAACCGATACTTTTAAACACATGAAAATATCATTTTAAACCTTCGGGGAAAGTTGTGGGCTCTAACGGCACTTTTACCCGCGTAAAAACGCTATAGGGGTATTTTGGTCATTTTGGCCCGAAACTGCAAAAATCAAGATTTTCGTTTCCGAAATCACTCAAGGACCATCAAATCCCCTTCAAGCATTGAGTTGACCCTTCGAGGACTACCGGGCCGGCTATCCTCGAATTCCGGGCAGAAAATGACCTTAGGGGCATTTTGGTCATTTTTTCTCAGACAGAAAATCGAAGCGTTACAACACCTGGTCAGTTAGAATTTTCCAACTCAATTGCAGCATCGAGGTCTACATGGGTAACCAAGAATGTTCCCTTTCATATAGACTTTGGCTTTCCAGTCATCAGTTTTGCTCGATGTAATGACCCATTTTTTTTAGTATTGTATGTGATGAAATAATTAAATGTGAATAATCTATAGGAATTTTGAGAATTTCGACAGACATAGTTATGATCACAACAATATGAGGAGTTTGTAAAAAGAAAATTAATTTATTATTATTAAAAATTTAATATAATGACATTTTAATCGGGAATATAGATTGAGGCCCTATAAATGGTATATGGACATAGATAAAAATAAGGATAAGGGTATATATATATATATATATATATATATTGAACCTAGTAAAGTTTCTTTATGTCAATCGGATATCAAAATAGTAATGATCGGTACATTGAAATAGTAATAATTGGTACAATGAAATTGATGTAAATAATGTATATTATCAGATCTCATATAATTTTTACTCAGGATAGTCATATATATATAGACATTTCTAATGCAGTTATAAGGAAAATTGATCCGATAATAGGCATACTACTTACTTTCTCTCCAAGTAAGTGTTTCGATGTATAGAAAATGAAAACGGGTAGCATTTTCTCTTTCTCTAGACAGCAACCACGTTGCCTTCTTCTTCCTTCATCTTCTTCATTTTTTTCTTCTTGAATTTCCTATGAAGCCTCCAAATTCTTGAAGGTTTTGCTTAGGTAAACTCTTAAACTAGTTTAAGAACACTTCCTCTACGTCAAACTCAAGCCAAAACCTTGTTTTCCCCTTCAAATTTATCCAAACTTAGAAAATGGGTTGGAAGCTTGTATTAGAGGAGAAAAAGGTAGAGAAAGGTTTAGCAAAAAGCTTGGAAGAGAGGTAGGAAAAATCCATGTCTATTGCTTGGTGATTGTTTGGCTATTTTTGCTAGATAAACTCTTTAAATATGTTTGAAATTATGTGTGTGAAATCTGAAATTTATTTTCAAGATGCATATATGAGTTTGATAGGTGTAAAAGATGCCATGGATAAAAGTCTTGTAAATTGATTAAGTTGATGAAAGAGATTTAACTATGTAATCGAAGAGATTTTTGGTTCTTTAAAAAGAATGAGGTACTAGGAGATTTTACAAGAATATAATCAGAAATAATTTTATAAATTCTGAAAGATTAGTATTTTGAAGTATGATGATAAAGTTTTATGCAAAAGGATGAGATTTTGATTCATAGAAGAAAAAGCTTTGAAATCTATGAAAGATACTTGGTTTAATATCCTGGAAGTTTTAAGAATTACTAAGTAAGGAGTCCTATAAATTTCCATAGTGAATAAATCTCATAAAAGATTAGCAGACTTTCTAGGAATATTTCATCATAGCTTAACAAATTTTATAGAAAAATCTCATAGCAATCTAATAGATTTTATCGAACATTCTCATAAAAAGTTTAGTCATTTTCTTTTAGAAAAATCTCATAAAAAGTTTAGTAGATTTTACCAATAAATCTCATAAAAATTAAAGAGAGACTTTAAATAGGATATTTCATAAGACTTCAGGATATTTTGAACAAAATATCTCATACGAATCCAAGAGAGTTTAAAGAGAAGAGTCTCACCGAAATTCAGGAGACTTAACAGAGAAAATCTCATAAGAGTTGAGGAGATTTCAAGGGAATCTCAAAGCAAAAGTATGAGAAATAGAATTATTAAGATGAGATTTTACCTAATAACTACGAGATGTCCTAAATAAATGATAAAGTTTCATATGAAGAAAGGAAATCTAAGAAAATAATGCAGAAATAAGCCTTACGTAATATCAATTATTTGATTCTAAGCTCATGGATTCAAAGGGGTTGTAGTAAACATACTACACTGATTGAACTATATAAGGTTGCAACATGACGATGTTACATCGTTATAAGGAAAGTGATGGATTGAGAATAGCATGCTATTGTGATGTGATCTATATAAGGTTGTAACACGACGGTGTTACATCATTGGCAATACATTAGATGAGAAGTATATCAGGAATCCTATGAGTTCTATCATCAAGCCTAAACTTTTACTAATAAGATTGTGTCAAAGAAGTAATGACATAAGCAAACTAATTATTGAGAATAGCAGGCATTTGTGGTCTATATCAGGATGTAGTACGAGGTACTACATCAAGTGAACTATATCAGGTTGTAACATGAGGTGTTACATCATTGGCAATATATCAAATGAGAAGTATATTAGAAATCCTATGATTTTATTCTCAACCATAAATACACTCATAATACTATGTTAAATAAGAAAGGAAACAAGTAAACTATTTATTTTAAAGGGAATTGAAGATACTTTAATTATTTTAATCCTATGTCAGATATCAATGTGTATTAGACTAGTGTTTTTTCTACTGGGAATCTTTGATTCTTGTTCCTACTATTATCATATTCTCATATAGATTGTAATGATGGTGATTATTTTGTGGAGATTCTTGGTTGGTATTAGCATTATGGTCTAGACCTTTTGATGATCCAATGATATAGAATTTAATCAGTTCTTTTTATTTTCTTTTAATGACTTTTGAATAGTACCCTACCTAGACTAGAGGGTTCCTGCGTGAACCAGGGTCACTCAAAGAACCATGCTTGAAGCCATACCTTGAACCATACCTCACCATGCCTCAAGACCACATTATCTCACCTCATGGAACTCATGGGGGCTGCCCTCCATGCTGTATGGCCGAAGCCTTCCTCTTCATTTACACCCTTCATTTGTTTCATTTCTCTATAAATAGCTTGCTTGGGTGAACTTGTATCATTTTCGGTTCATTTGCAAAGTGTAAGTTTTCAAAGAACACTTCAAAGTTTCCTTTTTCTCTCAAGTTCAAGTCTTCAAGTTCTTCAAGTTCTTCATCCTCTTCTCTCATTCCAACCTCCTAATCACTAGGTAGGGATTTTCTTTCAAGAGTTCTTTCATTTAAAGTTCTTAATTTCTTTATGTGTTCGTAGTTTCTCTTGAATCCTTTCTAGAACTTCTTTTCTTTTTCTTCTCCTCCTTGTTTCGGCCATGAGCCCTTTGAGAGCAAAGGAATGAGAGCTTGATGATGAGGTTCCATGATGATAATGTTCATCACTTTGATGATCTCTAAAGCTTGATCTTTGTTCTTAAGTTAAAGATGTTTTCTTTGTTCTTTCTTCTTGAACTTTGAAACCTCTCACCTTGATGATATTTTAAAATGGTTAACATGAACTCAATAATGAGAACTCATGATGTTGGTGTTAATGCATCATCAAGATCATGGTCTCTAGAGTTCCATGTGTCTCTTTCCTTCTCCAACAATTTCGGTTCCTTTTCCTTTTCTTTCTCTAAGGTTTCGGCCATATTGGCCAAGGAAGTTCACAATGGCTTGATGATGAGAGCTTCTAGATGATGACTATGTGTTCATCACAATGAGGCCTCTAGAGCTTGAGTTTTAATAAAAATGTTATTTATGTTTACATTTCAAAAAAAGAAACTTTGTGTTTTAAAGAACCCTTGAGGTTCACTCTTGTTTTTACTTTACCTTGACATAATAAGTTTGGGTTGAGGTTTAAGTTCCTTTAAAGTCTTGTATGAGCTCTAATAAAAAATAAAATGAACTAACATTCATATTTAAATTCAAGCTTATGCATTGCATGTTTAATTTGAGCTTTGCATTCATATTTAATTTCCAAGCCATCACTCAAAGTTAAAGGCTAAAGAATGGAGTGCATCTCATATTTATATTCTTGTCTAGCATATTTACCTTTCATCACTAAAGAACGTAAAGATTTAAAATGAGGTTTGCACTATCACCTAACTAAATCTCAAAGCCTTTCTATTTCGGCCTTAAAGTCAATTGTTGCTGGGCCTAGAGCACTAAAATAAAGAAATAAACTTGCATATTTATATTTCAAGCCTTGCATATTTATATTCCAAGTCTTGCATATTTATTTTAAGCCTTACATTTTTATATTCAAGTCTTGCATATTTACTTTAAGCTCTCACTTTATTTGGTAATGAAGAATAAAAATGTAGTGCATAGCATGTTTAAATTATGTCATCACTTAAAAGACCTTAGAGCTCAAAGACTTGCCCATTTTATCTCAAGTTAAAGTTTAATGAGGGAGCATTCTTTGAATGCATGATTTCGGCCATCTAGTGATGATGAACTTGGAATGAGTTTCATCTAGCTTCAAGGACCAATAAGTCAAGTTTTAAGAATCCTTTTAAATCTCATAAATTTTTTTAAGTTTAAGACCAACAAGGTTCTATGAATTTAACACTCTTTTAAGGAGAGATCAAGTGGTCACTGATCGAAGGATGTTTTATTCTCTTTCACAAAATAAAATGGTTTGCAAAAGAGTTTTAGAAGTCTTGAAAATGATTCCAAGAGAAACTAGCAACTTAAAGTGTTTTAGAAAATATCAAGTTATGCATCTTTTGGAAACTTAATGTTTCGATTCTTCCATGATGTGTTTGTTGCCATGTGATGATGTTTGATGTGTTTGAATGAGTAAAAATTATGTATGATGAAGTAGGAACATTTCTATGCAAGTTAGGGAAGAAACTAGCTTTCTAGGAAAACTGTAAAGTCAAGATTTAGCATAGTTTTAATCCATTTAGTTATGGACACTGCCCAAACTGTTTCAATGGGGAGATAATCAGATTAGGATTGATTAATCACGAAAAATTTGGTTACATTTGAAGTAGGAATGAATTTTGGCACCTATAGAGAAACTAGTAACTAGAAAACCGCAAAATCGCAATTCTAGAACTCTTAGAACATTTAATTCTTAGAAACTGTCCAGCAACCTTATAATATAGAGAACATGGTTTATAATTAGTTCCTTGATATAGGAATGACTCATAATTGGTTTAGGTTTAACTTATAGTGCCTTAGGCGAAGACAGAACCAAGAAAGGGTCTAAAACGCAAGTTCTAAAACCCCGTAATCATAAGTTTATAACGCTGCCCCTAAGGAATGATGTTGTTCAGATTTAATAGAGAGCATAAACAAATGATAAGTTTTGATAAGAGAGAACCCTTAGGTGCATAAAAGTTTGATAGGAGATGATAGGTTAACTACATCACGGGTTTAAGGCCCGTAAGGGTCAGAGCATAAAATACCGTAGGATCAAGTGCATAACAAACTTTTGATGTTGCTTGTGAAAGTATGAGGATGATTATGTGAATGCATGACATTATGATGAAGGATGCATGTTTGATTGACTCATGTGGCATAAAGAAGAATTTGGAAGAAATTCGGCATGTCATGATTATGCCGAATTTCTGACAAATTCGGGACTTAGAAAGTTTTTGAAAACCTATGAAATCTTTATGAGGTACTAAGATGGGTTCTCGGATAACACCGGTTCAGTCGAGCACCTCCAGAGAACTCATGTGACATCAGTACCAAGATTAATTCTTGGGTGACACCGGTTCGGCCGAGCACCCCCAAGAAATGCCCTCCAGCCCGTACTGGAAAAGTCGGGATTATGTTTATGATTATGTTACGCTTATCGAGATTGATAAGTAAGAACTAGTGATGACTAGTTGAGGTATGAGCTCATAACCTAGAGATGTGACACGTTCTGGGTGACACCGGTTCGGCCGAGCACCCCCAAAGCGCTTGTCTTTTAGGGTGGCCTATGAGGAAGTTATGATGATTATGTCACAAAGAGAATTTAATTGCCACTTTATGCCACTATTATGATGTTCTTAAATATATGATGATTATTCTTGCATTAAGTAGAGCCATGCATACATTCTTTAATATGCTTGCATCCATGTCATTAAGAATCATGCTAAAATGAACGGACCTTGGCTAAATTATGTTTTAGAACCTAAAAATGGACTTAATGCATTCTCACTTATTTCGTTTACTAAACCCAAGGTTCCTGAGGACGTAGATGATGACACCTAGGTAGTAGGAGGCCCTACTGAGATTCTTTAGCAAGATTCTCACTCCCTCTATCTCTTTCTTTCCGTCACGTCTTCAGATGGCGATGTTCGTGGTTTTTGTGGACACCCCAACTTGGGAGGTACATCATGATCCGAACCACAGGTCATACCATTTTGTGGGCCGCTGCGTCGTCCGAGTGTTTATGTTCATTGGACGGCCCTTTAATCACCCCGTACATAGCCACCGATTCTCTCCTGTCTCACCCTACAGCGATGACTTCGTGTTCGAGCGCGCACGTCCTCGAGAGGAGCGGATCCGCCGCACCCCACCGACGGCCTCTGCCATCCGAGACTACCCACAGTATGTACCCCGCTCGCCCTCATCATTCTCCGAGACGGACCCTTCGGAGGATTCTGCCACTCAGGTACCCTCCGAGGGATCCTCCCCCACTGTGCTGATGGACGTTGGGGAAGGTAGCGAGGCTTCCGTCGCTCAGCCAGTACGTGGAGGACGGGTGAGGATGACTCCCCGCCGTGGAGCTCATGCCCGACCGATGCAGCGCATCGCCACCCCGGCCAAGATCGCCCAGTGGATCAGGTACATCCCTCCTTTCCAGAGAGGCCCGCAGTAGGAGACGACCGTCGCGGTTCTGGTGCTCGAGCTTGACTAGACTAGGATAGCCTTCTTTTGTCTTTGGGGCTATCCATTTGTAGGCGCACTAGAGTTAGGAGAGTTTCCTTTATCACCTTTGTTGTGCTTTCGTTTCCATGTATTTTCATTCTAGTTGTACTACACTAAGTCTCACTCTTTATGAGTGAGCATATCATATATTATATAAATATGCAGTTCAATGTTATTATGATGTGCCTTTATTTGTTTATGTAATGTTGCTATGCGATGCTTGCTTTATCACCTTTCGTGCATTACTAATAAACGCGTCACGTGGCTCTCACTTTGCTTTTATAATTCAAAAAAAAATTTACCAGTATTTCCGCTAAGTATTTTAAAGTAATAAGGAAGCTATGACGTAACAGACTAATGATTAACCTAATTAAGTTCTAGAGTATTGGGTTAAAAATTAGGATGTTACAGTAAGGGTTTGATATAGTTATGGATACTGTTGATTTGTCATCAGTGTCTATAATTATATATTTTTGAAAAAATATATATGTTCAAATTTAGTGCTCAAAGAGAGAGTGTTCTATGTTTAGCATGAAAAGCAGGCTCATATTTAATAATATATATACTCCTCTAAGATCAAGTAGAGTTTACAAGCAACAACTACTCACTATAAGGTTATGGCTTAAGCATAGCTTTATAGTGTGAAGGATGTTATACTCGGGGCTTATACAGTAAGATCCATTTCCCTTCATAGGGCCTCTTTCCCAATATGGGTGGTTTATGAAGTACTTGGAAAACTGATGACTGCTCACCAAGTGGAGCACCTGTATTTGAAAACTTGGGACATTCTAAATAACAGGCACATTATATTCCATGGAAGAAGATAAAGTAGAGAAGGGGGGATCTAGATCCTTACAAAGCAAATTACCACAAGTATCATCAACTTAAGTGTCAATGACATCAATGCCAAACACAGAGTGTTTCTCATGTGGAATTTCATAGCATTGGATAAAGAAAATTAAACCTTCATGTCTCCATACTCCATGAATAATGTGCCAGCATGTAAATCAGTTAAGGTTCTAGTAGTTTTCAAAAATGGTCTACCAAAGATTAATGTATGCTGGATGGCATTAATGTCATTTTCCATTGCAAGCACATAGAAATCAGTAGGGAATATTAAATCATTTACCTGTACCAGAACATCTTCCAATACTCTTTCTGGCTTGGTAATGCTGTGGTTGGCAAACTGAATTTCCAACCTGATTAGGTTGAGCTCTCCAAAGTTCAGGGAATGGTAGAGAGACATAGGCATAACATTAACGCCAGCTCCGAAGTCATCTAGGGCCTTCGTGATGTGCAAGTTCCCAATAGTGCAAGGGACACAAAATATACCCCAGTCCTTGCACTTGGGTGGTAGATTGCCTAGCTAGATAATGGATGAGGCATTTACTCCCATAGTTACGATGTCCTCCCCACTGCCCTTGGTCTTCCTCCTATTGGTGTACAAATCTTCCAAGAATTTTGCAATTTAGGAATTTGCTTGATTGCATCCAACAAGGGAATATTCATTATAAGTGTACATTTCTATACATATTTTGTACCCTATTCTTATTTTCCTTGCTCTCTTTTATGCTTAATTATATGCATTTGTCTTATGTTTGAGTTTGGACATTGATTTGAGCATTAATGAAAATTTTCTGCATAATTGCGCTTGTGTCACTATTTTGTATTTTATACTTAACGAAAGTTGTAGACCTCTAAAACTTATGATATTTGGCTTGTAGGAAAGATAAGAGGATTATCTACAATTTCACGAAAGTCTCAAAAGCTAGATAAAAAATCTAGTTGGTCAAAATAAGCCTGGAAGTCATAACTGAGGTGTTGAATTCCCAGATTGGGCATACTCCAATAATTAGGGCATTACTCTCTCATTCGAAATCACAATTAGGGAAATAAGGTGTCCGTTTTGAATAGAACAAAAATATCTAGCAACTTTTATGAAGACGCCAAGAGCTAATTCAGTTATTTCAGGGGTTAAAAATTGAAAATAGTTGCTACAGCGAGAAAAGGCTGCCGCGGTAACCCTTGGTGTTGCTGTTTGCAACTTTTGGTTCAGACAGGCTTGTTGCAGCTAGTAGGTAAAGATCTATGACAATTTTGTATGCGTTTTAATGAGTTTTTAGGTCTTTAAATGATCCTCAAGCCCATAGAATAGAAACACTGTAATGCCCCAATTTTTCCTTGTGTACAAATAACCAAAATGCTCTTGAGGTCATTTCTGTCTGGAAAACGAGGACAGTCGGTCCTAGCTAACCTTAAGAAGTTAGTTTTACAATTGAAGGGGATTAATTGTGTTGTGCATGATGTCAAAGGTGAAAATCTCAGTTTTTGATTTTTTTCAAGGGAAATTACCAAAATAACTTGAAAGTTTGGAATATCATTTTTAAGAGTTATTTAATATCTGTATAAGTCCGGATGGTCCCAGGGAGTTTTTGTATAAAATTACCATTTTGCCCCTAATTAAGGGCATAATAAGCTTAATTGCATGATTAACAAAACCTAAGTAATATTATGCTCTAATTAAATGTTAATTAATTTTAATTATTAATCTTGAGTCAAAATAATTAATTGAGGTTAACTAGAGTTTAAGATTGCTTAGAGAAAGTTTAATTCCTTTCTAGAATCAAATGGTCTTCAAGTCAAAAAGTAAATAGTGTACAATCCCATGATTTAAGAAAACATGCTAGCATTTGAAATTCAAATTTATTGAGTTTAATTCAAATTAAATGAACTTAATGTTTATGACCACTCTCTAATCATGGTATTGAAATTCCTAATTACACGATTATCAACCTAAATACCTAACTACCCATTCCTAACCTTTTTCCTAATTAAATCTACCTCTAATACATATCCTAACCTACATTAAAAATGAAACTTGGCCCCCAAGTTCATCTAGAAGGCCATGGCATTTCCCTCCAATTTCATCCTCTCATGTTCCAATTTTTCTATAAATACACATGCAAGGAAACTCTTGTGACACCATTTGTTCATTTCTTACAATCTTGGTTTAAGATTCCTCAAAATTTCTCTCTAGTTTCTCAAAGAGTTCTTCTTCTTCTTCATTTCTTCCACTCACCATCACCTCTTAACCTCAAACCACCACTCAACCACCATAGATCTTCCTTTGAACACCTAACCTCTCCATTTTCAAGATCAATCCAAAGACATAGCTCCATTCCTCTTTTTTTCTTCTCTTAGCCAAAATTACTTCCTTACTTCAAGGAGGAATTATTCTTCTCATCTCAAGACCAAGCTCTCTCTTTTCTTTGGTAGAGAGTTGTTTTAAACATTAAGATTATATTAATTTATATTGCTCTTGGATTAAGATGTTATAATGTTGATTCTTCCTTCCTCCTCCTCATTTTTGGTCCTTTTTTTCATTTTCCTTTCTCTTTATTTTCAGCCTTGATGGCCTTCATATTGGAGAAACCATGGCTTGATGATGAGGATCGTGGGTGTTGGTTGTAAAACCATCATTTATTTGACCTCTAAAGCTTGAAGGTTTCACTTCTAAGAGTTTTTGGCAAACAAAGATATTATGTTGTTTTAAAGAGTTAAATGGTAGTCTTGAGCCTAGGACTCAAAGAAATAATAAATGGATTGCATTCATATTTATATTTCAAGTCCTTGCATTGCATATTTATATTTAAGCCTTACATTAGCATATTTATATTTATGTCATCACCTAAATAGTTAAACTCGAAGCCTACCTATTTCAACCTTATAGTTTATTGTTGATTTAGAGTGAATACTCTACGGGACTTAGAGCACTAAAATAAAGAATTGCACTTGCATTCATATTTATATTTCTTGCCTAGTATATTTACTTTTCAAGGCATCACCTAAACTTAAAGATTAAAACTAGACTTTGCATTTTCATATTTATATTCAAGCTTTGTATATCATATTTGTGTTTCTCTTGCCATCACTCTATAATGCCAAGATTAAAATGAAGCTTACATTGCACGTTTAAAATTTATGTCATCACTTAATTAATCTAGTGCTCAAGACTCACCATTTCAACTCACATGGGAACTTTGACTCATGGGATATATATCTTTATAAATGTAAATATCCTTTTGTTAAGCTCTCTAATGATGCTACTAATTTAAGGTTATTATTTGTGTTACTATAGGAATAAGAATTGATTATAAGAGCATTCCTTGATCTAGAATTAATCCTAAGAAAGACTAGTTACTAGAAATACTCACTTCGCAATTTTGTATGCTCTTAGGAAATTAAATTTTGGTCGCGGTCCAAACCTTTCTAGAATTGATGTATGTTGTTTTGAGTGCTTTTAACATGCAAAATGTAACACCCTCCTAATTACCATATTTTACTCGAGTATCCAAACAGTAATTAGAAAAGTATTACTTACATTCACAATCTATACTAGTCGAAAATAATTGAAATCAAATAATTCAGACAAATATATGGCTAAACTCGTATATACATATATAAACATCATTTTTAAGTTTGCAATATGTACATCGTACCGAGAAACATACTAGTTAATGTCTAAGCTAGTCAGGAACTCAGTTCACAAAAAGGAAAGAAACACCTCCAGTATCTAGTCTAACCTACTCAAGGTCAAGGTCCAGCAAAATTTTATACAACCAGAATTGAACCTCATAACATTTAATTAGATCAAATCTGCAGGCTAGCAAGGCTCTAGTACTAAACTACCACTATATACTTAACAGGAGTCCCTGAAGATCTCACGTCCTACTAGATAAAACCATTGGCTATCGGTATGATAGCCTCACCTCCGCCAGGGGCATTAGGACCCTCAGGTGGATCAGAATCTGAAGATGAGGATGAAGAGGGATCATCTCTTTGGAGGGTGCCGGTGGTGCAAAGGGACATCAAATATCACTGGATGTGCCAAGTGGAGAGGCACACCATCATAAGGGAAAGCAGGGTCAAAGTCAGCGGTAAATACAGAGGTACTAAAAGAACGGCCAAAAAACACATAAGCTCGGACTTGCGAGTAACCCACTACATAAAGAGAGTCGAGAACGGAATCATAATGCCACACCCACTGTGGCGAGTCAAGGTAAAATACTAGTGATGGCATCTGCTGGATCTAAATAATATAAAGTAAATAAAACCATAGGGATGAGAATATTATAAAATTCTCAGTAGGGTACTCCCTCAAATGTGAACATAATATAACCAGTAAATTCATTCGTATTGAATTCATCATGCTAAATTATATGCATAAATACTACTGTGCATAATTCATATAAAGCCGAATGCAAAATGGTAGTAATCAAGTGTTTTTCTCTTGTAACTCGTGGAATTCAACTTAATGCAATTATCTCTTTTCAGTAACATAGGGAAGGCTTAACCTCATATCAAGTGGTATCTGTAGTGTAGTCATTCCCCAAGAACTATTGATTACTATGACATGAGCTCATTCCTATATGTCGATACGTCTATCGACTCATCAAATTCCTAGGGAAGCTCTTACTTTTGCCTTCCCCTCTTAATCACACAAGCCTTGTTTCTATTTTCTTCATATGTTAAAAATTGCACAACTAAAAGTCATGTTATTTTTCTTTTCTTTTCCTTTATCCTCACAATAATCACATAGTGTACTTCTCTTTTCAAAAGCCTGCTTAGATAACAAGTAGGAATACAATTATGTTGGAGTCTCATCCATATCTCATCAACATTTCTTTCAAACAATTAGCATGCATTAACATGACATATACTTGCATCTATAGCCATTCTATCATTAGTTCAAGACATTCTTACCATTTTCAGCAATTAGCATATTTATCACTTTAGAATTCAAAATTAATTTCCCCATCAAACAGCCAATTCAAGAGTCACAAAAATTTCCTATGACACCTTCATATGTCTAAAGGATCCGGTAAAATTTTCATAACAATCAGAGTTCTATAACCATGTCACTAAATTCTACAAATTTAGTGGTCACAGCATACCTTTTCACAGCCTCGGACAAGGTTCTCCTAATTTTTAAATTTATCATATGATGGAATCAACCCAAGATAAAATTTACAGTTACACTTCAAGATGTTGGTAACTCCCTATAAAAATTTCAATATAGAAATCACTCGTTTAGTATGATAATAAAATCATACAATTTCCCTGCTTTAGTTTCAGAAATCTAGACAGCATGAGATCTATTTCGGTTTCTGATTTTTTTAAGATAGTATTCCTTGAAACCAATGGTCAAGGAATTGTAGATATTTCAATAGGTTAGGACCAACATATATTTTTTCCAGGCAATGAATATCACTGTAAACATGTCTATAAATTCATGAAACTTTGCTCTCTGCAGGAAAATCGAAAATCCAGCACTCTAACTAAAACTTCTTTTGATGAAATGAGTTATCCAACCTCATCCAAACCCTTCACCAAAATTCATACATCAACAACCATATATCATTAACCATCACAATGAAAAATTTTGAGCAGAACAGGTCAGAGATGTAAAATATAAATTTGGCAAGAAAAGACCAAATAAAACCCTACTATTGGAAGCAAGTGATGTCTTTGTCCCTGGTATGCTTCAAGATGATGCCCTCCACTTCAAGGCTCTCAAAACACACCCAAAACCCTTTACAAACAGTGAGGTACAAGGGATCAAGATTGAGATTTGGTGAGTGATTGAGATTCTAATCGGTTATATGTGTAGATATTGAGGTGTAGAATAATTTTTGTGAAGGAAACTTTGGATTTTGGTAACTCTAAGCTAATATATATGGAGTTGAAAGCAAGTTGAAGCTCTTAGCCATGGAAGAAATGGAGCTGCTGTATTCTTGAAGATATGGCCCAGAATGAGCTTCTTAAAAAAGCCAAAAATGATGTTTATCTTGTATTAAAGTAATGAATAAAATATATTATGTTTAGATAATTACAAAGCCAGTAAAGTAAAATGAATGGTTGTGATTCAATCTTGTAATTCAATATTGAATCTTAACCATTCATTTGATTTGAAGGGATAGGTTTATTTGTTTTGTAGAGATCTAACTAGTTTTCGGTGTTAGAAATCACACACCGAAATTTCACTAAACGGGTGAAACAGTGTACCCGAGTAATCAAACATTGCCTGAAAAATATTTTTGGGTATAAAATCTTTAATTTTATCTATTTCTAACCATAATCATATAATTTCTCAATTTTGAGCATCTCCGGGGCCCAATTCTAGGATTTCGGCTGTCCCAACGGGCCTGCAGGGCCCGTAAAACACTATTCACTTTTTTTTTTTTGCTTCCTTGAATCCTTCTCATCATTTCTACATCTATCAAAATCTTAAAATTCTCATTAATAAAACCTCATTTAATTTCTAAAGAGAATTAGAGTGTTACACAAAAATTGTTATTAATGGGTATGTTATTCATTTTTTATAGTTAAGAGAAGTCTAGTAATTAGAAAGAATTGAAAAATGTGAATTCTAGGACTCTTTAAAATAAAAAATATATATTTTCCTTCCATCATGTGATACTTAGGTAAAAATGGCATTTAAAACTTAGTAAATATGTAGGAATCACCTATAATTGGTTTAGAAATTAATTTTAGCATCATAGGAAAAGTCGGTAAAGAGAAAAGGGAATGATCACTTCGTTTTAAGCTTAATCTCCTCATATGAGATAAAACATGCTTGTACATATGTAGTGAAATTATTCTCAATTCAAGTCCGTTTCTATGCTTTGTTCCATAAGTATATATACATGCTTTGCTTGAAATAATATTCACTTTCTTTTTGGCTCAGTCTTTTCCTAAAAGATAAATCATGTTTGCACATGCAAAGTGAAACATTATTCTTGCTATAAGTTTGTAACATACTAACCGGATTTGATGTAACACCCCTTCCTACTATAGTGCTATGCTTGAGTCATAACATTACAGTAAGTAGTCGTTACTCATATCTTATCTTATAGATTTGCAATTTCTTAACTATATGAAATATACGTATAAGTTGTAATAAATATGAGCCTTGCACTAAGAACTATACTAACTTGTCGCAAATCAAAATCCTTACAACGTAATAGTCAACGTATAAAAATAGCAGAAATGTAATGCGCATCTTAAGAAGTCGGCCACACAATAACTTACATCTTATATCACATCCATAGTAAGTTAAGTCACACAGTTATACTATATACATTCATACCTAAATACATATATGCTATAAACAACCTTACCCTGGTCCTCGCAGTGACCACCTAATCCGGGTTAGGGCCTAACAAAGTATAAGCAACTACAGACAGATAAACTAACTCCTTCAATCAGTGGCTCTTCAAAAGGTCAGATGTAAGAGCTTATGACGGTCATATAATGTGAAGGAATCTAGGTCATGCTATGTCTATAAGTATTAGGGATATGAGACTCAGCAACCAGATACAGTAACCCTAACTTTGGGTCATCATGCCACTACAGCTCAGGCATCTCGAGAAAGAACACGACCGAGGCCATCTATATAAAATACATCATACAGCAGGGATGAGAATCTATGATTCCCAGTAGGAAAAAATATACCAATCTACTACTCAATAATATTCAGCTTAATACCAGATAAGCAAAGTACTTCAATTATTTATAGAATGGTTTCATTAGTTAGAATCATTATTCCTTATGGCTTAATTTTATTAGAAAAATTTAAACTTAATGGTAGAACTCATAGAACTCTTCTGATATACTTCTCTTTGGATTGTACTATCAACAACGTAACGCCGTCATGTTACAACTTGATATAGTTCACTAGATGGAGTACGTCTACTACATCTCATCTAGAATAGCCTCGCTATTCTCAGTACATCCCTTTCCTTATAACGACATAACGTCGTCGCGTTACAACCTGATATAGTTCTAATGGCGTAGCACGTCTACTACTACCCGTGAATCCATGAGCTTACCACTAAGCAAATTACATTGCGCAAGATTTATTTTCTTAAGTTTCCTTTCTTTGTGTGCGCTTTTATTATTTGTACAAAACTTCTCTTAAAATCTCTTGAATATGTATAATGCCTCTCTTTAACTCTTTTGAGATATTTCCCGTAACATTTGGTATACTGTTGCGGTGTTTTTCTGCAAAGTCTACTAGGTTTTTAATAGATTTTATACCATCCAATTTTCTGTTACATCTCTTAGTTAACAATAGTTTTCATCAATTTTCCAACAATTGAACCAAGTTCCATGCAAAAGATTTTAAGCTATTACTATGAATCATTATTCCTTGGACAATAATTTCTCCTAAATTTTCAAAGCTACAAGTCAAGTTTTGCTTCCACTTTTCAAGCTTTGATTAATATGTTTAGCAAGATCATAGAACTTAAGAATTAATGCTGTAAAATTTTTGCACAATAAAATTCCAGCACATACCCACTTAGAGCACCTATTCATACAAACCAAGAACTAATGCTGTAAATATTTTAGGTAATAAAATTCCAGCACATGTTATATCACATAACACAAGAATTAATGCTGTAAGGATTCGCACATAAAATTCCAGCACACCAAAAATTCCAACACACAAGATTTCATCATGGTCCAAGCACTTATAAATTCTGCAATTCTAAAATAAAATTCATGTTCCAATATGCATAATCTCATCATAACTTAATCCATCACAAATTCTAAAATTCTGGTTTCAGATTTTTCAGTAACATAGCCACAAAAATTCAAGCACTTATCTTGGCAAAATAGTTAAACATCATGAAGTAAAAGAAAAGAATAATTTTCCTACCTTACTCCAAGTCTTTTCTCTAATTCTTTTTATTTATCAAGCCTCAAATCCCTTTCTTTTCAGCACCTATTTGTGCTACCATGTGAACCAAGTAAGAAAAAAAAAACAAAGTTTTCAATTGATCTTGATGTAGAGAAGATGTTCTTGAAGTAGTTTAAATGCTTACCTAAGAGTATCCTTTGTAGATATGGTGGTTTGATAGAGTTTTGCAAAGAGAAGAAGTTAGAAAATGGAGAAATGAAGAGGAAAGAAAGCAATGAGCAAGAAGGAGAGCAAAAACGTGGTTCTGTGAAAAGAACCGAGAAGAAATGAACTTTGTTGCTTTGTTTTCCTTTTTATAAACGTAGTGACTTGGAGAGAAAGTAAAGGAATTTTTATTTCCAGATCAATTTTCCTTCTATCGGTATTAGAAATATCTATATTTATTTGATTATTATAAGTAAAAATTTATTTAAGATATTGTAATGTCCATTAATTGAACCAATTTAGATGTTTCGGTATACCGATTATTACCATTTCAGTGTATCGTTTCTTGTTATTTCAGTACCTGGTTGACATAAAAAAAACTTTATCGGGTAAAGTTATCATTTTAATCTCAACCTAATTTTTATTTTATCCTAATATCATTTATAAGATCCCATCCTATATTACTGATTAAAATATTTATTATTCTAAACTTTTATTAATATTTAATTAATTTTCATTTTTTTTTTACGGAATCCTTATGTTGTTCTGATCCTGACTGTGTCGACCAAAATTTTTAAAATCCCTATTGATTACTCACAATTAATTATTTTATCAGAGAAAAATACAGATAGACGAGTCGTTACATTTGATCTGTTATGCTTTGTCAAGAAAATCAAAGGAGACATCAGTAGTTCTTCAAAGTATTTTCTTTGAATTGGTTTTGTTGTCATTCAAAACTCATGAGCACAAGAATTTTGGAGCTAACAAAATAAACAGCAGAAAATAAAAACAGTAAAATAAATTAATTAAAATAAAATAAAAAACTAGAATAAAATAAAAATAGGAAAAAAATAAATAACCATTTTTAATGCCTCTTTGGCAATGGTGCCAAAATTTGATGGAGGTTGTCGCCTACCTCCTCAAATTAGAATTTATTTCAATGCTAAGTTGCACAAAAAATATAGTAAAGGACACAACCTAGGTTGTCTCTCAAGGAAACTTCAACATTTAGTTGGAAAAATTGGGAGTTTGGAAGAATTAAGAATAAAGCAATTGAAATTAAAAGATAACAGCAACACGATAACAGCAATAGTGGAGAAAGCACTAGTGCAAGGTATTCCTAGAATTGGAAATTAATTATCATTGACCAAATATTAACCCCATTGGTGGCTGTTAGTAATAAATTACTAATCATTCTACTAGTGATCGATCGACCTCTAGAATTTAACCAATGCAAATAACTAATAAATGAGATCTCAATTTATTTAGAAATCACAATGATTTAATGAACCAATTGCTATAGGCTAATCGCCAATTGGGAAGTTAATTATAATATTCTCTCTCAAGCATAAACCAATAGATCTATCAATTTATGCCCAAAGGGTTTCCTTAAATGACGATTGTCAGTTTAATTATTCCAATAAAGAGTATATCAATCACCACAGTAATTATAGGAATAGAACTGCAGAACATTATGAAACCCGATGTATTTAATATTAAAAGAGGTCTCAAACATCATCTTAATCCATCTAAAAACCCTTACACTAGTAAAGAAATCTACTCCTCCATCTCTAGAGGATTACGATAATGAAGATAAAAGAGAACCTGAAAATAATAGCAATAATCCTTTCCACAATCTCCAAAACAAAGTACCTTCACTAATGGAATCCTATGAGAAAGAGAAGAATAGAGGAAAAGAAGATATACAGAGAAGATGGAGAGAGATGTAGAGAAAATAATAGCAGATAAAAGTGGCAACCTAAGAGTAAGTCAAAAGCTATGGTAAAAGTCTATAATAATCCTTTAAATACTACTCTCTAAAATAGCCCAAAATAGGGCCCAAATACAAATAAGTGAACTGCAATCCCATCATTACACCAGCGCTACAGCGCTTACTAGAATCATGAGGCCAAGAAATTAATCGTTGTTACTTTGTCGAGCATTGCATCGCTAAATAAACACTGCAACACTCACCTAAATATGAGCCTCTATGCTTTTTCTTCCTTTTCAGCTCCAAGCTACATCCCAGGAATTCTAACCTTGTTCTTGACATTTTACACTTGATCCAAAGCTCCTGTGTTCAAAACCATACTCAGAAATAAGTCAAACGCAATACGATGAAATTAAAAATCATCCCAAAATCGGTGCAAAAGCCATTAATTCTATCAAAATCACACAATGAGGAATAAATCAAGATCCTTATTAATTGCAACAACAACCCATTAAAACTCATATAAAAAGCTAAGGTTTGATAGTAAGATAAGTGGGATAAATTCCCTTTATCACAATCCTTCTTCTTGTACTCTTTTTATCCGCATCCATAGCATGCAAACGTCCTAAGCAAACACTAGACTCCATCACGCTTCCCACATGTCTACAGGCTGGATTTAACTGAATGGTTTGTGTTGAACTTTGCGTTTTAGGCTGGTTATTTCCTTAACTCCTGGGGAGGGCAATGACAAGGCACATCGGAGAGGGCGCTAAGTGTAACATCCTAATTTTTAACCCAATACTCTAGAACATAATTAGGTTAATAATTAGTCTATTACTTCATAGTTCTCATTTTTACCTTGAAATACTTAGCGGAAAATACGGTAAATTTTTTTTTTGAAATACATAGTGAGAGCCGCGTGATGCGATATAACATGTAACGAACAAAACATACATCTCATAACGTCATAGCATAAGGCACACCATGATTAACACTGAATATCATCTCATATATATATAACTTGCCCACTTATAAGTGTGGGACTTAATTTAGTACAAGGGGAAATACATGAAAGGAAATACAACATAAACATAAAAATGAACTACTCCCCTACCCGAGTGCATCTAATGGGATAACCTCTTAAACAAAAGAAGGTTTATCCCCATCTAAGTGGTGTGTGCTCTAACCCGGGCCATCCACAGCCTCCTACTGGCGACTATCCCTCGAGCGTGGCACGTAACCAGGAAACTGAGCAAGCTCCTCCGGCGTGAATAGGCGGGACGAGGCTCGGAAGTGACCTCCACGGCGTGGCCTCATCTCCGGTCATCGTGCAAGCCTCGGCTGACTCACGGAGGGCTCGCTACCCTCCCCAAGGTCCATGGGTATGGTGGGGGAGGATCCCTCGGAGGGTACCTGGGTTGCCGAATCCTCGGAAGGATCCGTCTCCGAAAAAGACGACAGGCAATGGGGCACATACTGAGGGTAGTCTCGAGCGGCGGACGTGGACGGTGGTGTACGGCGAAGCCTCTCCTCTCGGGGACGTGCGCGCTCGAACACCAGGTCATCGCCAAAAGGTGAGATGGGAGAGAAACGATGGGAATGTACAAGAGGAATGAAGGGTCGACCCATGAACATGAATACTCTAACCGTGCATCGACCCACAAAATGGAACGACCCATGGTCCGGGTCATGGTGCACCTCCCATGTCGGCGTGTCCACGAACACTACGAACGTCGCCATCTAAAGACGTGACGGAAAGAAAGAGATAGAGGGAGTTAGAATCTTGCTAAAGAATCTCAGTAGGGCCTCCTACTACCTAGGTGTCATCATCTACGTCCTCAAGAAACTTGGGTTTAATTATACAAAGGAGTGAGCACGCATTAAGTCCATTTTTGAGTTCTAAAACATGGTTTAGCCAAGGTCCATTCATTTTAGGATGGTCTTAATGTCATGAATGCAACATAATAGAGAATGTATATATGGCGCTACCTAATGCACATACATAAATCATATCATCAAGCATCATCATACTTAGTGGCATTAAGTGGCAATAGAAACATTCACATGGGACAAACTTAGTGACATAGTCATAATCATGAAACTTCTCTTCCTCATGGGCCACCCTAAAAGACAATCGAACTAGGGGTGCTCGGCCGAACCGGTGTCACCCAGAACGTGTCATATCTCTAGGTTATGAGCTCATACCTTAACTAATCGTCACTAGTTCTTACTTACCACTTAACGATAAGCGTATCATAAATCATAAATCCCGACTATCTGAGTACGGGTTAGGGGGCAATCCTCTTAGGGGTGCTCGGCCGAACCGGTGTCACCTAAGAGTAAAAATTGGTACCGATGTCACATGAGTTCTATGGAGGTGCTCGGCCGAACCGGTGTCATCCTAGAACCCATCTTAGTACCTTAATTTTCAAAATCTTTTTAAGTCCCCAAATTCGTCGGGAATTCGGCGGCACGATGGCATTACGCCGAATTCCTTCCAAATTTGCTTTATGCCACATAAACATATATCCTCATGAATTCCTCATATGAATAACATCATCATCATTTACATACCACATGCATCATCATAGAACATTCAAACGCTTACCCTTACGGTAGCTTATGCTTTGACCCTTACAGGTCTTAGTCTTGAGGTATAGTTCTCTAACATCTGACGTTCATATTTTATGCACCTAAGGGCTCAAAATCTAATCATCATTCCTAATCCTCATGTTCATACTCAAATCTGAAAAGCATAGGGCAAAATTTCTAACTTGTGATTACGGGGTTCTAGAACTTACGTTTTAGACCTTTTCTCAGTTCCGTCTTTGCCGAAGGCGCTATAAATTAAATCTAAATCAATTATGAGACATTCCTATGCTTAAGGACTAATTATAAATCACATTTACCATGTTGTAATGTTTCTGGACAGAATCCGGAAAACCAAATGTTCTAAGAGTTCTACTTTTGCATTTTTACGATTTTCTAGTTACTAGTTTCCCTATAGGTACTAGAATTCAATTCTAGTCCAAATGTTAGCAAGTTTTTCATGTCTAAACAATCCTAATCTGATTGTGCTCCCATTAAAACAGTTTGGATAAGTTCCAAAGACAAATGGGTCAAAACTATGTTAAATTCAAGCTTTACGGTATTTCTAGTTAGCTAGTTTCTTACCTATTATGCATAGAATCATTTCTACATCATCATATGATATTTTCACACATTCTAACACATCAAAACATCACCATACAGCATCACACTCATTATAACAGTACCGAAAACATCTTGCTTCAATAAGAGAATTAAATTGACATTCCTCGGTACATAAGTTAACTAGTTTCTCTTAGAATCAATTTAGAATTTCTAAAACTCTTTGCAAATCATTTTAATTCATCAAGAGGCTAAGAGAAGCCTTAAGTTAATGACCAAAATATATTTCATCTTCTAAAAGGGAATAAAGTCATATCTCATGATAACATAACCTTGTAAAGATTTGTAAAGCTTTGAGAGAAACTTAGAACATAGACTATTAGTCCTTGTAGCTAGATGAAAACTCATTGCAAGTCCATCATCACTACTTGGCCGAAAACATGCATTCAAAGAATGCATTCACATTAACCTTTAACTTAAAATGAAATGGGCAAGTCCTTGAGCTCTAAGTTCTTAAGTTATGACATAAAATAAACGTGCTCATGCTTTTCATTTTAAATCTTGCTTACAAAGTAAAGTGATGGCTTAAAATAAATATGCAAGGCATAAACTTAAACGTGCAAGCTTAAAAGTAAATATGCAAGGTTCAATTCTTTATTTTAGTGCTCTTGGCCCAACAACAATCGACTTTAAGGCCGAAATAGATAGGCATTCGAGAAATTAATTAGGTGATAATGCAAGTTCAATTCTTTATTTTAGTGCTATCGGCCCAACAACAATCGACTTTAAGGCCGAAATAGAAAGGCTTTGAGAATTAGATCAAGTGATGTTGCAAGTTCCATTTTAATCTTTATGTTCTTAGGTGATAGCTTGAAAGTAAAGGTGCATAGCAAGGATGTAAATATGAGTGCAAGCATAAGATAAATTATGCAAGTTCATTTTATCTCTCTAGAGCTCTTAACAAGACTTTAAAGGAACTTAAACCTCAACCCAAACTCATCAAACCAAGATAAAGTGAAGTCTAGAGTTCTTGGAACTCAACATAACATTTTTAGAAAATCAAAACATTTTGCATGTAAAAGAAAAGGAAATGGCCGAAATTTCAAGGAACAAAAGAACATTTTGAGACTCTAGAGTCCATGATCTTGATGATATATTAACACCAACATCATGAGACCTCATCATTGAGTCCTTAGAACCATTTTAAAACATCATCAAAGTTAAAGATTCCAAAAGTTAGAGAAAGGAAGAACTAGAAGTATTTTACTCAAGAACAAAGATCAAGCTCTAGAGTTTGTTTCAAGTGATGAACATCATCATGAAACTCTCATAATCAAGCTCTCTCTTGTTTGAACTTCAAGGCCCATGGCCAAAAATGAGAAAGAAAAAGGAGAAGAAAAGAAGTTCTAAAAAGAATCAAGAGAAACCATGAACATAAAGCTAGAATAAGAACTTTAAAGAAAGGAGTACTTGAAAGAAAATCCCTACTTGGTGTAATGAACTTGAAGATGGAAGAAGAAGATGAAGAAGATGAAGAACTTGAAGAACTTGAAGAACACTAGAACTTTAAGAGAAAAAGAAAAGCTTTGAGTGCTCCTAAACATAGCAAATGATCTAAAAGTGGTGCAAGCTCCTCAAGACATTCTATTTATAGAGAAATGAAACAAATGAAGGGTGCTCATGGAGGAGGAGGGCTTCGGCCATGTGTGCAGAATTGGAGGGCATCCCATGAGTTCCATGAGGTGAGATAATGTGGTCTTGAGGCATGGTGAGGTATGGTTCAAAGTATGGTGAGGTATGGTTCAAGGTATGGCCTCAAGCATAGTTCTTTGAGTGAGAAAACAAATCAACATGTGGTCAAATGGGGGAGGAGGCGGCCGAAATGCATCAGCCCATGTGTGGTTGTGTTTGCATTTTAATTGTGGTTTAGAGTTGTGTTTAGGTGTATCTTTGATTATGCTTAAGATTAGGAAGTTGTAAGAAAGTGTTTAGGTAAGGAAAATGGATAATTAGGGTGGTCTAGACATAATAAGGAGTGGTATTTCACCATTAGTGAGTTAGATCCTCAATTTAGAGTCTAAACAACTCTAGACACACTTCCTTGATTTAAGGAATTGGAGAGAGAAAACACTATTTAAGATTCCAAGACTAGGAATCTTGAGTTCTAAAAAGGGATTTAAGTTTAATCTAAGCAATTTTAGGTTCTAATCAACTTTAATAAATTATTTTGACTCTAGATTAATTAGGGAAATTAATTAATCTTCGTTTAGAGCCTAATATTGCTTAGGTTTGCTTAATTACATCATTAAGCTCAAAAACACTATTCTAGAGGCAAAACCGTAATTTTACACTAAAACTGCCCGGGACCACCGGGACTTGAACAGAGACCTCTGGACACATGAAAACGTGTTTTTAAACCTCTGGGAAAAGTTTCAGGCTCAAACGGCACTTCTACCCGCATAAAAACGCTATAGGGGTATTTTGGTCATTTTGACCCAAATCAAGGAAAATGAGATTTTCGCTTCCGGAAGCATTCAAAGGCCATTCAATCCCCTTCAAACATTGAGTTGACCCTTCGAGGACGACCGAGTTGGTTACCCTCGAATTCGGATCAGGAAATGACCTCAGGGGCATTTTGGTCATTTCCCTCAGACAGAAAAATCGGGGTGTTACACTAAGGAGGTAGCCTAACCAACGGTGCGATTGTTGGCCCCTAGCTAGGTTGGTCATTCCTAACTGTGTACCCTGCTGATACAGTCTAGCTCTAATGTGTTCGCTAACTACCCCCACCTGGCTCAAAACGGCTTGCTTGAGGTGCTGGATCATAAAAGCATCTCAAACAAATTCATTGATTATGAAATCATAACCTAGTTCATCACATGATGTTGATCTTAAACTTGAAAACCCTTTTAACCCTTGAAAACTGAATCACAACTACGTAGCTAATCTATTACAAAATCAAAATCAGTAATTGAAATCCATATTTAAATTCTGGAAACATGAAAGGAAATACATAAACTTTGAAAATAACTATAATGTCTCAAAATACATGCTAGCTCAGATCCTGCCTGCAAAACTACTGGAGCCCTCTAAAAACTAACATGAGTCTAAACTAAGTAGAGCCCTCTAAAAAATAACATAAGTCTAAACTAAGTCTTACAACAATGTAAAATTCACCAAAGGATAGCTACGACTACTGGACCGGTGATTGAAAGATATCTGTACCTGTAACTATGAGAGGGAGGGAGAGGGGTGAGTCAATGGACTCAATGTGTGGATTCTCACCCATCACCCATATGGGACAACCAAGGAATACACATAATGCAATAAACATGCAATAAACAGAAACAATTTGATATTTACATACATAGCTATATAAGAAAACACTCTGCATTCACAAGTTCATAAATGAGCATTTATAAATTCACAGTCAATCATGAAATCATTATAATAGGGTTGTGACAGAGTATCAGAAAACAGTATTTATTGAACATGATAAATACATATATAACAACAAAAGCTGTAAATTCATAAACTATAAGGTGATTGCTCAGTCCCTGGTGAATATCAGTGCTAGCTGAAATCAAAAAAGTCACTATTGAACAAGTTGTGAATACCTAACTAGGTTAACAATCTCATTACAGCCGTTAATTAATTGTCTATTTCCTTATCTCTATCGAC
This sequence comes from Dalbergia cochinchinensis, assembly GCA_031216125.1. Taxonomy (NCBI): domain Eukaryota; kingdom Viridiplantae; phylum Streptophyta; class Magnoliopsida; order Fabales; family Fabaceae; genus Dalbergia; species Dalbergia cochinchinensis. Next base: position 42,438,613 of record CM062375.1, read on the forward strand.
TTAACTGGGTTGACAAAAATCCATAAATGAAGGGTGGATGCTTAGTCCCTTGCGAATAAGAGCCCCTAGCTGTGATCTTAAAACTCTTAAATTCTTATAACTCTGTGAGTTCTGGACTCACATAACTTTAACAATCTGACTGTAGCATAACCATGGCTGTAAAAATCATGCCCAAGGGATTTCAAACCCACAAAATATGTATCTAGCAGTTGCTATGAATCATATAGAATTCCATGCTTCTTTGTACCATAAGCTGAAGTTCTAAATTCGTATCTTAAGCTAATATATTTTCATAAATTTGATAACTCTAATATTATAGTTCAAAACACTGGGGTTCATACTCATAAAAACTCTAAAACCATAATAGCATATTTGTTAATAAAGTTAAATCATACTTTATTTAACAAAGCTCAACTTAATATTTCAATAAGATGATTTCTAAAATTCCACATCTTAAAGCATGACAATATCATAAATCCATAATACATATTTGACACTTTCATAAACATCTTTAAACCATACTTTTTTCTCAATGATCATTCCATAAGCATATAAAACATTTTCATAACATGTATCAGTTCAATTCATAGTCCCATGATTTTCTAAAACACATTTTCGATGCTCTATTCAAAATCATTATATTTGCCATAACTTGCAAAATCATAATCTTATATATACTTTCATCTCTAATTTTATACTTGACAGCCATCATGCATCAAATATTATCATAATAGCAAAAATAAGGCCATGAGCTAGAACCCATTCACCGTTTGGAGCCGGGAACATGTGCGCACCACCAACTTGACCTTGGAAGCTTGGAATAGCACCAACAACTGCCATAGAGCAACAAAGATACATATATACTCTCGAATAACTCTAGGATAGCTCTAAACCAACTCTAACAACATTGGGGGAGCACCCACTTAACAATAATAAGAAACTATAACAATCAAACTGTAGAACATAAAGGGGAGGAGAGAAAGCATAGATCAACAACCAAACTCATGTTGAAGCTTGGAGGAAGCCAAGATTGGAAGATGATGAAAATGAGGAAGAATGAGAGCTCCTTTGGGGGTTTAGGGTTCGGGTTTTTGATGCCCAAACACATGGAAGGGTGTTTATATAGCGGTGGGGGATCACTTAAACAAAAATGCATCATTTTGGACATTTTTCAACGTTGGGGGGTCCTCATTGTAACACCTTAATATTTAACTCAACACGCCTAGGATGCATTTAAGTTAATTATTAGTTATTACTCATTTTGTTCAGTTCTTGACTTCAGTTTGTTCAAAATACTTAGCGAAATTATGGATAAATTTTTTTTTTTGAAACTTAAAACAAAAATGTGAACCGCGTGAACTTAAAGACTCTATATCATTTGATATGCATGCGGGTCAAAAGAAACTATGCATATTATCAGCATACATGGATATAAGGTAAGCACAAGCCATAACACAACATCATGGAGACATATATTAACAACATCAAGTGTTCCATAATACATATCATAACGTAAATACTTAAAGTAGCATCATACCCACTATTATAGATTAGGATAGTACAGTCATCCAATAAACATAAATAGAAAGGAACATCTAGCCATGGCCTCTCCTCCCACTATGCCTAAAGTAGATAACCCCTAAAAGCAAAAGAAGGCTATCATCTATGAGATGTATGCGTAGGCGCTCTATCAGATGCACCGTCATCCTCTACTGCTACCCTCCCCCAGAGGGAGGAATGTATCCAATCCACTGAGCCAACTCATCGAGCGTGGCCAAACAGTGAGCTGAACGAGCGTGAGCACCTTGGCATGGTCGCATCACCACCTTAGCTCCTTTCACAGGCCGGGTCATAATAGCCTCACTACGGCCCCCGACATCCATAGGGACGGTAGGTGCGAAACCCTCTGAAAGGCACTGGGTAGCCGACTCCTCGGACGGGTCATACTGAAAGTTCATCATGGGTGATCAGGGAACATACTTCGGGAAGTCGCGGATGGCAAAAGCAGCAGGGCTGGTACGGCAGGTCCGCACACTCGAAGACGAGGTCATCACCAAAGGGAGAAGCAGGAGAAAAGCGAAAGCTAGAGACCGGATGTGCAAAAAGGTGGTCCATGAACACAAAAAGACAGACAACACAACGACCCATGAAATGATATGACCGATGGAAGGCATCATAGTGCATCTCTCAAGTGGGCGCGTCAACAAAGATCATGAACAAAGCCATCCTCCTCTAAAGACGAGATGGAAAGAAAGAAAGAAGGAATGATAATCTTGTATAAGAATCTCAGTAGGGCTATCACCTTCTAACTAATGTCATCATCTACGTCCTCAGGAACCTCAGGTTTCATTATGAAATAGTGGGCAAGCATGTAAGGTTCAATTAATTAGTTCCAAATATTATTTCTCCAAGGCTCGCCTATTTTAACATGCGTCTTAATACAAGGGTGCAACATGACATACCATAAACAATTAACCAATGCCACAATAACAGACATATAGTAAAGAATGCAAACTCTTTAACATGATCTTTTCCTTATTAATCTTTTAAGTGACTTAAGCTTCTCATTCTCTTTTCCTTAGGGCCCACCCTATAATTTCTCTTCAGAGATTTCTAGGTTATGAACTCATACCTCACTAGTCATCACTAGCCTACACTTATCCTCTAGATAAGCTGATTCCCAACTCCCAGAGTGTGAGATAAGAGGCATATGATCACCTTTCATAACCTTTAATTTGAAGAGTCCAAAGGATCACCTTATTGGATCACCTCTCATAACCTTTAATTTGGAGAGTCTAGACGATTATTTCCATGTATTTTACGTCACCTTAAACTTAGCATATTATCTAGAAATGCAAGCATGAGCACATAATCATATCAACAAACTTTACCAATAAACATTCCATGCTCATAAAACACTTTATCAATGTATTTCAATTACCTCAACCATAATTGCAATTCCCCATAAAATATTTCACATAAGCATGCAATTAACATCTTATTGAAAGTAACGTACTCCGACCCAATATGCTAGAATCAAGGACTGGACTCAGCTAATGCATATGTTATGTTCAACAAGGTATTTATACACATATACGGGGTATTAAAGATCATCACGGATATTAATCGCACTTTCATGCTCGAGTTATTGGTAATTGCGTATTAGCCCTTAAACGGGTCAAAACTACAAATCGGTTAAACCTAACCTTAGTAATTATTCTTTTATGCAACTAAGGGATCGATTACAATGATTTCCACTAATTTTTAACCTCAGAACATTATCAAGTAATTCTGGACAGTTTGGGCAGTGTTTGAAATTAAACAATTTCGGGGTTCTTGAAGTAACGTTTTTGACCCTTTCCAATTATCGGCTTTCCCTATAATGCCAAAATTAATTCCTAAACTAATTATTAGTGATTCTTACACATAGACACAATATTAAACATCCTTTTTACAGAAATTACACATGCTGGAGTAGAATTCAAAATTTAATCCTTAAAAGTTCTAGAAATCACGTTTTGATCCTTTCTAGTTACTAACTTTTCCTCAAGTGCTAAAAATATTTTTTACAACCTCCAATAGTAATTTTTGCACATCCAAACCCCTCCAAACAGAATATTAAAAAATTAATGAGGGTATAACAGTAACTAAAATTTTTAATTTCTAAAAGCATTGGAAGTTGCAAAATAAATCATTTTTAGTTACTAGTTTTTCTCTAAATTAATTCTAAGTCAATGAAAACACTTGAAACCAATTTATTTCCTTTGAAAGAACAATTAATAATCTTTAGGGCAGTAGCAAAAACAAGGATCACATTGACAAGGTTTTGTCTATGAAAATCTCATTTTTAATGCCTCTTTAGTTTCCAATTCTTTCAAGACAAATAAAAGAATTATAGGACACAAATTTTCGGCCTAAACATGAAATAAGATGGGCTAAAATTATACCCCTAGCTCATTATCATCAAGAGGCTGAAATATATCCTCAAAAGCATGTCCAATGTCAAAACTTCCATTTGAGATTCAAAGGGCACGTCTTTGAGCTCTATGGATTTAGGTGATAACTAGAAATATAAAATGCTATGCAACCTCATTTTAATCTTTATGATCATTAAGTGATGGCTTGAAGTCTTTGAGCTCTAGGGATTTAGATGATGACTAGAAACATAAACATGCTATGCAACCTCATTTTAATCTTTATCATCATTAAGTGATGCCTTGAAAGCATAAATAAATTCATTTTTAAGTCTTTAAGATTAGGTGATAAATATAAACATGAAATGCAAGGCTTAAATTTAAACATGAAGAATGCAAGTTCATTTCTTTAGTCTTTAAGATTTAAAGTAATGGCTTGAAAATAAATATGATATGCAAGTCATTGAAATATAAACATGAGATGCAAGAGCTTGAAATATAAATATGATGCAAGTCTATTTTTACATCTTACTAGAGCTCATTCAAGACTTTAAAGAATAGCACTCTCAACCCCAAATCAATCTTAGCAAAATGAAAGTGACCTTTAGAGTCCTTTAACCCATGGTTTCAAGAACCTTATTCCTTGGACTCACCATCAAGCTCAAAGAAAATGGACAAAGAGCATTAACCAACATCTTACTCATTGTTCCTCTTTCAAAACCGAAAATGAGTTCAAGCTTTAAAGGTTACAACTATGATGATTTCACAATCATCATCTAGAAACCCTCATCATCAAGCCATATTCTCAAGCATCAAGGAAAATATTTTCAAAAGAACCACCAAGTACTCTATGTTTTTCATTCTTTAGAATCAAAAATGGAAATAAAACTTTGAGCTCTAAAGGTCTATCACTTGGTGGTTTCACAAACACCACTAAGATCCATCATCATCAAGCTTCAATATCCCACTACCAAAACAAAATCAAAAAACTAAAAGGAAAAAGGATGACAAAACCGAAATGAAAGGAAACTAAGGAAACCAAACCATAGGCTTTAGAAGTCATGGACATGGTGATGTCAACACCACCATCAAGAGCTCTCATCATTAAGCCATGGTTCCAACCATTTATTTACAATAAACAAAATGAACACAAGAAGAAAAAGGAAGATCAAAACTGAAAACATGGAGCTAGAAAGGAAGATCAAAACCGAAAATAAGAGAAAGGAAAAGAAGAAGAACTTGTTCATTCATCCAACATTTAAATCTGAAAATGAAGCAAAGAAAAGAAAAAGAACTCAAACAAAACCCCTACTAAAGTTGTCTTCTTAAAGGAAAAGAGAGAGCTTGGTATTGTAGGTTGAAATGAGAAGACAAAATCCTCTCTTGAAGCCAAACAAAGATTTGGCCAAGGCAAGGTGAGGAGGGTGGAGAGTTTGTCTTGAGTTCTAGTGTGTTGATATGGAATAGTTATGTGTATTGGGGGTGGTTTGTGGTGGTTTGAGGTTTTAGAGGAGGTGAAGAATGGTGGCTTTCTTGAAGTTGGAAGAGAAGGAAGAAAACTTGGGATGAGAAGATTGTAAGAACACTTTTTTGGACACAAGGTTCTTGCCAGAAATATGAGTGGTAAAGTGAATGTGTTTTAGTGTTGAAAAATAATAAATATGGGTGTGTATATGGGAGGGAAGGCCGCAGCCCTCATGGGCATTTGGGAGGGAGTTTCCAATTTTTTTCATGTAGGCTAGGATGTGTACTAGAGGTAGATTTAATTAGGAAAAAGGTTAGGAATGAGAAATTAGATGTTTAGGTTGACAATCATATATTTAGGAATTTCAAAACCATGATTAAAGAGTCACCATAAACATTTAGAAGAGTTAAGTTCATTTAGTTTGAAATTCAAAACCTAACATATTCATAATTTTAAGGAGAAAGAGAGAAAAAATACTATTCACCTTTTTGACTATGTCATGTCATGTGAATTCCTTTGATTAAGAAAGGGATTTAATTTGTTCTAAGCAATCTTAAGTCTCAATTAACCTCAATTAATTATTATGACTCAAGGTTAATAATTAAAATTATTTTACCTTTAATTAGAGCCTAATATTGCATGCATTATCTTAATCACTTAATTAAGCTCATTATGCATGTAAGCAGGGGTCATTATGCACGTAAGCAGGGGTAAAATGATAATTTTGCACAAAAACTCCTCGGGACCAGCCAAGCTCATACAGATATCATACATCCCTTAAAAATAACATTCCAAACTCCTGGGTAAAGTCCAGGTCCAATCGGCAATTAATCCTGCGCTAATTTATCGAAAGGATATTTTGGTAATTTTGTGCGAAAAAACCAAAAATTGAGATTTTCACCTCCAACATTATGCACAACACAAATAATCCCCTTCAATTCATTAAAACATCCCTTTGAGGATAGCCTAGACCGGCCGTCCTCGATTCCGGGCAGAAATGACCTCAAGAGTATTTTAGCCATTTTGGACATGGGAAAAATCAGGGCATTACACTCATTGCTGCGAGCGTCCACTGCAGTGAGTAAATCTCACTGCAGCAAGCCTATTTTACAGCATTTTGTAGAACCTGTATTGCAACATGGTTTCCTACATCCAAGGCCTTCCCGGCTACACGGATGAGTCCCAAAGGCACTAAGATCGTATTAGACTTCTCCAAAGACATGTGTACTTGGGGTATTATAATCATCAATAAAATAATTAGGAGATTATTAGCTCCAGAACCCTTCAGAAAGCTATGTTTTGAGTGACAATAAAGCAAATTTTGTTGAAATATTTTGAAGAAAGGACTAATGTGTTGGTTAAGTTTCTGTTGTATTGAATAGGTCTATTCTCATAATATATAAGTTCAATTCATGACATATTTTTCACAATTTTTAGCATGATTAAAATCTCATTCAAAGAGATTCAAAGCTTAAATGATATGAAAAATAGTTCAGAAAGTGAACTAAGATGTGTGAGAATTACGAGAAAGCAATATGAAGCATCAGAAACTAAGTATGGATCTTCAGAAAGTGATTCATGCATTCTAAAAGTGTGACTTCCATTGAAGAAATCAATTTCTTGTGAGTATATCATCATGGTAATCTTCAATCACATTGGTAATCATCTGTGAAGAATTCCTACATGTCTAAAAGATCATTATCAAGCTTAGAGTTAAGCTCAAGAGATCAAGGCGAAACTCAAAAAGTGTGAAATCACTTCAAAAGGCACGTCTACTTCTAAAATCACATTGAATCAACGGAAACTCAAGAAAATTTGAATTTCAAATTTACTTATCTTTCTGAAAAGTATTGATAGTGACACATCATCTTTATACTTGGAAAATTCCTTGTATTCTAGAAGAAATGGCTTAAAAACCACGATTAGAAAGAAAACGTTATTTTTGAAGGATTATTCAGAAACTAAAATGCCAACATTTCTGCAGCAACAAGGACAGTCTGACATAACTCAGCTACCCTTCTAGAAGACAGTTTCAAAAGGAGATGAAATTAAGGGACAATGGTCTAATTCAAAATCCTAGTACAAAAGGATGAAGCCTTCAAACATAAAGAAGACTTTTGCACGAAAAACACTGAAACCATCTAATACTTTCTGAAGTTCAACTTTTACATATTGCAATCAATTTTTGTATAGAAAATCTTCTTTCTTATGATCATTAGCTAATATTTTCTTCTTAGGAAGAATTTGAAAGAATTTTCTCAAGTTTCTTTCTCAAACATTGTTTTATCTTTACAAAGACTCGAGTGTTCTTTGTTGGAAGTGTTCCAACCCAAATCATATCTTTGTACCCTAATTCAGTAATGATCAAGTGAGTTTAGCTTGAAGAGGTTAGGACAAAGACTACTTGTAAGTGAGAGTAAACTGGGACTACTGCTCACTTGAGATAACTTGAGAAGGCTATCCAAAGAATATCTCACTTTCTCAAGGTTGAGAAAATGTCTTCTTTGTAGAACTCAACAAGGTTGTTGAGAACTAGATATAGGCACTGTTTGGCCGAATCGGTATAAAATTCTTTAGTAAGATCTCTCTCCCCTTATCCCTTTATCTTTCAGCATTCATTTTTGTTTTTGTTGTGTTTTCTAGAAACGTTTTAAAACAGTTTCTAAAGTTTCTTTTTTTATTGTGTGTTCAGAAAGTTTCTTTTGGAAGCACACTAACTCTTGTTTCTGCTGTCTTCACATGATAAACTTGATAGTGTTTGTTTAGCATTTCAGAATCTAATAAAAAAGTTAAAAGCACGATTCAACCCTGCATCTTGTGCTATTTTCTACTTACACTTTTCTCATTCATGGTTTATATGGTTCGAAAAGGGAATTTCCCTCAAATTCCCAAAATAATTTATCAATTGGTTCTCATATTTTGGCACCCATCCAGAAATCCTTCGTGAAACATGGCCAATATTATTCAAACATTCAAGGATCATACTATTTTCCCCATAGGATTAAGAAATCTGTCCTTTTTTGCCATTTTTGGTGTCAGCTGGATTATCACTTGGGATTATACTTATGCCATTAAAGGAGGGGATAAGTTTAAACTCAAGTGATTGTCAAGATCAATTCGATCCAAATAGTGGGAAGAATATGACCTTAAGTACGTTACAGAAGAAAAGCTTCAAGAATGGTTTAGAAGAAATCCAAAATATTTAAAGACTATCAAAAAGGATGAAGGAGGTACTCAAATTCTGAATGAAAAATCACAAATAATGGCCGAATTAGCTTATACAAGTTCTCAACAAGAATTTCTCAAGAGAGTCCACAAAGCCATGAGCAAGACTAATCAAACAATAAAACAAGATGTTGACGAAGTAGGATCTTCTAGGAATTTTACTCCCCTTAATAAAGATGATTGCTTTGGTATTGACTTTTCAAAAAATGAGTAAGTTTTCTTCCAAAAGAGAACTACTCTATTTGGTCAAAATTTCAAAAGGTATATCCAATTCACTATAGGATAAATGCTCTGCTATACAAGTTAATGCTCAATGACAACAAGGTTCAACAGAAATATATGAGACGAGTCAATACAAGATTCTTGTCGACAGAGAGAGAAACTTTGCCGACAACACTTTAGTAACAATGGTCAGACAACTGTAATAAAGTTGCTCTACAAAGCACTACTTTAAAAGTTTCTGTCACCACTATTATTAAAAGAAGAAAGTAATTCACAGTCAAGATAGCTCATTTTTCAATAATTAAAAACTCTATTAAAAACATCTCATCTATTAATAATTGAAGACTCTATCAAAGAGTTAGTTTCTCTATAAATAGATGTAAAATTAAGTTGTAAGGTATCGAGAGTTCAGTGGAAGCTCAAAGTGCTAAACATATGTGTACTTTAAAAATACTTTGCTGGTTTTGTCATTTCAATATTTTGCTGAAGAACTTCTTTCAATACTTGTAAGTGCTTCCTCTTTTGTTGTATAAATTCGTAGAATTCAATATTGATGGTTTATGATTCCATTATATCTTATCAGGCTTGAAAGGAGACCCGAAACAATTCATTTTGAAGTTTTAAAAAATATCTTTCATTTAAAAAGATAATCAAATGAATTTTCAAAATCTTATAATTTTAAATCATCCATATCTAAGGCCTTAATAACATTGAGTACATGCTCAAACCGTTAGAAAAGAGACTTAGAAGTTTCAACTATTCATAATTACTTTCTTGTATGTTTCAGTATATCGTTCTCCAAATTTTAAATTTCTTTCACTCATGTTACTTCCATTGTTTTTCCAAGCCTTCGTTGATGCTAGTATCAGAGCTAAGTTTTAGGCAAGGTGTTGTTGCTAACCCTGACAATGTTAATCTTGATGATGTATTGTACTTGGAACATTAATCATTAATTATGTGTGTTACGATATTTTATATACAGGGAAAAAGCCTAAAAAATCACTTTCAACTTTAACACATGTACACTATGTTCTAGTTACTTTAAAAAAATATGAAAAATAGTTCTTAAACTTTTTTATGTGCGTATACACATTACTATAATATGCTAGCAATGTTTACATGAAATATATAAAAGAATCATTTAATTTATTTATTTATATGGTCTTTTATCCTATAATTTTTATTAAAAAATGAACATTTGTTATCAAACTGTAATAATATATACATATCAAAAAGTTTAATAATTATTTTGCATATTTTTAAAATAACAGAATCAAAATGCACATAAATCAAAGGTAAAGGAAATTTTTTAGACTTTTTCCTCATATATATTAATATAATTTTTAAAATTCCTAAAAGCTAAACCCCTTCTCACCCTTCGGCCCCAGCCCCACAATACAACATTGAAATCAATTGAAACATTTTCATCAAAAATGTAGAATCAATTGAAACCTAATTTTTGCTCTTTGGAGCCGGCAAGACCGGTACCAGCCACCAACTTCTTTGAGCTCGCTGGCCACAACACAGCAGTGCAGCACCACTCCCACGACTGCAAGCCCACCAACCTTCACAGCTCACACCGACAACACTGCACAACCATCACCACAAGTGTGTCTTCTTCTCCGGCTCTGCCCAGATCTGTACTACAAGCACAATTTTTCCAGTAGATATCACCCTCTGCAGCATTAATACCTTGGCGACAGAATTCTTACCAACAGTGTGGCAACAAGAAACATTTCATACATGCTTTTCTCAAATGAAAGACATGGAAAGGTAACACGAGAAGGATATATATAAAAAGAAAGGAAGATTAAAAATATTGACAAAGGAGAACATAGAAATGCAGGAGAATTATGTCAAGGAAGCGTAAACACAACAGATGACATGCAGAAGAATATCAAAGAAATAGTACAAGTTCTTCAACAACAACAGACACTAGAATATAACATCATCTAGGCTGCGTTTGGTTTGTGCCCCAGGACACAAATACATAGACAATCTCTGTATCATGTTTGGTGGCAGAGGCGAGATTTTGAGACAGAAAAATTTTCTGTCCTAAAGACAGAAATTTTCTGTATTTCTGTCCCTCCAAAAAGTGGAAACAGGACACGGAGATAGAAATTTAAACCCCTTAAGTAGCAATCTCCGGTGGTGGGCCGGCCACCGGTCAACGCCGATCAATGGCCACTGGTCAATGCCAATCAACTATCTCTACTGTTCCCGTCAACCAAACACGATATAGGGACAATATTTTTTATGTCTCCATTTCCACTGTCCCTACATTTCTGACTCTGTACTTGCATTTCTGTCCCAGGACAGTAACCAAATACTACCCTATAGATTCAACTAGATTTCAATACAAGAAAGGAATAAGTTAAAAGTGGTATCCAATCAAGAAATATAAGTATAAATTCCGGTGGGAAATTCAATTTCAGAATCGAGTGTACAGGTATGAAAAATAGGGAGACAAATTAAAAAATAGAGAACCTTTGGAGCACTTAGTGGAGCCCTTCTGAGTAAAAACTTCGGAGAACTGCACCACAAAAGCTAGCCTTTGTAATTGGAAAGCCCAAGGCCTTAGTTATAAACCCCACACACCACAAAATTTTATGAAACATACATAGAATTTTCACAGCCAAAATGCAATAAGAGCATGACACCACAGAATTACAACTTCACCAGAAAGGAAACACATTGAAGCATAGGACCTACACATGCTCTTACTGTATTAACAGTTTATGAAATTTTATGAAATGCACTAACGGTAAGGGCAAGCAAAGGAGGCCTAATGATAGTTCAGGGACAATTCTCCAGTAACATTGACAGTTGCAGATCAGACATAAATACAGTAATTCTGGCTTGATAGAAGTTCAAATAGGGATTGTTATTACTAATAACAATTGAGTTGTACATGATCAAAAATTTTATAACCATGCTCTGGCTATAACAGAGTTCTCACATTGCCCATAGCATTCTCAATGAGGAGTTTCCAGGGCCACCAGAGGTAATTTAAAACAGGCAAGATTCAGAATCATGAAAGTTAACAACTGTTCATTGATGTACAAGCAATTAAACAGTTAAACAATCATGCACATTATCACACCAGTTCACACATCATATTCTCACCATTTTAACCTCATGATCACACAAGGTTAACTAAATATGAATCCTTCAAACTAATATGTTCATTAACAAATAATGATCACATTAGTTGAAAGTAAAAACAAAAATAAACAAGTCAATAAAAAGCTTGAAAATATTGTGATCACGACACTGTAATGATACGGATACATCTAAAAACATAATGAAGAAAATGATTTCAATAATGTGTAAGTTTAGAGCTTTAAGCTATCCCAAGGTACCTCTAGCAGAAACATTGAAACCTCTAAAGAAGTGTACCTATGTCACAACTGCAGTGGTTCTTAATTGAAGGACTGTATAACAGCCATAAAGTTACAAAATGATTAACAAAAGCACATACCACCACATGCATGCCATTTCCCAAAAATAAATTTAGCCTATCAAAGTCCAGAACACCCAGTACCCACAAAACAACTAGAATACACCTAGCAGCATCCTAATTTTTCGATGACTTAATCGCCTGCAACATCAACTTAGCATGGTTCGCATACAGTTCTGCACGCTTCACACGCAGGTCCAATTCAGCAGCTTCCAATTTCCTCCACTTCCCTTCGAACTCAGCCCTCTTTGATGCTTCCATCAACGCATCTCCCTTCCTCAAAAAGTCCTCGCCCAGCCCATACTCACCCATACCCTTGTCACATTTAATCATTGAACTTAAAGCCGCACTTGATTCAGGCCTCTCATCAATCTTTCCAAGTTCCTTTGAATTTACAGATGGCAGCTGCAGTTCAGAATTCGGCTTGGCTTTTGCCTCAGGTTTAGGCTTCGGGTTCACCGCGTTCTCACTGCTAATATCCTTCTTGGGGTTGGGAGTACCCTTTCCAGCTTTCCCATCAGCAGGCTTGGCCTTTTCAATCGCTCCATTACCGGCTCCTCTTTCTGCGCCGCTCCAAACCAACTGCGACAACTCAAAGGCTCTCTGCTCATGCGGTTTCGAGAACCTAGGCCCCTCGCCGTTCTTCCCTCTGCGGCCAATGTTATTGTACTTGGTCTTCAGCCTCCGGATCTTCTCCTTCAACTGGGCGGAGGAGGCGTCGAAGCTAAGCACTTTGGACCTCTTCTTCAAGAAATCGTGAAAGGCCTCGGCGCACTTGTAGGGGTCATCCCCTCCCGTCGCGGATCTGAAATCAACGATGCCTTCGAGGATAGTAACTTCATCTTGCTCGCTGAAGACCCTCTGAAAGAGCCTCTTGGAGTCATCACGGGATGATTTCTTCGTGTCCTCGTCGTCGGAAGCGGGAGCTCCATCTGCTAACTTCTTCTTCTTCGCCTGTTTCGGATCACTTGAGTGCCCGTTGTTCTCGGCGGGGCGCTTTGACGCCGACTTGGCTTGCGTGGGTGCTGATGATGATGACTGGGGCTTCACCTTTGGGGCTTGCTCCTTGGGCTTGGAAGCTAGGGGTTTGACTTTGGGGTTGGGAGTGGGAGCAGGCGAGTTGGGTTCGGAATCGGAATCGGACTCAGTGGCGGATTCCGAGTCGGAGGATGACGGGGATTTGGGGTGGGACTTTGGGGTTTGGGATTGGGATGGAGGGTTCTTAGGAGCGGGTTGCGCGGCGCGTGAAAGTCGATACTTTTCTTCGTCGTCGTCGTCGTCTTCTTGTTCATCAGATGAAGCTGTGGCTCCTTCTTCATCGTCGTCGTCGTCTTCTTCTTCTCCTTCTTCGTGCGAGTGTTCTTGGTCTTCCTCCGACTCGGCGGGAGGAGGATCGTGGAGAGGAGAAGGGCGCTTCTGCTTCGGCGCCATGCTGAACACGAATTCGGGTGGAGTCCGCTGAATTAGGGTTTCAGTGGGCTGAAGATTGGATTACTTAATCCTCACAGCATCCCAAGTGCCTCTTCGATTTATTATTTGACTAAAACCCCCCACACTCATTAGTCCCTTAAATTTAAAATATCCTATTCTAATCACTTAAATTTATATGAATTATGTCATATTAGCTTATTAACATATATTATTAACTTATTTATATATACTATTAATTTTCATAGTGATTCTAACTTGCTTCACTCCACTAGACGAAATCGTTAGACCTTCTTTTTCATCTTCTCTATCACTATAACTCTCCGTTCGAAGAAAGATTTTGACTTTAAGTTATCATTTGTTCTAGGCGAAATAAAAGAGTGAGGCATATTAAAACCCATTGTAAAAATTAACAGTACATATAAGTAAATACGAGTATATTAGCATGATATCCTACAAAATATGAATCAAAATACCATTACTCTGATTATTATTAGTTTAGCACCTATCTAATTTCACGGATGATTAATAGTAAAAAATATATATTTTAAATTTTAAATTCATTTATATATATATTTAAAATATTATACTCTATATGTATTTATGTAGTTAAAAAAATTGTAAATGGACCTATATTACGTAAAGGGATTAGTCATTGCGTCCAACAATGAATATTATAAGAAACAAAAAAGGGTTAAAAAAATATTATATTTCTATATATATTAATTTTGATAAAATATAATTCACAATAAACAATTACAAAAATTGAGTAAATAAGTAAATAACTAATTTTTTTCAATATTATTCATTTAGGATAATATTATAAAGAAAAAGCAAAAAAACCCATAACAAATTATTATCTTTACGGGAAATTATACATTTGACATTATTTTAATACATATAAGATGTGGATAATAACATATTAATTATTTAAAGATACTATTTAAAATAATATTCTCAAATATTTCTAATTCATGGTACAATTTTCAATTATGTCATCATAATTATCCAAGAAAATTATTATTGGTGTTTGATTATTGTGGCTTGCTTAGAATTAACTCTATCGAGAAATAATTAATCAAAATCATTAATAATTAATTATACTTCATGTTTCACTAATACATCAAGTCAAACTAATGTAATACCCTAGTTTTAATTATATTTCATTAAAAAATAATTTTTAATACATTTTATGAACTTTTTAAACATTTCATTTTTAGCCCATAAGTTTATAAGATCTTAAAACTTCATGAATTTAAACTAAAATCCAAAATTTGGATTATAATTTGTTGGGATTTTAATTTTTATGATATTTTGTTTGAATCTAAATAGGGGTACTTTCTTACTTATATTTATGTTTTAAAGTTAATGAAAAGTAAAATAAATAGAGACATTAAAGTAATTAAGAGTATTGAGACAATTCAGCCCCATTACATACTAGAAAGTGCAGTGACTGGTGCTACTGTCACTGTTATAGTGGTCTAAGACCACTATAATAGTCAAGAGGTTGGCCGGCAAGGTTTGGGCGCCCTGCAAACCACTATAGTAGACCCATGTTATGTGCAAGGGGAGCTGAAGGCACCGTGACCGCTATAGAGTGCCCCTGACATCGTGAACAGTGCTAAATGACCTCGTTTTCATTAATGAGACCTCCCACCCTATATATAACCCCCAAACTCGGGATTTCTTTCCTATTTCCAAACCCTAACTCTCAATCTCTCTTCTTCCTCCCCTTCACTCTCATCCTCCATCAAATCCTCTTCCTCCAAGTTTCAAGGTGAGTTTGGTTATTGTTTATGCTTCCTTTCTCTTTTTCCTTCCATGATCTGAGTTAGAGTGTTGTTATTCTCTCTTTGTTGTCAACTAGGGGTGCTCTCTAATGTTGTTAAAGTTGATCTAGAGCTAATTAGAGGGTATTGGAGATTAATCTAGAATTTTGTGGTGGTTATGGCAGACATTGGGTGCCAACCCCACTCCATGAAATTCAGTTGGTATTGACGTCACTCTTTCCTCCTCTTTAGATGAGTGGGTTTAATCTCATGACTTTATTTTGGTCATTACATTACTACTTTCTAGCAATATATATTTTGATTAGAAATGAAATTTTCACAGGATATGGTTTTATGCAAGATAGGCAAGGATTAGAAAATGCTTTCTAGTTGATAGGGGTAGGAACAGACTAAGTCATGCCCTAAACAGGCCAGGCCTATAATAAGAACACTAGGCTTGAACCTGGCCTATTACCTGTTATAGATTTTATTTTCGACTTGGCTTGGCCAGGTTGAAAGGCCTGACCTAGCCTGAAACCTGTTTATAAAGTCTTCTAAAATTCATTTAAACAAATAAAAAAATCTGCTGCAATTTACATAATAGGCCTTAATTTTAGCCCTTCATGTAGGCCTAAATAGGCTCAATTAAATATTACATAACTAAATAAAATATAATCTTCAAATAAACTTGACAAACCAACAAAAAATCAAATCTTCAAAATGATCTCCTTTTCTTCTTCAAACTCAAGTACCTTGAAAATAAGAAATTATTTATAGTTAGATTGTGCCATAAATTAATTACTACTATAAAAGATAACATTGTACTATATAATATTCATACCATTTGCTTCTTCTTCAGATTATATTTGTTGCGTAACCAATCCCCGCCACACATGAGGGCTGTAATTAGGCCGGCCTGATAAGCTCAACAGGCTTCACACAAAGTCTAGGCCTAGCCTATTAAGGTAAATAGGCTTTTAAAAATGCATGAGCCTGGTTTTAATTTAAACAAGCTAGGTCAGGCCAAGCCCAATGCAGGCCAGGCCACCTGGCCTATTCCCACCCCTACTAGTTGATTTGCTCATGAAAATCTATGGTTTACAAAAATGCATGGGACCATGTTTGGTATATAATTGATATGATAGGATTTATGTCATGAAATTTAGTTTGATTTATTATTATAAAGAAATGTTATGTTTTGCCTATAAACGACAAGATTGTTGAACTTAGAATTTTAGAATTCCCCTTTTTTGGTTTTAATTGATTTTAGATTAAGGAATCATCGAGAGAAACAGAACTTTGAGTTAATGGCAGTTACTCCATTAACCTTGGTATACCAAGATTTGCCAAGGGCAAGTTATCCTTATTCTTCGTGAGATTGGTCCACCAAGGACGCAGTTCACCAGAGACTGTTAAGATCTCAAATGTGGACTCATGTTCGCCAGGCTGGACTAAGTACTACCCCTCAGTATGGATAACTGTTCTCTTTTTAATGCCTTGAAAATAATATGATTTTTTTATTGGTTACCATCAAAATTATGATTCTTTTGTTATTATGTAAAATAAATAGAAATGATTTGAGAATATTGCATTATATATTTATCATGTTTAGTGTATTGTTTCCTGATACTCTACCGCACCTTAGTTAAAATGATTTCGTGATTAATTATGATTTAGAAATGCTTGTTTATAAATCTATGGAATGAAAAGCTTTTTCTTAGCTAGCTATGTATTTAGATATCAAATGGTTTATAATTGCAACATGTATATTGCACTATTTATATTTTCTTGGTTGTCCTATGTGGGTAATGGGTGAGAACCCACTCACTGAGTCCATTGACTCACCTCTTTCCCTTCCTCTTATAGTTGCATGTGCTAGCTCCAGAACCTCTTTGAAAGCTTTAAAGTAATATGTTTTGAATGACAACAAAACCAATTTAAGAAAAATATTTTGAAGAATGACTAATGTCTATCATGAGTTTCTTAAAGTAGTAAACAGGTTCTTTTTTTAGCATAACATGGCTCCCTTATGCAATATTAATTTCACTTTATATGTGCAAATATTTTTTATCTCTTATTAATAGATGGGAACTAAATAGAAGTGATAATTATATTTTAAATCAAGCATAAACATGTCTAACGGATTGAAGAAATACAACTAGCACAAGAAACCAAGACTCGAGACTTCAAAAAATAGCACTAGACTTCAGAAAGTACACTTGGAATGAAGTTATCAATCAAACTACGAAGCCAATGTGTTCTACAATCTTCAATCATCACATTCGCAATGTTTTTATCATCAACAAGCTCTTATTGAAGACTAGAAGACCGAAGATTCATCAAGAAAATGATATCGCACATCAGAAAGCTCACTTAACAATGAAACATTACGCTTTACAAGAAAAGAAGGGAAATTTGAAATTCAAATTTCAAAAGTCAAATCTAGTGATAGACTAACGTGTCATCTCTTCTTCTAACTTGGTCAACTACTCTAGCTTCTAGAAGAAAGAGTTCAGAAACTATGTTCAAAAAGCAGAAGTAGTTTCTGAAGGACATCAAAAACCTCAATTTTACAATGGCTTCTACAATAGTTCTAACAAATAGACAATCTACTCTTCTAGACTATTTTTCTAAGACACAAACAGATGATCAATACATGTCACTTGAAGAATTGATCAAGGGCAACGGTCATAAGTGAAGATCATCTATAAACAAAGATGCTGTACATTCAAAGACAAGAGATTAACATTGCACGAGCAAAAATGCTGTGAAAATTTCTCCTTATTCTCTTATAAAGTTCATTGCATCTTATAATCAGTTTCCTTGTTTATAAAAATCTTCTTTTTACGTTTCTTCATTGTTTATGCGTTCTTTAAAGGAAGAATAGCTAGAAAGAAGTCATTCAAGTTATCTCAGATTATTCACAGTATATCTTAAGGCAACTTGAATACAGGTTAGTTTGAGTTGCTAACCCAAACACAAACCTTTATATCCTTAATCCAGTAATGATTGGTATGAGTTCAGCTTGAAGAAGCTAGTCAAAGTCTACTTGCAATACAACAGTAAAAGCGCTTTATTGTCACAATTTAGCTTGGAGAGGTTGGTTAAAAATTACTCGGTTTACCTTAGAGAGGTTGGTCAAAGACTACTCAATTCAGCTTGTAAAGGCTGGTGAATAATTATTTGGTTTGTAATAGTAGGGGTTGTCTACTAGTCACAGGTTAGAGCTTGGGAAGGCTATTGAGAAGACTATTCGGTTTTTTGCTCGAGTTGAGAAAGGTTTTAGTGAAACTCAATGATGGTTGAGAATTGGATGTAGGCAGGTTGACCAAACCAATATAAAAATATATGTGCAGTATCTTCCTTTTCCTTATCTCTTTTACATTTGTTGTTCTATGATTATTTGTCTATCTCTGCTTAAAGCCAATCTTTTTAATTAACCTATTATTGACACTGTACTTCAGAAAGTAACTTTCTGAAATCTTTAATATTGTTTCCACTGCACTTCAAGCTTAAAGCTTGATAGTACTTTATTTTAAGTTTTTAGAAGTTAAAAAGAGAAACAGAAGCGAAGCACAATTCAACTCCCTTCTCATGTGCTTTTCTACCTATAACAGGTACAACTGTCTTTCTGCCTCTAGCTTTGAAGGCACAGTTTCTCTCAGTGGTGAGCCTTGTTTTGAAGTAAGACTTAGTTTAGGTTCTGCCTCTAGCCCTATATGATTCCAAAATTTAAGTATGGATTTCAAATTTCTAAATTTGATTAGATTATGTAATAGATCAATTCTGTTGTTATCATTTAGTTTTTCAAGGGTTAAGCAAGTTTTCAGATTTAAGATCAATATAATGTGATGAACCAGTTTATGAGTTCATGATCCGTGAATTTTAGGTTAAGACATTTTTAGAATTATATATCTATATATATTATACTTCTAGTTTTATGAATTTGAATATTATGTTTTAATTAGAGAAAATAATAAAGGTTAGAAGAAAATTGTGTTTTGACTTTGATGTTATACTATTATATTCATTTAAAGAGACATATTGTTAGCTCCAGAACCCTTCTGAAAAGCTTTAAGGTAATATGTTTTGAATGACAACAAAACCAATTTAAGGAAAATATTTTGAAGAATAACTAATGTCTATTTTGAGTTTCTTAAAGTAGCAAACAGGTTCTTTTGTTTGCATAACATGATTCCATTAGCGAGAATAATTTCACTTTATATGTGCAAACATGATTTATCTCGTATTAAGAGATGAGAACTAAATGGAAGTGATAATTATATTGTAAGTCAAGTATATACATGCATAACGTAATAAAGAAAAATAACTAGTACAAGAAACCAAGACTCGGGACTTCAGAAAGCAGCATTGGACTTCAGAAAGTACGCTCAGAATGAAGATATCAATTAAACTCTGAAGTCAATATGTTCTACAATCGTCAATCATCACATGTTTTTATCATCAATAAGCTCTAATTGGAGACTAGAAGACCGAAGATTCATCAAGGAAATGATACCGCACATCAGAAAACTCACTTAACCGTGAAACACTGTGCTCTACAGGAAAATAAAGGAAATTTGAAATTCAAATGTCAAAAGTCAAACCCAGTGATAGACTGGCGTGTCATCTCTTTTGCCAACTTGTCAACTACCCCAGCTTCTAGAAGAAAAAGTTTAGAAACAATGTTTAGAAAATAAAAATAGTTTCTGAAGGGACATTAGAAATCTCAACTTTACAACGGCTTCTACAATAGCTCTAACAAATAGACAGGCTACTCTTCTAGACTGCTTTTCCAAGACATAAACAAATTATCAACACGTGCCACTTGAAAAACTATCAAGGGCAATCGTAATAAGTGAAGATAATCTATAAATAGATATGTTGTGCTTTCATAGAAAGAAGACAGGCACTGCACAAGTGCTAAAACACTGTGAAAATTTCTCCTCACCTTCTTGCAAAGTTCATTACATCTGGTAATTAGTGTCCTTATTTGTAAAGATCTTCTTTCTGCGTTCCTTTATTATTTATACATTCTTCTAAGGAAGAATAGCTAGAAAGAAGTCATTCAAGTTATCCCAAGTTATTCATTGTAAATCTTAAGGACACTTGAGAGTAGGTTAGTTTGAGTTGCAAACCGAAACAAAACCTCTTGTAACCTTGATCCAATATAAATCCGTATAAGATAGCTTGGAGAGGCTAGTCAAAGACTACTTACAATGCGATAGTAAAGGAGTTTTACTGGTCACACTTCAGCTTAGAGAGGTTGGTTAAAGACTACTTGGTTTAGCTTAGAGAGGCTGGTCAAAGACTACTCGGTTCAGCTTGAAGAGGCTGGTGAATAACTACTTGATTTGTGACAGTAGGGGTTGTCAGCTGGTCACTGTTCAGCTTGAAGAGGCTGGTGAATAACTACTTGGTTTATGATAGTAGGGGTTGTCCACTGGTCATAGTTGAGCTTGGGAAAGCTATTGTAAAGACTATCCAGTTTCTTTCTCGGGTTGAGAAAGGTTTTAGTGAAACTCAACAATAGTTGAGAACTGGATGTAGATAGGTTGGCTAAATCAGTATAAAAATATCTGTACAGTATCCTCTTCTCCTTTGTTTCTTTTACATTCATTGTTCTATGATTATTTGTTTATTTTTGCTTAAAGCCTATCTTCTTAGCTATTCCATTACTGATGTCGTACTTCAGAAAGTTACTTTTTGAAACCTCTAATATTGTTTCCACCGCACTTCAAGCTTAAAGCTTGATAGTATTTTGTTCAAGTTTTTAGCAGCTTAAAAGACAAAGAGAAGCAAAACATGATTTAACCCCCTTCTTGTATGCTTTTCTACCTACAAGTGGCATTGGAGCTTGGCCTCTAAGGGATTGAGCATTTTAAAGATTGTAGAGGATAAAGATTCAAGGGACAAATGACATAAAATATTCATATAGCATAAAGACACTCCGTCAGTGGACCGCCATTCTTTAATTGTGGGGATTATGCCTACCGGAGAGACCAAATGGAGTTGTTCATAAAACACACAAGTCTTGACTTGTGGAAAATTGTACAAGAAGGAGATTATGTTCCAATGGAGGAAGTTCCAGGAACAAATGATGCACCCTCAATATCAAGAGAAGTCCCTCGAAGAAGGTGGACAGAGCAACATAAGGCCAAAGTTCAACTGAACTCTAAAGTGAAATACCTACTCATGTGTGCACTAAGCGAAGCTAAATATGACAAAATTATTGCTTGTGACACGGTGAAGGAAATATGGGACAGGCTGTACAGATTCATCTTGCAGGGCTGGATACATATCTGTGTGATGTTTAGTGAAAGTGCAAATACCATAGACCATAGGGACTATTGGAGTTGCTGATTGGCTTACCATCAATTGCTTCATTAATCAAAGAGTGCTTATAGAGTTCCTTTTTCATCCTTTTAATTTCGGCTATAATGGCCCATCTTGGAAGGAAAACCATGGCTTGGTGATGAGGTTTCAAGATAATGGACTCATGATTACCCTTGAGAAACCTCTAAAGCTTGAAATTTGGTTTTAATTTTAACATGTTTTGGTTATTCATTTTTCTTTTCTTGAAACAAATTTCGGTTCCTTTCTTTCTTTCCCTCTTGATTCCGGTTTCTTTTTCCTTTCCTTTGCAAAGATTTCGGTTCCTTTTCCATTGCTTTGCTTTTATTTTTCAAAGAAAGGTTGTTAGTTATTTGATTTCTTGATCCATTTCCTTGAACTTGATGAGGATGTTCAAACCATAAGGTTTCTTTGACACCTTGGTACAAAGAACTCTAAAGTTCACTTTATCTTACTATGATAAGTTTGGGTTGAGGTTTAAGTTCCTTTAAAGTCTTGCAAGAGCTCTAATGAAGAATGTAAAATGAACTTGCATTCATATTTATTTTTCCTTGCCTAGCATATTTATTTTTGAGCTAATCACCTACAACGTAAAGATTAAAACAAGAGTTGCATTCTCATATCACCTAATAATCAATCTCGAAGCTCACCTATTTCGGCCTTAAAGTCGATTGTTGTGGAGTCTAGAGCACTAAAATAAAGAACCGGACTTGCATTCATATTTATATTTAAAGTCATCACTTAAATCCTAAAAGATAAAATGAACTTGCATAATTATTTTCAAGTCTTTCATATTTACTTTCAAGTTTTGTATATTTATTTTCAAGTCTTGCATATTAATATTCGTAGCACCTCATATTTATATTTCAAGTCCTTGCATCTCATGTTTATTTTGAAATTCTCACTTTACTCTATAATGAAGACTAAAATAGAATGCATAACACGTTTACTTTTCATCATCACTTAAAGACTCTAGAACTCAAAGACTTGCCCTTTTATCTCAAGATAACGTTTGGTTATGGAAGCATTCCCTTGAATACATAATTCGGCCATGGGATGATGATGAGTTTAGTGTGAGTTTCATCTAGTCACAAGTGCCTCTCTAACTACGTGAATAGAACCTTTTCAATTTAGGGGTTGAAAGTTGTAAACCATGCATAAAAAAGTTGTAAATCGATGTACAAACTGCTATAAATTAATACATAAGACGTGTAAACTTTTTCATAAATTTGTAAACTAATAGACAAAAAGATGTAAACCAATCTAACCACACTTGTAAATCGGTGGGAGAATAGGTTGTCAGCCAACAAAGAAAAAGTTGTAAACCGTGTTCAAAATGTTGTAAATCACCAAAGAAAAAGTTATAAACCAATTGGAAAAAATTTGTAAAGCAGCAAAGAAAGAATTGTAAACCAACAACGAAAAAGTTGTAAACCTTATTCAAAATGTTGTAAACCACCAAACAAAAAATTGTAAACCAGTTTGAAAAAAGTTGTAAACCTGCAAAGAAAATGTTGTAAACTTTGTTCAAAATACTATAAACCACCAAACAAAAAGTTGTAAACCTGCAAAGAAAATATTGTAAACCTTGTACAAAATATTGTAAACTAGTGAGGTAAAAGTTATAAACCTTGTTCAAAATGTTGTAAACCACCAAACAAGAAGTTGTAAATCTTGTTCAAAATGTTATAAACCACCAAAGAAAAAGCTGTATCCTTGTTCAAAATGTTGTAAATCACCCCAAAATCAGTTGTATACTAGGTTCATAACGTTGCAAAACCAAAACACAACAAGTTGTAAACTAATACACAAAAGTAAATTAATATTAAAAAGTAACAAACCTTTCTCGCAAACAGTAAACCCTAAACAAAAAATTGAGGGCTTGATGAAAAATTTTGTAAACCCTAAACCTTTTTCAACAAAAATACTACACAAAACCAGTAAACCATACTAAAAAATCATCTACATCTATTCAAAAATATTTAAACAACTTTCAAGTCAAATGAGCAAACCCACTAGTGTTGTAAACCTGTGTACACAAATGTTGTAAACCCTCCATATAAAAGCTGTAAACCGTTACCAAATACTAAATCTTCTAAAAAAAAAATGTAACTTTTTACTAATTACAATGCAAATGGCAAAAGGAAGAACACGAACTTTGTCAGAGCAAGAATGTGAACAATGGGTCAGCGATTCCAGTGGGAAACGAAAGCTTTAGAGACCACAGACAGGGGGAGGGAACGTGAGCTCGAATGTAAGCGAAATGAAAGGTTTTGTGGCTTGTTTGATTAATTGAGATTATGCAGAAACAAGGGTCTATCGTGAGAGAGATGGGGTTGTGAAAGTTTCCATTTCGGGTGGGGGGAAGCCAAAAAGAGACCGCCAAATGTGTGTGCAGCTTTGGGATTTTTTTCTTTTTTGTGTTGACAATTTTGCCTCTCCATGTACAATATATCTCTATATAAAAATTTTATTCTTTTACGCGATGTATTTTAGTGCGTGAGTATCATTTCTCTTTTGAGCGTACCAAAATAGGGGTCTTTTGGGGAAAAGAATATGGCGTGGGGTAAATCGCCCTACAGAATTTGTAATCCAATGAGTGACCAGAGTTTTTCTCCTCCTCCTCCTCCCCTCGCAACTCTGTAACCGATACTCGTCCTCATAGCTGTGATTGACCTCAGAATCCGCGAAACTTCGCTCTCGCAGTTGCGCCATTGTTGCTCTCTGTAAGAAACTCACTTTACCAGCACCGGTTTATGTTCTTCGCTATCTCATACGACGCTCGGTGTTTGTGTTTTTTTTTTGTTTTCGCTTAAAATCTATGATGAGTGTAAATCGATGATCGAGCGCTGAAACACCGTGCCTTCTTTGAAGTCGATTCATAGTAATAAATGGCTAATTGAAGTTTTATTCCTGAGTTCAGAAATGCGTTTCTGCGTGTGTGCAGTTATGTGTGGAATTTGTGTCCGTTTTTAGATTTTTCGCTCTCTATATTTGTAGTGATAACATATATCTTCTGTCTTGTTATACTTGATCAACTATACAGATGCTTCTCGTGTTACTTTGTGCTGTCAATGTTTGTTGCGATACTATATTTTTTTTCTTTTTTTTTTATTATATATTTCTTTGTCCTTGTTATACTTGATCAAGGATATATATATTCTCATGATCACTGTGCTAGCGTTGTGTTAGGATTATGTGAGACCGTCATTTTGAGGCAAGAACACGTTTCTTGTAACCTTACATGTTAACCGCGTCTTGTTTTGTTCTTGTTGTACTGCTAAGTGAATTGTGAGTTATTTGCATTTGGTTGCTGAATCGAGAAATTATGAATATTCTTTATACGATTGCATGCTATGTTTCAAAATGAGTGGATCCACCGTAGAAATTAAATTTATTTCCAACCATGAATTGATTGTAGTGGTACAAAATTGATAACTTGTTGAAATTAAATAATATTAGTTCTGTTATTGTCGATTACCAGTTGGTCTAAAAGAGTGGGTCCAAGGCAATCAAAGGCAAAAGGTGTGTGTGGGTTTTAACACCTTGAAACGAGAAGCACCAAAGTGGATGCCTTACTAGCCCATAGAACAGTAAAATATTTGATTATTTTGTGCTAAACTTACCATAGATGTTAACTACTCATGCATGACGTTCATAGAAAAAATAAAAGATGATGTTCAGTTTACTAAACCCTAAGTTCGTGCTTCTAAAGAATCCCAGTTACTGAAGACGGGCCATGACTATTCTAACTCCTATAGCATTGCAATTGACTAGTTGGATGACACATGGTTTTTCTTTATTTTTTTCTCTTTCATTTTTGCGTTGTTTAATGAAGTGCTGAAGTAAAAAGGTGTACTTTGCCTGAACATGAAGTGTGTGCCTCCATGCTCCATCCGTCCTATTCATGCCTTGCCTCTGGCGGCTTAGGTGGGCCATATGGCACCTATGACTACATTGACTGATTCCAATTCAATTGAGTGTCAATCAAGTCCAAATTGAATTCCCATGTCAATGTTGATTACTAACTTTGATAAAAATATATCTCCTTAATTTATTCATCTATGGTTCATTCAATGTGCCAAACCCTGTAGTCAGCCACTACGGGTCGAAACTCCAAATTGCATCCCCATCTACTTTTAGGGCACGGTTCCTATTATTTGCTAGCTGTTGGTCATGTAACCAACCTTGAAGATGGGGAGTTTGTTAGGTACTCAAGTTCTTTACTGGGTAATTGCTCATTCTTTGCATACTTATTCCATCTTTAAGAGGTGTGACTATGCTATTACTATAGTGAGATTTCTGATGTAATGAATGTAATTAATGTAATCAATGTAAGGCAATATACATGATGCCAATAAATGAACAATTAAAGAATAAACTGTTAGGAGAAGGTGAATGAGTGGTTTTGATTTGTGTCTCTTAATATACACAATGAAAACTTGGACAAGACACGTTTCTATTACTACCTTGTACAGAATTAACCAAAATAAGGGTTGTGAGGATATAAGTTTGACTTTCAATGTGTACGAGGTCGTCATTGTTGTGAAGAGCTTTTCTTTGTTAGCTGCGAAGCCACTAGAATCTGCCTTCGTTTCTGTTCGTGTAATATGCATGCATGCATCCTTACTGGCATAATACTTGTATATGTGTGTCTTGTTTTTACTATTGTTCCCCTTAAGGCCTTAACTATATCTGTTCAGAGATCATAACAATTTCCTTATGGGAAAAGTAAGCTGTGAGAATGACAGTGGTTTTGTGTGCCTCTTTCTTTTCTAACATGTGTGGTGAGAAGGGTCACTTTTATTTTAAAGTTCTCTATTATGAATCAATTTTTGAAATAATTTTGACTTTTCTTTCTCCTGTCAGGACTGTGCTGCTCATTTTAATTGGACCCGTGTTGTTGTGGCTGGATTTGCTGGCGAATTCTGCTGTGGTCCTTTTATCCAGAGTTATCTTTGTATTTTAGAGCATCCTTTGTAATTCAAGCAGTTTAAGATTTGAAAACATTATCATGTACAGTACATGTAAACATTTAAACACTTTAGTGTTATCATATCCGATTTGATCAACTTTGATGGTGTTTGATGATCTGTATTGATCTAAGGTGTTCTTTAGTTTCCATTGTTTCTACCTCTAAATATATACTTGAATTCACATTAAATCTTGTAGATTTATATTGGTTATAAGTGGAAAAAGGAGATCTGACTTCTTCTGAGTACTTGGATACACTTCCTAGGCAGTGAAGAATGGAGACATTAGCGCAACTTGAAGCATTGTGTGAAAGGCTTTATAAGTCACAGGACTCTGTTGAGCGAGCACATGCTGAAAGTACCCTGAAATGCTTTTCTGTGAATGTTGACTGCATTTCACAGTGCCAATATGTTCTGGATAATGCATCCTCTCCCTATGCGTTGATGTTGGCTAGTTCAAGCTTGTTGAAGCAAGTGACAGAGCAAAGCCTTCCTTTACAGCTCAGGATTGATATTCGTAATTTTCTTGTTTGCTTGTAAATGATTGTGATTAGGAGTATTTTAGGGTATCTATATATGTTGCTTGGGTTTGTTGATGTTGGGGGGCTTCGTTGTTCTCTATACCAGTAATCTGTTAGATATAACATATTCTTGCAAATATTAACTTCTCAGTTCTCAAGTTGGTGTCAACCTCTTTTATATTGAATCATTCGTGGCAGATGTTCTATTTACTTTCAGCTTTCAGGTCGTTTTTGGGCATTTGGGTGCACAATTTTGGATTGTAATGCTGTCAGTTTTCCTGTATTGTGGTTACTAGTATTGATCAAATTGCTATCTTTCTGAAGGAAACTATCTCATAAATTATCTGGCCAGCAAAGGACCTGAGCTGGAGCCTTTTGTGCTAGGATCCTTGATCCAACTCTTTTGTCGCATTACCAAGTTTGGGTGGCTTGATGATGAGAAATTCAGGGGGGCTGTTAGCGAGGCAATGAATTTCTTGACTCAGGTGACATGACATATTTTTATTATATTTTTATAACTTGTCTACATCCATGTGAATATGACAAAGTATTCTCACAGTCACTTTGTTTTATTGCTTTTCATTCCCTTGATGTTTATGTAAAATGTATAAAAGCCCATATTTTATTCATTAATGTATACATCATATTAGTTCTTAAACATGTCTACGGCCTTTTCAATTGTGTATGCTTTTGGTTTAATGAGTGTTTAATATATTTTGCCTTTTCAATGGCTGATGCATTTGGTCTAGTGTTTTTTCTAATTTCAATGGCTAATGCGTTTGGTCTAGTGTTTTTTCTAATCTTTTTTTTTTGTGGATAAAAGAAGAAATTTAATTAACTAGAAGAGAATAAAAGCAGAATAACACATAGTGAAGAAGTGTTTTTTCTATTATGTTGTTAACTGTCTGACTTTGGCTTCACTCTTAAAAGCTTTAAAGTCCTTCATAAACTTGTTTAAGGCCTATGCTTTCAACCATGCTTTGAAGTCCATTTTGCTATGCATGTGGGGAGTTTAAAAGATTCACAGCTATTCATTAACTTCTATCATCTAACCACTGTTTATTTAGATTTCATTGACATGTTTAGGTTTCGCATATTTGTCTTGGCAAGTTTTGGTTCCCTGCAGGAATTCTTTGAAATTCAAAGTTTCACAGTTCTATTTCTTTTCTCATAGAAGTTGCTTAATGACTTTTCTGCAAAATGGTGGAAACCATTTATAAGCATACTGGTTGGTTTGGATACCTATGGTAGCAGTCTGTACTGAAGGTCAAGCTGTTGTCTGGTCTGTGATAATTAATAGGATTAATGCTAATGACCTGTTATGGATTATGTAACCTCAGAAAGCTATTTATCTAATTGTTTTGCACTGTTTGGTGGCTTGGGCTTTGTTGTGTACATTTCTCTTCATTTAGTGGGGTGGAGAGTTGTTACTGTGTCTAGCCAACCTAGAGGGCTTGTTGAATTTTCTTTCTTTTATCATAACTGTTATGAAACCGTCTCTCCCAAAAGCTTAAGTTGATACGTAGAGGCATATGAATGGTTTTTATACACTTAACAATAATGAACTCTGGTTTCAACCAAAAACAAATGAAGGTAGAAGAGACTGATAGGATGTTTCAATGCTGCTATGGTGAGTTTCAATGGAGAGGTCATTAACTGCAGATGCATTGCTTTTTTCACTGCCTGTAAATCTGGACTGCTTCTATATTTTTCTTATGCAAATTTTGTCTGCTGCAAAGTTCATAAACTTAATAGCAATACCCTTTTTTAGGTTAAGCTTCTTGTCTTTCCTTTGTATCTAGTTTTGTATCCTTGTTACCTGTGCTCGTGGTTGGTAATTTGTCCTATGGCTTGTCGATTACAAGGTCTGAACCCTTTGATGAGTTGTTTATAATACTGTACTTATCTTTAAAACAAGAAAATAATGTTAAGCACTTAAAGAATATGCTAGTAATTCAAATTATTATTTATCACTTGGTTAAATTTGTGGATTTGCATAACTTTTTTGATACTCAGATTGCTTTTCATGGCAGTTGCGCTGAGATGTGATGAGTTTTTTTTGTTGGAGGTGTGGTTTTGAATCTTTTGATTGTGTCTTTTTTTTTTTCATCTTATTTATATTTCATATACTTTCTATTTCCTTTATGAGGATTTCATGTGCTCACATTTTCTCCTTGTCTTCAATATATGTTCTGTAACAGAAATGAAATCCTTTGGTAATTTGTCTTGTCAATCTTACCATAATAAAGAAGTTTGGCTACTATGAAATAAAAATTTTACGGGGGATTCTACCTTACGTTTACTTGTTTTCCAATACCCAAGCAAATTTGTAATTAAAAAAAAATATGTATTTTTAAAATGAATTTATTGTTATTTTTATGTAAAGTTGGGCTTGTGTAGCAAAATTTATGTTTGAAATAAGCTAGATTTGTTGGCTACACCATGTTGGAATGTTTATTCAATCTTGGACATATATTTGTTGGTTTCGACTTTGTTTGTGGATTATTGTGATTCTTTTTGTTGTGATCTTTTTATCCTACATTTTGTTAGTTTTATTTTTCCCCTATATTTGTGGTGCTTCTTTCTGCACTTTGCTTCAAGGTGCATTGAAAATTTAAGCTTACAAAGGGGATGCTTTCAGCAGGCACAGTATCATTATGCTATTGGTCTGAAGATATTAAACCAGCTTGTTTCAGAGATAAATCAGGTTAGAGTAAAAATCTTATGGTTCAACATAAAAGTGTATTATTGCATGGTATACAATGATGTGATTTGTCCATGTTATCTGCTTGTTACCATTATTATGTAAATACCAGTCAATACGTTCAATTGGACTTCTTGTTTATTCACCAATTTGCCAATACTCCTTTGGCAACCCTAGGGTAAATGCACATAAAGCAAACATGATGCAATGAGATTGATGGTGTGACAATGACTAGCTCATCATAGGATCACTGGTTATAAAATTTTGCTTTTTGTTTTGTGGAACAATTATTTTCTTGTTTTTCTTCAAAAAGTTTCTTTCCATGTTTTTGTTGACACTTGTTCACTTATAGCTAATCTACTATTTATTTGTGCTAAAAAGTTGATTATTATCTAAACGTTGGAATTGGGATTGGTAGTATAAGAAAAAGCTTTATAAAGGAGTTGATCTTGAGGATCAAAGGTTGGCTGTGGACATCATATCTATTCGAATATTTATTTGGAAGAGATCTGTGATAGGCATTCCTTTGGAAGGTCTGAATTGGATCCTTATTTGCATGACACATATACTTGGTTGGAGAGCCTTTTTGGAGTGGATGTGTCCAGAAAGCTGTTTGAGAGTTGGCTATGGATAGAGCTCCTGGTTTGAATGGTTTTACCGAGGCTATTTTCAAAGAATTTCGCGATATTGTCAAAGGATATCATTAGAATTCTCCCACAGGAGGAAAATTCTGGTTGACATGTTCTTTGCTCCCTTGTCTTCGAATATTGATATGAGAATCCAGTACCTTGGTTCTTCTGGTGTCTTTCCTTTTAAGTCTTATTGTTCACTCTACCCATGCAAATCACCTGAGGTCCAGTAGATGACCAAGGAGCATTATCAGGTTTTGGAGGTGCTGAGGGCTATTATGAGACTAGCACAATATAACATGAAGCATTTCTGTGAGTCACGCTGACAAGTGCCAGTATTTGATATGGGGGATTAGGTATCTGAAGAGTCAGCCCTATTGACTGAGCTCCCATGCTCGCCATTGGAATGAAATGCTCCTTTCACTCTTATGATAAATCATCTCTTTATATATGTATATCACATTTGTAGGATCTTACGTTCCATGTTATGGTTCAACATTTTATGAGTTTGTGTCCCCTTCTGATCCTATGTAGTATGTTGATCCTAGTTACCTTGCATCTAAAGTAACTAATTTTCATAGGATTTTGTTTCCTTTGTTTTTTTTCCCCCTCTTTGTTGAGGGTTTCTTATTCCAATCTTTTTGTACATCTTTTTCCTGCTCTGTATTTTAAAATTTCTTCTTTCATCAAAATAGGATAATTTGCACTCTTTGGTGTTTTCTGTATTGGCTGTGAAAGAAATAATGAGTACAGAGTTGCTAGAATCGCCTATTTCCTTTACTTAGGTTATGACCTTTTCAAGGCATGAAATGATATTTTAGTTTACAGATCCAGGAAATATTTGATAATGTTCAGGTTTTGGTTGTTCTATGGGCCAAATTTTGGAAAAGTGTTTTCGTCGAAATCTTTTTGCTTTTTGTTGGGAAATTGATAGAAACAACCGAAAGGAGATGCGGAAAGTGGAGTATACTGTATTGTATTATTGGAGATGGAAACAAACAAAGGTAGCAAAAAGCTAAAAGGAGAGGTACACTGAGCAGCTCACTCTCTCTTTTCCCAAAATAGCAGAAAGCCTGAATGAAAATATCCTCTCTCCCTAACCAACGAATAATCCCTTTCCCTAAATAGACAATCAGGTGGTCAGTCACACTACACCTCACAGCATGAGACTCAGCCCCTCCCTAATTAGTTGGCCCCTGGCTCACAGGTGCAGCTGCTGGCTCAGCTTGTAGGCCCTTCCCTAAACTGCCCCTGAACCTTTTCATCTTGTACACCTTTAGCCCTTTGGGAAATCTCTCCCTAGCACTACCCCTCTCGAACAACCACCTTGCCCTCAAGGTGGAAGTGAGGGAAGCCAAGCTTGATGTTTGAGGCGAGTTCCCAAGAATTCTCAAAAGTCTGGCTTGTT
Organism: Dalbergia cochinchinensis; assembly: GCA_031216125.1. NCBI lineage: Eukaryota > Viridiplantae > Streptophyta > Magnoliopsida > Fabales > Fabaceae > Dalbergia > Dalbergia cochinchinensis. The sequence continues at coordinate 42,470,685 of CM062375.1, forward strand.
GTGCCCCTTAATCAATACTTCAGCTTCACCCTGAGCATTCTCCTTGACCACTAACACTTCTGCTGGTCGCAACTTCAGTCCCCAGTCTTTTGAAAGGCCAGTTGGTAATGGCTGGCTCTTAACCTCAGGAGCCAAACATTTTTTTAACAGAGATACATGAAAGATCGGGTGCACCGATGACTAGGGAGGGAGTTACAGTCAGTAGGCCACCTTCCCAATCCTTTCCACCACTGCATAAGGCCTGTGATATCGAGGGCTAAGCTTCTGATTAATCTGATTTGCCAAAAATCTGAGCTTGTAAGGTTGTATCTTGAGATAAACCCTATCACCCACCTCATACTCCACCTCTCTTCTCTTGTAGTCCGCTTGACTCGTCGTGCAGGCTTGAGCCCTACTCAAATGCCACTTGAGTTCTCCCAATATAGCGTTCCTTTCTGGCAGCATCTAGTTCACTTCCTCCACAGCTATTGGAGGCATATCCCCCGAATTGGTGCTGGGGGGTTCCCTGCCATATAAAGCCTTGAAGGGGCAAGTGTTTGTTAAGGAATGAAAGGAAGTGGTGTACCATAGCTCGGCCCAACTCAACCACTTGTACCACTGCTTGGGTCTAGTGCTAGTAAAGCACCTTAGGCACGTTTTCAAGCACCTGCTTACCACTTTACTCTGCCTATTGGTTTGTGGGTGATAGGCAGAGCTATACTTCAACTTTCCCTACCTGTTTGAACAATTCTACCCAAAATGCACTCATAAAAATCTTGTCTCTGTCAATCACCATAGTTATAGGGAAACCATGCAATCAAATTATCTCCTTGACGAACAAACTGGCCACCTCTTTAGCAGAATAAGGGTGGCATAACCTAAGGAAGTGGGCATATTCCGAGAGTATCCACCACGACCAAAATGGTGTCCACGCCTTGGGCTTTGGGGAGTCCTATGAAGTCTATCAACACTTCTTCCCAAACCTGTGAGGGAATTGGTAGCGGTTGAAGTAAGTAAACCATCAGGGGATAAGGTTTGGTATTTGTTATGGCAGCACACATCACAAGCCTGAAGAACCCCAAATGGCCTCCCATCACTGAATCATGAAACTCTTGTAAAATTACAGGTATTCGTGGGGAATCCTTGGGAATCACTTATTTGTTTTGATAAAACAAACCCATTTTTCAACTCAGCCTTGTTGCAGTGCAGTTCCTTGGAGCAAACCCTGCAGAATGGCTTTCAAATTATTATCAGGCTGCACTTCCTCTTCAATTCCCTCCTAGTTTTGGAAGGTCACAACAGAAATAGTATCCATGACAATTCGTCTGGAAAGTGCATCTGCTACCCCATTATCTTTCTCGGTCTTGCACTTTATCTCGAAATCAAAGCCAAGTAACTTGGCCACCCGTTTTTGCTGCCTGTCACCATAATTCGTTGGTCAAACAAAAATCTCAAGCTCTTCTGATATGTGTGCACAATAAACCTCCTCCCCAATATGTAATGCCTCCATTTCTGGACCACCATTACAATTGCCATCAACTCTCTTGCAGACTAACTTAAGCTGAGCTCATTCAAATAGTTTTGGACTCAAATAGGCTAAAGGACGCCCTTCTTGCATTGGGACAGCCCCTAAACCCTTTTCGGTTGCATTGGTTTCAATCATAAAAGTCTTCTCAAAATCAGGGACAGCCAAGACTAGAAGGGTAGTCATTGCTTGTTTTAATTTCTCAAATGATAACTAAGCTTCTATCTCCTACTGGAAACAATCCTTTTTTCAGGAGTTGTGCTAGAGGCAAAGTAATCTTCCCATATCCTTTCACAAATTGCTGATAGTACCCTGTTATGCCTAAGAGCCCTCTCAATCCCTGAAGGTCTGTAGGTATGGGCCAAGCTAGCATCGCCGCTACTTTCTTTGGGTCTGCTGCCACTCCCCCTCTTGAGATTATATGGCCAAGGTACTCGAGTTTGAGTTGAGTAAACGAGCACTTCTTCTTGTTGGTGAAAAGGCTTTGCTGCCTACGAACTTCCATCACTGTGGATCTTTGCAAATGTTCAGTCACGATTTTACTATAAACTAGGATGTCATCAAAGAAAATCAAGACGAACCTCCTCAGATGCGGCTTTAAGACCCGGTTCATCGAAGCTTGGAAATATAGGGAGCAGTTGTTAACTCGAAGGGCATCATGAGAAATTCATAATGTCCCTCATGAGATCGGAAAACAATCTTCTCAATATCCCTCTCCTTTATCTTGATCCGTGATAACCCGACAAGTCCACTTTAGAGAAAATTTGAGCTCCCCCAAGTTCATCCAATAACTCATTGATCATCGGGATAGGGAATTTGTCAGGGACCATTACCTTATTTAATGCTCGATAAGATACACAAAACCACCAGCCACCATCTTTCTTTTTAACGAGGATCACTAGATTAGAATAAGGGCTAGTATTGGGCCTAATAATACTAGATTGTAACATTTCAGTAATGATTTTTTCTATCTCATTCTTTTGAAAATACTAGATTGTAACATTTCAGTAATACTAGATTGTAACATTTCAGTAATGATTTTTTCTATCTCATTCTTTTGAAAATAGGGATACCTATAAGGCCTGATGTGGGCAATCGTGGCACCTTTCTTCAAATTAATCGCGTGATCCTGGTCTCGCACGGGGGTTAGGCCTTCAAGAGCTTGACAAATATCCTCATACCTCCCTAGGAGTTGCTGAAATTACTCAGGCAGGCTTTTATCCCCAAGTGGCTCTTCATCATGGGTCATGTCAACCTTCTCAGTGCAAGGAGTGATTACGTAACCTTCTCCTTCAGCTTGTAACACCTTCATTGTCATCTTAATGAAGTCTGATCTGTACTTAGGGAGGGGTGCCCTATAATGCCTTTCCACCCTCCATCAATCTGTCGTTGGATCATCAGTTTCTAAAAATTAGCATGGATGTCCTCCCCAAACTCTCAATCCACCCATAGCCCAATATCACATCAATCCCTCTCCCCAAGCTCAGCAAGAAGAAGGATTGGGTGATTCATGTACCTTGGACTTTGATCTTGACATCCTCGCCCACCCTCAAGCCTCGTCGCACCTCGCCTGTGCTCGCCTCCACTGTGAAGGGTAGAGGGGTGACTTCGAGCTGAAGTTGCTAAGAGAGTGGTGCTAAGATAAAGTTGCTATCTGCCCCAGTATCCACTTGAATGACCACCTCTGTCTCCCCGATTTGATCACGCATCTTGAAGGACTTGGTGGTTGTGGTGAAATTGTGAAGACTGTTGAGTATGAGGTGGAGGGAACGCATCGTAAGCTCCGGCTCTTCTTCGTTAGCTCCTCCATCACTCTCCTATTTCCCTTACCAGCCAAATCATCCTCCAAATTCTCGATGAGCACCAATTTATGGTGCTTCAGCTTGCACGCGTGGTCATGCCCCCAACGCTCACCATATTTGAAACACAACCCTTTGCAGCTGCAGTCCTGGAGCCCTTCCTGATTCAACCGCTTTGATGTGTGTCCCCTAGGAGCTTCACCACTTGGCCCTTCCGAGTTTCGAAAACCCCCATCTTTCTCCCCCTCCTTATTCCTGTTGCCCTCGAGGTAATTAGGCACCATCCACGGAGTAATTGGGCCTTGGGAAGGGGCTGGGTCTCTGTTATGTGCGGGAGGCTTGTTTGACAAGCCCACCCTTCTTCCTTTCCATTCCTTGTTATGTTCTTCTAGCATGAGTGGTTGGTCCTTGATTTTTGCCAAGCAGAACAATTCAAGGCTCTTAATCTCAGCTCGTAAACTCCTGTGCAGCCCATTAACAAATATGCCTTTTAGAATTTCATGCTCTGTGTGCCTCATGGGCCTTGGAATCCGCTCAAAGTCCTCAATGTAATCCATGACCAAGCCCAATTGTTTAAGTCGTAGTAAGGGCCCATAAGGATCTTTTACCACACTAGGTTGGAATCATCGTAATATGCCATCGCAAAACTGCCTCCACGTTGGAAAAGTTGTTTATTCCTCCCAAGCTTGGAACCAATGAAGAGCTTTCCCTTCCAATGCCAAGATCACCACTTCCATGTGCTCGTTGCCCTTAATTGCATCAATGACGAAATACTGCTACACCTTCACCAATCGACCGAGTGTGTCATCCCCATCAAAAAGGGGCAGCTCCATCTTGAGATCGTGGTCGTGATGTTGTGGAGGAGGGCTACCATGTGAGGGGTTTGGCAATCGATTAGCCCAGGAGTGTCCATCCCAATGGTGAGGATGACCACTGAGTTGGGGGAACTTTGAGCATCTTGGTCCCGAGCCCGTGAATTTCGGTGCTTGTTGTGGTGAGGAGGAGGGGAATCATGAGGTCCCCCTGTCCCACCTAGAATCCCCATTCAATCGGTTGTCTGGGTCCACTCAATGGTGCAGCCTCCTCGGTGGTGATCGGCTGCAAGATTGAGCTCGCCGTTTGTCCTTCATCAACCGCACAACTCGGTCCAACTTCCTTTCCACATCTTCAACTAGGCCTTCCATCTTGCAACTTAGCGAAATTGGCTCACATAGTGAAGTATACTGCATTGTATTAATGGAAATGGAAACAAAGGTAGCCGAAAGCTAAAAGGAGAGGTACACTGAGCATTGAGCAGCTCACTCTCTCTTTTCCCAAAACAGCAAAAAGCCTGAATCAAAATACCCTCTCTTCCTAACCAACAAATAATCCCTTTCCCTTAATAGACAATCACATTGTCAGTCACGCCACACCTCACAATATGAAACTCAGCCCTTCCCCTATTAGCCCCCTTGGTCCACAGGTGCAGCTGCTGACTAAGCTCAAACTGCCCCTGAATCATTTCCTCTTGTACACCTTTAGCCCTTCGAGGAATCTCTCCCTAACAGAAATATTAAACAGTTTAGAAGAATGAATTTCATTTGGCTTTGGTCTTTATGTTTTGGCAGTGCATTTCTTTGGTGCCTCTTGGTTCATAATTGATCCATTTGGGGGTATTACCCATTTGCTCATGACAAGCCATAATGCATATCTATATGTTATGAACTTATGATTTCAACTTCTTTACATTAAAGCAGCTTATGGTTTTACTGTTGTTAATTTTTATGTGGCATTCTTCTGTTTTTTCAGCCCAATCCTGGACTGCCTGCTACTCGCCAGCGCAGGATAGCAAGCTCTTTCAGGGATCAGTCACTCTTTCAGATCTTCCAGATATCGTTAACATCTCTCGTCCAGTTAAAAACTGATGGTATATTGAACTTCTCTTATGACAATGATAGATGTATGCATTAGATTTTGAATTTAGTAATTATGCTTTGACTTTGCAAACTTGCAGTTGGGAACAAATTGCAGGAATTGTCTCTTATGCTTTCCCATAGTTGCTTGTCATTTGATTTTTTGGGGACATCATGTGATGAATGTTCGGATGAGATTGGTACTGTCCAGGTATCGGCCAGTGTTGAATTAACTCGCCCATAGATGGTTTGTCTTTGCTTTTCTGTGGTTTGCAGTTGTTGATTGAGAATTATCATTGGTTGTACAGATTCCTTCTTCCTGGAAGCAAACTCTAGAGGATCCCTCAACACTACAAATCTTTATTGATTATTATGCAATGAATCAAACATTTTCAAAAGAGGTTTGTTTATGAGTCTTGGCAGAGTCAATGTCTTATATGTACTTCAAGTTCGTACATTATTATGTTTCTGTGCCTCATTTAGTTTGATTATTCTAGTTCCAAATAATTTCTCTTTGCTATTGTTAAGTTGGAGTATTTCTTTTCTCTTCCCGTAGAGAAAGAAATATTGGGGACCTTTTTTCTGTTGCATATGCTAACTTAATAAAATGCAATAGAATGGGACCGCGGTGAGCAATGTTGCGAATGTTATTTTGGGTCCTGGCCTTATAAAATTGTGAACTTCTAGATATGAATTTTTCTGAATCAAGTTGCGAGGAACTGATAGAACTGGTTCAGAATATGAAGGAAAACTCACGAAAATGTGTATTATTTGTTGATGAAAAAATAGTGGTTAGGGATATGCGAGAGATTCCCTGCCTCTCTAGTTCCTAATTCCCTAACTACTTGACTCATTTCTTATTCAACTCTTACTTGTCTTACTAGTTGATTATAATTCCAAACTACTAAGGCCACTACTTAGGCCTGGTCCATATCTATACTCTGCCCTAGAGATCCACCTTGTTCTCAATTTAGGGGCACAAAGATTATAACAGCTGTTTACAAATGATTCCTTTGAAGGTCCCACATCTCCAAACTTGTGATTATTCTTTTCCATCCTCCAACCCCTTTTTGAAAAGCAGTGTCTAATGCCCATGTTCTGCATGGTATCCCTCTTTTATTCCTAAATGGGCCTCGTGGTTTAAACCCAAATATGACTCCAGCTTTTGTGTTTCCAAATCTAAAGCTTCTTTGCCAACAATTGAATTAGGCTTGGCCCATGAGATCTAAAAGATAATTTCTTCATTCAAAATTCAATCTCTTCCCCTGTGACTTGGGCAGTGGGCCCTCCTGACAGCATGGAGTAAGGTTTTCTTTCTTTCTTAGGCTCTAGATACTATGTTGAGAGACAGAGAAAGAGAGAAAGTCATGAGGAATCCGTGTGTTTCAACTACACAACAGAAAGATTATATATAGAAACTGTGCAATAAATACACCATAATTACAAATATATATTTTCTCTAATTATAGATATAATAATCCTAATTATAGATATTTACAGATTCTAACAGGAACAACAATCCAAATAAAAGCTTTTCCTTTTTAAGAAGATTTAGATTTCCAAATTGATTTATTCAATACAAATTTTTATCTCAGGAGGATAAATCAGGAATTCAAAATAAATATTATAGAAGAAGACACCAAAGGAATTAAGAGTCCATAATCTTGTTTCTGTTAGCCTATATATCTGAAGAATGTTATTTTATGTCTAACATTGGTGAAAGTGGAGCATGCAAGCTTAGCTTTTACCTTTATTTTGCTTTGTCCGGTGAAGAATCAATAATCTTGTTTCAGGGTTTCTCTAATTGGTTTAGTCATGAATAATGTTGTTCGCCTATAAATCCATAGAATGTTTTTTATGTCAACATCGGTGAAAGTGGAGCATGCAAGCTTAGCTTTTACCTTTGTTTTGCTATGTCATCTTGCCATTTGTTTGTATGATTCTGATGTTGAGGATGTCAAGTCATTTTGATATGCAACAACTTGATTTTTTTATTTTGGTCTATATGGCCTATGGCTACAATTTCCATTCGATTTGACTTCTCAAACACTTATCTAGGTTGATTTTTATACTTTTGTTTGATTCTAATAAACAGTTTTTTGGATAAAAGAATTATATTGAGAATAAAAAAGGAAAATACAAAGAAGATAAGAGGACAAGAGATCCTTAATACAAGAACCAATACTAGCAAAAGAAAACTATCAATGAAGCAAAGAATTCCAATCTCAACATTTCTGATAGGGAAAGTCCTCTCAAAAGACTGAGCCTTACAACAACTAACAAGCTAAATGTCTAAACGGGAATCGGTCATCTTGTCGATTTGGCTAAGCTCCTGAAAGCGAGGGAGTTCAAAATCGATCAAAATCTAGGAAAACTGGGAAAATTGGTGCACTGGGCCAATTTTGAGGGATGGCCAATCCGGGTCTTTAACAAAAAAAAAGAAAGCAGCGCGACGTGACACCTCTGCTTCTACTCCACTACGCTACCTTTGCCAAAGACCGACCGCTGGCAATCACTGTCAAGGGAAGCTCCCCCGACGAGTCACAGTGAAATGTTAAAAATTACAAAGAAAGAAACAGGAATTAAATAAAAACAAAGAATGAGTATTATTGAAATGAGTGGGAGAGCGAAGGGAGGGATCTTGGGTGCTTAGAGGACGAGGAAAGGAAGGAGGCCTTGAAGTGGAGTTTGAGGGTTGCCATCATGTCATCGTTGCGGTTGATGTTCACGAGGCATTGGCATTCGTAGTCAGTGAGTTTCTAGGGCGCCATTGCAATTTGCAATATAGAGAGAGAGAGAGAGTTTATGTCGGGATTGAAATGAGCACAGTGAAGTGAGAATGGAGTGGGGTTGGTTGGGGTTTTCTGCAAGTTTCTTCTTTTGTTTTGTTTTGTTTTTTTGTTTTTTGTCTTGCAGGAGGGTAGGGGCCTTGGATTTCCCGTGTAAGGCCCAATAGCATGAATCTTCAGCCTTTTTTCCTTCTAACTGTAATTGTTACGGCCCATGACTTATGCCAATTGTTATATACTCTCTCTGTATCCAAGCTTCCATGATTGGATTAAAATATACACCAAAGCAAAGTTTTGGAGCCACATCATATGAATAACAACTATGTTCTCTAACTATGACACTAAATTATATATATATATATATATATATATATATATATATATATATATATATATATATATATATATATATATTCCGGTTGAATCGGTTGGATCTGTAAACCTTGAACTAGTACCCTGATCGGTTCGATACGTGGTCCGGTTTCCTCTTCCTTGGTTTAAAGGATTCATAAGCTTGGGAAATAAATTTCTAGGGGTTGGAATGAGAAGATTGGCTAGCCGAGTTAGCATCCCAGCCATTCTTGTCTAAGCGGTACTTATTCCACCCATTTTTGATGCCATAAAGAGGGAGGTTCTAAAGGAAAATGCCAAAGCCATCTAGATGGCTCATGGCATGAACTGAGTGCATTTGGGAAGTGTGGGTTTGGGGAGTACTTTGGTAATTGGGATTCTTGGTATCTATTTCATGTTCTTTTGTTTCGTCTATCTCTTCTGAGTTTTCTTTCTTTTGTTTTTTTCATAGGTTTTCCTTTGTATGTTAGATAGTCTTCCAATATATATATATATATATATATATATATATATCTGTGTGTGTGTGTGTGTGTTTGTATTGCATGAGAATGAGGCTTTTACGTGAGAAATGAGGAAAACGTTTACAACTTTTAGATTAAATTGGATAGCTCTGATTAGAATTCAATTTTAAAATGATCATGGGACTCTTCCAACCCCATTCCCCAACTTACTCCCACATGATATCACTATTACAAACTCTTCCTCCATCTTCATGTTCCTTAGGAAGGTGCTGCCTTGTATTGCTCTGCTTACGTTGTCTACCCCTTAGCTTATGTACAAAGATCTTTTCTTTAACTTGAGCCACCTTTCTTCCTGTTGGAAGAGGTTTTTTTATCTTACCAAAATTTTAAATAACACACACACATGCAGAGAAGTATCCTATTGTTTTGGAGTCTGTTGCAATGATGCGTTCCTTTATTTTGCTTCTGATTGTCATACTTAATGCCTTTCAATACCTGTTTTTATGCTCAATATTTCAAATTTTCCATTAAATACTACTATTATTTCCTTCATAAACAGCACCCACAGCTAGCAGTTCGATCCAGTAACCAGTTATAATCAATAGAGAAATCATAGCGTATTCCATGTATTCTCAGTATGAGAAGGAAATTTCTGATCCATTTTGCATGTTTCCCAACTTCCATCTGGTAATCTATTAAAATTGTCCTGCTTCTAGATTCCGTGGTTTCTCATTATGAATTATTCTCATGAGCAGGCATTGGAGTGCTTGTTGCGACTTGCTTCTGCTAGACGATCTTTGTTTGGCAATGATACTGCTCGATTGAAGTTTTTGTCTCATTTAATGCGGGGAACTAAGGAAATTTTGCAAACTGGAATAGGTAAACTAGATTATAGTAATTTATGTTCTCTAGCTTTGTGATTTATAGAATTTAATTTTGATATGCTTATCATTGTAAAGTTTTTTATGCTATTTATCAATCATATATTAACACCTGTTACTTTTTAAGATAGCTATTTTAGGAATCAAATATCTTTAATGATGCGATAACACATAATTGGATGCCCATATAAAATCCTTTTACACTAACGATTGGCATCTTCTTGAAGTCTTCTTTTGATATTTTTCACTCTTCTCATAATATAACACATACATCCATAACCAATACATTGAGTAGTCAAGTTCTTTCCAAGATTAACTAACTTTACAATTATTGCAAAGTTTTCTATCTACTTTTTGCATTAAAGATAATAATTTTGAGAACGAGTTAACTTACTCTTGTACATAATAAGATGCTCTTCTTTCTTCTGAAAATACGTGTCAACTATTGTAAAATCAAAAGGTAAAGAACAATCTAATATAGTCTTATCCTTTGTATTTGCTTCACCAAGACCATATCCCTCCTGCAATGCCTCATATTGACTACTGTGATTTCCCACATGACCATTTTGATCCCTTCCTAGCAAAATCTTTTACAGAAGGTATGCTCTTGATTAAGCTTTCTAAATCCTCCCTAATTTTATATTGTGATGCTTTTCTAATTTTATTTTCGGTGCATATGCACTAATATCATTGAATGTATCTCATTTCAATACAAAAATATTTGGGCTATGATCCTACTTGAAAGTAAGAATATGCGGATAATAACATATTAGAGAGTGATTTCTAGGAAAAAATGGCTTGCTTGCATTACTATAGCAGAAGCATATATAAACCAATGACTATAATGATTCTGTACAATAAATGTAAATATCCATTTCCGAAGCATTATTAATGCTATTCATATTTCCAACACTCCCCCTCAAGGTGGAGCGTATATGTCAAATGGTCCAAGCTTGCAGCAAATGTACTGTTAAGAAGTATGGATACTCCATAAACCTTGTCGCACCTGTGTCAGACACTTTTGCGACCCCGACACTTTGAGGACACTCGGACACCAGTGTCCAAGGGGTGTTCTCCTGTGCCGCTTCATCTCTTGATTTTGAGAGCCCTTGATATGCCACTAAATATGGCGACAAACTCCATTTTTATTATATAAACATTTATTCATTATTTTTTATGGATAAAAACTTGTGTAGATTTTTTAATTCTTGCCATTTTTCAGTCAATTCTTAGTTATGGGATTTTTTTAGCCATAAGAGTGCTTAGATTTGGTTTTTTTTAGCCATAAGAGTGTTTTGATTTAGCCACTATTTTTATGTTTTATTATACAACGTATCCTAACCATATCGTGTCCTATATTTTGTAAAAATCGCTATGTCCTTGTGTCTGTGTCGTGTCATATCCATATTACGTGCCGTATCGGTGCTTCCTTGATGTACTGTAGTCAAGGTCCGTTAATTGTATCTAGCATTGTGGCTTCGAAACAATTTGATTTTCTTCCTAAGCCGAGTTTCAATTTCCTTAAAAAGTGAAGGAAAGATTTGAAGTATTTCTGAATAGTCTTTCATCAAATATACCCAAGTGCATCCAGAAAACTCATCAATGAAAGTGACAAAATATCTAAAACGAAAGATGTTGACACGACTCGAACCCTATATATCTGAATGGATAACCGAGAAAGGAGAATAAATATAACTTTCAACTTGTCTAGGAAAAGAAGAACGAACATATTTTCCTAATTAACAGGACTTAGTTCACGGATTTTATTTTCTCAAAACCTGAAACCATTTTTTGCAACTTGGACAAACTCGGATGACCTAGACCTTCATGAAGTAGATTTAGGGATGCAGCTACACCACAAGTCACAAGTGGTACTGACTAAAAGTAATAAAGACAATGCAATTCATGCTCTGCCCCAATTATCTGACCTATATTATGTTCCTTTATGACAATGACTCAGCATTAAAGGTTATGGAACAATCAAGTGACCTGGTAAGTTGGCTATGAGAGATTAAATTAAAAGGACAGCCGGGTATAAATAAAAAGTTTTAAGGACATAAGAGTGGGTGCGGCAAAATCGATTCTGTTGGCTGTAACTTTAGAGCCATCAACTAGGGTAACAAAATGAGGAAATTTTAGTGTGGATATTGAGGAGAATAGAGAAATATTGCCAGCAATATGATTGGAGGTTCTTGAATCGATAATCAACAGATTTTGAGTATTATTGGATTGAGCTTTGCAAGCCTTAGAACTACAAATAGCTCGACAGTGTCTATTAGCCTTCAGAAAGAGATATTCTTTATACTTCTCTTCTGAAAATTTTGGGCCAAATAATTTTGAAGTGACTATTGGGAGTTTTGGGCAATACACAACTTGCTTTAGCCTCCATAATAACCAAAACACTTTCATTTCAAGTGGAATCCTGTGATACAAAGCTGAGAGTGATGCATAGAGAACAAAAATGAATCCAGTGACTGGAAAAATATGCAAAACACATTGGATAGCCTGGACAATGTTACATTTTGCGGATACCAGATCTGAGAGGTGACAGAATGTGGGTGTGATAGACCCAGTAATAAACGTCAACAAAATCAACTTTTGACCCTTGAAACAAAATCCTTGAACTCCGGTGACCAAGGAGGACCTAACTTCGTCGCAAACGACCATCAAGAAGGCAGCGTGCAGGTCTCAAGCGTCGGCAAACAAGCCTGACTGAAAACACTCGTGATTGCCCGTCCTCAAATGAATGATGGTGACAAACAGTGTCAGAGCCAAGTTGAATCGTTGGCTAGACAGCGGTGCCTGAGCTGCATGTGCAAATGAGGATGCAAGTGACAGCGCACGGCTGACTGTGGCTGTGCCGCTTTATCATCTTGCCAGCCAGAGGATATATGGTGGTCTGGTGGGATCTGCTAGTGATAGGTATGACCTTGGTTAAGCAATCTAAGACACCTTGGGTAATATACGAAGGAGAAGGTCTCTGGTTCTTACCAGAATCATGAGAATGAAGGATAATACGTTTAGATGTTGTTCCATCTGACCAGATACAGAACAAGTAAAAGGAGACTAAGATTGAATCTCAGATCTGCTGGACGAGGGGCGGACCTAAGAGACCAGAGGGTAGAGTAGAGACTAGATCAGCCCCACTCTGGTACCAACTTGAAAGTAAGAATATGCAAATAATAATCATATTAGAGTGATTTTTGAGAAAAAATGGCTTGCTTGCATTACTATAGGACGGACACACACATACACACACACACACACACACTCACACAATCACCAATAACTATAATGATTGTGTACAATAAATGTAATTATTTATTTCCTAAGCATTATTAATGCTATTCATATTTCCAACAATCCTATCTCCTAACCTTTTAACACCTACAATATCGTTCTTTCAGTATTTATCTACAGTTATACTTTCTCTGTTTCTAGATTCTGCCTTACCGGATAAGGGTACCAAAGCTATAACCCTGAAGTATCTTGTTCCTTATTTGTCTCTACTTCCTATTAGTTTCTTGTAGGTGCATAAAGCTAATCTTTCTCCTAATTATAGTGTCAACTATTTCATTTGATTTACCTACAATTGTACCTACACTTATTTATCCACTTCCACAGCCGTTAAAGGATATGTTGGATCCTTGCTTTTCTTTTTTTTTTTTAATACTATGCCCGGGAATTGAAACATAGCATTAACATTGCTCAATCTCTTATCGAATCATAAAGATTTGAAGAAGTTTTACATTAGCTGTTGATTGCCTAACACAGCCTCCTCCTTTTTCTAGGCTTTGGATAGGCCATGTAAAGATTTTCAACAAAGCATAACATACATATGCAGAGTTTACCTATTGTTTAAGTCTCAAGAATAAGTAAATTCTTACACACTGTAGAAATTTGGGATAAGAGAATTGCATAAAGAGGATAGATGATAAAGGTATATAAAGGCTATATGAGAGGAGTCTCCTACTCTATGGTCCCCCCAAAAGTTGACATGAGAGCCATTATCTTTAAGGAAAGCAAAGTTAAAAGTAGTATAATGCCGAGGGATGAATTTCAACGGTCGAGTTTGAATTAAGGGAGTCATTACCTCTAAAGAGTAATGAAAGTAGAACTATTTAAAGTTTCATCTAGTATTGCATTTTCCTGTTTGTTTGACTTTCTGTAGTCTGAGGTTTTTCTTTTCTTTTTTCTCTACTCGAAGTCAAATTTTTTTTATCAATTATAAATTATTTAACAGCCTCCCAATATGAAACTGGACTCTGTGTATACTCTACTTCTATATATGGATGTGCAGCAGTGTGGTTTTCTGTTCAAGACGTGTGATAAATTATAAATTCATTGAAGATTATAAAAAACAATATGTATTTCTCTTTTGTTTCTCTCGGTTTGTGTTTGCTTTCCCTCAAACATTATTATTGAAGTCAATAAGGCACAAGATCAGATAGAAAGTTGAGACAAAAGACAGACAAAATATGTAGGTCTTTGAATTTATTATGTAATCATTATTTTTGCTCATATTTGCTGAAAGTGATGGTATATTATATTATATAATACTATATATAAACATCGGTTAGGTCATTGATGTTATAATTTTGTTATGAAGCAGGTCTTGCTGATCATGATAACTATCATTCATTTTGTCGTCTTCTTGGTCGCTTTAAAGTAAATTATCAAGTGAGTCATATGCTCTTTCTAGTTCTTTCACAATCCGTATACATGCTTAATTCAATATTAGACAATGCTTGTGTCTTCCACAGCATAATACATATACTTTTTCATTCAATATTAGAATTGCTTTTGTCTTCTGCGGTGACACTCATGTTAGACTTAAAAAGGTGTATCATTAGCCAATTTTGGTTGTACCTGGCATTTGATCAGCAATGCATGCTATTTAACTCTCAGATTTTAGAACTAAAGCGTACATATTCAGCAGCTTCAAAATATTGCATGCTTTATGAATTATGTGGGCATGAATTGTGCTTGAGTAAGAGCAGCCAGCAAACCTAGAGAATTCTTTTAAGCATTGGAAGGCTAAAGAAGCTGTCAAGAAGGCTTCTCATGTAGTTGTGATTGAAGATATCTAATTTGAAGTGATTGTCTTGCTTGATTCTTGTGGAGGACAAGCAGTGAGAGATGACTCCTGAAAAGTGGGCCTATTGTGCTTTGGAAATGGTGGTTGAGAGTTGAATATTTGGAAAGGCTTCTGCATGAGGAGTGTTAAGAATGAGCGGAATGTGGGGTGTGAATCAATATTAACAATAGCAAAGGAATGGACAACGTGAGGATCATGTAAGTGGAATGACATCTGAACCTATCAACCTATGAAACCACCAAGTGATAAGTGAGAATCCAACAATATACATTATTAAAGGCCATACCAATTTTGTACAGATTAAGTTTCATTCTTTTAGAAATTTGTAGTAGATGAGAATATGAGAGAAACAGAGTGAAACTGAGAGAAAGAAATAAGCAGAATGAGACAGGAGGTTGTGAGGTCAGGAGAAAATAAGGGGGAAAGAGAGAGGTTGATTCTGAAATAGAAACTTGTGATGTCATTAATTGTTTTTTTTTTCTTTTTCACATCATATATATATATATATATATATATATATATATTTGTATATATTAAATCTTTTTTAACAGCTTACAATAGATACAAACCTTTTCATCTTGAATGCTTACTTCCCAGGCTCTCTTTTTTGTGTAGTTCACTTTAATATGCACTATTGCTCTTTTGACGGTCATGTAGAGATTAGGAGCCATTTCTTTTTATTTAATTAGTTATTTAATTTTAAGCGTCTGGTAAGATAGGCTTTTTTTTGTTACCAGACGAGAGGATAGGATTTTGTTTGTTTATTTGTAATTTGTTTCTGATTAATCTTAGTGTGAAAACATTGTATCGTCCCTGTTTTCCAGATGCACAAATAAATTAACCATATCCTGAGTCAAGAATTCCTACTCTCAAGTTTCTGTTTACTCCCAAATAAATGAACCATGTGTCATGAATTCCTACCCTCAAATTCCGATAAAGAAATGGCTTCCACTCTTCACCGTTACCTTACCTTTATGGTTGTCACCTTCTTTGAATCTTTTCTATTTTTGAGTCCTCTCCATCGCCTTCAAAACCCATAGTTGAGGTTCTTCCTATACCTCATCTTCCTCTGTTGGTTGTGCATCACCCGCCAGATCTTCTTTCCCACTAGGGTCCCACTACCACTTCGCATCTTCTTCAAGTCTACCATCGTCATCCACTTCCACCACCAACATCTATCCCTACCCTTGTTGACATTGAAGTCTCTCTAGATTCACATCTAGCTCCAACCCCTATACTAGCACTGACATTGCATCTTGAGCCTGTCCTTCCCATTGCTCTTAGAAAAGGTATACAGTCCGCTCGTAGCTCTCCTCCTCACTATATTGCATTGAATTATCACCTTTTTTCCTCGATTTCGCTATGCTTGTCTATCTCCTTTGTCTTCTGTGTCAATTCCTAAATGGCTAAATCTCTAGGTCTAGCTTCTAGTCATCCTAGGTGGAGACAAGCTATGATAAACGAAATGTGTTCCTTACAAAGTAGTGGTACTCGGGACTTAGTGCCTCTTCCTCATGGAAAATCTATTTTGGGTTGCCGGTGGATCTATACAGTCAAGGTTGGTCCTGATGGCTGTGTTAAGCGCCTTAAAGCTC
Organism: Dalbergia cochinchinensis; assembly: GCA_031216125.1. Lineage (NCBI taxonomy): Eukaryota > Viridiplantae > Streptophyta > Magnoliopsida > Fabales > Fabaceae > Dalbergia > Dalbergia cochinchinensis. The sequence continues at coordinate 42,487,055 of CM062375.1, forward strand.
ATCTTGTGGCCAAAGAATACACCCAAATTTTTGGGTTGGACTATGGGCATGTCTTCCCTTTGGTGGCCAAAATGACTTCTGTTTGGCTCTTTATTTCGACGGCAACTATTTGCTATTGGCCCTTATACCAGCTTGACATAAAAAAGGCCTTCCTCCATGGCAATCTAGATGAGGAGATCTATGTTGAGTAACCGCTTGGGTTTGTTGCTCAAAGGGAGTCTTTTGGCATGGTTTGTCATCTACGGTTGTATGCCTTAAAATAGTCGCCTCGAGTTTGGATTGGTAAATTTGATACTATTGTCCAATAATTCGGTATTATTTGTTGTGAAGCCGATCACACAGTATTCTGTTCTCATAGTTAGTGTTTGGTGGAGGGGCAGGGACAGAAATACAGAGACGATGGAGAAAGTGGAGATGGAGACATATATAATAACTATATATATGGGTATTATTGGAAGAAAAAAATTAAATTTTTGTCTCTATATCCTGTTCCCACTATTCCTATTTTTTGGAGGTGCAAAACTTTTGTATTTTTCTGTCCCGGGAACAAAACCACCAAGCAGGTTTGTGTCTTTAGTGTTTCCGTATTTTTGTCCCTGTATCACTAACCAAACGCTACCATACTTCCGTGGCTGCATCTATTTGATTGTGTATGTGGACCACATTGTACTCGCTGGTGGCGATCATCATGGCATAATTCAGTTAGAATAACACCTTTGCCATCATTTTTAGACCAAAGATGTTGGCAAACTCTAGTGTTTCTTGGGAATTGAAGTCACATAATCCAAGGATGGTATAGTTATCTCTAACAGAAAATATGCTGTGGACATTCTTGAAGAGACAAGATTATTGAATGCAAAACATGCGGATATCCCTATGGATCCTAATGCCAAACTTCTTCCAAATCAGGGGGAGCCACTAACTAATTTCAAAAAATATAGATGATTGGTGGGAAAATTGAACTATTTCACAATTACTTGGCCAAATATTTCTTTTGTTGTTAGTGTTGTTAGCCAATTATTGAGTTCTCCATGTAAAGATCATTTGGATGTGATGATCTGTGTAGTAAAGTATATCAAATGTGCCTCAGGAAAAGGTCTCGTGAAGATAGGGGACTCACTATAATTGTTGGATACTCAAATGCTGATTGTGTAGGCTCTCCTTCAGATAGACGATCCACTTCTAGTTATTGCGTACTTATTGGAGGCAATCTGATATCCTGGAAGAGTAAGAAACAAATTGTGGTTGCCAAGTCAAGCAATGTGTGAACTCATTTGGCTATAGCAACTTGTTATAGAACTTCAGTTTGGAGAAATCAAGGAAATGAAGTAAGTTTGTGACAATCAAGCAACATTACATATTGCTTCCAATCCAATTTTTCTCGAGAGGACCAAACACATTGAGATAGATTGTCTCATCATTGGAGAAAAACTCGTATCTGGGGGCATCTTCACTAGCTTTGTAAATTCAAATGACAAGTTGGTGTAGATGTTCTTTCCGAATCTTTGAGAGGTCCTTGAATAGGGAGAGTTGTGAGTTTTTAAATATTGGAATTAGCACCAACAATAACTTAGCTTCATGCATCTAAGATAGTGCCATAGGAAATAGCTCAAGCTCATCATTTGTTGCCTTGTAAATAATAATAGTAGTTAGATACTTTTTCATGTATTTATTATTGTATGTTGAATGAAATGAATATACAGTTCAGTCTTTATCCTTTCCACTCTCAAGTTTCTGTTTACTCATTTAACAACTATGAATTTGGTTATCTTTGTTAATAAAGGATTTCTAATATAATTATCCAACCTTGATTTGCGCTACAGTTATCAGAACTTGTGAATGCTGAAGGCTATAGTGATTGGATACGATTAGTAGCGGAGTTCACATTGAAATCTTTGCATTCTTGGAAGGTATGTGTCCTCTAATAGATGTGAATTCTACTATTTGTGAAGTGAATGACAGGATTCTGATATTCTGAGTAATTGGAGAGTCATCTAAACTAAAGGTTTCTCACATTTAAAAGGTTTCTTTATCCTACTGTTCTGTTTTCAGTCTCCACAAAAGCCATTTATATTGAAAAAACTGGCCAGGGATTAAATATACAGGTCAACTTCTATTGATAAATACATATATAAATGTTTTCCCTTTCAGTGGGCAGGCAGCAGCGTTTACTACCTTTTAAATTTGTGGTCTAGATCTGTGACATCTGTGCGATATCTCAAGAGTGACAAACCTAATCTGCTAGTTGAATATGTGCCTAAAGTTATAGAAGGTTTTGTCTCTTCAAGGTTTGATTCATTGCAGGTCTGGTGCTTTAACACATTGCACAAGCTTGTGTAACATACCTGAGTAAAGTACTTATTCTCATTTTATCCTTTATAATTATCCATTTTTGCAGTCTGAACTATCAGATGATCTTGGGGAAAACCCACTTGACAATGTGGAAGTACTTCAAGATCAACTTGAATTTTTTCCTTACCTCTGTAAATTTCAGGTTCATGCATTTCCATGCTTGTCTTACTGTATGAAATTTTCATGTTGTTGTCTGTAAAATTATTCTTTTCCTTAAATATCATGCAGTCATACTTTTTTAATTAATATCTTTTCTGAGTCCTTGAATTTCAGTATGAAAATTGCAGTTCATATTTGATGAAGATATTGGAGCCTATCATGCGAAGCTATATGGTATGCTTGACTAAATCTAAATGAAGTGCTTCAGTTTTTTTGCTCAATTCACATAATATATTCTGATTCGGTAATATGTATTAATCTTGCATGTAGCAAGAAGCAAATCTTCAAGTCTCTGCGGACAGTTTTGAACTCTCTGTAACAGAATCCAAACTTGCTTGGTTCACACACATGGTTGCTGCAATTCTGAAGACAAAGAATATTTCTGGTCTTAGGTAATTCCTTAAACAACTGTTGGTGGAAACTAAACACTTTGGGACAGTACAGTAACTGTTATGTCCTCTTTTGTTTCTGTACTGCAGTGGAGAATCACATGAGATACTTGATGCGGAGATCTCAGCACGTGTTCTGCAGTTGGTTAATATTTCTGACAGTGGACTTCATAGTAGGGTATGTGAATGTTCTGGCATAAGAATTTGTCTGTCTTAAAATATTGGAATGGTGTGGTCTGCCTGTGTTATACGGTATTTTTACACTTCATATTATCTGCACACTGCTTGAGTGTTTGTTTGTACAAATTTAACAAGACCTTAGTTTTCATTTGTTGGTACTGCTCCCTGCCAGGAAAAAAGGCCCCAAACTCTTATTCACTGACTGCTCCCTCTCTGATTTTCGCTCCATCTTTGGCCTTGTTTGAGTGAATAACTTATTTAAGCACCTATGTGAAAGTACCTTTTGAAAAGTAACTTATGAATTACTTATTTTGTATTTAAATACATAATATTAGAAGTGCTTGTCTTGTGTGTATTAAAAAGTGCTTATTGAGAAGCTAGATATTTCCATTTCTTAAAAAGTACTAAAAATGATTTTTAGGCAAGTAATAAGCTTGATAGCCAGATGAGTCAAAAAGTTAAACTATGAGTTTTGATTTCCAAAAAGTTAGAAGTCATGAGTTGTGTTATCAAAACAGACTCTTAATACTTGCTCTCTCTCACTTCTCCTATACTTTCCCCTGTACTTGCCATGTATGATGTAGGCAAGGTTGGTCCACTCAAAATTCCCATTCTTGTCTTAACTATCTTGATTCTTGCTCCCTTGAGCTTCCATCCCACATTAATCTTCTCATTCCTCCTATCATATCCCATAGTAACTGTAGGATGCCTAGAGCAGTTGCTTGGTTTGCTTTTGTGGAATTGGGTCTAAACGGATTGGCTGTAGGAGGTGATGACACAGATAAATACTATCTTTTCTCTTGCTGATTACCAATGACGTTCAGTTGTTCACCTAGAATTTTGGGAGCCTTTGGCATTGCTTGCTTTCAGCACCAATGTCTATTTGGTGTGGGATTATTTACCTTTCTGGTCATCAATGGATATGGCCCATCATTCAGGTTTTGAGAGTACATGGGAACAGAAAAGTGGTGACAAGGTTTGCTTATATACTGTTGAGAAACAAAGAAAGAGAGAAAATCATAGGATAAATCCGTGTGTCTCAACTATACAACGGAGAGAGTATATATAGACAATGTGCAATAAATACACAATAATTACAAAGATGTAATATTCCCTAATTACAGATATTCACAGATTCTAACACTCCCCTTCAAGTTGGGGCATCTAGATCATATGCACCTATCTTGTTACATAGGTAGCTTATTCTAGGACCTTTCAATGATTTGGTGAGAACATTTGCTAGTTGGTCATTTGAATTGACGAAGCTTGTGGTGATGTCTCCAGATAGAATCTTCTCTTTGATAAAGTGACAATCAACTTCAATGTGTTTGGTCCTCTCATGAAAAACTGGATTTGAGGCAATGTGTAAAGCGGCTTGATTGTCACAAACAAGTGTCATGTGCTTGATTTCCCCAAATTGAAGTTCTTTGAGGAGTTGCTTAAGTCAGATAAGCTCACATGTGGTTGAAGCCATGGCACGGTACTCTGCCTTAGCACGAGTAACTGTGAGATAGTTCAATTTTCCAACCAATTTTCTATATCTCCCAGGGTCAGGTAGTGGCTCCCCCTGATTTGGTAGGAGCTTGACATTAGGATCCATAGGAGTATCAACAAGTTTTGCAGCAAGTAAATCTGTTTCCTCTAGAATGTCAATAGCATATTTTCTCTGAGAGAGAACTACGCCATCTTTGGACTATGCTACTTCAATACCTGGGAAGTATCTGAATTTGCCAAGGTCTTTGGTTTGGAAATGTTTGCATAGGTGCTGTTTGATTTGCGCTATACCTTAAGTGTCGCTTCCTGTAATAACAATGTCATCAACATATACAACTAGGTAGGTGCAACCTCTCTGAGGATGATGATAAAACACAGAGTGGTCAAAACCAAATTGCTGAACCACAGTGGAGAACCTTCCAAACTAAGCTCGAGGAGACTGCTTAAGACCATATAATGATTTTCGAAGACGACAAACAAGGCTAGAAGACCCCCCTCCCTGAGCAACAAACCCAGGAGGTTGCTCCATATAAACCTTTTCCTCAAGATCACCATGGAGGAAAGCATTCTTAATGTCCAACTGATGAAGAGGCCAACGACGCATAGTAGTCATAGAGAGAAACAGGCGAACAGAAGCCATCTTGGCAACAGGGGAGAATGTATCACCATAATCCAAACCAAAGATCTGAGTGTCCCCTTTGGCAACAAGGCGGGCCTTAAGACGATCAATTTGGCCATTAGGCCCCACCTTAATCGTGAAAATCCATCGACAACTAACCAAAGATTTACTTGGAGGGAGAGACACCAGGTCCCAGGTATCACTGTCCTGAAGTGCACACATCTCAGTAATCATTGCTTGTCTCCACCCAGGATGGGAGAGGGCCTCACCTACAGTCTTAGGAATAGACACAGAAGACAAAGAAGATAGACAAGCATAATGTAGAGAAGATAGAGGGTGATAACTTAAGGTAGTATAGTGAGGAGATGAGTTACAAGTGGAACGAATACCTTTACGAAGGGCAATGGGAAGATCAGGCACAGCAGGCAGGACTGAAGGTGGCGAAGGATCAAGCACCGGAAGTGAGTCCACATCAGCCAAGACAGACTTGGAGGAAGGAGCAGAAGCAGGAGTAGGCAGCGATTGCCGGCTAGGTGCAATGGGTGTCTAAGGTGGAACAGGCTTGGCCAGCGGACGGGCTCGACGATGGTAGACTTGAAGGGGGCGGGGTGTAGGTGTAGGTGTAGGTATAAGGGGTGGCAAAGGCACAGGGATCACGGGAAGTGGGAGTTCCTTAGAAGCAGGAGGGGTGGAATGGTTAAATGGCTCAAAGAAGGGAACAATGTCAAAAAAGGTAACATCCGCGGAGATGAGATAACGACACAGAGTAGGAGAAAAACACCGAAAACGCTTTTGAGACCGATTGTAACCAAGGAAAACACATTTAAGTGAACGTGCAGAATGTTTGTCAAGACCAGGTGTTAAATTGTGAACAAAACAAGTTGACCCAAAAACGTGCGGGGGGAAGGGAATACAAGGGTTCATGGGAAAATAAGATGGAATGGGGAACTTGGTAACCCAAAACAGAAGAGGGCATGCGATTAATTAAATAACATGCAGTTAAAACGGCATCGCCCAAAAACGAAAAGATACATGATTATGAAGAAGAAGAGTACGTATGGTTTTAATGAGATGATGATTCTTGCGCTCAGCAACCCTATTCTGTTGAGGTGTATGAGCACAAGACGTCTGATGAAGAATGCCGTGAGAAGCTAAAAACTGTTGAAAATCATGAGACAAATATTCTTTTGTATTATCACTATGTAAAGTATGAATAGGAACACTAAAATGGGTTTTTATTTCTTGATAAAGTTTAGTAAAAACAGAAAATAACTCAGACCTGTGTTTCAATAAAAATAACCAAGTGCAACGGGATAGTCATCAATAAACGTAACAAAATAACGAAATCCTAAACTAGACACCATGCGACTAGGACTGCAAATATCTGAATGAACTAAAGTAAAAGGAGAGGCAACTTGACTATTAACACTATCTGAAAAATGACTCCGCGTGTGTTTACCAAGTTGACACGATTTACAAGGCAAATTGGATAGTTTGGACAGGTTAGGTACCATACGCTGCAAGTTGGCAAGGCTGGGATGACCCAACTGGGCGTGGAGGGTGAGAGGATCGGTGGTGAGGGAGCAAACACTTGATGGGGGGCGGAGCTAGTAGAGGTCGCGAGACTCACATCCGGTGCCAATTATCCATCCCCTGCCCCGGTCTTGCAAGTAAACAAATCCTCAGTGAAGGAAATAACACACTTAAGAGCTTTAGTTAACTGAGAAATAGAGAGTAGGTTGAATGGAGAACCAGGAACATAAAGGACAGAATCAATAGAAGGTAGGGGATGAGCGGTGCCCATCCCGTGAGACTATGTGAGAAACGTTGGCTAAAGTGACAGTGGATAAACATCCAGAAGTAGAAAGTGTGGAAAATAAATCTTTATTACTTGAGATATAGTCAGTGACGGCGGAATCAAGAACCCAAGGACCCAATGAGGCCGACTGAGAGAGACAAGCAAAAGAATTACCAGTGTGTGCAACAGAGGCAGTGGAACCAGAGTTTTGACGTTGCTCAAACCATTTTAGAAAATCGGTATAGTCAGCTAGAGATGGCATCGAAACACTCTTATTTTCAAAGGTAGAGGCGGTGGCAGCCATGGGCACAGAAGGACAAGGGCAGAAGCGGTATTTCAAAAAAACGACCTCTGCAACCTGCACGGATGGTGAAGTGGAGGGTAGATCCGGGAAGAGAAGAGCGGCGTGAGTCCAATGCAGGGAGCGGCAGTCGGAACAGAGGCAGGACGCTGCGCCACGTGCGGTCGGAATTCGCGGCGCTGACAAATGTGCAGAAGGGAAGAGCTACGCGTGGGAGCGCTTGACTGCAAATCCAGAGGTGCGGTCGGTGGGGTTCGGCCGTGCAGGGGAAGGCGAGGTTGGGGGTGGGCTCGCTGGTGTGACTCGGCGCCGAAAAAGTGGCCGACGGCAAGGCAGTGGACAGGGGTTGTTTCGCGGGAAGGGAGGCACCACGGAGGGGAAAAAGGTGGCAAACTGGAAGAGAATCGAGGCTTGGCCGGAAAAAATTTTCACCAGAGGGCCTCCTGACGGCACGGAGTCGGGTTTTCTTTTTTTCTTAGGCTCTAGATACCATGTTGAGAAATAGAGAAAGAGAGAAAATCATAGGATAAATCCGTGTGTCTCAACTATACAACAGAGAGAGTATATATAGACAATGTGCAATAAATACACAATAATTACAAAGATATAATATTCCCTAATTATAGATATTCACATATTCTAACATATACTTCTTATGGCATGTTTGCTTGGTTAGAAATGAAAAATATTTTGTGGTGGACTGCTACTCTAAAGCTTTGATCAAATTCTAACACATTTTCTTTTGCCTCCCTGAATTGAACAGTAATAACCACCAAGCCTTGTCTTACTAGGTACTGTTATACTTGGATTAATTCCTGCTATTGGGTACTGACAAATCCTAAATTTCAGTAAAATTGTGAAGCATAGTCTATTTTAATGATTTCTTCTAACTTTTTCATAGGTATTGCTCTCTTTCAATTGGAAACTAAAACGTTTTCTGCCTGATATATTTAAGGATTTTGTTTTAATTTTTCCCCGATCAAGTTGGTCAGGTTAAGAATTTTATTGATATACCAATCAACTACTTGTTGAGTGTATACTTTTAAATTTCTTTCCTGTGTCATTCTTGTTGATAGTAATAGCTTGGGGATCTATTTTCTCTTTTTTAAGCCATCATTTTGTCTGGAACCTACTAATTTCTAGTCCCACATTTTAGCTTTGTATTTTGATATTCTTTTCTACGCTTTGGCATATTCAGAGGTATGGAGAGTTGAGCAAGCAAAGACTTGATCGGGCTATACTAACGTTTTTACAACATCTTAGAAAGTGTTATATTGGTGATGAGGCTGTCCTTTCTTCCAAGGTGATTGCAAGCTATTTTCCTTTCTAATAATTCTTATGGTTCAGTCATTGCCATTTCTGCGCTTACTTTTTACTCTGGTTGCAGCAGTTATATGCTCGGCTATCTGAACTTCTAGGGATCCATGATCATTTGCTTCTGCTAAATGTTATTGTAGGAAAGATTGCTACCATTCTTAAGACATATAGAAAGGTGATGGTTTGTGGATTTCATAATTCTTGGAATTGTTATTATCATTGAGTTCATAACATGTGAATTTTCTATTTGCAGTGCAAAGAGGTCATTGATCATACCTTAAGTCTCTTTTTGGACATGACATCTGGGTTAGTCTGGATCTATCTCAACTTTCATAGAGTATTATCATTTCTGATTTACTTAGTTTTATATTTCATTTGTTGTTTATTTACTTTTTTCTCTCTTAATTTTGTAGATTCATGTCGGGGAAGCTCCTTCTTAAGTTGGATACGGTGAAATACATAATCTCCAATCATAATGTGAGCTGCCTCTAAACTATTAAGGATGAGAGGCACTAATGACCTCCCTGTTGCTATTTAGCTCTAATAGATACTGTGCAATATTAACTTCCCACCAAGCCCAGTTGAGTCAAATGGGTAAAGGGAGGGCCTATATCGACGTTACATGCATCCGTGATATACTTTAAGAGCATCAACTAAATAGGCTACCATAATATGACCATAAGCCCATCCTATCCAGCATCTAACATCCGATCAATGTCAAAATTGGGGTCATGATTAATTTTACTGTATTCCTTGTTGTGCTTATGTGTTTTAAATTCACATAGCACATGATCAGCAACACAACAATGTAGCAAAAAGTTTTAAGTATATCGAACACGCATACTTTTAGTGGATCCAAACATATGTTAGCAAAATGCCTGGTAAAAATTATAGTTGTTTGTCTTTACGTCGGACAAAGTTAGCTGGGAGGATAAGGAAGATGATGATTTATCAGGCACCTGCAAAATGTTAGGATATGACATTACATATGCTTCAAAATGGTGATCAAAACTGGCCTTGCTACCTTTGACTTTTTTCTATATTCAAGTTGAAGTTAGTCAAATAAAATTCTCTGTGATCGGCATCTAAGTTGACTACTAAAGTACTTATCCTGTAAACTAACCACTAATTATTGATATTAATCATTCATCAATAAAAAGTGACAACTTATCATTTGATTTAGGGAAAATTAGATAGACCTCCCCTGAGGTCTATCAATATTATAGCTACACCTTTCTAGATCTCAAATTGACACTTAACTACCCTTTCTTAGCATATCTTTTGAATTTTCAAGTTTATCCATCATTTTTTATCTCTACCCACATACACAAACATGATACTCTTTAACACCTCCATATCTCCATCTTCTTCTACCTCTAGTCACACTTAAAAAACCGTAATACTTCTCCCACACCCACAACCACAACTACTGCCACACCCACCTCCACATCCTAACACCATTCTTAGCCTTTGCCGCAGCCGCCTCCTTCATCATAGTCCCCACCTCTGTATCTGCAACCACATAGGAGGGAAAAGGCAATGCACCACGCCATAATTCAACTCCTATTCCCACCCCCTCACAATTTCTTTGTAGCTCCACCAATTCCTTATCCTCCACCCTCAGCCATGGCGGCTTTGGCCTCATCTGTGGTATGGCTGTTGACAATGTGGCTGGGGTGCGAGGGAGGAGAGAGCAGTACGAAGAAGACTATGGTGGCTTGAGCGGTGGTGGCTTCAGAGTAATGCGAGTCCAATGGCATTGACAACTGTTTGAGCTTTCATTGATATAGTTTATTAGATTTTGGGTTTCAATTTTAGGTTTCTTGTGTGGTTTGTATTCGGTTGAAGTGTGGGGGAAGGTGTTGGGGATGTGGTTTGTATTCGGTTGAAGTGTTATGGTGTGGGTGGGTAGAGAGGAATGGATTAAAGTAGAAATAGAACAAATTAGTAAAGGTAAAGTAGTCATTTTATATATTTTTAATTTTTAAAAATTCATAATTTAGGGTTAGGGGAGGTTATTGTAGTGAAATTAAATAAATTAAGGTAGTTAGGTGTTAATTTAAAATCTAGGAGGGTGTGGGTGTAATATTGATAGACCTCCCAGAATTTGCTGAGATTTAACCACTCATATTTCATGTATTTACTGTGGATAAATTAAATAAATTAGGGGACATTACTTTAGTGAAATTACATAAATTAAGGTAGTGAGGTGTTAATTTAAAATCCTGGAGGTGTGGGTGTAATATTGATAGACCTCCAGAATTTGCTCTTTGATTTAACCACTCATTTTATATGTTTACTGCAGTCCACTTTTAGCACAATTTTATTTCAGAATCCACCTTTCTTATTTTTTTCTCTTTTCATAGGAGACAAAATACTAATAAACAGAGGAATGAATTTGCACAAATAAAGGGGAGTTTAAGATATTTTTCTGAATAGAAATAAATGAATCACAGTGATCAACCAAGCTCATAAGTGTAATAAAACTCTCAAATCCATCTGTTTATCATTGCCCCTTTGAACACTTGCTTGCAAAAAATGTTTTTCATGCAACTCTTCCATGATTCTATCCAGTAAATATGAGTGGAGTTTAGATCTTGGGTTTAAATTGTATGAGCTTTAGAAGTTAATCTGTATTACTTTGGAATTTCAAGGGCAAAGAGGGACATACAAAATGGTCAAACTGTAATAGAACTAAGAGAACTTATTCTCTTTAACTTTTGTTAATGTGAATGCTTGCAAATATCAACAAAGACTAAAGGATAATTATGCCTCTTTTTCAGAGGGAGCAGTTCCCTTTTTTAGAAGAATGGGAGTGTTTCTGCAGTAGAACAACTCTGTATTACACCGTTGGCATGTTGGTATTCATGGAAGATAGCCCACTGAAATTTAAATCTTCAATGGAACCTCTTTTACAGGTTGGCATTTTTTATTTGCAATTACAGTGTATGTTAAATCACTAGAGATTCTGTCACTTGTTTAATTTATAACATAATATTCAGTGTTGACATCTCTGTTATAGTTAACAGCCAAAATCGATAGACTGCTGCTCCCTTGCAAGTTGCAACAGCTGGTCGATTGCATATAACTACTCCTTTCACTTTAAATTCACAGTCTACCATTGTCAATCAATTATTGGTTTGTCTTATTGCTTCTTTTTGGTATTCTGAATGATGGTATTTCTGTATAAGGTTTTTGTTAGCTTGGAATCAACACCCATTGAGTTGTTTCAATCTGATGCTGTAAAATATGCATTCATTGGGCTGATGCGGGACCTTCGAGGAATAGCAATGGCAACCAATAGGTTGGCACTAAAGTATCTAATGAAACTGTATTGTATGCAAAGGCCTTGTTGGCTAACTACTTATGAAAATTTTCCTTTGTTTTCAATCTTAACGGTATTATTTGTTTTGATCTCTATTAATTTCCTTTTCTCAGTATTAGGTTATTCTGATTTCTTTTAATTTCCTTTTCACAGTCGCAGAACATATGGGTTCCTTTTTGATTGGCTCTACCCTGCACGCATGCCACTTCTTTTGAAGTGCATTGCGCATTGTGCTGATATTCCAGAGGTAGCACTCATCTTCCTTTCAATGTTATTTATAGAGTAATCACGAAAAAACTGGTGTAAGAGAAGGAATATTATTATCACAATATCGTGATAGTTCATTTTTGTGTAGTTTGTCATTGAAACATCCTCCAATTTTGTTGTGAATATAATACTTGTTGCCAGTCAATTAGTCTTGTGCAATAAATATGAAGTAACTTTTCGTTCTTTATATAATATCGCAACTAACTTCTGCTATGAAGATGAAACTCCTTGTCTAATGAGTTCATAATTCACACATAGGGACAGCAACATAAAGCGGATGGAGTGGGGGATAGTCCATTGTGAGGGGCAAAGAAGCCCCAAGTAAACAGCAGTAGAAAGCATTGAAAAATACTTAGCCCGATGTGGTACTCAAAACAGGGTTATTGGTAGAGCTGTGATGTTGGTTGATGTGTGAAGTTAACTCCAACTACTAGAATAGGGGTTGGCTGTGGTTTTTGTGCTATGTCACTAGCTGCTGGGTTGAGAGGGGCATTCCTGATAAAGTTAAAAATCTTGAGTCTGGAAATTCTGAGGGTTTCTCACCGAACTAATTGGCGAGGTCTAATTCATTATAAAATACTTCCAAAGTCTCCTGACCCATTGGAGAGATGTTTTTCAAGGTTAAACTTCCACAGAAATCCGGCCACGGGGAAAATTTGGGACAATCTTTCTAATTCTAACCTTTATGTTTTACCACTTTTCCTCCCCTGAATAAAACTAAAGGTTGGCTAATGTTACCATTGTAAGAAGAAAGCAGCAAACATTTCATGTCAAAATATCCAATCATGTACAGCTTCCTATAAATGTTAGAATTTTAGTTCCCATGCATTTGAATACCAAATTAATTAGTAAAATGTGCATCTGAAGAACCAACTCCAATATTTCTTAAAGATTTGCAACTTCATGCTTGACGGATATTTGATTCAAGAACATCATGCAGGTAACAACTCCATTGTTGAAATTTGTAGCGGAACTAGTCTTAAACAAATGCAAGAGATTGGATTTTGATTCTTCTTCGCCTAATGGCATACTGCTCTTCCGAGAAGTCAGCAAACTGATTGTAGCCTATGGATCAAGAATTTTGCCCCTTTCTAATAAAGCAGACATGTACACATCGAAATACAAAGGGATATCGATTTGTTTGATAATTCTCACACGAGGTATGTGTATATTGGCAGATTACTATAGTTCTCTATCTTTTGCTTATTTTTTTTTGACATGAAGGATGTGGTAGTCTGATAGAAGGGATTGTTCTATTGGAAGCATGAAGCCATGCAGGTTTTGGTCTATGTGACATATTTTGTTAATAAACCTCATAACCAAGTGGTATATTTGACTTTGTTTCAGCCAACATCTTGCAACCCACTTTTCGTAATCATCTGATTATGTTCTAAATAATTTTATGCAGCTTTTTCTCATTGAAGTGGTTTTCTACTTGCTTCTTAGAGTAACTTCGTCATAATGTAGAGTCTTATTTTGTTAGAGTAAAGGTGTGAGCTTTAGTTTATCGGCCACATGGGCAATTTACTTGGCCAGCTTTTAACTGAGGTAGATGCTAGTGACGATAGCTACAACTGTTTACAACCACTAACCCTGATTGATTACCAGTGTAAACTATTCCGGATGCTACTATTTACTGTGAGAAATTCTTAGTTTCTACTCTTCTCTGTTCCCTGATGCAATTACAATATCAGGTGTCAGAGTTCTAGTGACTATATAATGGGAAGTGATGAGAAGTTTTAGACACTTGACTAAGATACCCTTCTTACTCAGGCTTCTGTGCCTCTCGAAGTTTGGGATGATGCCATTTTTCTTGGATAAATTTATCTAGAAATCTAAATCTCCCGCTTAAGTCAAAGCTTTTGTTTGGACAGCTGTTCTTAATTAGATTAACACTAATAACATGCTTCAGCAGCACAGGCCCTTTATTGCTTTGTCTCCCAACATGTCCATAATGGGGGCTCATCTTTTTTTGTCCAAAGGACTTCCATCAATTTTTACTAAGTTCAGCGGTTTTGGCTCATATAAAGAAGCTAAGATCCTATGGCGGTCTTTTGTTTTTGCTGTGATTTGGTGTATTTGGTTGGAAAGGAATTCTAGGATTTTTAATGATTCCTTTTCCGCTATTGATTGTATTTGGGATAGGATCACCTTTTTGGCTTCTCTTTGGTGCTCAACACATGGTCTTTTCAATGGTGTTCCTCTTAACTCATTCAAAGGGATTGGCATGCTTTGCTGTATGGTTCATCCCTTTAGGTCATAGATGAATTTTTAGAATCTATATTGTATATGAGGATGTCTTATCTTTTATCATTGATAGATTACTTCCCTTGCCTATGTCTCGGTCCTCTCCATAGATCCTTTTCAATATGATTTCAGACTACCCCATCCTTCGGGTCTTTTTCTGCTCATGCTTTTGCGTACTCAAAACCTGTTGAGAGAGTGGAAGAACAAGAGAGGAGCCAAATGTTGAAATGCTGAACATGTATTTTACTATTGGATCATCAGATATGTACAAACACACACACACACACATACACACACACACACACAACAGCCATGGGTACAAGGAGGCAAGGGCAAAACCGGAATTACCAAAAAGTGATGTTCGCGAAGTGCACGGATCAGGAAAACAAGAACAGATTCGGGATGAGGAGAGCGGCACGAGTCCACCACAAGAAGCGGCGGTTGGAAAGGGGACTGGATGTGCCGCTACGCGCCGCTTGAAGGTGCGGCGGCTTGAAGAAACGCAGAACAAAGGGGTGGCGGGTGTGAGCACGTGGAAGCAGCTCTGAAGGTGTGGTCGGCGGGGTTCCGCCGCGCAGGGTAAGGCGAGGCTGGGGGTGGAGTTGGCGGCGTGAATCGATGCTAGAAAAGTCGCCGGCGGCGGACAGGGGCTATTTTGGGGAAGGGAGGCATAGTGGAGGGGAAAAAGGCAGCAAACTGGAAGAGAAATACGGTTTGGCCAGAAACAAAAAAATTTCACCAAAGGGCAGTGGGCCCTCCTGACGGCACAGAGTAGGGTTTTTCTTTCTTTCTTAGGCTCTGATACCATGTTGAGAGACAAAGAAAGAGAGAAAATCATAGGATGAATCCGTGTGTCTAAACTACACAACGGAGAAAATATATATAGACAATGTGCAATAAATACACGATAATTACAAAGATATATTTTCTCTAATTATAGATATATTACGTATATTTACACATTCTAACAGGATTCAAGGCAATCTGTAAGGTAGCTTGGTTATCACATGAGCTGCATTTGACTAATATCCCCAAACCTCAATTCTTATAGCAAATGCTTCAGGTTACCTCCTGTTTTGCACTCGATATAGTCATAACCCTCCTGTTTCATACTTTTCCATGATATCAGCTATCAGGTTACCTCCAATCATGACACAATAACCAACCTGAGGGCAGATCATCTATGTTGAGGTGAACTTGTCCAATTTGCATCTGAAAAACTCATAATTGGGAATGTTCCTTGTCTTCATATAGGAGACCTTATCTTGGTGCTCTCTTAATGTCTCTAAGTATTCAGATTCCCGCATCCTAATGACTATCATGAGGGGACTGTAGGAATTGGCTAACTACACCTACGGTTAAGGAAATGGCAGGCAGTGTTGTTAAATTGCAGCCATGGCATGGTGGAATTTGAAGAATCCGCCATGGAGACCTACATGGCGTGGCGGAATGGTGTGGTGGCCCGTGGTGGCTGCAATTTGCATGGCACCATGGCGGAATAGCAGCCATTTTTTCGAGGAAAAAAAACTATTGGGGTTATTTTAGGGATTTTGGGGTTTTTTAAAGAGAACCCTGACCCCATCGAGCCCCATTTGCGCAGCCCCCTTCTCTGTTTCACACATCCGCCTCCCTTTCCAAGGGCAATTCTTCAAAGCGACCTCTGATGACCTTTGGTGACCTCCGGCGAAGCGAACTTTCCGGCGGCAGTGGCCTCCATCTTGCAACAACCAAGTTGGGGCCACTTCCTCTTCTTTCCTTCTTCAGTTCAGTCTTTTTCTTTTTGCCTTCTGCTGCTTCTTTTCTTTCCTTCAGTTTTGTCTTCTTCGTTTTGCCTTTTTCCTTTTGCTTCCTTTTTTGTTCTTTTTCTTCTTCTTCAAGGTTTTCAAGAGCGAGCTTCTACATAGAAACGATCAAAGGATACAGGAACAAAAAGGGTGGGAACGGAGCACGGAACGGAAGTTCCTACCAGAATAGACAGTTTCATTCATAAAAATATATATATATATATATATCATAGTTGTCAATGGCGGATAGCGGCTTATGGCGGTGAGCCAAAAATCCGCCATGAAAATATGGCGGATGGCGTTGCGGATATGGCGGACGCCATGGCGGACTGAAAAATACTTTTTATATATATACAAAAAACCACACAAAAAATATTCCAAATATGACAAATAATAAAACTAACAACATATATGAAGAAAAAATCTATTCTTTGAACTAAATTCAACAAATACATCCAAAATATCAAGAAAAAGATGTAAAACAATCATGACCAAATGCAAATCATAGCTCAAGCAGCACAATGTCATGTCATAATAAGTCATAAGCACTAGAAGCTAGAAATCTCAAGTTCATAACAAAATACAAGTCAATTCAACTCAACACTCTTTAACACAAATTAAGTGTTAAGACAAAGGTTAATATTAAAAAACTAAAGCAGTTTCTAGTCCATATTCTCATCCCTAAGGTAATCAGCGTCAATGGGTCCATCCGAGGCATATCCCTCCGCTTCTTCTCCTTCTGATTCTGAATCATCATATTTGATTTCTTCTTCCTCGTCTTCGGATTCCTCAGAGTCATCCAACTCAGGTTCTTCTTCAATCATTGGCACTAACTCTTGCTACTTCTTTTCCCTTTTAGAAACTCTAGTACCTGCCGCATTGCGCACTTGATGACCCATCACCACTTGAGGGTTCCTTTCTCTTTTTACTTTGTCGCCTAGTATATGTTCTAGGCTCTCCAACCCCTGATGCCCTAAATACAGTTTCCCAAGTCAAAGTGTTATCATCCTCAAACACCAAGTCATCTCTAGCATCATGATCCTCATCCTCTAGCTCTCCAACCATCCACTCATTACAATCATCAATGTCATTGAGTGAGATAGGGTCAATCTCATTCCTAATATCATATCTTTGCTTGAGCTTGGTTATATTTCACGAAAACCAAGTTTTCCAACCTTTTATGCTCAAGCCTATTTCTCTTCTTAGAATGAATCTGCAATATCAATATAATCTAAACATTACTATTGGTTATCCTAACAATAACAAAAAAGCAAAGTAATAGAAAAATGATAATTACATGCTCAAAAACACTCCAGTTTCGTTCGCATCCCGAAGAGCTACATGTCAAGCTCAAAATCTTGATGGCCAGTTTTTGCAAATTTGGCGTAGAAAGACCATACATTCGCCACCAATGAGCTACAAATCCAGATCATGTAAGTTGCAAATTACTCTAATTTAAAATTAAAAGAAATTTGAAAGCTAGAAGTTATATTCTTCTCACCGGGTTGCAAGGATTTTCCTTTGTGATACTGCAAATTCATCTCCAAAGAGGCCACTAGCACTCTTATAAATTGGCAGCTCAAGCAAAATTTTTTGTTGCACGTCCCGACTTGGAACCAATCTCTTGATACAGTCATACATCCCCATTTGTGACTTCTAGATCATACTCTAAACCGGGTTGCCATAATAGAACTGTGGGTTTAAAAATGTCTACGCATGCAATGGTCGATGAAGTTGACAATTCCATCTATTATCAATGATTGCAAACACCTCCTTGTATTTGCTTTCATCACTAAAGCACTTCATAATGGACTCTTTTGCCTTGTCCATTGCCTCATAAATATAACCCATTGCGGGCTTTCTTTCACCATCAACAAGGCGAAGTACAAGAACAAGAAGGACGCATGATTTTAATGGTGTAATCTACATGGTTCCAAAAGGAAGACATAATTGCAATTTTTGTTGCTTCCTTGCCCTTGGCATCTTTAGACAACTTGTTACTTATCCACTCCTCAGAAGTAAACATTCTTGAAGATTTGCTTTTCTTGTTGAAGCCTTTCAATGATAGAAAAGATGTGGCAAATCTTGTGATGCATGCCTCACTAACTCCTTCTTGTTTGTGAAGTGCCTCAACAAACTCAAAGTGCTAGAATGGCTATAAATGAAGCCAACAGAAAAATTCCCTTTAATAGTCTTCTTTATCAATGGAATTTTTCCAATGTCTTCTAAATTAAATCCAAGCGATGTGACAAGCTGAGTCCAATAAAGGTGTAGTCTTTTCTCTTCCAACATTTTGCTGCCAAAACATAATTACTACCATTGTCGGATTACAACTTGCACAACCTTTTCCTCACCAATCTCCTCCACAAGAGAATCAAGCAATTCAAACAACTTCCCCCCGGTCTTCACAAAGTTTGAACCATCAATAGACTTGACAAACATTGTTCTAGCCGGAGAGTTCACCAAGAAGTTAATGAAGCACCTTTGCTTCGATCAGTCAAGCATCGACATGATTGAACAACCATGTTTGCCCCATTGCTCCTTATGATCCTTCATCAAATTTTTTGGTGTACTCCAACTCTTTGTTAAGTGGAACTCTTATATCATGATAAGGAGGAGGCAAATTGGGACCAAAACTTCCAATAGCTGTCAACATATCACGAAAACTCTTTAATTTGATACAATTGAATGAAAGTCCAGCTTGATACCACCATCGAGCTATGTATTGATAAACCCTTGCCACCGCTTCCTTATCACATGCCTCTCTAATATTTTGTTGCCTTAATCTGTCCTTTTTCCTCCTTGAATTTATAGTTTCTGGTTTTGTGAAAAATAAATCCATTGGGCCTTTCAAATTTGCACCTCTTCTTTGCCTAGGATTGGGGGTATCCACAATATCTTGAGCATCATCTTGAGATAATCCAAGCGCAAATTTTTTCAAGATCAAGGTCCCTCATGGCTGCCATTTCATCACTCTCTTGCTTTTTTTTTTCTTTTTATAAATAGCCCATAACTCATCTTTTGGACACTTAGGACACTGGGAGACATTGCCACTCTTCCCCATCAAGTGTTCTTTGGCTCTTGTAATTCCTCCTCTCATCACTTTTGAGCAGAAATTACAAATAACATCGATGGTATTATTTTCTTCTCGGATGGCAATATTTCCAACCGAGTGCTGTTCTAGATGACCTTGTGCTTTGTGAAGCTTGGCCTTGACTTTCCATTGTAGCTCACTAAAGAAATTGAAACCAGAAAAAAGAAACACAAAGCTCAGCTCACTAACAAAATTGAAGCGAAGAAAGCGAGAAGAAGGAAGAAGGAAGAGGCTCAACTTCAAAGAAGAAGGAAAAAATGAAGCGAGCTGAGAAGAAGGCGAGGAAAAAGAAGGAAAGAATGAGGAAGGGGGCCCAACCTGGTCTCTGCAAGAAGGAGGCCAGCCGATCGATTAAGCCGGCCAGGCTTGCGTGGAGTCGCCGGAGGTTGCGCGGAGGTCGCCGAGGGTTGCTTAGGTCGTGGGGTCATTGAGCTTGCGGTTCGCGGTGAGGGTCGCGTGGAGGTCGCCGGGGTCATTGACCGTCGTTGAGGTCGCGCGGGCGGAGCTCAGCGAGTCGGAGGAGCTCTGACCAGTCGCCGAGGCTCGCTAAGGATCACACAGCGGTCGCCGAGGGTCGCCGTCGAGGGTCGCGCGAAGCAGAGGGTCGCCGAGGCCCGCGGAGGTCGCCGAAGGTCGCCGGAGCTCGTGCAGAGGTCGCGTTGAAGAACCGAGCTTGGAGTTAGAGGCGGAAGTGTGAAGCAAAAGGGGGAGGCGGAAATGTGTCCATCGACAGGTTAGGGTTCTATGTAATAAACCCACAAAATCCCAAAATAACCCCATTCTTTCCCCTTATTTCCTCACGAAAATGGCGCTTTCCGCCATTTCCGCCATTTGTCCGCCATGGCGCCATGCAATTGCGGCCGCCATGAGCCGCCACGCCATTCCGCCACGCCATGCAGGTTTCGATGGCGGTTTCTGTGATTTCCGCCATGGCCGCAATTTAATAACACTGATATATATATATATATGTGTGTGTGTGTGTGTGTGTGTGTGTGTGTGTGTGTGTGTGTGACAACACAAATATACAAAATTGGTCATAATTGACATAATAATGTTCTACTACTTCAAATCTTCAATTAAAAAGGCATAAAGTCACAAACAAACCATAAGTTTTTGACAATCTAAAACTAATACATTGAATAACACAACTCAAATCCAAGTACTAGAATTAAATGACATCTAAAGTAATAAATCTATGGGATTATGATCATCATATTCATCATCTTCTATGTGATCTCCTCCATCTTCATTGCTCCCTCTTCGAAGAAGATCATCAAAGTCATCATCATCCAGATCAGGAATTTCCACATCATTTGAAGGGCCACCAACTCTACCATCACCTCCTTCAGGGGCCAAGTTAATATCATCTGGAATGTCCAAATCCTCCATGCCATCCAATCCTTTATCTTCCACAATCCATTCTTCATTTGAATCTAAATCATCAATGTCATACTCAACAGGTTTTTTAGATTGTTTCTTCTTGGCTAGTCTAGAATTAGCCATTACAAACACAACATCATTCATCATTTTTTGTTTCAAATGATTTTTCCTCTTGGGGTGGACCTAAAAAATATAAAGAATTTAATATATAAAAATTGGAAAACTAATTCTAAAAGTGAAATATGAATTATAGTAATAATTTACCATCTCAAATGCACTCCAGTTACGCTCACATCCTGAAGAACTGAATGTCAAGTTCAACACACGAATGGCAAATTTTTGGAGCTCCGGGTGCTCATCCCATAAGGATCTCACCATTGTGCTGGAGTTTAGGTCTTAAGAGCAGCCTTGGCTACTTCCCTCCCAAAAAACTTTGCTCGACTCTTGTAATCTTTAAGTTGAGCATTAATCTTGGTTATTTCCACGGAGCTTCCCACAATTCTTTCCATGCAATCGTATAGCCCTTTTTTGACTTCATAATCTATTTTAAATCCATCACTATAATGCAATTGAGGATTCAAGTAGTAGCCAGCAGCATGCAAAGGCCTATGAAGTTGGCTATCCCATCTTGCATCAATGATTTCCCACAATGGCATGTAACTTGAGAATACAAAAATTGAATTAGCTAACAAAGATAATAATATCCTAAATTCCTAATTTAAAATAAATTACTAAGGAATGCAAGACTATTGTAGTTTACCTCTTTTTAACACCTTGAAAGGCTTGTTGGATTTTCTCTTTAGCTCGATCCATTTCCTCATAGATATACCCCATGGCTTCTCATCTGAATCCACTAAGTGAAGCACATGGAGAAGAGGATAGGCACTCCTTAAGCAAAGAACAATATCTCTCCAAAATAGCCTATTCAAAACAACATTTTCAACGAACTTCCCATCCTTTGTCTTTGCAAATTTACTTGACTTCCATTCATCAGAAGTAAAATGAGAAGTGTTCTTGAATAGATATAAGTTATAATTTTCCTTCCCTTATAAATTGTCTCCTTGTATAGCTCCAACTTCTCTTCAAAGTCCTTCAACATCAAGTCAATGCAATGAGCAGCACAAGCTGTCCAATAAAGGTTTTTTTTTTCTTTTTTGCTTCAAGTATTTGACTTTTAATTCATTATAAGAAGGTGGCTTAAATCCTAAGCCATGCTGAGCAACCTTTTCAAACATCTTACCAAATTCTTCACTCTTTGCCACATTAAAAAGTATGGCATTATTATAGAAAAAAGAAGCAATTTCTAGGCATGCTTCTTCCCTCAGATTCTTCTTAAATATGGTATTGATGGTTGCTTGAGTGGTAACAACCTTTCTCTTGAAAAGGTTTCCAGGTGTCTCCACTTCTTTCCCTTTTCTTTTTTCACCAACAAAATCCTCCGCATCACCATCTTTGTTGTTTGCTCCTCTTTCATCTAGTTGTCTTGTTTTTTTTTTTATCAAATTTTGTTGCAATCCAAATACAATATCAAACATTTTTTTTTTCTCACATCATCCGTAATTGCCATGCAAGGTGCAACATCTTTTCGTGTTCCAACCAAATGGTGTTTCAATCTAAAAATGCTTCCATTAAATATATGTCCACAAAAATTGCATTTAATCTTAATTATCTAGTAGGTTGTCTTTGGTCCAAGAATCCACAGCCTTCCTTGGTTCTTCTCCCCAAAGATTTAAGGTTTTGCATCTGATCTAGCAAAACCATCACTCCCTTATATCTGCGCCTTTCACAACCGAAACCTGTCTAATACAAGATTCATCACCAAAATAAGTCACAAACAGTCTCGGTTTGCTCAAATCGGCTAGAACCTAGAGTGTTGCCACCCTACTTTTGCCACACACACCACCTTGAGTAGACCCATCACAAAATGAGGTCATAGACAGTCTCGGACTGATAAGATTTGCCAGATCCCAGAACGCTGCTGTCTTCCTTAGTCACGCGCACCATCACTTGTTGTCATTTGAAGTACATATATTGCCGTCCAAGTGTCCGCGTGGCTTTGGACCAGTGCCATCTGAACCACCAGCTTCTCCCCTATTCATTTTTGAGATTAGATACTTGAATTAGTTTTTGTATTGTGCTATTTTGGGTGTTACAATAGTTTCATACAAAATTGCTAAACCCCACTGGAGAATCTACCAAACCAAGCTCGAGGAGATTGTTTAAGACCATGCAAAGATTTACGAAGACGACAAACATGGCTAGAAAACTCCCCTTGAGAAACAAAACTTGGAGATTGGTCCATATAAACTTCTTCTAGAAAAGTTGTCCACAGTAGTGTAGTGCAAGAATTAAGGCTGTAAAATTTTTGAAAATTCTAGCAATGAAGGCTACAAAAAGATGCGATGATGGCAGCAAAAGGTTCAGGCCCCCAGGTTGGAGCTTTGAAACCAACTTGAAAAGAGAAAATGGTAATGGCTGAATATAAATTTTACTGATGATTAACTTGAGCTACAAATTAGCAATATAGGTAATGGGAAGGTAGAAAATAGTATGGAAAGGGTCTCGTGGCCAGAGGTTTAAGCCCTTAGGGAAGCTCCTATCTTGAAGGGATTATTCATTGCTGCCTTCAGTGGATACCTTGGAAACCAAAAAAAAAAGAAAAAAGGAATAAATTTGCAATAAACAATTGACAATTACTAGCAAATGAATATGAATAGTAATTATTGTCTTACACTTATTTTTCTATGTTAAGGTGCTAATACATGTAACATATCTATTCCAACAATCGGTAATAAGAGACTTAATTTGTGCTTAACAATATACAATAAAACACACGATATCTCAACATTGTGCATAGATGCAAGAAGCAGTGACATTTGCTGCTGATCTTGCTGCTGTGACCGGAGATACTGTTCACTGATGTAGCTGATGATTTCATCCTCAAGCATCTGGAAGTTTGGAAGAACTGCAGCAGTGCGATCAGTAAACTTCTGTGGTTGTGAGCACAAATTGAAGTGGACACTTGCTAAAGCCATAAAAGAAAGTTTCATTCTTCCAGCTTGATGGAAATTGGATGGTTGATGATGAGAATGCTTGAAGATTGGTTTGCAAAGCATGAGGTGGATCTGTTGATGTCCACATGGAAGGGATTTTCAACTCTAGTTATCATGTTAGAGATGTCGAACAAAGATAGAACATGGAGGAAAATGAGAGTAAGAAGGGGAAAATACAGAGAGAATTGATGAGGGAATCAGTGTGATTGTATTGTGTATTTTTTATGTGGTCACTCTCAAGGAGGAGTGATAGCAAGTATACCGTGTCGTACAAGTAATATAGTAGTAAGAAAGGGATGTCGTACCCACAAGGATAATTTAAGTACTAGTTTCAATTAAATCGGACAAGTTGCACCATTTGAATTTAGTGATAGGAAAGTGAATGAAAAACAAGAAAGCTAAAATGATGCAATTAAGAAATGAGATTTGATGGGATGAGGAGCTAGGGTGATTTACTTCACCATCTTGTAGACACCATGCAACGTGAAATTTAATTAATCTTGTTCTTATTCAATTAAGTGACGGTACGATCTTTCTAGTTGTCAAGAGCCTTTCTCAAGATCACCTAATTCTACTCAATTAGACTCTAACACCTAATCTCCTACTGCATTTAAATCCAATGGGGACCTTAAAAATTCCAAGAATGGGCTAAGTCAGCAAGTACAAGGCCCTGTCCAAGTGTTGGAATCATGCGTTCACACTCCAGCACAAGATTAGCTACGCTAGAGCATAGGTTAAATCATAAAATTCAGGCTCTGAATTGTGCATCACGCTCCAGCATAATGGTGCCACTCTCAAGTGTAGTGGAGTGTATCATGCTGTAGTGTAAATTTGCCATGCTGAAGCGTGATGATTGCTGCAACTTTTCTGCAGAATTTCCCTTTTCTGGTAACTTCTAAGCCTCTTTTGACCCTCGAATTTTCCGAATTAGCTCTTGGTGGCATGAAAGTTATAGATCTTTTTCTTCTCTTCAATGTAGACACCTTATTTTCCTCATTTGAGAGTTCGAATGAGAGATATGGCCCAATTCTTGCAGCATGATCAACCTGAAATCTCAACACCTCTATTCTGACTGACTAGGCTTAATTTGACCATTGAGACATCTGATCTAGCATTTGTGCCTTTCGTAAAAACAGTAGATAATCCTCTTAGATTTTCTACAAACCAAAGAACACAAATTTTAGAAGTCTACAACAAAAGTTATGATCAAGATACAGAAACACTGTATGAAATATAATTATACAGCAAATTCTCATTAATGCCCAGATTGATGCCCAAGCTCAAAAGATGCAAGTGCATATAATTAAGCTTAAAATCGGGCTAGGACTCTACAATCTCACTTACCAATTTTCTGACTTGATCCTAAGCTGTGGGACATTCATTTATACATATGCTTATAGTCTGTACTTTTTTAACCACCTCTAACATGATGCTAATGGAATAACTAATTCTATAACTGAATTGCCATGTGGGCAATGAGCTTCTTGTGGTCTGTGAGCCCTGTTGATCTCTAAAAGACTAGAAATGGCTGCGTGTATGCTTAGTTTGTTTTAAATTAATTGTTGAATCTGGTTTCATGGGCTGATTACTTCTTTCTTTCTTTGCAGTGTAATTTAGAATATGATTTGTTCTTCTGTTTATCACTTATTTGAAGTACCATTCTGTTTCATTGTGGTTATTTTTCTTTTGCAGCAATGTCTGGGAACTACGTCAACTTTGGTGTTTTTGAACTTTATGGCGATAGAGTGCTTGTTGATGCTCTTGATATCGCTGTAAAGATGATATTATCAATTCCTTTGGCTGATATATTGGCATTTCGGAAGGTATTACTCTCCCTTTATGCTATTTTTTGACTGAATTGGTTTACAAGAGCTTTCCTCGTCTTTTTTTTTTCTTTTCTTTTCAAATTTAGTTGTGAGTAGCAATTCGGTTTGTACAATGTTACTTTTGTTGTATATTGCAATACTTGTACCATCTATTATCAAACACTTTCTGGTCAAAACTTGCAGGTAGTTTTTCTACTTTCTCAACTTCAAACACGTTTATTCTTCAACATTATTGCAATGGTTATGCAAACAAGTTTGAATCACTGTTTGGTTTGCTGTTTTGCTAATTAGATAACCCAGTTGCACCCAAGTATTTAATCATTTTCTTCATGCACATTTGTTGTTTTGGTGGTTAATTTTTCATTTATCTCTTTAACAATGGTTAGGCCTTTCCCGACATTTCCAATAGTGTTAATGAAGTATGGCAAAAACAAAACTGCCTTAGAATGAAAGAAGTGAAATTACCTAAACTGAGTTTGGGGTAGAAAAGATTCTTACAGGTTTCACTGACAATAGCATACTGATCATTGGAAAAATTCTTGAGTATCCTTGTTTTCTTTTTCACTGTTTTCAGGTTGCTGCTGCTTACTTTGCATTCTTGGAGACTCTCTTCAATGGTCATTTGTCATTTGTTCTGAGTTTTGATAAAACTACATTTATGCGTATTGTTGGATCTCTTGAATCGGGCCTTAAAGATTTAAATGAGAAAATATCATCACAGGTTTGTAAAAGCTCAGTGCATATTTTAGTTGTCATAATTCGAATTTACTGTTATTATAACATTAAATGTGAATTGTGGTTCAGTGACTGCATATCAATTTGCATATGCTCATTGCTCATGATTTGTGAAGCTAGGCACGATTAACTATCTGATGTTGTTTTTGGACTTTATTGCCCTAAATTTACTTTCCTGTGTGTAGTGTGCCTCTGCTATTGACAACTTGGCTACATTTTATTTCACCCATGTTACTGTTGGAGAGTCACTTGTGTCGCCAGCTGCTGTTAGTGTAGCTCGTCTCATTTCTGACTACCCTGGGCTATTATCTGGAGTAAGTTTGTGACTAGCTTGATACTAAGATAGATTGTTTGGTTCGTTGTTTGGTTTCTTATCTCTAAAAGGATAGATTGCTTGTTTCCTTGTAGTTTACACTTGTGGAGTAGGCAAACACAACTGCTAGCTTCATGAACATTTCATTGGTTAGAATATTAAACCTGTTGGGTAGCGAAAACAAAAAAAATATAAAAGTAAACTCTCTCTCACTAAAGAAATAGCATAAGAAGAAAAACAACATAAAAGAAACAAAACACAATATTTAACGTGGTTCAGTCCCTCTGAATTACGTCCACGGCCTCCTATGAGAAGTTTCAAAATCTTTCATTATTCACAACTTTTCCACAACTAAAATTACAAATCATCCTTACAAAATGTTACTTCATGTGGACACTCCTAGCAACTATCCATATGGATCACTCCCACTCTTGGAGGATATCTAAACCTAGCAACCAAAGGTCATATTTATAGGCCAAAGCTCTTGTGAGATCTCCACTTCTTTGCAATGCAGGGATTTTGAATTAAATGTCAACAAATCCTTCCCTTAATTCAAAGTCCTGCCATAAGTTGGCTGCAAAAATTGTCTCCATAAACAATCTTCTTGCAACATCCTTGTATTTTCTGATTATTCAATAGTATAAACAAGAGCCACATTTGCTCAATTCATTTGTATTGCTGTTGCACACTAAACATGCCGCTTGACCTCCATATTGCCAAGACTTTTGACACAAGCTCTCTTCATTTGTACCGTCGCTACTTACAAGACACGATGCCTGATCTCCACATTATCAGGAAGACTTTCGACACAAGGGATTTCATGGATCCAAAAAACTATCATTTACTCTAATATTTGACCAAGCCCAATTGACTGAAACTATTGACTCCGATACCACTTGTTGGGCAAATGAAACAAAAGAAATGCAAAAATAAACTCTCTCTCACTACAGGAAACAACGCAATAAGAAAACTACATAAAAGAGATAAAACACAATATTTAATGTGGTTCGGTCCTTGTAACCTACATTCATGACCCCTATAAGGAGTTTCAAAATCTTTCACTATTCGCAACTTTTGTACGTCTAAAGTTGCTAGCTATCCTTACAAATTAATCCACATGGACAATTGCTAACAGCATATGGACCACTCCCACTCTTGGAGGCCAACACTCTTGCAAGACTTTAACTTTTTGAACTTCTCCTCAATATAGGAGGTTAACATCCCAACAAAACCCTCATCCAGTTTTAAACTGGTAAATATAAATCGTATGTACTAGATCATTGTTTTTGTTTGTTTATCAACACTTTTTATTAATACTTTTAACTTATTCTTTTGTGGAATTATTGGTGAATAACTATAGATACACGGACTCTAAGCACGTAGGTAAGAAGTAAAAATATTCCTTTCTAATCATTTTCTTCATTTTGAGACAAAACCAGAGTGTAGTTTTTTGTTATTGCCACAACTGAGTTTGTTTTTTCACTCAAATGATTAATTATATAGGTTATCCATATATCATCTAATGGTATTTCATTTAGAATTGTTTTATGAAAAATAATAATATTTTTGCAATAGTCCACAGCTAAATGAGGGAACCAATGATTTCTTTCTCAAATTACCTTTCTGATTTATTCATATAGACTTACCTGTAAAAAAGAGTAATATTCTATAGCCACCATTTTGGACAAACATAGCATAAAACTTTTTAGGGCAATAAAATTCATTCTTTGGCCTTAGATTTTTAAACTCTTAAGGTCATGTTGACATTTATATCATTCTCCGTTTCAGTAGTTGATGTAAACACAAACAATTGTGCCGTGTGTGTAATGTTGAGAAACTATCATATTCCATCTCTGAAAAGCAAATAGAATTTCACCCAAAGACTGCTGCGAGATAACCTATTTCAAAAATGCTTAAGTGGGGCTACTGCATTACTGCTCTACCTGATTTAATTAAGAATGTCTAGTCTTTATAGTTTTCTGAAAAGTAGTTTTCGTTTAGATGTTGAGAACCCTATTTGAGGTTGTTATATTGGAGGACCGTGGCAATCAGTGGAGTCTTAGCAGAGCTATTCTGAGCATGATACTAATCAGCACGGAGGTAATTATTTGACAATCCTATCATTATTATGTTTTCATATGCTGAGTTCATACTTGTTTCTTAAGCTTTTACTCATACGTATTGTTATTGCTAATCAAAATGCATAATCTTCAGTACTTGGTTTTGACATTTCTTAATCAAAATGTAGGGATTAAGTAAGGGAAAATTTGGGCCTGTTTGGAACAATTCTTTTGTTTTTGTTTTTTAAAACTGTTCTCCAAAACAATTTTAAAAACAATTTTCAAAAAATATAAAACAAGAAAACTTGTTTGGACAACCACAACAAAGATCATAACAACACAGTAGCAGCCACAACAAAGATCAACAAAAAATAACACTCAGATCAATTTACAACTTGATATCAATTTACAAATAACATAAATAACTTCTGGTTTTTTTTTTTAATAAAAGAATTTCATCAAGATGAAGAGAGTGAGACACAATAAAAATATCTGACAAATGCACAATCACTCTTTTTACCCATTTATCCTTAAATTTTTGCAAGGAGACTAAGAGACCACTACCACCCTTTCCACTTCCTTTAGAATTTCATATCCTCTTTTATAATTCTATAACAAAAAATGTGTATACATACATACATACATATATATATATATATTAACAACTTTGGATTGTAATAAAAGTGCTTTCATAATTTCTTCTCATAATAAAGCAATTTTCAACTTTTATTTTTGCTTGCACTTCTAATTCTGCATTGAGAAAGTACTTTTTCCTAACGCTAAACCAAACTGGCCCAGATACATCTACCACATATCAATTAAATATCAAGTTCATGTTCTCTCTTTTCCTTCCTCCCTATTGAAATCCTATAACATCAATTGTATATAATTGCATATTGACTTGCTATTTTGTGGCAGATGTTCACAAATATCAAGGCTCAAATGTTGGCTTCATATGTAAGTCCCAAACCCAATATCTCGACTTAAATTAGCGTATTATGGTCTCATTCAAATTGCAATTTTAGCATGCCTTGTGTTAATGCAGTGATAATAGTTAAATTGGATTTAGTTAATCCATTGCCATTACCATATGATATTTATTAAATGATTGTTAATTCTTGTAATTCTTATAATAGATAAATAAAACCCATTGGTGTATTTACAAAATAACTAAGAAAGGGAGTGATGGATAATATATTAGGATAATTTGCTGGTGACAATGAAGTTTGAATGTATGACCTCGTCCCTGCTATGCAAGTCTCCCATCACGAACCCACTCCTATGGGCTTCGGAATAGCATATTTTGTTGCCTTATTTTTAGTGATCTTATATTGTCAAGAACCTTATCTTTATCTTAGGGTTTTTGTCTTATCTTTAGTCAGTCATTTGTTAATTTTCATTTAATAAAGACTACTAATTGACATCTTTGTATTTCATGAACTTTAAAAAAAAAAAAAATTAAACAATTTGAAATGTTTTTATAAGAAATTGACTTATATATAACAATTAGAAAATGTTTTGTCAAATTAATTATTTCTAAATTATTTATTTCCCCTTACATTCAGTTGTACCCTTTGGCAGCAAGATGAGCCCTAAGACGATCAATCTAGTCATCAGGACTCACCTTAACCATAAAAATCCACTGACAATCACCTACTGATTTACCCAAGGTAAAGGCACCAATTTCTAGGTACCATTGTCTTGAAGTGCACACATCTCATTGACCATAACATGCCTCCACCTAGGATGGGATAAAGCCTCACCTATAGTTTTAGGACTAGACATAGAAGACAAAAGAAGAAAGACAAGCATAATGCTTAGAGTATAAACGATGATAACTCAAAGCAGTGTAGTAAGGAAATGGGTTACGAATGGAACAGATACCTTTACAAAGGGCGATGGGAAGATCAGACTTAGGAGGTAGGACTAGAGGCAGTGGAGGAGTGGCCACCAGAGGAGAGTCCACATCAACCAAAATCGGCTCGGAAGAAGTGAGATTGTCTGGGGGTAGCTGGTAGGCAAGTGTAGTGGGTGATGGAGGTGGAGCAAGCTCAAGCAGCACATGGAGTTGATGATTCAGGACTACTTGGAATAGGTGATAGCAAAGGCACATGAAAAATAGAAGGTTAGCAAGCTCAAAGAAAGGAATAGTGTCAAAAAAGGAAACATCTGCGGAGACAAGGTAACGACGCAGAGTGGGAGAAAAACACACTTGAGTGATCATGTAGAAAGTTTGCTAAGTAGGAGAAAAACACACTTTGATCATGTAGGAAGTTTTTCAAGACCAGGTATGAAGTTATGAACAAAACAAGTGGAATAAAAAACGTGTGGGGTGAGGGAATGCAGGGGCCATGAGGAAACAACATGGAGTGAGGAACCTGGTTACCAAAAACAGATGAGGGCATGCGATTAATTAAGTAACATGGAGTTAAAACAGCATGCATCCCTCCCTAACTCCCAAAAAAAAAAAAAAACAAAAGACATGACTATGAAAAAGAGTACGTATTGTTTCAATAAGATGATAGTTCTTGCACTCAGCAACCCCATTTTGTTGAGGTGTATGAGCAAAAGACGTTTGGTTAAGTATGCCATGAGAAGCCGAAAAAGTTTGAAATTCATGATATGAATATTTGGGCGAGGCTTCCGAGAACGACCACAGTTGGCACTTTGCGAGGCAAGGGTAGAAGTATCAACTGGGGTCGAAGGAAGGACCAACTTAGGGAATTATTTGGTAGGAACCCGTAGCAAAGATGTGGACACTGTAGAGAGAATAGAGGCAATCAGTGAGCCTAGAAGTTAATCATGGGTGGTAAAGTACTCTAGAGGCAAACCATAAAGGGCCATGAGCATGAAGAAAGTGCTATGTCGTTATAACACTTTTGCCAGGGTATCAACAGGGGTAAGAGCTTATTGAAATCATGGAATCATGGAGAGCACCATGAATCCTACCCAACTAAGAGGACCTAGAACCATCCAATTGGCGAAGAGCAATGACACGAGATTTTGACATGCCCTATATAGATGTTCAGTGTCGTCGCCTACACCTAAATGGATTCACAAGTGACATGATCCTGGAAGATTTGTTTGATGGAGGGATCAATGGTGGACTTGAGAATGCTGTACAGCTAGACATCAATTTTAATGCACTGGGGGCGCTTAGTCACGGGGATGTCCTCCTTCTTGGTGAGATGGTTTGCATAGTTATGTCTTGTCAGTCGAAGTTTGATGTCCGATGCCCAAGTATCATAATTGTTGCCATCAAGCTTGTCAATGGAAAGAGACTGACATAACTAGTGAAAGCTAGAAGCTCGGTCTTTTGAACACCCCTAGGTTGAGAGGAAGAGTTGTTGGAAGTCATGGATCACAGAGCAGGTGACAGAATTGGGATTTCCAAACCTCGGCGTCGATAGAGAGCCCGGATTGTGACATCAACAGATTCGGAAAGGGAACAGCGGCGTGAGCATGGCGGACGAAGAGCTTTCCAGGCCGTCGCCACACTTGCGAGAAGCGTCAACGAGTGGCTATGCATTTGAATAGAGCAAACACGCCCAAGGAGCGTATGAGAGTTTCTACGGATGCTGTCGGTAAGAGTGGGCCACATAGGAGGAGACGGTGCTAGGGATGGGATCAATGGTTAGAATCGGCATTGGAAAAGTTGCCGGCAGTGGCGCTAGGCGGTGGATGGTGAGTTTTGGCTCTGGTGGTGTTGAGACACAGCAAGGGAAAGCATCGCAAACCGGAAGGAAGACACAGTTTGGCCAAATAAAATTTTGACAGTGGATCTTCCGGATGACACAAATTAGGGTTGCCTTGCTCTCAGGCTCTAGATACCATGTTGAGAAAGAGAGAAAGATATATGGGAATCTATGTATCTCAACTACATAACAGAGAATGAAATATACAGACACTAATTAATAAATACAAGAGATTTACAAATATATGAAGTACCAAATTACATGTATGATTTTCCTAATTATAGATATTTATAGATTCTTACAATTCTAAAGCATAATATGTTTTTGAAATATGTAAATATTGACTATGATAATATATATACATGTTATTCAACTTTTGTGAAATTTGACATTCTTGATCATCAATATAATATTATATAATTCAATTATTGGAGTCAAAGTGGTATAAAGGACTTGTTGGAACAAACCTGATTTTTTGGCCGGGTCATTTTCTAGAACTCAAACCTGACCTTATAATGACTCGACTAGTGATCAAGTTGAATCGGGTCAACCCAATCTTTAAACAACACATGGAGATTTGGACATTATGCATAGTAAAGATATAAAATTTTACAAATAAGAAACAAAGTTTAAGAGATATTTTACCTATATATGACTTAAAACAACCATATCAATAAAAAAATAAGCTTAGATCAGGTCGGGTTATGAACGCCCCTAGATCGGATTGATTAAATTTCATGCCATACAAAGTTATTGAATGGAAGAAGTATCCAATACTTACTCTTGAAGTAAATGAATTATCGTTATATATGTAGGGGCCATATCACATGAAAGGGCTTGGTTATTGTGAAAGATAAGAGGAGACTCTTACAACAGTCAGATCAAAATTAATGGTTGAGATTAAATTAGTTAATTAAATTTTCATGTGATGCAATTCCCTTCTCCATTTCATAGCTTCCCATTTTCTTCATCTCTTTCATCCATATCTTTCTTTTGCCTCACTTTCTA
This sequence comes from Dalbergia cochinchinensis, assembly GCA_031216125.1. NCBI lineage: Eukaryota > Viridiplantae > Streptophyta > Magnoliopsida > Fabales > Fabaceae > Dalbergia > Dalbergia cochinchinensis. Next base: position 42,520,451 of record CM062375.1, read on the forward strand.
TGGTTTGATTTGAAACCAAATATATCATAACCAAATGTATCCTGTACGTCACATACAGGTCTCTGTCACATAAAGGTCTATTCTACGGGATCTTTCCAATGATTTTGCAATTTAGACCATGTTTGAGAAAGTTATAAAATTATAATTATCTCAATAATTGCTTATTTGTATCATCACTCTTTTATTTAATCGCTTATTTGATAGTCATTTATGTTGGGGTACTGTAGCTGAAAAGTGATTTTAACTTAATCCGTGTTATTTGGATTGTTAAAAAATAATCGTTTTGTGGGTGTATAACCAAGGTAGCTAAGATCGAGATCTTACTTGGGATCGGACGGGAGATGCAAAATCGTAAAATGTGGGATCGTAACACGGATCGTAAGATCCTACCAGAACTAACATACACACATATATTTCATATAACATGACATAAATAAGTAAAAATAGCTATAACTAACATACTTAACTTCAATTTCAAATGCAAATACTTCAAGAACCATGATTCATACACTCATAATCCATAAATCATAGCATAAAGTGCAATAAGTCTACAAGTTTTTGATATCATATAGACTAAAAACATTAAAGAAAACAACTAAACTAATATAATCTCATCTAAAGCAAATCATCAAGGTTATGATCATCATATTCATCATCCGCTATCTGGTCCCCACCATCTTCATTGCCATCTCTTCAAAGAAGCTCATCAAAGTCATCATCATCCAGAGGAGGAATCTCCACATCATCCAAAGGGCCACCAACTCTACCACCACCTTCCCCAACATCCAAGTTAAAATCATCTGGGATATCCAAATCCTCTATGCTTTCCAATACATCCTCATTTTCCACAATCCATTCTTCATCGGAGTCCAAATCATCAAGATTATACTCAATAGGATTTCTTGATTGCTTCTTCTTAGACAATCTTGAATTGGTCATCACAAAAACAACATCATTCATAGTTTTTTGCTTCAAACGATTTCTCCTCTTTGTGTGAACCTAAACAAATGTAATAGCAATCAACCCATAGCAATTGGCAACTAACTCTAATATTCTAAAAGTAAAATATAATACAAAATTATAGTTATGGGTTAAAACTTAAAATATTTACCATTTCAAAGGCACTCCAATTGCGCTCACATCCCGATGAACTGCATGTTAAACTCAACACACGAATAGCAAACCTTTGAAGCTCAGGATGCTCATCCCCATAAGAATCCCACCATTGTGCTGGAGTTTTGGTATTTAGGGCAGCCTTGGCTACTTCCCTACCAAAAAACTTAACTCGACTCTTGAAATCTTCAAGTTGAGCATCAATCTTGGTAATTTCAGCTGGATCCCCCACAATTCTCTCCAAACAATCATATAGTCCTCTCTTAACTTCATAATCACTCTTAAATGTAGGACTATAATGTAACTGTGAGTTAAGGTAGTAGCCTGCAGCATGCAATGGCCTGTGGAGTTGGCTATCACATCTTGCATCAATGATCTCCCATAAAGGCATATAGTTATAGAATAGAAAAAATGAATTAACCACTAAAGTATTTAAACTAAACTACATTATGTAGGAATGACAAATTAAATAGTTTACCTCTTTTCAACACCTTGAAAAGCATTTTGTATTTTTTCTTTAGCACGATCCATTTCCTCATAAATGTATCCCATTGCTGGCTTCTCATCTGAATCCACTAAGCGCAGCACATGAATAAAAGGATAAGCACCTTTCAAGCAAATGACAATGTCCCTCCAAAATAGTCTATCTAAAACAACAGCTTTAATAAACTTCCCATCCCTTGTCTTGGAACATTTACTTGATTTCCATTCATCCGAAGTAAACATTCTTATTAATGCACTCTTTTTCTCATTAAGGCTACCCACAGTGAGGTAGGATGTAGCAAAACGAGTCATGCCTGGTCTCACCAAATCTTTTCCTTTGGTATGGTATTGTAATAGGGAAATGAGAGAAGTCCTTGAATAGATGTAAGTTGTAATTTTTCTTCCCTTGGCAATTGTCTCTTTACGAAGCTCCAACTTTTTCTCAAAATCCTTCAACATCAAATCAATGCAATGAGCTGCACAAGGTGTCCAATAAAGCTTTTTCCTCTTTTCCATCAACATTTGTCCCGCAGCTTTGTAGTTAGCTGCATTATCTGTCACAACATGCACAACATTCTCCTCACCCACCTCCTCAATAACATCATCTATCATCTTAAATATTTTATCAGCTGTTTTGCAAATATGTGAAGCATCAATAGACTTTAAGAAAACAGTCCCCTTAGGACTATTCACTAGAAAATTTAATACAGTTCTCCTCCTCTTATCTGTCCAACCATCTGTCATAATTGTGCAACCTGTTTTCTTTCAATGCGCTCTATGTTCCTCTAACATCTCCATGGTTGAATCTACCTTTTTCTTCAAATATTTGAGTCTCAGTTCAGTGTAAGAAGGTGGTTTGAATCCTATTCCATGCTGGGCAACCTTTTCAAACATCTTCCCATATTCTTCACTCTTTGCCACATTAAAGGCTATGGCATTATTGTAAAAAAATGGAGCAATTTCTTCACATGCTTCCTCCCTTAAGTTCTTCTTAAACATAGTGTTAATTGTGGCTTGAGTGCTAATTCCTCTTTTCTTGAATAGGCTTGCAGGATTCTCTATTTCTTTTCCCTTCCTTTTCTCACCAACTGAAGAATCATTAGTTTGTTCATCATTATTTTCTGCTAATGCTTCCTCATTACTCCTTGTTTTCATGATCAAATTTTTTTGTAAACCAGCCACAATATCCCACATTTGTTTTTTTACCTCATCACTAACAGAAGTACATGCTCCCACATCTTTTTGAGTTCCAGCCAAATGATGTTTTAATCTATAAACCCCCCCTGTAATCTCCTTATGACAGTGTTTATATTTGATTCTTCTAGTATTTCCATCAATAGAAATTCCATGAAGCCAGCCTATATCACTTCTATTTCCAGGTGCATTCTTAGGGGTTTTTTTTCCTCTAATTGAAGCATTCCCAGCAACACTCCCACTTTCAGACTGAGGAGTAGAACCAGAACTTATATTATCCCCTCCACTAGAACATCCATTGCCCCTACACCAGCATTGTCTGATGACATTTTTCTTCACTCAAACAATACCTAATACACAATCCAACACAAAAATACTCCTAATCAAAAAATTAAAATGAGAAGAAAGCATACATTCTGGAACAAAGGAGCAGAAAACATACACTTTTGGGGGGTTAAAAAAAGCCAAGGACAAGAAAAATGTAGAGCTCACCTTGCTTGTGAGCCCTGAGCAAACTGAGAAGCAAGGAAGAGCGGCTGGCCTCAAAGCAAAAACAGGGGAAGCAGAAGCAAACAGAGAGAAGAGAGAAATGGGAGTAGCCAAGTAGGGGCGCGGTGTGCAGGGGAAGCAGAAGCAGAGACCGAAGGCGGCGCGGCGCGACACGGAGGCGTAGTGCGATGCGGCAGTGTGGTTCGAAGAGAGTGAAGGGGACCGATTGAGAAAGGGACAGATCTTAGGGTTCTAATTGGGGGCTGAGAACGGGCCGCGTTTTGGGCCGTTGGGTCGCGGATTTGGGCCAGCTTCTCTGGGATCGCCCGATTTCAGCGATTCCACGATCTTGCCCGACGATCTCACCGCGCGGCGTCAATGGCGAGCTGGAGCTGGGATCGGGATCGCTGGCATGGGGTAGGAGCGTAGGATCGTGCGATCCCACGAGTAAAAACGCGATCCTAGCTACCTTGTGTATAACATCTTAAATTATACAAGAACATCTCAAGTTTAGCTTAACTCTTTTTGCCTCCCTAAAAACGGCCTTTTTTTCATCCTAGTATAAAACAGCTTAATTTTTTTAGTGAACTTACCCAAACAAGCTAAATTTTAGTGAAACAGCTTTTTGTTGAAAAAAAAAAGGTGTTTTCATGAGTTCCCAAGCATGCACTTATATGATTGGTTGGCTTATTCTATATTGGAAGATCAGCTTTTTGCCCCCGTTTTTCCCATCAAGAATTTTTGGCACATTTTCAATTGCATCGTACTCCATCGCTACTAGATCCTGCCTGTGCTTGGCCTGTTTTTGAGAAGTGGATCGAAATACACAATTTAGAGGGGTGGATTGAAAATGAAATTACATGTAAGTAGATGAAGATTCCGGTGAATGCGGCCGCAGCACATGGAACAAGGAGTTTAGGAGGATCAATATAAGTGGTCACAAGACAATTATTTTTAATTAGTTGATTTAATCTCAATCATTAATTTTGATATAATGATTGTAAGAATCTCCTTTCATTTCTCACAATAAACAAGCCCTCTCATGTGAAAGTCTAGTGTTAGCATTTATTAGGAAGACTGTTAGGTTTGTATTTTGTTTCCTTTTATACGTAAGAGAATATTATTTAAACCTTTTAGTCTCTCTTTTTACCTTCTTCCTTACCTGCATCTTTTTAATTTAACAATTGCAATATGAATAAGTTTGACTTTGTATAGTTAATGCATAATATTAGGGCATTTAGTTTCATATGCAAGCCCAAAGCATCATATAATCATATCTCTCAGTGATCTGAAAATTTAAGAGGTAGAGAAAGTTAAACTTAACTTACGAAATGCTAAATGAGTGCTACCAGACAATTCACCTCTGTAATTCTCAAGCTATATATATACTTCATTTCTTGAACGTAAGATGACAAAAAATTTAGGTATAATCTCGTGATCTTTTAATGACTTGTAAACTAAATGGGATCCCAAACCAAGAGGTTGACTTTGGAATTGGTAAATGAGTGCTACAGGACAGTTCACATTTTTCCAGAAACATGTGAACCATTTGTTGTATCTTGAGCACAATTATCAAGAAGGCCATGCTATTTCTTAAATATTTGATTCAGTCTTTCTCCGCTTACTATTTAACCTTAATTTAGCATAAGCAGGATATATGGTGGGTCACATGGAATATAAAGTTTATGATTTTTGACAAAAGCTAAGAAACTACCTTAAGTGTTCTACAGTCTTAGCCTATTTCCTTGTCCTCGATTTTGTACTCTGGCCAGTGCCTAGATACTCTACTCGCCATTGAATTAACTGTAATTTCAAGTTGCAAAATCTTAAATGTTTTCAAATTATTGTGCAGCCACAAGAGCAACACCAGAGGCTTTCTTTGTGCTTTGACAAGCTAATGGCAGATGTGACGCTCAGCTTGGATGCTAAGAATAGGGACAGATTCTCCCAGAACCTGACCAGATTCAAATCTGATTTTTGTGCCAAGTAGCATCTGCCTGCCAGGACAATTTTAGCCAGTCTAACCTTGTCAAATCTCCTGTGTCTTGTTTCCTACATAGGGGTATCTGATTTTTAGTCGTGTACATCATTTTGCCATGTTCTTTTTGGGGGGAATTTTTTTCTGTTCTTTCCTTTTTATTTATTTATTTATTTGTGCGATGAGGCTTTGGGCATTGTGAAAAGTCTGCTGGTGTGTCGACAAGCCTATAATAGAAAAGCAGGAAGAGTATATAGCAATTCCCAGTAAACCAAGCCTATATAGGGTTGAAGCTCTTACATGTATCTTTCCTCCTGACTTGCTGGATAGTAGCCAAAATGGAAGGGAACATGTAAATTGTAGGTAAGGTATTACAGATTATTTACAGGACATTGTATGATACAATTTTAATGTTTCTTCCGTCTGTTTGGTGTAACATCTCGAGAAGATATTTTTGACTTTAGGAAGAATATCTGTGAATTGCTTCAGGACTAGCATTTAGCACTCAACTCATCAGCTGACGTTTATGAACACAAAATCAGCATATGGATACAAGAACATAAAGAGCATATAAATCGTGTGTTGCATATAGAACTCATCTCCTTGAATCGACTTCTTGACGGTCAAACATCGTTTCATGGAGTTTCCCTGCGGCAATAGAAATTCCAATCTAATCGAGAGAAATGTATACAATATCACTATACTTATATCATATATTTACATCAAGTTAAAAATTGTAAACTAACATGTAAAAAATTATAAACTCAAATATAAAAAATTGTAAACTAATTTATATAAGTTTATAACATATTGGTTTATAACATTTTACAAATTGGTTTATAACTTTTATATACAGGTTTACAATATTTTATACACAGATTTACAACTTTTAATCTAGTGTAAGTGTGTAGTGTATGTGTATCACTCCTTCTAATCGAGATGTGTTAGGGCTAATTTCAGTTTAGTGTTTGCTAGACGTGTCAAATCTCGAAATTGCCCAGCCCCAAATGAGCATTTTTAGTGATTCCAAGAGTCAAACAATTACCCTAAAGTGGGAAATCAGCTCTTTGAATGAGTTTTCGAAGAATTTAATGATAAGTCCAAAATCAAGACGAAGAACTAGAGAGCAGTGAGACAAAAATAATTGTAATTGGTTGACCTCTAGATATTTGGAAAAGTAACTAAGATTCCTAGGAATCTCAATTATAATTATAGAAGTTAAGAAGGGTATATCGACATGATGTGAGTTGTTACAAATAAATTAAAATTTATTAAATGTCAAGTTGCATAAAAAATATAGTAAAGGGCACAACTCAAGTCGTCTCACAAGAAAGTGTAACTAGCCAATTAGAAATTGGGGGGTGTTTTGAAATTACTTGGAAGCAAAATTAAATTGAGAGAATATTATTGGAAGAATTATGTGCACAAGGACTTCCCCATATTAAAAGTTGTTCAATCATTTGTTCAAAAGATAAATTCATGGTGGTGCTTATTTTCATTAGTTCTGCTGCCACATAACAATGATGCAATTTTACTTAATAGTTACATAGTCGTACTTCCATTAAAGGTTTGACTAACATATACACTGGTAATCCATAATCATGGTTCTATGAACCTATACCAGTTTAATTATTAATTGCACTAACCTAATTCTCAAATGGAGTTAATTATAATCCCTTACCAATTAGATGTAATTTAACCAAGGTTTGATTAATTTGTTAGTCCCTATAGTTTCATTGAATTTTCATTGGGACCCTATACTAAAAATAAATGTTTAATTGGATCTCTAGCCCCATCATCTGTCACAAAAATGTTAAGAGTCAATAGAATATTCCCTGAATATTCTTTAACTATAATTTTACATTAAAAAAAATGAAAAAACCATTCCTCTCCCCTTTTCCTTTCCCTTCCTCTTCCTCACCACCACCATCAACCCCTCTCTCTCCAAGTGAGCATTCTACCACGATAGTTCTTGCTATTGCTCCTCTTTGATGGTTCGCGGAGAAGGCATATGGATGGTTCGCGCTTGCTTGCTTTGCTAATGAGATAGTGGGTGAGCAAGGCCATAGTTGAAGGCAAGTACACAGAGGCTTCGATCAATAACTAATGGCAGAGCAGACGATGATGATGCAGTGGTTGCATGATCTGAAGGATGAGCTCACGGGATGGAATTAAAGATCGACGGTGGTCAAGGTTGAAAGCAAGACACAGTGATGCGATATGTAACCCGTTTGAGGCACAACGATGAGGACGTGGCGATGACATGCAATAGAGGTGAGAACACGGCTTGGTGGTTGTCACGGTGGTGGCCGGCATAAGTCATCATGGTGACTAAGGGCGACATGAGTGCAGGTTGAATGATTGAGATATGCTATGTTGTTGTTGTTGTTTACAGGTTTTTAAATTCTCATGCATGATTTTTTCTCCCTAATGACAGAAGGAGTATGGGAGGAGAATAATTGGAGAAGATTACCAAATAAAGAAGAATAGTAGTTGAAACAAGTCAGAAAAAGAACAAATTGAGGTATGATTTAACATAATACAAATACTTAGAGCGGTAACTTGCATACAACCTTATCTCTTCGACAACTGCTAAGAAGGGTTGATAGTGGTGGTGGGGAAAGGGAAGGGGAGGGAAAGAAGGGTTTTCCTTTTTTTTTAAAGTAAAATTATGGTGAAAGAATATTTTGGAAATATTCTGTTAACTCTAATATTTTTGTTTAGGGACTCAATTAAACATTTATTTTCAGTATAAAAACCCAATGGAAAACTTTTAAAATATATGGACCTAATTGAAAATTCAGTGAAACTATAGGACTGACGAATGAACACATAATTAGACAACCCTCAAAAATACAATTGTAATAATTCTCACAACCGATATTTGAAAGAGAAGACAAGAGGGAGAGAAAAACTAACTATAGATTGCAATTAAAAATAGGAACGTCAAGAACAATTTTAATCTTCAGCTATCCTTGCACAAGGTAAAGGAAATTACTCCTCCATCGGTGGAGGATCACAATCAATGTAACGGAGAATATGATTGTAATCCCAAATGGGAGTTAAAACAAGGATTAGAAGCTCTTAAAACCTAGAGAGAGAGAAAGTAGAGAGAGTGGAGGCAATTTTAGAACAAGTGTTGAAGATCTCTCTTAACCTAGGTTAAATGGGTATACATAATACATCATCAGAGTGTCAAATTTCACAAACTGATACTATCATGGAGGACTACTATAGTGGTCTGGGGACAATTTTGGCTCATTCCTACTCTTTAGTGATAACACTAGTGCTATTAATCTTGCTAAGAATCCTATCTAGCACTCTAGATCCAAATACATTAATGTTAAACATTATTTCATTCGTGACTATGTTCAAAAAGGGGATGTTGAGTTAGTATGTTGAGTTAGTATTTGTGAACACTAAAGACTAAGTGTCTGATATATTCACAAAACCATTAGCTGAAGATCGCTTTTGTGTTTTGAAAAGGCTTTTGAACTTAAAAGTTTTTAAATTTGTGTTAGCATTCATGTATGAACAATCTCAAGATACTCATATTCATGGCTCCATACTGAAGCCCAAACTAAGATGATCAGTTTACAAGACCTGAAGATCAGTTTGCAAGATCAGAGAATTTATGTATAAGGTCAGAAAGAAGATCAGAGGATCAGAAAATGGGGTATATGATCATAACAGGTTCAGAATCTGAAGATGAATAACAGGTGAGAAAGCAGTGTTGTATTGATGGGTCAGAAAGAAGGTGAGGCTTAGAAAGTGGTTCCAAGCTTCAGAAACCACTTATTATGAAAGAATGAAAAAGGGGGGATAATTCCTACTCATTTGAATTTCTTTCTCTCACATCGCCTCATCTTCAGTCTTTATGTCCCATCACTTACATAACCTCCCACTCCTCACACATCACATATCACATGTTACTTACTCATCTTTAACCTCATACACTCTCATCTTCAGCCAAAACCATTTCATATTCTCATTCACAAAGCTTTTCTCTATAATCGTACCGTCTCTGCAATCCTTACCGAACCAAACCCTTAACTGAACCTTCTTTTCAACTCTCCTATACATAACACCTTACAATGGCTAAAGGAAAAGAACTCAATACTCAACTGCGCAAAGGAAACCCTTTCATATGTATGATGATCCAGAGATACAAGATCACTATGTAAAGAACTTTTCTTTGAGGAAAATAGCACTAGGAAAGACTTTAAAGGAAAAAGGTACAAGAAAGTATATCCATTCTTGATGAAGTCTTCTCCTTTCAAGGATGAGAAGAATTTCTGGAAATCAATGGTAAAATCTTTCCAGGGTTGGTGATGGCTTTTTATTCATATCTCGAAGGAACCTCAACATCATCTTTAAAGACCATGATAAGAGATTGTGCCATCAAGATTAGCCCTATAGGACTCTCTAAGATCATTAAGGATAATATGTTGGCCTTATTTGCTCATCCTCACTTAGCTAGGCTCACTTCTTAGGAGTAAATGAAGATGTGTAATAGCCCAGGCTACCTTATGGATTGATGACTGTCCTCACAAACTAACATGGGATCTTTTTAGCATGCTTTGTCCTCATTCACATGCTTCCTGGGAAAAATTCCCAGCAGGTCACCCATCCCAAAATTGCTCCAAGTTAAGCACGCTTAACCATGAAGTTCTTTAGTGATAGGCTATCAAAAAGAAGATGCATCTTGTTGGTATAGGTAGTACAAATCAATTCATATAAGTCATCCTCAACTGTATAGCCCTATACCTATACAGTCCCATACCTATACAGTCTTAGGATCCCTTTCATTCTGGTGCGTAATTGGTTCATTCATATACCCATTCATTTAGAAGCCTGTCAGGAATTGCTCATTGTCCGTCCCTTCTTGCATCAGCAATCATTCCTCGCCTTCGTCACCGGGCATTACAAGATGGTCAAGGTACCCAACTGACTCTATTCTTCACAAACCCAATGAAATTACTAGTGCCACCATCCTTAGTGCAAAGGTGGCACAATAGGGAGCATGGATGCACTGGTAGGCATGGATTGCATGCTCTTGTACTATCTCATCTCCAAGGAAAAGGTGAATTTACTAAGGGTCATAAGGGATTATATGCTAAGTGCAATAACCAAAGATAAAAGAACAACAGCCAATGTACCATATTGTATGTTGATAACAAGAATGTTCCAACACATGCACTTTCCTCTTATAGAGTAATGGTATAAATTCATTGAAGATATAGTGTACTTAACCACCTCCTTTAGGACTTCAAAGAAAAGCCTACAACCTAAGGGTCTGAGGCAACAACGTAGAGTGCCAGAACAAAAGGCAAGTAACTCAGGAGATCCTCAAGGAAAACTAAGTCTGAGAAGATAGGAGCTAAAGGAAAAAGGAAGCTAATCCTTATCTACAGTGAGTCTGAAGAATCAGAAGAAGAAGAATTATGAGCTAAAGCTCCTCTAAATAGTGAGAAAAGAATAAAGATAAGGCAGGAGAGGATGCAACGACAAGACCCACTAATGCCACCACCTTTTTTTTAATCTGGTGATAACCCTTCGATTCAAATGCTGAGTTGAGCAAAAGGACAAAAAAGATTCCTGGTAAACCAGTAGGTACCATCAGAAGAAGAGATATTGAGCTTAAGCTCATAAATATTCCTAAGCATAAGACAAGGATATCTATGCTTCTAAAAGAGGTTACAAGGTATCAATAGGCTAGTTATAAGGTTATCTTTACTGACGTTGAAGAAGACAAAGAAATCAGAAGAAGAAGAACAAGGAGAAAAATCCTTAACTGAAGGAGAGTAAAGTCTATATCAAAGTGAAAATGCCAAACTAAATGAGCTCTTCAAACCTGAGCCGATTATTGAAGAACCATCAGTAGAACCACTTAAAAAAGAACTTGCTAAGGAAACTGAGCCAAAAACTATTGCAGTTCTGATGGTGCCTCAATCTCCTCCTTTCATTCATGTAACTCTAATAGAATAAGAAGAAGATAGGACCTTAGAAATAGATGCTCCTCAAGCTAAAGAAGCTGCTGCTTCTACCTCGGTTCTGGTGCTTGATTCTACTCCTACTCTTGTATCTGCTCCTGCTGCCACCACTACTCAAGTTCCATCCTCTCCACCACTTGTTGTTCTACATGCTGATGCTGAGGTTGAATCGCCAAAATCTAGGGAAACCATACCCCTAGACATACTTAAGCCTACTCACAAGGCTTCCCTAACTACACTAGCAACAATCCACTTGCCACGCCAGCCTTCATCTGAGCCTTCAACATGGTCTTATCAGATCCAACTACTTTTGCATAATCAGAGAAATATGGCCTCCAAATTGGATTTGGTTGAAGCTTCCAACATAGAACATGGTGCTTAATTGCAAAGACATAAGGAGCTATTGCTTCAGATTCTTCAGAACACTCAGTCAAGCAGAATTAAGGATTTGCTATTGGAGATTCTCCGTGAATTGCGGCGCTGGGGCTAATGATGATGTTTCCTGATTTCCAGCACACCTCTTTTTTGTTGATACAAAAGGGGGAGAAGAAAATATTGTGCTGAGGAACTCAAGGGGAGCATCATGTTAAGAGGGAGAGCTCATAGATTATGATTTTATCAGCATTTGTATTTTTTTTAACAATTATTTTTTGTTTTAATTCTTGCTCTGATACTCTCTTTTTAATATATACATTTGCTATGTTTATAAGTTTTCACTTTGAGTCCATTATCTACTCTTTTACGATATATTCTTTTAGTACATGGCACATACATTGTCTATTTACTTTGATAATCAAATATCTTATTATGATGTATGCGTTATAAGTCTTAATGTTCGCTCATATATGCTTAATCATTACCATGTTCTTATACTTAACTACATTAGTATCTTTTGGCATAATTAGCTTTAGAACATATCTTTTCATATGCTTTGATAGATATATCCTTTTGCGCTCTGATATGTATACCAAGATGACGCTAATAATGCTTTGATGTGTATGACATGCTACATGATCTTAAAGTTTTTTTTTGGTACATATATGCTCTGTCACATACATATATGAAGTTTTCTCACATGCTCTAAAAAACATGTTTTGATAAAAATGTGATCAGTTTTCTTCTGAGCTTTAGAAACTTCTTCCACAAGCTTTGATACAATTGTGATCAGTGTCTTTTGAGCTTCAGAAACTTCGTGTGTATATAAAGTCTACATGTTGCATGGTTTTATGCACAAAAAACTGCATCGTGTTTCAAAGAAAATTCATTTGGATAAAGATGTGCTGAATAAGGCATCAAAAGAGGAAATATCACAAGCATTACTCGCTTTATTCAAACTCATATTTTCAAAAAAGTCAAATTAACAAAAAAAATCAAGCTGTGTTTAGTCACTTAAGGCTACAATATCTCATATTTCCAACTTTGCTCTGATATCTCACAGAATGCTATGATACCTTTCAAAAAGCACTCTGAGTAACTTCAGAAACCTTAAACTAAAATAAAAATAGCTTTGATTTTAGTCACTTAAGGCTACGAAGCGTTTTGACTTTATCCATATCATGCTTTAAGAAAAGGACTCTCTGAAAATCATATCATATGATGCTTTGAAAGAATATCGGTTATCGTGCTATATACCCTATAATATTTCTTTCAAAATCTCTTTAAAAGATTTTCTGAAAATTGGTTTGTCATCATAAAAAAGGGAGATTTTTAGCTCCAGAACCTTTTAGAAAGTGTTAATAGAAAATATTGAGCGATAACATAACCAATTTTGAGAAAATATTTTGAAGAAGGACTAATGTTTCCCATGAGCTTCTTGAAGCATCAAACATGTTTTTACGTTGGCATAACATCGTTCTTTAAGCGGAAATATTTTCATATGGCATATGCAAACATGTTCAATCTCATTTAAAGAGATATGAACTAAATAAAAGTGAAAATTATATACAGAATGAATGAATATGTGCTCAATGTACTGAAGAAGTTTATGAAATACAAGAGATCAAGGCTCAGATCTTCAGAAAGTAGCACACGACTTCAAAAAGTACATTTCAAGTGAAGATTTCAACCCAATTCTGAAGCAAGTATATTATACAACCTTAAATCATCATGATCGCAATTATATTATCATGCTCTAATTGAAGATAAAGTATCAAAGATATATCAAGGAACTAATACTGTACTTCAAAAAGCACGTTTTAGTGTGAAACAATACACTTTATAGGAAAAGGAGGGAAACTTGAAATTCAAATTTTAAGTCAAATCCAGTCGTAGATTGACGTGACATCTCTTCTATCAACTTGGTCAACTGCCCTAGCTTCTAGAAGGGAATTTCAGAAACCTCGTTTAGAAAGTAAAATGTAGTTTCTGAAGATAGCCTTAGAAACCTCCTTTTCACAACGGTTTATGCAGCTACTCTGACAACACCATGCTACTCCTCTAGACTGCTTTTGCAAGACAAAAGAAAATCAACACGTGTCACTTGAAAAACAAATCAAAGGGAAATGGTCATATTTATAGATCTTCTATAAATAGAGATGTTGTGCATACAAAGATAAAAGATTGTGAAAAAGAAAAAGAGCTGAAATGCTAAAGAAATTCCTCCTCATCTTTTCTATAAAAGCATTACTGCTTGCAATTAGTTCATCTTCTAAAAAATCTTCTTTCTACATTCTTAATGGATCATACATTCTTCCTAGGAAGAATTGATAGAAAGAAGTCATTCAATTTTCTAAGTCTGTTGTTGAATATCTTAAGAAAATTTGAGTATTGGTTGGTTAATGTTGAGTGATAAACCCAAACACAAAACCTTTATAACACTGACCCAGTAGTGATTGCTATGAGTTAGTTTGGAGAGGTTATGAAAAGACTACTTGTAACGTAATAGTAGGATTGAACTACTGGTCATGATGTTAGCTTAGAGAAGCTAGTTAAAGACTACTCAAGGTGTGACAACAGAGTGTACTTGTTGGTCACTGTATTAGCTTAGAGAGTCTGGTTAAAGTTTACTTAAGTTGTGATAACATAGTGTACTTGCTGGTCACTGGTAAGAGCTTGGGAAGCCTATTATAAAGACTACCCAACTTTCTCGAGTTAAGAAAGGCTTTAGTGGAACTCAATATTTGTCTAGAACCGGATGTAGGTAGGTTAGCCAAACTAATATAAAAACTCTTATACAGTATCTTCTTCTCCTTCATCTTTCTTTTGTTTATTGCTTTGTGCCTATTGTTTTATGTTTTCTGAAAAACTAGTTCTTACATGTTGTATTATATATTTGAGTTCAGAAAGCACCTTTCTGAAAGAACTAAAGTTGTTTTCGTTGCACTTCAAGTTAAATACTTAGTATATTGTTTGAATGTTTTAGAAACAGAGAAGAAAGGAAAAAGTTAAGCACGATTCAACCCCCCTTCTCGTATGCTTTTCTACCTATAATTAGAACTTAGTTGTTTATTTTTAATATTTTTATTTTATTTTATTTTGTTCCAGTATTTATTTTTTTACTATTTTTATTTTATTTTTCTGCTGCTTATTTTATTCTAAAAAAAAGTTGTTCCCTTATATGAGGTGTTCCTTGTCTGCTGGGAATTTGATATCTCTTGAATCTAAGATTGAGAAAACTTTTAAGAAAAATAAGATAGGTAAAGCATCAATAAGTGAAACCATCTAAGCATTCTAATCCTCTGTTTAGTGTTTCAGGTGATATTGACAATATGGGAGAACACCAGTATATACTGAGGGAGCTCACCACTCTTGATTTGACCTAGCAGCCTTTGGCCATTATGTATCTCAGGCTAGACAACGATTTTGAGCTTAAGTGGTATATGGTCCATGCTTTATCCAAGTTCCATGGGTTGTCTAGAGAAGACCCCCACTAGCACTTGAAGAAGCTTCACATGGTGTGCTCTAGCATGAGACCTAATGGGATAGAGGTGGATGATATCAAACTAAGAGCATTCCCCTTCTCCCTAAGGAGTACTACAAAAAACGGATTCTTTAATTTGCCTGATAGGATTGTAAGTAGCTTGACAGGGATAAAGAGGCATTTCCTATAGAAGTATTTTCTCACCTCTAAAGTGACTTCTATCAGAAAAGAGATTTCCAAAATCTGCCGGACAGATGGGATTGTACATAAATATTTGGAGCACTTCAAACTCCTTTGTGCAAGCTACCCTAATCATCAGATTTTGGAGCAATTCCTTCTTCAATAATTTTATGAGGGATTAGTACCTATTGATAGATGCCATTAGTGGAGGGGCACTCTTGGATAAGAAATTGGAAGAGGCTCATGGCCTAATTGAGAATATGACTACAAACTTTTAGCAATTTGGGTCCAAGATAGCCACAAATATACTAGGGGCCTTCATGAAGTGAGTCAACTAGAGAATCCAGCATTAACTCAGACCTTATAAAAACTCTCTGGCCTTATTCAGCAATTGATTGTGAGCTAGGCAACAACTCCAGTGGTTCCCAAGATTTGTGGCATATGTACTTCACATGACCATTACACTAATATGTGCCCAACATTGCAACATGACTCAACCAGTGGGTTGGTAATAATAATCCCTTTCAGAGCCAGCAAAACTAGTTACCATTTAGGAACATATATAACCCAAATTAGAAGAACCACCCCAATTTGAAGTGGGGAAATAATTCTCAACAAAGCCAACCTTCATAGTAGAAGTATCTAGCACCTCATCAGAGGCAACCAGCCCTCCTTGTACCTCTATCTTAAGATCCTACTATGTAGGAAATGATGATGATGATGGAGCAAATACAGGAAATAAGGAAAGAAAAAGCCCAACTGAGAGAATAGATCACCTAAATGAAGTAGAATCAAAGTCAACAAGCCCTAGCTGCCTAGTTACCTTCTCAGACTGTGCCCAATCTAAGGGAAAATGTTTGTACAATCACCCTGAGGTCTAGGACAAAAATTCTAGAGGTAGCAGGGCTTGCAGAGGAAGATTAGCAAGAGAAAAATAGTCCCGGAAGCAATTTTGTTGAGCGCCACAATGCTCAAACAGTGCTACAACACTTAGCCGAGCACGCAAATGAAGAGCTTGCATAAGAGGACATCTCAGGTGAGCATCACAGCACTCAGTAGAGATAAAAAAAGCAATAAAGAAGAATTCTAGAGAGCACTACGTTCAAATAGCGCTATAGTGCTCAACAGAAGCTATCGAGACTAGAGCTTGAATCATCCACTGCCTTTGCCTCAAAGAATCTAGCCCAGAAAAGCAAGTATAGTATATTTGGGTCCAGACACACTGGAAACCTTCTGGAAAGTACAAGTAAACATACATCTATTGGATGCAATTGAGCGAATTCCTAAGTATGCAAATTTTTTAAGGATGTGCACCAATAGGAGAAGACAAAAGGGCAATGGGTGTAACATCCTCCCAAATACACGTCATCCTTAAGTCATGACATCAGACTCGAGAGTTGTTACTTATAAATTAGCAGACCTTTCATAATTATCTATAGCCCGTTTGATTGATTTGCGAGATAACTATGTCGTAGTTCTACTGAAATATATATATATATATATATAGCAAGGAAAACCAAAACATTTATTTAATACAAGGTTTAGTACACTAGGGAAGCTCTTCTATGAGCTTAACACATCCGTTCTCTATTACATTTACATATATATAACCACAATACAGTTATGGTAAAATAAACACATCCACTACTAAACTACTGCAACTCCAATATAGTTTTTCATGTAGTGTCTCACCGTTCTTTGGATCAACCTGGAGACGACACGGGAACACACAAAATAGGGGTGAGAATTTTATAATTCTCAGTAGGGCAACTCCTCTTAATACACAATCATAATGTCATCGCCATCGTCCCAGCCACTTCGGTTTATAAAAAAAAAGTGATCAAGCATTACATAATAACGGTTCATTTTTAAAGTTCCAAATCATATTTCCGAAGTGGGTTGTTTTTTAGAATCAATCACTGTGTACACATTTATCACAAGCTCGTAATCATAGTAAATAATGTCAATCAAAATGATTCGATATGATACAAATATGTATATACTAAATATAGGGAAATTATCCTTAATTGCCCTTGATAAATCAAAGAGGATCTCATCTCTCTCTATTTGCCCTCGACAAGTCGAAAGGATCTCATATCTCTGTATTTGCCCTCAACAAGTCGAAAGGATCTTATGTTTCTCTATTTGTCCTTGATAAGTCACAGAGGATCTCATGTTTATTTATGGTTACAGAACTTAATTCAATATATCACTCACTTTCTTTCCAATGCATGTATAAAACACATATAGAGATTCATTCACCTTGTGATTTCAATCATGCTTCATAAACCAATCTTTACTTCCTCTAATATGCATTTATACATCACAAGTCACATGGCCAAATATTTAACATCAAGTATTCATGTCATACTAGAACCAAAATACCATTACATTATCACTTCAAGTCTTTGGTTCATTTCCAGCAAGTGGGCAGATTTTACACCATGGCAGCACAAATTTATTTGCACATCAAAAAATCAATTAAGAGGCTATAAAAATTCTCAATGACACCTCAATGTATCCAAAAGGTTCCACAAAAATTTCAGAGTAAAAATAGTTCTCTAACTATGTTAACAAAATTAGACAAATTTGGTGGTCAGAAACCACTCAACCTCAGCTCAAGAACCAAAATTCATAATTTTTAACCCTAGCAATTGAACCCAGAAAATTATAAATAAAAATCCTGGTAAAACCTCAATATGTCTCTAATACCCTGTAATACTTTCAAGTGATAATTCCATCATTTGATATGGTAACAAAATTAGCAAAATTTACAGCTTTTGTTCCAACACTTTAGGCAGCATATGCTTAATTTCGGTTCTTGATTTTTCTAAGGCCGTTTGACTCAAAATAAAAACCCAAGAAAATTCGTGGGACTAGCTAAAGATGTTAACTCCAACATATATTTTTTTCAGTTCAAGAAAATGCCCACAACAAGCCCATAAAATTCGTGATCACACACTGCCTGTCAGAAAATCGAAAATCCAGCAAGTATCACTCAACATCTTTTGACAAAATGATCTCTCTAACCTCATCCAAACACTTCAGCAAAATTCATACATCAATAACAACATAATATCAACCAAATTAACCAGAAATTTTGGATTGAAACCAGTAACAATTGCTCAGAAAATTTTGAAAGGAAAAGGCCAAAGAAAACTCTACTTTGAAAGCTTTTGAGCTTGATACTTCAAAGGATGTTCTAAGTGATCTCCCTTCACTTCAAGACACCAATTTCAGTCCTAAACCCTCCTTAGGCAGTGGGGAAGTGAGATATTAAGGTGAGGATTTGAGATTTCAATCGGTTAGATTTGTAGGGTTTGAGGTGTAGAACAAGTTTTGTGAAGGAACTTTGTGGTTTTATGAACTCTAGGTTAGTGTTTTGGTGATTTGAAATTAAAACTTGAGCTTATGAAGAAGATAACAATGGTGGCTGTATTCTCTCTAAAATGGCCGAGAATTGCAAGCTTCAAAGGTAAGTTTTATGGCTTTTAATGATATTAAATTAGGTTGTAACAATTGTTTAATATGATGTGTGTATTCTTTTTAAAAGAAAGCAAGATGAATGGCTAGGATTTGATCTTGTAATCCAAGATTAAATCCTAGCCTTACACTTGGCTCTAAAGGATAAACATTATCCTTTTACAAAGATAAAACTATCTTTCGGTGTTAGAAATCGCACACCAAAATTTTACCGAACGGGTAAAACAGTGTACCCGGGAAATCAAACATCGCTCGAAAAATAATTTCGGGTATAAAATCTTTATTTCTACCTATTTCTAACCATAATCATATAATTTCTCAATTTTGGGCATCTCCGGGTCCCAATTCTAGGGTTTCGGCTATCCCAACGGGCGTACGGGGCCCGCAAGTTACTATTCACATTTTTTTTTTTACAAATCCGTTGGATCGTCTTCATCATTGTTCAAACTATCAAATTTTTGAAATTATGACTAATAAAGCTCAAATTAATTTTTAGACAATTTTTAGGGTGTTACAGTGGGGATGACAAGGTGACTATAGGGGTAAATGGTTCCTCTATTATCAAGCCAAGCAACCTACTAACTAAGTAAGAACATGGCCACATTCTATGTTCCTTGAACCATTTGGAATTTGCACATCATAAAAGCCCGAGCTGACCTTGGAGCTGGCATAAATGTTATGCCTATATCACTCTACCAGTCCTTGTACTTTGGAGAGCTAAAGCCCACCCGATTGCAAATTCAACTTGCCAACCACAACACCACCAAGCCAAAAGCAGTATGTTCTAGTACAGGTAAATGATTTAATATTCTTTACTGACTTTTTTATGCTTGAAATGGAAAATGACACTAATGCCAGCCAACATACATTAATCTTAAGAAGACCATTTTTGAAAACTAATAGAACCTTGATTGATGTTCATGTTGGCACACTATCCATAGAGTGTGGGGACATGAAAGTTCAATTCTATTTATTTGGTATAATGAAATATCCCTATAAAAAATACTCTGTATTTGGCATTGATGTCATTGATTCTCTAGTTGATGATGTTTGTGATAATATACTTTGTGAGGATCTAGATCCCCCTTTCCTTACTTTTACTTTCCCATGGGATATGATGATGTTGTTTTGTTAGAATGTTTTAAGTTTTTAGATACAAGTATATCCCCCAAGTAACAGTCATCAATTTGCCAGGTATTTCAGGAACAGCCCATAGTGAGAAAGAAGCCTTGTGAAGGGACCATTCTTGGTTACCAGGATTCACCCCCATGGTGCAATAGAGGTGGAGAAACCCAAGACCAAGATCCATTGTGACATTGATGGGATATCTGTAGGATAAAGCTACACACCCTCCATGCATGAAAGTCCTGACCGTCTAACTTAGGGATGTTAAAGCAAAGTCCTAGGTAGGAGACAACCCTTCGTGAGGTTTTCCTTTACTCTTCTCTTTTATTTTTCTGCATTTTATTTATTTTCATTTTAGTTTCAAGTTTTGCAACATATTTAGTTTTGTTTGTGCTATACATTATTCCTTTGGCACCTTAGAGATCACATGCATAGGCTCACACCATATGCACTTTATTGACTTACTTAGCATTGACTTTATTATATATTGCATGGTTGGTGGATTTACTGTGTTGCTTGGATTGAGTACATGCACTTTTACCTGTGAGATTTTGAGCCTTTTGTTTAGACTATTATGTGCCATGCTTATTTGTTCATGTATGTTTTCCTCTTTGGATTTGCATTCTAGAACTTGCTTAGGATTTTATTTGAAAATATGTTCACATGTGCATGCTGTAGGTAGAAAAGCGTACAAGAAAAAGGGTTGAATCATGCTTTGCGTTTTCTTTTATTCTTAGCTTCTGAAAAACTTAAGCAAAATACTATCAAGCTATGAGCTTGAAGTGCAGCGGAACCAGCATTAGTTAGTTTAGGAAGCTACTTTCTAAACTATAGCGAATAAGATTAAACTCATAATAGATAGTTATTCAGAAAATATAGTTTGATATGCACTGATGCAGTGAATAATAAAGGAGTTAAGGGAAAAGAAGATACTGCAAAAGTGTTTTTATACTAGTTCGGTCAACCTGCCTACATCTAGTTCTCAACAACCATTGAGTACCACTAAAATCTTTCTTAAACTAAAGAAAGGTAGATTGTCTTTACAGTAGCCTTCCCAATAGTCTTTATAGTAAGCTCTTACCTATGATTATAAGCTAACTCTACTATCACAGGCCAAGTAGCCTTCGATCAACCTTTCCAAGCTGAACCAGTGACTAGCAAGTATACTTTGTTGTCACAATTTGAGTAGTCTTTAACCAGCCTCCCCAAGCTAAACCCATGACCAGTAGAACACACCACAGTCACATTGCAAGTAGTCTTTACTTAGCTTCTCCAAGTTAGCTCACACGGATCACTACTGGATCGAGGTTATAAAGGAATGTGTTTGGGTTTGCCATTCAAACTAACCTACACTCAAGTTTCCATAAGATATACAATAACAAACTTGGGAAAAACTTGAATGACTTCTTTCTATTATTCTTCCTATGAAGAATGTATGATCTACTAAGAACACAGAAAGAAGATTTTTACAAGCAAGGAACTAATTAGAAGAAGTAATGAACTTTACAAAAGATGAGGAGAAATTTTCTCAGCGTTTCAGCTCTTATGCAACGTCAAGATCTCTCTCATTTTGAGCACAATACCTCTATTTATAGATGGTCTGAATTTATGACCATTGCTATTAATATTTTGTCCAATGACACATGTTGATCATCTATTTATGTCTTAGAAAATTAGTCTAGAGGAGTAGCTCGTTGTCTGTTGGAGCTGTTTCAGAAGCCATTGTGAAGTAGAGGTTTCTAAGGTCATCTTCAGAAAATACTTTTTATTTTCTGAACGAGGTTTCTGAACTTTTTCTTTTAGAAGATGGAGTAGTTGACCAAGTGAACTTTTTGAACTGCGTTTTCAGTTCCATGATATATTTTCGGTCTTCCAGACTTCAATCAAAGCTTGCAGATGATAATATGATTGCGATCCTGATAATTGGAGGTTGTAGAACACATTAGCTCCAGATATGGATTGAAATCTTTGCTTAAAGCATACATTTTGAAGTCAAGTGCTACTTTATGAAGATCTGAGCCTTGGTTTCTTGTATACGTTGATATTCTTCAATTTATTACCAATGTATATGTTCATTTCATGATATAATTCTCACTTCCATTTAGTTTCTATCTCTTTAAACGAGATAAATCATATTTGCACATATAAAGTGAAATTATTTCGCTTTAGGAATCATGTTATGCTAACAAAAAGACCTATTTATAGCTTCAAGAAACTCAAGATAAATATTTGTCATTCTTCAAAATATTTTCTCTAAATTGGTTGTGTTATCACTCAAAATATTTTGCATTAACATTTTCTGAATGGTTCTAGAGCTAATACATGCTTGAATATAATTGTGGCATTTGTTTTTGTTTTTAGCCACTTGCCCACATAGCCATATTTTTCATATTACCATTGTTTAGCTATTTTGAGCCTTGTTGCCCATTCTTTTGTTTTAGCACATTCTTAGTCAAAAGTAAAAAAAAAAAACCATGAAAATTCCTAACATTTTAAGCTTAGGAAAGCAATTGTGCAAATTATTATATGTGCTTGAGCATAAGTGGAGGGGAGAGCATGAGGACATGCCCCAATTTAAGTATGGAGGAGGTACAATGTGTACCCAAAATTCAGCAAGTGGCATACCAAGAAAAAAAGAGAGTGAAGTTAAAAAGAAAATTTTAAACAAGTTTGGCTAAAGGTGTGCCACATCGCAATTGAAAAGGCTTGTAATTGTGTTGAGTTGGACAAAGTGTACCATTAGGCGCTTTTGCTCTTGGTTAATGCATTTGCTCTCCTTTGACTAGAGGTTTAACTATATTGGCCTATATATTTATCAACCTTTACCTAAGCCCCATTATAACCCAAGATAAGTCCTCTTGATTCAGTATGCATCTGGATGACAAAATGGAAAATGAGACTCGTAGCAAGCCTTTGGTAATCCATTTTCATTCGAAGTGATTGAGAGTGCATTGTAACAAACCAAATTTTTGGACTGGTGCAAAATTACCGAAATGCACTTGAAGACATGTTTTGGATGATTGAAAGATAAATTAATTTTTCTTATTAATCTTGAATCAAAATAATTAATTGAAATTAAGTTATATAAGAAAATCCAAAATTTGTCTATTTTATAATGCTCTTCTTTTACATTCATTTTCTTTGAACACTTGAATGAAGATGATTATCCAGAAGATGTAAGTTTAACTCTAAAGTTGTATGCATTATGAAATAATATAATTTAATATTGATTAACTTAATGAAAGTTAACTTAATGAAATGAACAAATATGTTATTCATTTTAATATTGATTAAACTCTATCTATCCTTTTTATGTATGTAACGCATGACTGTATTATGTTGAGACAAAAATAATTCAAAGTTCTGATACCGTAAGCTATAATACAATCATATAACTTGTGTGCATTCTAATTGCATAATTATGTTAAGGGATGATTTCACAGTATGTATTATGCACATCTTGTATTATTTCCTATATAATTTCTGGTCTTGCATTTTATTGTGCTGATTACTTTGAATTTTAATTTGTTGAAATGAGTATTGTCATTTGGAATCTTTGATGATGAGGTGATGCTATTTGTACAACTAGTTTTTGTCTCCAATGCCTTGTCAAATTTACAGTGTCAAATAAGCAATACAAAAGCAAACATAAAGCCACATGTCAAGACACTAGAGTGATTACATGAACACTTGTAGTCCACTTGTACCTAAGCTAATTTTGTAAGATTTCTTTCCCATCCCCTGCACTCCCCACTCACTGCAGCTTGAGCACTCTATCAAGGCACTTAACCGACAATCATGGGCAAGATTGAAACATGAACACAAGTCCAGAGGAAGCACCATCAGTATTTCATGCCCATTACTATCTATAGCTTTATAAAAAAGAAAAATTACCGGAGCAAAGAAGGTAGGCTTTTACATATTAGCAATCAACTAAACGGAGAAAAAGAGCAAGATTCTAGAGAAAGAAAAATAGAAGTAAGAAGTTGTGTGCTCTCCTATTGTTGTTGCCTAATTGTATGTTCCTTTATTTTGGTATCACAAATCACACATGCACATACATACACCATAACTCTCTCATTCTCAAAACAAACCATTCCTCAGCAGCATCAGCATAACCTCACCACTCTCAAATCATAGCAAACAAACCCAAGCAAAGCATAAACTAGACAAACATAGTCCCAGTTCAAACATGAACAAAATCACAGCTAGCAATAAAAGTCTAGGAACAATCATTCTCAGTCAAATTCAGTCCAAACAGTCCATCTCAATACACATAAATCCACATCCCATATCAGAATAAACAATACATCTAAATTTCTTTTTTTTTTCATAAAAAGAGAAAGGAAGCATAAAGCAGGAAAGAAGACCGGCGGCATCACCCTCGCCGCTGGCGTCTCCGATCTGTAACGCCCCAATTTTTACTGCTATATGAAAATGACCAAAATGCCCCTAGGTAATTTTTACACGTAATTCGAGGTCAAATAATCCTCAATAAAGGAATATGACATTAGAGAAATATCATAGGAGACTTGATTAGCGATTCGTGCGGAAATCGCAAAACCCGATTTTTCTGTACGTATAAAATAACCAAAATGCCCCTGAGGTCATTTTTACCTAGAAATCAAGGATAACCAATCTAAATTATCTTTGAGGGGTTAATTTTATGCCTGATGGGGATTATATGTGCCTTAGAGGTAAAAATCTCAATTCTCAATTTTTACCATAAGTAAAATTACTGTTTTACCCCTGCAGTAATTTTTCATGAAATTATATAATCTTTGAATTTGGTTTCCACCCAAAGGTTCAAAATGACTATTTTATGTATGATTTGAAATTGTCCAATATTTACAGGTAGTTTTTATGTGAAATTACCTTTTTACCCCTAGTTATACCAAATAAGTTTACTTGCGTAATTAAGGTAATGTTAAAGCTCCAATTGAACTCGAATTGATTATATTCATTAACCTTGGGTTAAAAATAATTACTTGAGGTTAAAAATAATTATCTAAGGTTAAAAATAATTACTAAAGGTAATTAGAGCCTAAGGATTGTTTAGGAAAATCTAATTTCCTTTCTTAATTAAAAAGAACTCATGAAACCTATAATGTTAAAGATTAGGGTAAATGTAATGAATTTACTTTCTTTACCTTGAGATTAAAATTTAAATTACTAATTCATTTTCAACTCAATTGAGATTAACTCTATTATTAAAATAAAGATTATCTTTTTACCTAGTCTTGAGTTATCTTACACACCTAATTTTATCTTTTAAACAAAATTACCAATTTCTAAATCTACCACCTAATTAAATAAGCTATCCTTGTGTCCTACCATGAATAATAAATGAAATTTTGTCCCCCAAATTCCTTGAATCAGCCGTGACATTCCATGCCTCATATGATGCTTATATTTTAAAATTTCATTCAAGGAATAATGCACTACATCATGCACCTCAAAGACATGTCCTACCATGAATGAAAAAAATAAAACTTGTCCCCCCATGATAGCCTTGCAAACTCACGGATTCTTCTTCCTCCATCACCTTGATATTTTAATTTTTCTTTCAACAATGATACACAAGAATACATCATTGCTTTACCTTGTGCTTTGTTGAGTTGTCTTGCTAGTTATTTAGTCAAAAATTCTGCCACATTACAACCATGATGGCCACGATTTTTCAGCACATTTCCACCATCAAATTTTAATTTTTGTAAAGCCTAAAACACCCTAAAATAGATCATAACTATAGCATGTGCTCTTTGACTTGTCTTGCAACCTTTTTGAGCAAAAATTCTGATGGTGATATAGCCTTTGTGCAGCAGCCATAATGCTCCATTTCATCATATTTTAATAGGTTTTTCCAACAAAGAAACATGTCCAACCTTATCACCATTTCTTTAGCTTTCTTTTCCATTATTTTTAGTTATGTTTAAGCAAAAGAATTCCTCACCTATCAGCAATGGAAGCCCATGGATTAGCATGCCCTTCATCTCACAATATTTTAATTCTTTCTTTTAACAAAAATACACATGCTACATCATTAAACCACTTGCTTTCTTTTCCTTACTTTTACATTGTTTTTAGTTAAAAATTCTAGCCTTGCAATCAGCTAAAGAAACCGTGAATGGAGCTTCCATTTCATCATATTTTAGAATATTTCATCCATTATGCATGAACCAAATTATTACAAGAATAAAAGCATTCTTTTTCCATGTTTTCTTTAATTGAAAATGAACTAAAAACTCCATTTTTCCAGCCACAAGGCAGCTGCCATACAGCCCTCCTTGGCCTATAAATATGAGCTCTTCCATTGCCTAAATGCACACACAAACATTCCTAGCCTTAGCATTTTCTTACTTGATAGTTTTCTTACTCAAAGCTTGCTTAAAGTTCTCTAATTCTCTCAATACTTCAAGCTTTCTTCTTCTTTCTCATTCACACTCAAGAGACTCCATTCCCAACCTTTAGCCAAGCTCTAAACCTCAAGCATACACATTCCAATCATAAATCAACTCCTAAACACATAACCTTTCCATTATCAAACACAAAAACACAAGAGAAATCCTCCCTCCATTTGCTCTAATCTTGGCCGAATTTCAAGGACATATTTTCTTCTTCTAACTTCTCTAAAGATCAAGCATTACCTTTTGATAACAAGAAACAACTTGGTAGAAATTTTATTTCATGTTCTTTCTTTTGTTCTTCCTTTATATTTCGATTTTTATGAATTGATATTGACCATGGCTTGATGATGAGGAATCATGGTGGTGGTTGTGAATCCATCATTTAAATGACCTCTAAAGCTCAAGGTTTAATTCTTGATGTCAAAAGAGTAATGAAAGAATTGCTAAGTTTTGAGTTTTGAGCTTAATAAGACATAAAAAAAGAACTTGCATCCATATTGATATTTCAAGTTCTTGCACATCATATTTATATTTCAAGCTTTGCATAATCATATTTATATTTCAAGTTATCACTTTAATTCTTGAAGATAATAATATGAACTTGTATATTCATATTTACATTTCAAGTTATCACTTAAATCATAAAGATCTAAGAATGAATTTTCATCTTTATATTTATATTTCAAGCCTTGCATTTCATATTTATATTTCCAAGTTGTCACCTTATAATGATAATAATAAAGTTATAAGACAAGATTATGATTCTGGTCATCACCTAAATCCTAAAGTTCAAAATTTACTTCTTTTATCTTAAATGGCAATTTCGACCATGGACACTTCTCATCTATTTATTTTTGGCCCTTATATAATTCTGATTTAAAGCTTGATATATTTCATTTTTAGGTATGACCTTGTCTTTAAAGTTGTACGAAGAAATTTTGAAAGTCCTAGAAATCGTAAAGGATTAGGAATATGGTTTTTCTCATGATTTTAAATGCTAAAGTTTTATTATTCTGATATAATCTTTTAGAACTAGAATGGCTACTGATTTAGAATATTTAGATAAGTTTAAATCACTAAATGTTATTGTAAAAATTGTTTTTAGTGTCTTAGGAAAAACTAGTAACTAAAAAGGATCAAAATTATCTTTTTATGAAATTTTTAGAATGATAAATTTTTGATTTGCTCAAAGACTGTTCATCATTGTTCACCACTGTTCACCAGTGTTTATAGCTGTTCACACACTTACGGATCACTAATAATTTTCATAAAAATTGTTTTTAGCATTTTAGGAAAGTTTAGTAACTAGAAAGGATTAAAATTGTGTTTTTTTTTTAAGCTTTAGGGAGACTAATTTTCTGATTCTATTCAAAGGTTGTTCAAGACTGTTCATATTATTCACACACTTAAGAATTACTTATATTTTTTGTAAAAATTATTTTTAGTACCATAGATGCATAAAAGGGTAATTACAAGTGTTAGTTTAGGCCGTTTTGCAAAATTCAGAAAGTTATGTTTAAACTATCAACTATGTTATTTCAGCCAAATGATTTTATTTAGAGCTACTAATGATGCTGAATGTGTCCATGAGTCCAAAATACCATTTATAAAGTTTAGATAAAGTTTTAGAAATTTTGGTTATTGTTAAATATTAAAAACAAGCGATTCTGCATTTTGACCCCTAAAGTATGTTAAAATTTGGTCTATAGCCCTAAAAGGTTTTTATGATGAGTTTTATATGGTTCTAGTAGTTATATGTCTTTTGAAAGTATTGGTTAATGTTAAAGATCTCTAGTTTGTGAGAATGTGTTAAAAAGAGGTATTTACATTTTGACCCGAAATCTTTGAGAAATTGCGATTTGACCCCTTTGGGGCTTAAGCATAAATATTGATAAATTTGATGAGATGAATGTGATTGATATCTCATGAAGGCTATGTTCATGTGTTAAAATTTATATGGCTTATGGATATATGCAATGAAATATGATGCATGTTTATATGATTTAAATTACGGCATGTTATGGTTATGTTTGATTCATTGAGATACATAAGTTCATGAAGTTTATGAGCATGAAATGTTGAAATGATGAAGTTATTCATGTTTGCATCTCATATATCATGCCAAGATTTAAGGTGACATAAAACACATGGAAATGATCCTCTAGACTCCCCGAATTAAAGGTTATAAGAGGTGATCCGAATAGGAAGTGATTCTTTGGACTCCCCGAATTAAAGGTTATGAAAGGTGATCCTAATGCCCCCTATTCTATACCTTAAGAGTCGGGAATTTAACTTATCAAAAGGGATAAGATTACGCTAGTGACGACTAGTGAGGTATGAGCTCATAACCTAGAACTCTCGAGAAAAGAGAGAATTATAGGGCGGCCTCCAAGGAAAAGAGAATAAAGAAGTTTAAGTCACCTGTAAGAATGATGATCATGATGTTCTTTATATCATATGCATTGTTTTATGGATTTTATGATATTATGTATATGATATTGACATGCATCCATGACTAATATGTTGCATTCATGACATTAAGATTCATGCTAAAAGATACGGGCTTTGGCTAATGATATTTAGAACTTAATAAATGAAAACTTATATATATGTTCACCATTTTCATAATTAAACCCGAGGTTCTTGGGGGCGATGATGATGACACTTGTGTTATAGTCGGGAAGCCCTACTGAGATTCTTGTATAAGTTTCTCATCCTTTTTCTTTTTCGTGTCGTCTTCAGACATGAATGATGGTGTAATTCGTGATTTGTCTTGAGACTGGACGAGGAGCTACGGGGATAACTTCCTTTTGGATATTTGCCTTTAGAGTGATCGTATCTCAGTTATCAGCTTGTATTCTATTGATGGATATATATTGATGTCCTTAAGTTTACAAGGCATCATTATTATGATACAGTTATTGATATGTTATTATTATTTGAGTTATGTTATGTCATGGTTGTATTATCTATTTACCTGTTATTCGTTTCTAACATCTCTCTTATGCAGGCAAGATAATGACGTTAGATAGCGGCTCACGATTTGGTATTTAAGTTCAAAAAAGAAATTTTACCCATATTTTCACTAAAGTATTTTAAAGAAGTTTTGAGTTAAAAACTAGAACAAAAGAGTAATGACTAATAATTAACTTAAATGCGTCCTAGGTGTGTTGAGTTTAATATTAGGGTGTTACACAATCTCTCTCCACCGTAAGTTGCTAGCCATCTTCTTTCCTCACTAGCCCATCGAAGAACCCCACTGCCAGCCACCACTATCCACCATCTGAACTATCATCATCACCAGCACCTGCTAGCCACGGCCACATCAAAATAAACCAATCAGTTTCAATCCCAAACTATGAATGAAAATGAGAAAAGCAACAACTCATAAACCAAAACCAACAAAAATAGAAGAAACAAATTCAGAAATTAAATCAAAGAAAGGGGAGAAGCTGCGGGTGGCACTACCACTGTCACCACTGCGAGCTCTGCCTCATTTCCTTATTCTCCTCTCCAGTGTATGCCCACAGCGACAGATCAACCTCTCCCTTGGCCGCCGGGAGCACCTCAGCCACCCTGTCACTGGTGACAGGCCTACCTTGAAGCTCCAATCGCGCTCCTCCACCGCGCACCACTGCGCCACCGCACAACAATACCTATCTCTACCCGATCTACGGCCAAATCGTGACCTATAGAGGTTTCGCGAAACTCCACCCAACCCAGCCTCCATCTTCGTGAAGCTCAGCCCCTTTTCTTCTCTCGCCTCTCCTCAGCCCTACCTCTGCTCGGCGCCGCCATGAGCGGGTCTCCCCCGTGTGCCTTCTGCTTGACACGGCAACGTCTCCTTCTCCCCGCGACAGCCTTTCCTACCAGCCTTTGTGCGTCGCGGACCTCTCTTTTCCCTTCACTCCCTAGATCTCGCTGTTTCTCATCAGTTCTCCCTATCTTTGTGTTCCTTTCCCACTCCTTGAAAAAGAAAAAAAAAGAGAGAGAAAAGTGCAAGTTTGTGTACCAGTGTAAGTGGTGTGAGAGAAAGAGAATTTTATTTGTATGTGTGTGTATGTGGCGTGAGAGAGAGAGAAAGAATTTTATTTGATTTGTGTGTGTGTGTCACCCTCAGAGACCCATCCCCTGTTCCCCCATGACTGCACTTTCCTTCTATTTGAATTGAAAATATATGTCGTTCTTATGGCTGGAAAAGGGCAAACCTGGGTTGTTTAAACAAACATAAAATCAGTGTATCTGAAATCCTTTAAGACCGTGAGACCCCAACTCCCCAAATCACTAACCAATACTCCAAGTTTAAAATTTCCAAAGATTGCTCGCCCATCTTTGTATTTTTGTTGCTATTTTTGGGCCATAAGATTTTATCAAGTTCGTTTACGGGCTTTTGGGATATGTGGGTTCTTTTTCAAAAAAGAAATATGTGGATTTTTGAATTCATAATATAGTCTTAGCAATTTAGTTATCTTAAGAGAATAAGATAAATTAGTCTGGGGAATGTTTAGTTATTTATTTGACGTGATAACAAACTTTGTACTAATTCTTGTCAAAATAATAATAATAAGTAAATAAATGAAAAAAAATGATTAAATGTTTAAATTTTTAGGCTCAATTCAGCTTTCGATAATTCTCAATTTATTTGACCCTTTCTTGCATTATTATTCATTGTATATTTAATTGTGATAACAAAGTTATTCTACTATGTTGACATTTTAATTGTCGCATTCTATATATATATATATAATGTTAAGATATTAATTGTTTTATTATTTTAGCATGTATATATAGCACAAAGTATTATATAATGTGATCTGCAAATTGTTATTGTTATGCTATGTCTGTTTATAATTGTAATATTATTATACGTCTACCGGTATTCCGCAATGCTTAATATTTTGGGCCAATGGTTTGATATTCTTAATTTATCTTCAAAGGGAACAAAAATCCATTAACCAATAAATATTGTTGAGAACGACATGGCTTTGAGTTCCTCATTAGGGGATAAGTCAGCGTAGTTAACAGCAATCAAGCCAAAATTAATTTTTATAATTTTAGTCTCGTTTCTAAATGATTTCTTTTCTAATAAATTTTGATATGAGACATTTTATTTTATTTTCATTTCTTTGGAGAATAAATTATTATGATGTTGAGAAGTAAGATATGTTAAGTGATGATCTCTAGTATGATGTATCCTGTTGAGCATAACATATGCATTAGTTGAGTCCGGTCCTTGAATTTCGGCATACTGGATAGGAGCATGTTGTGAATGCTATCTTGTAGGTTTTGATGATGAAAATAAATTAACAAAGAACTGAAGCAAATGATGTGGACTTCATGAAGATGAAAGCGCAAATGATCAAGTCCTTTGGTTAGGATATTTTTAGAACTTAGATTATTTGTTAAAAGGTTTCTCTTTAAGGTTATTTGGCCATCTTAAATATAATCATGTTTTGATCTATAGAGAATTTATTTTGAAACAATTCAAATGTTCCTCTTGAAGAAATTTGTTTTGATTTGTGAAAATACAAGTTTGTTTTGAAAGGAAATATTTCAAAGATGTTTTTGAAATTGTCTAAGAATGACTCGAAGTGTGTTAAACTTTCAATTCTCAAGTTCTGGAATTGATGTAATCGATTACCAAATAGTGTAATCGATTACAATTCTGTTCTTGACCCCAGAACCTGAATTTTCACACGTGTAATCGATTACAACACTAATGTAATCGATTACCAGAGTGCAAATGTGACCAGCTTCAAAATCTATACATGAGTAATCGATTACTCATCATTTGTAATCGATTACCAGAAGGTGACCGTTGCCTATTTTCGAACATTTGAACTGTGTAATCGATTACCAATATATATAATCGATTACCAGACTCAAAAATGCACCAGAAGGTGTGTTTTGAAGAGATACATCTCTTGGGGTTAATCCTTAACGGTCCACATGAACTGTGTTATATAAATATCATTGTTTAACATCTTTTAACACACAGAAAACATATTACAAAGATCATTTTGTACAATCATTCTCTTTCATCATTCTTCTTGATTAATACTTGGCCAAAAATTGTCTTATTTTTTAGAAACCTCATAGGGCTTCAATTTGTAACATCAACTCTATTCAGAGAGTGATTTCTTGTAATACTTTTGTAAAGTTGTGCAAAAGGGTGAGGTATCCCTTTGTAAGAATAAGAGTGAGGCATCTCTTGGTTCTTAGAGACTCAAACACAAGGGTGAGGGATCCCAAGGTGTAGGAGTGCTCTTGGTTGTAAAGGTTGAAGTAATAGTGGAACTCTCAAGTGGGTTACTTGAGAGAACTGGATGTAGGCCACAAGAGGTGACCGAACCAGTATAAACGAAGTTTGCAATCCTTCTTCCCTTATCCTCTTAAGTCTGTTGCAAATTTACTGTTCATTATCCTGTCAAATCCTGTTCATAGATATCATTGATTTCTCATATCTCTTGCATCTGTATACATCAAATTAAGTTTTTTAAGCAAGTTCTTCAAAATTAATTGAAAATTTAATTAGAGTGTGAAATTAAAGAAAAAGTTTTTGAACTCAATTCACCCCCCCTCTTGAGTTCATTGAGGCCACTTGGATAACACATGTTATTGTTATAAACCATTGGATTGATGACATACTTGTGAATATATATTTCATGATGTCATGTTCATGTTTGCATATCTAAATGATATACTAAGACTAAAGGTGACATAAGACACATGAAAATGATCCTCTAAACTCCCCGAATTAAAGGTTATGAGAGGTGATCCAACTAGGAAGTGATCCTTTGGATTCCTCGAATTAAAGGTTATGAAAGGTGATCTTAATGCCCTCTCTATCCCGTACCTTAAGTGTCAGGAATCTAACTTATCAAAAGGGATAAGATTACGCTAGTGATGACTAGCGAGGTATGAGCTCATAACCTAGAACTTTCGAGGAAAGAGAGAATAGGGTGACCCCTAAAGAAAAGAGAATAAGAAGTTTAAGTTATCTATAAAAATGATAATCACGATTTTATATCACATGTAATGTTCTATAAATTCCTTGATATTTTGTATATGATAATGACATGCATTTATGATTAGTATATTGCATTCATGACATCAAGATTTATGTTAAAAGATACGGGTCTCGGGTAATGGTATTTTTTAATAATTGAACCTTATATGTGCTCACTACTTCATAATGAAAACCGGAGGTTCCTGAGGGTGTAGATGATGACACCAAGATAGGAGAACACCTGACTGAGATTATTTGTTAAGATTTTCACTCCCTCTATCTTCTCTTCCTATCGCGTCTTCAGAGGTCAATGGTGATGTTCGTGATTTACATTGGTGCGCCTACTTGGGAGATGCACTACGACGCCGCCCATCGTTCATATCATTTCGTGGGTCGTTGTGCCGTTCACCTTTTTGTGTACATGGACCGTCCCTTTACATACCAAGTTTCCAGTTTTCGGTTCTCTCTTGCTTCTCATTTTGGCAACAATCTCGTCTTCAAGCGTGCATAACCTCACGAGGAGTAGACTAGCCATACCTAGCCAGCCACTTCTGCCATTCATGACTTCCCAGAGTATGTGCCCCGTTCCCTTACGGATCATTCAGAGATGGATCCATCTGAGGACTCTGCTACCCAGGTGCCATCCGAGGGCTCTTCCCTCACCGTGCCCATGGATTTTGGCGAGGATAGTGAGGCCACCGTAGTACAGCCAATGAGATGAGCTATGCCCACTCGTGGAGGAGTTACTCATCCACGCCGAGGTGCCCATGTCCATCCAGCGAGGCGCCTCGCCATACGTGACGAGCTGAGACGTTGATGTTTGCACTAGGTGCTACGAGGCGGAGTTGTGAAAGGGAGGGAGCGTGTGTTAGTTATTTATGTTTATCTGTGTATTACATGTTATGGAGTATTGTATTTGTCATAACTCTTGTCAGTAGTGTTATGTTTCTATGTGATGGTGCAAATTTGGGACGATTAGTACTTGTTTTGATAATATCATTATACACTAATGATATAATTTGTGGTACTTGTGATCTGCTTTATTCTCTTTCTTCAAGATACAGAGTGTCAACGTTAATCAATTCGTGTACGCGGCTCATGTTTTGTATTTTCAAAAAAGAAATTTACCTGTATTTTTACTAAATTTTTTTTCAAAAGCTTAGGTTAATGACTGGAACAAAAGAGTAATAACTAATAATTAACTTAAATGCGTCTTAAGCGTATTGGGTTAAGTATTAGGGTGTTACATGCATCATAACCCAAATCACTTGAGTAAATGAGTGTCACAACCGAGATCACGATGGGGTGGCAAAAAAAGAGTTTATTGTTTGAAAATATGGAGTCACTATCAAGTTTATTTGAATTGGGAAAACATGGAAAAACCCATTTATTTTAAAGAAATGATCTTTGAAATCGGATCTAAGTTCGGGAGTCGGTTATGCATAGAGAAAAGTAAGAATTTAATTCTATGCACCCCTAATACATTTGTCCTTAGACGGTACCTTAGTAGATTGTGCAAATTAATTAATAACCTTTTCAAAATATTTATTTTTATTTTATCAAAAAAGAAAAGAGAACACCAAGCTGTCATAACTCAGATGTTCTGAAATGTCTAGTTAACAAGCTGTTACGGCTAAATTAGCATCTTTATTCGAATAAAAATATTTGATAAATAAATGAACAAATTTAAATTAAAAATAAAAACTCTTATAAGTTACGAAAATTTACAAATAAGATAAAAAAAAAATTTTGATATTTTTTGTAAAAGAAAGAAAAAAAATACAAAAGAGAACAAATAGTTTTTAGGGAAATTTTCGAATCATTAAGCCATCACAACCCACATGCCTAAAAAATCAAGTTAACAAACCGTCACGACTAAATTAATGTCTTTGTAAAATATTCCCCAAGTAAATAAAAATTAAATAAAAATTCATAGAAAAAATTTACAAATAAAACAAATACAAAAATTGCATTAGAGAAAAAAATATTTTCAAGTAAAAAAAAAATAAAATGTATTAGAAAAATTAGTTATGAATAAGATGAATTATGAAAAATTAATTTTGACTTAACAGAGATTGGAATTGCCTACTTCTACATATCCCCTGGTGCAATAGGGAACTCTAAGTCACGTAGTTCTGTAGCAAATGATTCTATATTGATGGATTTTAATTAAAAGAGAGGAAGATGAAATAGAAAAAAAACTTTTGATTGAAAAAATAAATAGAAATCCATTTGTGTACAGAATTCAAGTTAACACTAAGCCGCTCAAGTTAACACTAACGTCCCTCACAGCCTCTGATTTCTTTCTTTTTATTTTTGTTGTTCTTGATTCTGATTTGTGAATTAAGATTGGACTTTTGTGAATTGGGATGGACTGCTGATGAACTGATGAATGGTATGGATTGAATTTGTGTTGATGAAAATTTTGGAATCTGGATTTTGTTAATCTGTGTTCAGAGATGAAGATGGCCCTCTCAGAGTTCCCTCTTTTTTACGAGCTCCTGCCCCCTTCTTTCTTTATTTGTTGCTGCCAGCCCTGTTAGAGATCCCCTAAACCCATCACCGAAAGAAAAATCTTCCTTTTGCAAATAATGGAGAGAAAACACTATCATGGTGTTAGCCACTCCCCCTTCCTTTTCTTTTTCCTTTTTTCATCATTTCCATTTTATAATATTGATTCACTTGTGCTTGGCATCCAATGTGACAACATCCAATGTGAGAGCACCGTTCTTCTGTCCCTTCTCACTTCTTTTTTTAGAAAAAAAGGGAAATGGGCGAAATTGGTTTGAACTTTTTTATTTAGACAAATCCGGTCTAAAATGAGTAGGCCACTCTTTTGTTATGCACCTGAAATAAAAACTCAACAACAATAAATGAACCCAAATTAAAAAGGTCTAAAAAAACATAACGAAGAACTATCGATAAATTTTGAAATGGTTTGTAACTTTATTCAATAAAATAAGATAATCAATATAGGCTAAACTCGGAAAATATGCCAAAAGATTTTTTGTTTTGTTTTGTGGGTCAGACAAAATCGGGTGTTCACAATGAGTGGTATACATTGACCTTAGGAGGATTTTTGTACTTAGTCCATGCATCATGTATGTGGATTCTACTTAGTGTACTATGTTGTTCATGCCTTGCTTGTTGTAATTCTCTTCATTTTTGGCGTGAAAAGCTTACTATTGTGTCTCTAGGTTCATTGGATTGATGAACTGTCATTTATTTTCATGCATCATGTATTCTTAGAGTTAGGAGTCTAGTTTAATCCTTGTATATTATTTCTTATCCATGCCTTGACCCGATCTTAGTTTAACATGAGAACACGTGAAAGCTTAAGTGTAGGCAAGCTTGATAAGGGACATTTATGTCACTTATTTTGCTACCAAACCTTAACTTTTTGCATAAGTTTTACTGGGTTATTGATGTTAATACTTAAGACTTTGATTTAGTCTTCATTGTGTGATTTTGATAGAATTATTGAATATTGTACTGATTTTGACAATAATTTATAATTACACCTTGTTGTATTTAACTTGCCTTTATGAGTATGGTTTTGTGCACATGAGTTTTGAATCAACTGCAAAATGTCAAAAACAAGGCTAGGAACTTTTTCGAAGAAATTTGGAGCAAAAGGAATAAAAGTCGCGGAAGCTCGCTTTTGGGTGAGCTTTGCAATGCTCGGCAGAGGGACTCTAAGATTCATGGAGCAATGTTCTCTAGAGAGCGCTGCAGCATTGGTGTGATGGTGGGATATCGGATAACTTGTCTATTTTTGAGCCCCACTTTAAGCTATTTTAGAGAGCAATATATGACAGTTGTTTACCCAAGGTTTTGACTCAGATTTTACATTGCTAGGTTTTTGTCCCTTTCTCTCTCTACATCTTCTTCTATATTCTTCTCTTTCTTAGGGATTCCATTAGTGAAGGTGCTTTGTTTTGGAAATTGTTGCTATTATTTTCATATTCTATTTATTTTCAATGTTGTGATCGTCCAGGGATGGAGGTGTACATTATCTTGCTAGTGTAAGGGTTTCCGGAGAGATTAAGATAATGTTTGAGACCTCTAGTGATATTGAATGCATTACTTTTTCTAATGTTCTATAGTTTCTTTCTTATAATTATTGTTATGGTTGTTACAATTATTATTGGGATAACTAAATTAACGATCGTCATTTAGGGAAACTCTTTTGACATAAATTGATAGATCTATTGGTTTATGTATGAAGAAGAACATTAGAATTAGCCTTCCGATTTGCAGTTAGGCTATAACAATTGGTTTATTAAATCAATGTAATTTCTAAATAAATTAAGATCTTGTTATTAGCTATTTGAATTGGTCAAATTCTAAAGACTAATCGATTACCAGTAGAATTGCCAGTAATTTATTACTAATAGCCACAACAGGTTTAATACTTGGTCAATGATAATTAATTTCCAATACTAGGAATATCTTGCACTAATGCCTCTTCATTATTTCTATTATCATTTAATTTTAATTGCTTTGCTTTAATTTTCAAAACCCTAAGTTTTCCTAAGTAAGTTTTGAAGCCTCCTTGAGAGATGATCTAAGTTGCTACCTTTACTACATTTTTCATACAACTTAGTATTAAAATAGATTTCTATTTTGAGGAGGTAACCAACAGGTTTTTGAAATACTAGATTGTTGGTGACAACTCTTGGAAATCCCATATATCTATCTAGTGAGATCCGAAACGCACCCTTTCACTAACCTGTTAGTAACTCGCTGATATTTTCAACCGGCGCACTTCTTCTTCCTCATATGTGCAGAGTGTTTCTCTCTCTACCTTCGTGCTACCACCACTTTGTCAGCTCCAGAACCCTATCAAGATGCGCTAATCTATTTCGAATGACAACAAAGTCAATTTAAAGAAAATACTTTGAAGAATGACTAATATTTATCTTAAGTTTCTTGAAAGATCATAAACAGGATTCTATTGTTAGCAAAGAGCAAGGGTTATTCAAATGAGAATATATTTCACTATGCATGTGTAAACATTATCATCTCATGTTACAAGATTTGAAATTAAGTGGAAGTGAAATAATATCTTTATTCAAGCAAAAAACAACTAACAATTGAAGAGGAATCAACGTTATAAGAAACCAAGTCTTTTTGACACTTCAGAAAACAGCACTGGACTTCAAAAAGTTCACCGGAAAGGAAGAAATCCCATAATCAATGAAGCCAAAGTGTTCTACTATCTCCAATCCTCACATTTGTAAAGTTTAGATCATCAACAAATAAGTGATTGAAGATAAAAAGACTCATATCTCATTAAGGAAAGATTATCGCACTTCAAAAAAGTTTACACTCAGTAAAACAGTGAAAATCTACAAGGAAATGGAGGGAAATTTAATTTCAAATTTGAGTTTGAATTTGGAAAAATCAAATCCTGGTATCAGAACCGGCTGATCATCTCTTTTTCCATTTGAAGTCAACCACCCAAAAGTTCTAGAAAAAAGAGCTTAGAAACCACGGTTCAGAAAGTGAGAGTAATTTCTGAAAGACATCAGAAACCTATTTTCCACAATGGCTTCTGCAAACTGATCTGACATACAGATAGGCTACTCTTCTAGACTATCTTTTCAAGACACAAATAGAAGATCAACACATGTTCCTAGAAGATTTGAGCAAAGGCAACGGTCACAAGGAAGACCACTATAAATAGAGATGTTATGCTTACAGAGAACAAGACTTAACGTTGTAAAAAAGATCTGAAACGCTGCCCAGTTTTCCCTTCTTTTTTCTTTGTAATATTCATTACTGTTTGTGATCTTCTCCTTATTCATAAAATCTTCTTTCTGCATCCTTCATTGATCATATGTTTTTCTAAGGAAGAATATCTAGAAAGAAGTCATTCAAGTATTTCCAAGACCTTTCATTGTAAATCCAAAGAAATCTTGAGTGTAGGTTAGTTTGAGTGGCAACCCAAACATATAACCTTTGTATCCTTGATCCAGAAGTGATCAGAGTGAGATATCTTGAAGAGGCTTATTAAAGACAACTTGCAACGTGACTGTAAAAGAGTTTTGACTGGTTACGGATTTAGTTTGGAGAGGCTAGCACAATACTACTAGGTTCAACTTGAAGAGCTAGTGAATAACTACTTAGTTTGTAATAGTAGGGTTTGTCTACTGGTCACTGAACATAGCTTGAGAAGGCTACTGTAAAGACTATCTTTGTTCTTTCTCAGGGTGGAGACAGAGTTAGTGAAACTCAACGATTGTTAAGAATTGGATGTAGGCAGGTTTGGCCAAGCTAGTATAAATCTTCTGTATTGTATTCTTTTATTCTTCATCTCTTTTTTATTTTCATATCATTTCTTGTTTCTATATCTATTTTAAAAAGACTATCTTACGTTTTTAAGTTACCTGTTTAGTTTAGAAAGTTTACTTTCTGAAGTATCTAACGTATTTCTGTTGTGCTACAAGTTCACATCTTGATAGCTTTTAATAAAGTTTTTGTTCAAATCTTCAATAACAAAAGAAAAGTAAAAACACGATTCAACCCCCCCTTCTTGTGTGCTTTTCTACTTACAAGTGCCATTAGAGCTTGACTTCTAAGGGTTTGAGCAATCTAACAACTATAGAGGAAAAAGATCTGAGGAACAAATGGCACAAAACATTCATATTACTGAAGGTCACTCCATTAATAAACCACCATTTTTTATGGCGGAGATTATGCATACTAGAAGGACAGAATAGAGCTGTTTATTACATATACAAGCATTGACTTGTGGGAGATTATACAAGAAGGAGATTATGTTCCAAGGAAGGAAGCTTCATGAGCAAATGATGCACTCTCATTATCTAGAGAAATTCCCAGGAGTAGGTCGATGAGCAACTGTAACACCCTAATATTTAACTCAACACGCTTAGGACATGTTCAAATTAATTATTAGATATTACCCTTTTGTTCCAGTTCTAAATTTTTAATCTTTAGAAAATACTTAGCGAAAATATGGGTAGAAATTTTTTTATGAAAATAAAGGTGAAAACATGGGCCATGCATGAGATAATCCTACCGCACTGAACTAGGAATACGGGCCAAGTGACCTCGGCCCAAACCTCCAAAGCTCGGCTATCTGTTTCAAAGCTCGAACCCATGGTCTCAAAGCTCAGACATAGGGTGTCTGAGCTCTTCAGAGTCTGATCTCTTCAGAGCTTGGCTACATGTCTCAGAGCTCGGACACATGGTCTTAGAGCTCCAACACATGGTGTCCGATCTCCTATGGCCTTATATCGGGTTGTAGAGGACAACTATATCATTCATCTCGTATGAAAAGAAGAGTATGCATGCAAATAATAAAAGGAACACAAGAGCTCAGACATAACAAACCATCATGTATATATATATATATAAAATAGAAGTCCATCATACATCGAGTTAAAAGGTAATATTAGTACAGTCATCCATGCAAATACATCTGAAAACATAAAATACATAAATCTGAAACCTCGCCTACTCTAGTACAGTTAAAGTAGATAACCCAATAGTAAAAGAAGGCTATCCTACGCAAGATGTGCACTCGTGCACTAAAATGCCCATTCTCTACTGCTGCTACCTGTCCTAAGGGGGAGGAACATAGCTTACCCATTGAGCCATTTTGGCCGGTGTGGCCAAATGGAGAGAAGATCGGGCTTGAGCCCCACGGCGGGGTATCATCCTCAGTCTGCCCCCTCGATTCGACTGAGTCACCACAGCCTCACTTCCTCCACCTATCTCCATGGGCATGGTGAGGGAAGACCCAATGGATAGGACCTCAGTGGTAGAGTCCTCGGAGGGGTTGTACTAAGAGTCCATCAAGGGAGATTGTGGGACGAACTCGGGATGGTCACGGATGCTAGAAGTGGCAAGGCCAGTATGACGGGTCTACTCTTCGCAAGGGTAAGCTCGTTCGTAGACAAGACCATTACCAAAAGGAGAGGCAGGGAAGGAACAAAAACTAGAGACCAGATACGCAAAAGGCTGCCCCATAAACACAAAAAGACGGACAACACAACGGCCAATGAAGTGACATGACTGGTGCGTGGTGTCGAAGTGTAGCTCCTATGTAGGTGCATCAATGAAGATCACAAACGATGTCATCATCCTCTGAAGACGTGATGGAAGAAAGAAAGAGGGGGATAAGAATCTTATATAAAAGACTTAGTAGGGAAACACCTCTTAACATATGTCATCATCAACGTCCTCAAGAACGTCGGGTTTGATTATGAAATAGTGGGCATGCATATATTGTTCAATTTTTAAGTTCCAAAGGTTATTTATTTGAGGTCTGCTCATTTTAACATGTGTCTTAATGTATAGATGCAACATGATAAGTAATGCCATTGCTATAAACAATCCATCATAACAAAGGATGCACATTATACTAGCATGATCGTCCTCTCGATGATTTATGAGGTGACTTAAGTTCTTATCTGTTTTATTTGGGGCCGCCCTATAATCTCTTCCTTCTTGGGAGATTCTAGGTTATGAGCTCATACCTCACTAGTCATTACTAGCATACACTTATCCTCTCGATAAGCAAATTCTCAACTCCCAGAGTGCGGGATAGAGGGCAGAGGATCACTTCCCGCTGGGCCTGGCCCAACCACGAAAAGATCACCCGTTGAGATCACCCTATGCCGAGATCGGCTCGTTTATGAAAGGATAATCTCCTTGGATCACCTTACGTCAAGCCCGGCTCATTACGAAAGGATCATTTTCGAGTGTTTTAGGTCACCTTTAATACATGACAAGTTTAATGGAGATGCAATGCAAACATAAAACATTCATCAACTTGTCATGCTCATACACTTGTAAAGCATGCATAAGTTGCAACGTAGCATAATAATAAACATGCCATGCTTAACAGGATATTCATGCACAGTCACATTTATTCCTTCACCCCAAAATCAAGCATGTAAATTGTCAACTCATATAAGGTGGAGCTCGATCGAGGAGAAACAGAGCTCGACCGAAGTGTAAGGGTATTAACACGTGCTATCCTAAATGGGGACATAACTTGGCCAAGGTGCCGAAGTGTGGGGTCGTCGATCCATGTCATACCGAGTGAGAACACAGCTCAACCAAAGTGCCGAGGTGTAGGGTCATCAGCCCTTGTTACTTTAAGAGAGAACACAGCTTGACCAAAGTGTCGAGCTATGGGGTCTTTGACCAGAGTGACATCACATGATAAGCAAAACACATTTAAAAAAGCACTGTCCATGAAACCAAAGTTTCCATATAAGTTGAAATGGGTAAGTCTTAAGCTTTAGATATTTAGGTGATGACATAAACATAAACATGAAAATGTGAGCCTCATTTTAATTTTTGACATTATAAGGTGATGGGGATGGAATATGATATGCAAAACTGGAATATAAACATGAGAATGCAAGCTTATTTTTAATCTTTAAGATTTAGGTGATGGCTTGAAACGTAAAGATGCTGGACAAGAAAGATAAACATAAAATGCAAGTTCATTTGCTTATCTTCAAGATTTAGGTGATGACTTGGAAATAAATATGATATGCAAGGCTCGAATATAAATATGAAATGCAAGGGCGTAGAAGATAAATATGAATGTATTTCCATTTATTATTTCTCTAAGTTCCAAGCTCAAGACTCCTATTTAGAGTAATGACTCTAAAGCACCTATCAATCTTATAAAATAGACGTGAGCTTTAGAGTCTACCAACACCAGAGTTCCAAGAACTTTATATTTGTTAGAACTCATCATCAAGCTCAAAGAAGACTGAGTAAAAGATTAACAATATCTTTGATCTCCCGTATTCTTTTTAAAATCGAGACTGCAACCAAAACTTCGGGCTCTAAATGGTCTATCATGAATGGTTTTTTAGCCATCACTAAGATCCATCATCATTAAGCCATAGCTCCAATATTGACAACTAACATCAAAACTAGAAATAAAGAAAGGAAGATCAAAACCGATTTGTCAAGGAAAAGAAAAAGAATAAAAACTAAATCAAACACTCATCGTGGGGGCCAAAAGAGGAAAGAAGATAAAAGGAAGAAAACTTTTCACATTACTTCATCGTTCAGACCAAAAATAAATTCAATGAGGAGAGCTTAGTCGTAGAAGTAGAAGGTGTGAATGGTTGTGTGGTGGTCTTTTTGGAAAGTAAGAAAGAAGAAGGACTCTTAAGAGAGAAAACTAAGATTGCAAGAAGTGAGCAAGTGGCTTAGGGAGCTTCCTGTATTTATAGAGAAGTTTCCATATAGGAGAATGAGAGAGAATATCTCGCTAGTATGACCATTACGTGAAATGGAATGGCTAAGTATGGGTTTGGGTATGGCTTTCTGTTGAGTGTGTTAGTGACTAATTTAGAACATATTTACATGGCAAATTACATAAACACCCTTCCCCTTGAAATGAAAACAAACAGAGCTAATTACCGTTAACAGAAAAGGGACCTCGGTTAGGAGAAAGCAGAGCTCGACCAAAAGCAAACCTTTGAGTAGAGCTCGGCTGAGAGAAAGGGCTCGACCAAAAGAGAACCCTCGAGTAGAGCTCGGCTGAAAGAAAGCAGAGCTCGGTCGAAGGAGGGTGAGCTCAGTTACTAGAAAACTAGAAGTCGTATCAGAAGCAATAGAGCTCGACTGGAGAGGAAAAGTGTAACATCCCCTGCTGCTTTATGGATTGACGACTGTCCCTACAAACCAACACGGGTCTTTTCAGCGTGCTTTGTCCTCACTCGCACGCTTCCTAGGAAAACTTCCTAGGAGGTCACCCATCCCAAAATTGCTCCAAGTCAAGCACGCTTAACTGTGGAGTTCTTTCAGTTTGGACTACCGAAAAGAAGATGCATCTTTCAGTTGGTATAAGTAGTACAAATCAATTCATATAAGCCCTCCTTAACTGTATAGCCCCATACCTATACAGTCTCAGGATCCCTCTCATTCGGGTGTGTAATTGGTTCATTCATGTACCCCTCCGCTTTCGAAGTCTGCCAGGAGCTGCTCCTTGTCCGTGCCTCCTTGCACCGGCGATCACTCCCCGACTTCGCAATCCCCGGGCATTACATGCCCACCAGCTTCCGCTTGGTTCGTCCCCGAACC
The DNA here is from genome assembly GCA_031216125.1 of Dalbergia cochinchinensis. Taxonomy (NCBI): domain Eukaryota; kingdom Viridiplantae; phylum Streptophyta; class Magnoliopsida; order Fabales; family Fabaceae; genus Dalbergia; species Dalbergia cochinchinensis. Next base: position 42,564,849 of record CM062375.1, read on the forward strand.
ACACCGTACTGGGAAAGGTGCAGGCTCTGATACCATAATGTAACACCCTCCTAATTACCATACTTTACTCGAGTATTAATACAGTAATTGAAAAAGTATTACTTACATTCATGATCTATGCTAGTTGAAAGAAAGGAAATCAAATGATTTAGACACATATATCACCAAACTCGTATATACATATATGAACATCATTTTTAAGTTTTCAATATGTACATTGTACTGATACTACACTGGTTAACTTCTAAGCTCATCAGGAACTCAGTTCACAAAAGAAAGGAACATCTCTAGTGTCTAATCTAACCTGCTCAAAGTTGAGGTCCAGCAAAATTTTATACAACAGAAATAAACCTCACAACATTTAATACGATCAATCTGCAGGTTAGCGGGTCACTAGTACTAACTACCATTATAAACATATCAAGAGTCCCTGAAGATCTCACATCTTACTAGATGAAACCATTGGCTATCGGTATGATAGCCTCACCTCCACCCGGGGCGTCAGGACCCTCCGGTGGGTCTGAGTCTGAAGATGAGGATGAAGAGGGATCATCTGCTAAAGGGGGTGCTGGTGGTGCAGGTGGGACATCAAATATCACTGGGTGTGCCAAGTGGAGAGGCACACCATCATAAGGGAAAGCTGGGCCAAAGTCAGCTGTAAATATTGAAGTACTAAAGGAACGGCCAAAAAACACATAGACACGAACTTGCGAGTAGCCTACTACATACAGAGAGTCGAGAGCAGGATCATAATGCCACACCCACTGTGGCGAGTCAAGGTAAAACACTAGTGATGGCATCTGTTGGATCTGATTAACACAAAGTAAATACAACCATAGGGATGAGAATATTATAAAATCCTCAGTAGGGTATTCCTTCAGGTAAAATGTGAAACATAATAAGTTCATTCATGTGGGAATACTCATGCAAAACTATGGGTATCAATATCAAGGTATATACATCATGTAAAATCAAGTACAAGTATAATAATGATTCGTGCATTGTTCTTTTTCTCATTAACATAGGGAAGGCTTAATCTCATATTAAGTGAGGTCTGTAGTGGATTCACTCCACAAGAACTATTGACCATTAGGACATGAGCTCATTCCTATATGTCGATACGTCTACCGACTTATCAAATTCCTAGGAAAACTCTTACTTTTGTCTTTCCCGTTCAACCACATAAGCCTTGTCTCTATTTTCCCCATATGTTAAAAATTTCACAACTAAAAGTCATGTTATTTTTCTTTTCTTTTCCTTTATCCTCACAATAATCACATAGTGTACTTCTCTTTTCAAAGGCCTGCTTAGATCATAGATAGGCATACAATTATGTTGGAGTCTCATCCATATCTCATCAACATTTATTTCAAACAATTAGCATGCATTAACATGATATATACTTGCATCTAAAGCCATTCTATCATTAGTTCAAGACATTCTTACCATTTTCAGCAATCAGCAGATTTATCACTCTAGAATTCAAAATTAATTTCCCTATCAAATAGCCAATTTAAGAGCCATAAAAATTCTCTATGACACGTCAATGTGTCTAAAAGGCCCTGTACAAATTTCCAAACAAACAGTGTTCTCTAACCTTATCAAATAAATTTTGCAATTCTGGTGGTCAGAGACCACCTGTTCACAACTTAGATCAGGACTCTCATAATTTTCTACCCCACCAATTGATTAGATCAACTCAAAATAAAATTCACAGTTGCAATTTAATGTGTTATAAGCTTCCCATAAAATTTTCAAAAATAAATCCATCATTTACTATGATAATAAAATCACACAATTTTACTGCCTCAGCTTCAACATTTCAGGCAGCATAGTCACAACTTCAGTTCTTGAATTTTTAAACACAGAAAAAGTGCCCAGAATGACCCCAAATTTTTACTAAAACTCCCTAACATGTTAAATACATCCCATAAAATTTTCAACTGAATCCAAGATCTCTAGATACATCAGAAAATTCGACAAAATTTGCTGCTTGCTTCAAACCGGGATTTTCCAGCAACAATGTTCAAGAATCATGAATTTTTTTCAAGTAGACAAAGTCGTTCACATGACCCAAGGAAAATCATGGGATTGTATTAGGATGTTATCTTCAACATATAATTTTTATAGCTCATAAAACTGAACACAATTGTACCATAAAATTTGTCAACAAGTTCTGCCTTGTTGAAATCCGAAAATCCAGCATACTAATTCCAAGTCTCTCTTGATGAAAATGATTTTTCCACAATACCAAACACTCCACCAAAATTCATACATCAATATCAACATATGATTAACCAATAAAATCAGAAATTTTAGGACAAAACCAATCAGAATTTTCAGTGGAAATTTTGAAACAAAAGAGGACAAATAAACCCTACCCTTGGAAGCTAATGCTTCTTTAGCTTTTGTATACTTCAAGATAGATGTTCTCCACCCCAAAACTCTTAAAACACACTTAGATCCTCCACTAATCAGTTCTGAGTGAGCTATTAAAGTAAGGTTTTGAAAAATCTAATCGGTTATATTTGTGGAGGTTGAAGTGTAGAACAAATTTGCTTAAGGGAGTTTTTGATTCTAACAAGATTTGGTCTAGGATTTTGGAGGTTGAATTCAAAGTTAGCAAAGGTTTTTAGATGAGAAAAGAAATGGTTCTCTGCTGCTTCTCATATGGCCGAAGGTGAAGATGAAAAAGATGAGGTTAGGTGAGTTAAATATATATATTAAGGAGTATTTTGATTGGTTGAAAAATAAAATATTGTTCTTTCCATTAAAAGGCTTTAAAATCAATGGCTAGGATTTGAACTTTCATCCAAGATGAAATCCTAGCCATTCCCTTGGTATTCAAGTGGATATACTTCATTATTTGTGGATATTAACTAGTTTTTGGTGTTAGAAATCGAACACCGACATTTCAGCAAACGGGCGAAACAATGTACCCGAGAAATCAAACATTGCCCGAAAAATAATTTCGGGCATAAAATCATTATTCCCACCTATTTCTAAACATAATCATATAATTTCTTAATTTTGGGCATCTTCGGGGCCCAATTCGTGGGTTTCGGCTGTCCCAGCGGACCTGTGGGGCCCGCAAGACACTATTCACATTTTTCTCTTTTTTTTTTTTTGCTTCCTTGAGTCAATCTCATCATTTCCACATCTATCAACATCTTAAAATTCTCATTTAATTTCTAAAAAGAATAGGGTGTTACAAAAAGCTCGACTGAGGAGGAGAACTCGGCCAAAGGAGCTCTTCCAGAGAAAGAAAATTTGGCCAAAGGAGCTCGGCCAGAGGTAGAAAAGAGCTTGGCCGATAGGTGGTGGAGATCTGATCATCCGACCGAGCTTATGATTAGACTCCCAAAAATCTAGGCATTACAGCAACAAAAAGTCAGAGTTGAACTAAACTCAAAAGCCAAGTATCTACTCACATGTGCACTAAGCAAAATTGAATATGACAAAATCATTGCTTGTGACAAAGCAAAAGAAATATGGGATAGACTGCTTATGCTGCGTGAGGGAACTGATCAAGTGAAAGAAACTAAGATCAGTATGTTGGTCCATCAATATGAACTATTTAAAATGACAGATCAAGAGAATATTAATAAAATGACTACAAGGCTTATGCATGAAGTAAACCAACTAAAAGGTTTAGGCAAAAGATATTCTAACTCGGAAATGGTTAGAAAAATCTTAAGAAGCCTCCCTGCCAAATGGCTGCCCAAGGTCATAGCCATTATCGAGGCAAAGGACCATCAAACTCTTAGGCTGGATGTACTTATTGGGTCTCTCAAAACCCATGAAGTTGTGCTTTTTGAAATGCATAGTGAATCCAGCAAAAAGAGCAAGTCGAGGGCATTGAAGTCGTCTCATCAAAAAAACGTATAAAGCTAAGGCAATGAAAATTGCTGAAGCCTCTAATGAAGAAGATGAGACTGATGATGAATTAGATGAAGAAGATGGAAATGAGCTTTCCATACTTGTAAGAAAAATGTCCAAAGTCTAGAGAAGAAAAACAAAGAAGAGAAGAGATATCAACTTCAGAAAGAATAGAAAAGGCAAGCTGAAGTTTGAAGGTGCCCTCTGTTTTCAATGTGCGGAGAAAGGTCATCTCAAACCAGACTATCCCAAACTTAAAGGTGCACAAAAAAGATTCGCAGCAAGAAAAAGGGCATGCTGGCTACTTGGAGCAAATCAGGAGAAGACAAGGAAGAGTCGAAGGATCAGGAGGAAATGGATCTTGCCAATCTATGCTTCATGGCTGGATATTCATCAAAAAGTAAATTTGAGGTAAATAATATTGATCTCTCATATGATGAACTCTTATCTCTCTATGAAGAATTGATTGAGGATTCTCAAACTCTTTCTTTCCATTATCTCAGCCTAAAGAAGGAACATAAGAAAACTATTTTGGAACTCAAAATAGCCAAAATTGAAGCTGAGAATCTAAGGCTTGAAAAGGAAGAATTAAAAGGTGAAAACCAAGTTTTAAACGTAAAAGTCAAAGCCTTAGAATCTGAAACTGAACATAAAAATGAACACACTCAGAAAGTCATTTCTGAGCTTGAAAGAACTTCAAAACTTCTTAAATCTGACCTTAAAAAGATAGTAAATAGATCAAGGAATCTTGATCTAATGCTTAGTGGTTAGAGGCCATATTTTCAAAAGACTGGAGTAGGATACGAAGAAGAGTTTTATGAAAAAGAAAAATCAACTTTACTTCAAAAAGTTAAAAGAAAAGTTTCATGTATTATCTGTTTTAAGAAAAGACACCCACCTGACAAATGCTTCATGAAGAAAGTTTGTCAAAAAGGTTGGACAACCTTCTTCTCAAACTAACTGAAAAGGACCTAAGAAATTATGGGTACCTAAAGTAAAAAATGTGTTCATTGCATGTTTGCCTAAGGACGCATATGGAACTAAAAACAAATGGTATATGGACAGTGGCTGTTCGAGGTACACGTCCGGATCAAGGAAATTGTTTAGAAATCTGTGACCTAAGAACTCAGGATTAGTAAGATTCGCAGATGGCGGTAAAGCTAAGGTCACAGACATAGGAGATGTTGGATACTCTTCTATGTCTAGGGCCTACAGGATATACAACAAGAGAACATCTTGCGTAGAACAAACCATTTATATCAAGTTTAAAGAACTCAGAAAAAACCTTGCTGATGATCTTGAAGATTTAGAAAAGAGCTTTGTAAAGATGAATCTAAAGGGTACTTCTGATAGCAAGATGATGAAAGACAAAACTTCAAACAGTAAGCTCTAGAACATAAGTTTTTTGGAAAATTTGCTCAAGTCTCCTAAAGTATCATAAAGTGACATTTATGATCATTACGAAGAGCAAGATGAAGGAGAAGCTAAAGAACTTCAAAGTCAAAGAAACTATAAACGAGTTTCTGATTTAAAAGTTGTCTCTCAAAACAAAGTTCTTGGAGATATCTCTAAGGGTGTGAGAACTATATTATCTCCTAGAAATACATCAAACTGTGCTTCCATTTCAACCATTGAACTTGAGTGCATTGAAGAAGTTTTAGTGATCAAAGTTGGGTGGACGCTATGCAAGAATAACTGGATAAGTTCAAGAAAAGAAAAGTTTAGACTCTTGCTAAAAAACCAAAGGGAGAAACCATCATCAACACAAAATGGGTGTTTAAAAATAAGCTAGATGAAGCAGGCAAAGTCATCAGAAACAAAACAAGATTGGTTACACAAGGTTATAATCAATAAGAGGTAATTGATTATGATGAAACCTTTGCCCCAGTGGCTTGGCTTGAAGCCATCCAAATGGATTCCTCTCTAAGGATGTATATGTGAAGCAGTCTCCTAGTTTTAAGAGTGAAAACCTTCCCAACCATGTCTTCAAGCCAACGAAGGCTTTTTATAGTCTAAAACAAGGGCCACGAGCTTGGTATGATAGGCTTTCTTGCTTAAGAATGGGTTCAAAAAAAATAATGTTGACATTACTCTTTTTACTCTTGAACAAGATAATAACTTTCTGGTAGTTCAAATATATGCTAATGACATTATATTTGGGATTTTTTATTATTCTCTCAGTGAAAAGTTTTCAAAATTAATGCAAAGTGAATTTGAGATGAGTATGATGGGTGAACCCAAGTTCTTTCTGGGTTTGTAAATTAAACAACAAAAGGAAGGGATCCTAATCCATCAAGAAAAATATACAAAAGAGTTATTAAAAAGGTTTAATATAGATAAAGCAAAACCAATGAGCACCCCCATGCATCCATCTCAAATCATTGATGCTGATGAGAATGATGAAAAAGTATCAGAATGTAATTATCATGGAATAATTGGTTCACCACCATACCTTATAGCCAATAGACCAGACATTCAATTAAGTATGGGAATTTGTGTGAGATTTCAATCTAATCCAAAGCAATTATGCTTAAATGTTGTCAAAAGAATTCTTTGATATCTGGTAGGTATTACTAATCTTGGCTTGTGGTATAAGAAAGGTAATTCTTGTGATGTAGTAGGATTCTGTGATGCTGACTTTGCTGGAAATAGAGTTGAAAGAAAAAGTACAAGCGACTGCTACTATTTCTTCGAAGAAAGCTTGATCACATGGCCATGTAAAAAGCAGAACACAATCGCTTTCTTTACTGCCAATGCTGAATATTTAGGTGCTACAAATTGATACACCCAGATGCTGTGGATAAGGAATCAGCTAAAAGATTATCACTTGAGGTTTTCCAAAATCCCTATATTTTGTGATAATACAAGCACTGTAAATCTAGCAAATAATCCTATCAGCACTCTAGGTCTAAGCATATTGATATTGTTAACCAAGTGGTCTCAATGAACTCAAGAGGGAGGGTCAATTGAGTTCTAAATCTTTTTTTTGGATATTACACTATAATGACTTTTTCAACAAGTTTTAAAAGATAGACTTTAAAAACTTATTTTAATGGATACAAATGCAAGAGATGTAAGAGTGTAATTATGTGTATGAACAAGATTAACAAGATAATGAAAAGTAAGTTTGCAATAAACGTAAAGAGATAAGGGAAGGAAGATTGCAAACTTGGTTTATACTGGTTCGGTCACCTCTTGTGGCCTACATCCAGTTCTCTCAAACAACCCGCTTGAGAGTTCCACTAACTTCAATTTCTTTACAATCAAAGACCACTCCTACACCTTGGGATTCCTCACCCTTGTGTTTGAGTCTCTAAGAACCAAGAGATGCCCCACTCTTGTTCTATCAAGGGATGCCTCACCCTTGTACACAAACTTGAAAGAGTATTACAAGACATTACTCTCTAAATAGAGTTGATGTTACAAATTAAGGTCCTATAAGGTTTCTCAAGAATAAGACAATTTTGGCCAAGTGTTGATCACAAAGATTGAATTGAGAATGATTGAACAAAATGATCTTTTTATTATGTTTTTCTGTATTTTAAAAAGTGTTAAACAATGGTATTTATATAGAACAAATCATGTGACCCATTGAGGATTAATATCAAGAGATGTGTCTCTTCAACCACACCCATTTGCGAGTTTCAGACCATGGTAATTGATTACACAAACTTGTAATCGATTACATAGTTCAAATTTTCGAAAACAAGTAACGGTCACTTGCTGGTAATCGATTACATTATCATTGTAATCGATTACATGCATGAACATTCAGGTTCTGGGCTCAAGAACAGACTTGTAATCGATTACACTATATTGTAATTGATTACATCAATTCCAGAACTTGAAAAGTGAAAGTTTTAACACTCTTTAAAAGCTTTCTTTCATTCTAAAGACACTTAATCATTATGCGATCCATTTCCTTTAAAATAAAGCCAATGTTTTTCACAAGTTAAATCAAAATTTCATTTAAAGGCAATTGGATTTTTCCAAAATAGGTTTTCATTGTATTCAAACTTATTTCAAAGATTAAAACTTGTTTGACTTGAAAATGGCCAAATAACCCTATTTAAGTGAAAACCTTTTAACAAAATTAATCTAAGTCCTAAATATCCTAACCATAGGCTTGATCAAATGCTTGTACATCTTCTTGCTTATATTCTTTTGTCATTTGCTTGTTCATTGGCATAATCAAAACCTACAAATTAGCATTCACATTCTCCCCCTTTTTGATGATGACAACCATCGTGGGTGAGGACCAATAATAGATAACATATATATATTTCGTTCACTCCTCCTAAGTATATGCATGGATTAGCATGCTCACCCTTAATCATTGAATACATCCTCACCATATATATATATATATATATATCCCTCTTTGGCATTATCAAAAAGTGATAAGTATACAATAACCAATAATCTCAGCAAACATCAAAACCCACAAAACAAAATCCAGGATATATAGTAAAACATCATTAAAGAACTTTGAAGCATAAAACAGAATCCAAGTTCCACAAAGTTCCACAAAAGAGTCTCAATGAATTCAAAACTACAAGTTCAAATACCAACAGAACAGCAGTTGTAATTAGCATCCTTATAAAAGTCCAACTATAAGACATAAATAAGATGACTAAAGTTAGAAACAGACTCCATAAATGAAGTGAGCTAAGACTGTGGGGCATCATCAGCAGCAGAGTCATCCAGAATGTCAAGGTGATGACGGATAGATCGCATATCCCCCTCGATGTGGGCCATACGAGAATTAAGCACATCAAAGCAATCGCCGACATAAACTCGAAGTCCACGCAACTAAGAAAGAAGCTCGGCCATAGATGAAGTAGATGTGAGTGGAGAAGAAGGAGTATGGTCTGCTCTATCTTCATGTTGAATGTCTCTTTTGCGAACCCATTGATCATCAATGTTCTTCGCATAGCCAAAAGAAGAGATGGCACCAGCACCAATAGCATAGGAACGCTAAATAATAATGTAGTGCTCATCGTCTAATGGGACATCAAAATACTCTAGGAACATGGTGATCAAGTGAGCATACGGAAGTGGTGCATTTGCCCTAAGGGCCTTTTGCATCCGATAACGTACAAGATGTGCCCAATCAATTGGTGACCAGTCAATAGAGCCCACATCAGAATAATATCTTCCTCAGTTAATTGCGCAAGATTTGTGAGCCTAGGATGTAGAATACGAGCAATAATATAGTGCATGATGCGACAGTCAAAATTGAGTGACCTTGCAAGTAATCTACCAGTTATATCAGCCCCCTCACTACAAATCATCCGACGAGCATCATGATTGGTGTAATCCTCCTTCCAATCGTCAACAATACGTCCCTTAAAAGGTTCACCATCAGAACTTAACTTGGTTATATTGTAAAATAGACCCTGATCAATAACAATGGGAACCTTCTTGACCTCAGAGTAAATGCATCCATCACGAATTTCCAGATTACAATAGAATAATCGAACTAAGTCTGGAAAATGCCTTTTCCTAATAGTCATAAATTCCACTAAGTCATAGTTCTTGAACACTTGATAGCAATCAAAATTCTCACCCTCAAAGAACCCCTGATCTAGGTATTTAGGATCAATAATATCTCTAGATTGAAAGGATTTAAAATACCTTTCTTGTTGTTCCAAAGTAGAGAAAAAGGAGGAAATTCTTGAAGAGGAGAAAGATGGATTTGTGGCCGCGGCTAGACCAGTGGTGGCGGCGGCAGTGGGCACTCGACGGGGTCCAGTGGAGGAGAGGAGAGGCGGACCGGCGGCGGAGGTCGTGGCGGTCCGGGGTGCAGCGGCGGTGGCACTCGTGGGCTTCTTACTCTTCGAAGAGGCTTGCGATGATTTGGCCATTTATGTTGAAGAATGATCAGTGGGATTTGTAGAGGATGAAAAGTTGAACGATTTGGAAGTTATTTGGAGTGATTTGGTTAAGAAATGAGAGAGATATGGAAGAGAGAAGTTTGAGAGAGAAGGCGCCTGTGAGAGGTGAGAGAGAGAAGGGTTTATCGCATGGGTGAAAGAGAGAGGTCGTGCTTCACTAAAAGGACCACTGGTAATCGATTAATCGATTACATTGAGCCCAAAAAGGGTCTCAAGGAAACATGCTCTCTGGTAATCGATTACTATACCAGTGTAATCGATTACAAAGGCCTAAAGGGAGCCCAACGTTTTACCTTTCTCTGGTAATCGATTACATTCAACATTGTAATTGATTACAATTCCCTTTTTTATTTTATTTATTTATTTATTTTATTTTATTATTATTGTTTAAGCAGAACAAAATTAATACATTAATTAACACACCAAATTAATTAAATCTCTAGCTTAGTTTATAATGTAAAACAATTTTTCAAACTTGTATTTTATAATTATAATTTTAAAAACAAGGATAATATTTAAAAAACAATATCACATAAAATTAAGTGATTACTATATATTTAGTTTATATTAAATGAAATAGACACATTATAAAACCTATAATACAAACACATAATCAAGCAATCATGAAAAAAACTAAGAACAATGATTAATTTAAATGCTTGAAGAGTCAATAATTCCTAATTCCCTTCTTATATAAAAGAAATTTTCTTTGGGTAAGAGTTTTGTGAATATATCTGCTAATTGCTTATTTGTTTCCACAAATTCTAAAACACAATTTCCATTGTGCACATGATCCCTTAAGAAATGATGTCTTATTTCAATATGCTTAGTTCTAGAGTGCAAAATAGGATTCTTAGACAAGTTGATTGCAAAATAAGCTTCTTCAAAGAATAAATCTGCTACTGCTTTCCCTCTAAGGGCAGAATAGTCTCCTACTTCACCTTTACCTTATCCTTCTCCTGTTCAAGGTGCTGACCCTTCATCAAGGCAACCACCCTTACTAGCACAGCCAAACTACATGGAGGTTCAACTGATATTACGTAAACAACACCTCATCAACCATCGTCTGGACAAGTTGGAAGCCATGTCTCGTAGGCATGATATGCTCCTGGAAATACTTTGTGAAGTAAGGTGTCAGGGATGATGATGGTGCTAATGGTTTCTAGCACACTCCTTTTTGTTGATGTCAAAAGGAGGAGAAGAAAATTTAAGAAAATACTTTATGTTGTTAAATACTATGGGAGCTTAGGCTGAGGGGGAGCATATTCAGAGATTTTTTTTAGCATGTTTTGAACATTTCCTTTATTTCTTATTTTTGCTCTAATACCTCTCTATCCATGAAATATATATTAGTTTCTTTTGCTTATATTTGTGCTTTGATCAATATTATGCTTGCTTTATTTGCTTTGATTTCAAGTCATGTCCATTTGTTTTCCTAAAAAGTATGGTTGGTCGAAGACGTGCTGAAAATGGATCTAATCAAGTTAAAATATCACAAGTATTACTTGTTGAATTTAAAGCATGAAGATCTTTAGAAAGTTCCTTTCCTTTGACAAATGATCAAGTTGGTTATATATCCATGACTTAAACATTTTTCTTTGACATTTTGTTCTGATACACATTCAGAAAGTACATTAAGCCAGAGTTATACTTCAAAAGAAATAACAACAGCTATGATTAAAAGTCACTTAAGGACAAAAAATGCTTTTATACGATACATATCATGCCTTAAGAAAAGAACTTCTATAAAATCACTTTCCGTGATAAAATTGAAAGAATATGATCCTTCACACTTATATTTCAGAAATATTTCTTTCAATATCTCTTCAAAAAAATTTCTTCAAATTGATTTGTCATCATCAAAAGGTATTGTTAGCTCCAAAGACCTATTTTTAAAGAAAATACTTTGAAGAAGGACTAATGTTTGTCTTGAGTTTTTTGTAAGATCAAAAACAGGATTCTATCGTTAGCAAAGAGCAAAGCTTACTCAAATGAGAATATATTTCACTATGCATGTGTAAATATGTTCATCTCATATTATGAGATTTGAAATGAAATGGAATTGAGATAATATCCTTCAACTAACGATTGAAGAGGAATCAATATTACAAGAAACCAAGTCTTTTTGAGACTTTAGAAAGTAGCACTAGACTTCAGAAGTACACCAGAAAAGAAGAAATCTCAAAATCAATGAAGCCAAAGTGTTTTACTATTTTCAATTCTCACATTCGTAAAGTTTAGATAATCAACAAACAAGTGATTGAAGACAAGAAGACTCATATCTCATCAAGGAAAGATTACCGCACTTTAGAAAGCTTACACTCGGTAAAACAATGAAAATCTACAAGGAAATGGAGGGAAATTTTAATTTCAAATTTGAGTTTAAATTTGGAAAAGTCAAATCCTAGTATCAGAACCAACTGATCATCTCTTTTGCCTTTTGAAGTCAACCATCCAAAAGTAAGAGTAATTTCTAGAAACCATAGTTTAGAAAGTAAGAGTAATTTCTGAAAAACATTAGAAGCCTTTTTTTCACAACAGCTTCTGCAAACTAATCTGATAGACAGACAGGCTACTCTTCTAGACTATCTTTCCAAGACACAAAGAGATGATCAACACGTGTTCCTGGAAGATCTGAGTAAAGGTAATAGTCACAAGGAAGGCTTCTATAAGTAGAAATGTTGTGCTTACAAAGAACAAGACTTAACGTTGTAAAAAAGAGTTGAAATATTGCCAAGTTTTCCCTTCTTTTTTCTTTGTAATATGTATTACTACTTGTAATCTTTTCCTTGTTCATAAAATCTTCTTTTTGTAGGTAAAGATGTGCACAAAAAGGGGGTTGAATATTGCATTGATCTTTTTTGCATTTTCTAAAACTACTGAAAATAAATACTATCAAGTATAAAACTTGTAGTGCAATGGAAATAAGTTAGTAGCTTCAGAAAGTAGAACCCTATAAGTAAAACACTCGCTATTAAAAGAGATAACATAAAAGAAGAAGGATATATGTATGAGACCGATAGAAGTTAGTGATGTAATAAAGGTAAATAAATGAGATTAGAGTAAGAGAGAAATAACACAAGGGATATCTTACTGGTTCAACCAACCTACCTACATCCAGTACTCAACAACTATTGAGGTTCCCCTATAATAACAACTTTCTCAATCTGAGAAAGTAACAATGGATAGTCTTTACATTAGCCTTCCCAAGCTATCATCCAAGGATCTCAGAAATCACCTGTAGCCAAGGATTTTGAGTAGTTCTGTACTAGCCTCTCTAAGCTGCAAATAGTCTTGATACTAGCCTCTCCAAGCCCAACTGAGTAGACTTGACAATCGCCTTTCCAAGCCCAACCGAGTAGTCTTGACATTGGCCTCTTTAAGTCAAACCGTGTATAGTAGCAACCTTACTAACACATTGAAACTAGTCTTGCTCCAGCCTCTCCAAGCTGCAAGTAGTCTTTCCCTAACCTCTCCAAGTTGCAAGTAGTCTTTGACTAGTCTCTCCAAGCTAATCTGTGATAAGCAAGAACATTTTCCTTTCGCGCTGCAAGTAGTTTTACCGTAGCCTCTCTAAGCTATGTCTCACACTGATCACTAACGGATCAAGGATACAAAGATTAAGTGTTTGGGTTGCCACTCAAACTAACCTATACTCAAGTTTCCTTAAAGACGATACATTTTAAAAAGATCCTGGGAGAACTTGAATGACTTCCTTCTTCTACTTCTTCCATAACAAGAACATAAATCTAACTAAGAATATAGAAGAAAGATTTTCTTTACACTTCAAGGATAAAATTGATTACATGATAAAGATTGAATATTTCATAAAGTGGAAAAAAGATTTTTGCAGAGTTTTCTCTCTTGAATCTTCAAATCTCTCAATGTTCTTCAAGCTTAGCATCTTCTTATATAATGGTTTTTCTTTGTGACCATTGCCATAGATCAGTTCTTCAAGTGACACATGTTGATCATTATTTGTGTCTTGAAAGAAATAGCTAGTAGAGAGGTTGATAGAACTGTCACATTGGCTGCAAAAATGATTGTAAATATGGCTTTCTAATCTCCCATCAAAAACTACTTTTCTATTTTCTGAGCAAGTTTTCTGAACTCCTCCTTCATAAAGCTAAGTCACTTGATCAAGTTGGCAAAGAAGTGACGTACCAGTTTGAAACTGGGTTTGACTTGATAATTTGAAATTCAAATTTCAAATTTTCCTCCCTTTCCTATAGCATTCTTTACTCCACTCACGGGTGAGCTTTCTAATGTACATAATCAGCCCTTGAAGAGCTGTTTTAATTTCTGATCTTCAATCTAATCTTCTTTAAGATGATTTCTTTGTGATTGTGATGATTGAAGATTAAGTAACGCGTTGCATATAGACATATTCTGATATCTTCATCTTGAGAGTACTTTCTGATGTCCTGTGCTACTTTCTAAAGTCTCTTTCCTTAGTTTCTTGTAGCATTGCAGCCTACTTCTGATCGTTAGCTATCAAAAGCTTGGATAAGGATATAATTTCACTTCTTTAATATAACAAATCTTATAACATGTTTACACATGCATAGTGAAATATATACACTCATTTGAGTAAGCCTTGTTCTTGCTAAATAATAGAACCTGTTATATTCTTACAAGAAAACTCAATAGAGACATCAGTTGTTCTTCAAAGTATTTTCTTTGAATTGGTTTTGTTGTCATTCAAAACATATGAGCGCAAGGGTTCTGGAGCTAACACTTTCTATATCCTTCATCGATCATATGTTTTTCTAAGGAAGAATATGTAACGCCCTGTTTTCTCTAAACTTTTAAATGAGCAAAATGCCCTTGAGGTCATTTTTACCTGAAACATGAGGACGACCGGCCTCGGCCATCCTCACAAGGCTTTTACGATATATAAAGGGGATTATATGTTTATGAATGTTAACAAGGTAGAAAAATCTCATTTCTGAGGTTTCTATGTGTAAATGACCAAAATACCCCTAACCTGATTTAAGGCAGTTTTAAGTTTTGACTCCGACCCGGACTCGTCCCAGAGATCAAAAATGATGTTTTAAGGCATGAACTATGTTGGTTTAAGTCCCGGAGGTCCCGGGCAACTTTTAGTAAAAATTACAATTTTACCCCCGCTTAATGCATTTTAAGCCTAATGAGTTACTTAACTCAAACCTAAACAATATTAGGCTCTAATGAAAGGTTAATTAATTTCCTTAATTAATCTAGAGCTAAAATAATTATTTGAGGTTGATTAGAACCTAAAATTGCTTAAGGAAATTTACAACTCAATTCTAATTCTTTTCTTTCTTTAAAGAAAAAGTAACTATGAATAGTATTTTTACTATTCACACTTCCATTCCCAAGAACACTTTCATTCCCAAGAAAAAGTTGCCAGGTTTTAATCAATAGTCATAGGAGTTTGACTCCATCAATCCTATAGGATTACTCTTAATCCAAGGTATTAATGGTCCTAATCACCTACTTAGTTCATGTAACACCCCGATTTTTCTGTCTGAGGGAAATGACCAAAATGTCCCTGAGCTCATTTCCTGACCCGAACTCGAGGGTAACCAACTCGGTCGTCCTCGAAGGGTCAACTCAATGTTTGAAGGGGATTGAATGGCCTTTGAATGCTTCCGGAAGCGAAAATCTCATTTTCCGCAGTTTCGGGTCAAAATGACCAAAATACCCTTATAGCGTTTTACGCGGGTAAAGGCGCCGTTTGAGCCCGAAACTTTCCTCAGAGGGTTAAAAACATGTTTTCATGTGTCTAGAGGTCCCTGTTCAAGTCCCGGTCGTCCCAGGCAGTTTTAGTGCAAAATTACGATTTTGCCCCTAGAATAGTGTTTTTGAGCTTAATAACGTAATTAAGCAAACCTAAGCAATATTAGGCTCTAAACAAAGATTAATTAATTTCCCTAATTAATCTAGAGTCAAAAGAAATTATTAAAGTTAATTAGAACCTAAAATTGCTTAGATTAAACTTAAATCCCTTTTTAGAACTCAAGATTCCTAGTCTTGGAATCTTGAATAGTGTTTTCTCTCTCCAATAGTGTTTTCACTAATGGTGCAAGACCACTCCTTAATTATGTCTAGACCACCTTAATTATCCATTTTTCCTTACCTAAACACTTTCTTACAACTTCCTAACCTTAAGCATAATCAAAGATACACCTAAATACAACTCTAAATCATAATTAAATTGCAAAACAAACCTCCCTTTGGCTGTAACATGGCCGAACAGCCATGCTCTCTTTGGCCACATGATTGAATTGTTTTCTCACTCCTTAAGCCATACTTGAGTCATACCTTGAACCATGCCTCAAGACCACATTATCTCACCTCATGGAACTCATGGATGCCCTCCAATTCTGCACACAATGGCCAAAACTCATCAGCCCATTCACACCCTTCATTTGTTTCATTTCTCTATAAATAGAATGCCTTGAGGAGCTTGCACCACTTTTAGATCATTTGCTAAGTTTAGGAACACTCAAAGCTTTTCTTTTTCTCTCAAAGCTCTTGTGTTCTTCAAGTTCTTGGAGTTCTTCATCTTCTTCTTCCATCTTCAAGTTCATCATACCAAGTAGGGATTTCCTTTCATGTATTCTTTTCTTTAAAGTTCTTGTTTCAAGCTTGATGTTCATAGTTTCTCTTGTTTCTTTTTAGAACTTCTCTTCTACTCCTTTTTCCTTTTCATTCTCGGCCATAGGCCTTGGAGAACAAAGGAATGAGAGCTTGATGATGAGAGTTTAATGATGATGTTCATCACTTGAAACAAACTCTAGAGCTTGATCTTTGTTCTTGAGTAACATACTTCTAGTTCTTCCTTTCTTTAACTTTTGGAATCTTTAACTTTGATGATGTTTTAAAATGGTTCTAAGGACTCAATGATGAGGTCTCATGATGTTGGTGTTAATATATCATCAAGATCATGGACTCTAGAGTTTCAAAATGTTCTTTTGATCCTTGAAATTTCGGCCATTTCCTTTTCTTTTACATGCAAAATATTTTGATTTTCTAAAGATGTTATGTTGAGTTCTAAGGACTCTAGACTTTACTTTATCTTGGATTGATGAGTTTGGGTTGAGGTCTAAGTTTCTTTAAAGTCTTGTTAAGAGCTCTAGAGAGATAAAATGAACTTGCATAATTTATCTTATGCTTGCACTCATATTTACATCTTGCTATGCACCTTTACTTTCAAGCTATCACCTAAGAACATAAAGATTAAAATGGAACTTGCATCATCACTTAATATAATTCTCAAAGCCTTTCTATTTCGGCCTTAAAGTCGATTGTTGTTGGGCCTAGAGCACTAAAATAAAGAATTGAACGTGCACTATCACCTAATTAATCTCTCGAATGCCTATCTATTTCGGCATTAAAGTCGATTGTTGTTGGGCCAAGAGCACTAAAATAAAAGAATTGAACCTTGCATATTTACTTTCAAGCTTGCACGTTTAAGTTTATGCCTCACATATTTACTTTCAAGCTTGCACGTTTAAGTTTATGCCTTGCATGTTTAATTTAAGTCATCACTTTATTTTGTAAGCAAGATTAAAAATGAAAAGCATGAGCACGTTTATTTTATGTCGTAACTTAAGAACCTAGAGCTCAAAGACTTGCCCATTTCGTTCCAAGTTAAAGTTTAATGTGGATGCTTTCTTTGAATGCCTATTTTCGGCCAAGTAGTGATGATGGACTTGCAATTAGTTTTCATCTAGCTACAAGGACCAATAGTCTATGTTCTAAGTTTTTCTTAAAAGCTTTACAATCTTTACAAGGATATGTTATCATGAGATATGACTTTATTCTCTTTTAGAAGATGAAATATATTTTGGTCATTGACCTAAGGCTTCTCTTAGCCTTTTGATGAATTAAAATGATTTGCAAAGAGTTTTAGAAATTCTAAATTGATTCCAAGAGAAACTAGTTAACTTATGTACCTAGAAATGTCAATTTAAATCCTTTACTAAAGCTAAATGTTTCGGTTCTGATATGATGAGTGTGATGCTGTATGATGATGTTTTGATGTGTTAGA
This sequence comes from Dalbergia cochinchinensis, assembly GCA_031216125.1. NCBI lineage: Eukaryota > Viridiplantae > Streptophyta > Magnoliopsida > Fabales > Fabaceae > Dalbergia > Dalbergia cochinchinensis. Next base: position 42,582,663 of record CM062375.1, read on the forward strand.
ATGTGTGAAAATATCATATGATGATGTAGAAATGATGCTATGCACAATAGGTAAGAAACTAGCTAACTAGAAAATACCGCAAAGCTAGAATTTAACATAGTTTTGACCCATTTGTTTATGGAACTTATCCAAACTGTTTTAATGGGAGTATAATCAGATTAGGATTGTTTATACATGAAAAACTTGGTAACATTTGGATTAGAATCGAATTCTAGCACCTATAGGGAAACTAGTAACTAGAAAATCGTAAAAATGCAAATGTAGAACTCTTAGAACATTTAGTTTCCTGGATTCTGTCCAGCAACGTTACAACATGATAAATGTGATTTATAATTAGTTCTTATGCATAGGAATGTCTCATAATTGATTTAGATTTAATTTATAGCGCCTTAGGCGAAGACAGAACCGAGAAAGGGTCTAAAACGTAAGTTCTAGAACCCCGTAAACACAAGTTAGGAATTCTGCCCTATGCTATTCAGATTTGAGAATGAATATGAGAATTAGGAATGATGATTAATTATGAGCCCTTAGGTGCATAAAATATAAGCGACGGATGTTAGAGAACTATATCTCAAGATTAAGACCCGTAAGGATCAAAGCATAAGCTACCGTAAGGGTAAGCGTTTGAATGTTCTATGATGATGCATGTGTTATGTGAAGGATGATAATGAATTTTCAAAGTGGCTTGTGGACGTATGAGAATGATTATGATTTGATGTCTTATGATGATGTTGAATGGTTATGCATGTCCTACAAGTTTCGTGGCATAAAGCAAAGTTTGAAGGAAATCCGGTGAACGCCATTATGCTGCCGAAATTCCCATCAAACTTGAGAATTTGAGCAAAGTTTGTGAAAACTCCTGGGTGACACCGGTTCGGCCGAGCACCCCCAGAACAGATGTGACATAATACTGAGACGCATTTCTCCTGCTACGGTGGGGAGGAAACAAATCCGTGAGGGTATTGACATTGAGCTTGCCAAAGCGGACAAATCGCTGTGTACTAGATACGGTGAGAAGCGTTTCAAAGAAGGAAATGATCCTAAGATAGGTGATCCAAGAAAGTTATGTATACCCCCTCTATTAGCCCATATTAAATCTAGTGACGACTAGTTAGGATTGAGCTCATTCCTAGGCAATAGGTGAGATGTAGTTTGGTGACCAGATTATCACCGGGCCGATGAATTGGTTGGACTTTTGGTGGATATGTTAAGAGGGTGGTCTTTAAGAAAAAGAACTTAAGAGTTTTATTTATAAGAAAGATATCACATGAAAATTACTATGCCTCTTTATTCCACATATATGATTCTTGTCTCTTTATGATGTGCCCAAGTATTACGATTTCGTGTTAATGTGCATATGGTATTGCCATGCATTCATCAAATATCTGTTGCATTCATGTCATTAAGACACATACTAAAAGACACCTACTTCGGATAAATAGATTTGTAAAGCCTAAAACCAATCCTTATGCATGTACACCTTTTTCATAATTAAAATTGAGGTGGCTGGGGACGACGACGATGACACTAGTGTTAGAGTCGGGAATCCCTACTGAGAATCTCGAATGAGTTTCTCATCCCTTCCTTTTCTTCCGTGTCGTCTCTAGACGAGGATTACAACGAGGTTCGTGACTTCTTCTGAGGTTCGCGCTTAAGGGACACACTAGCAGATGGAGCAGAGGGTCGCTGCGGAGGCATAGATAGCTTAGCTTTTGGGTTGACACTTATCTAACCTCATAGGTGGATAAGGATGACTTCACATATATGGGCGTGTTTTGATGTAAATGATGGTACAACTGATGTTAGTAGTCTATGTATCTATGAAGATGTGATGATATTATGGTTGTTATGTATAATACTATGTTTCATGATTATCAATGGCGTGGTTACTTTTTCTTGCATGTGATGGTTATGACGAACGTTAGGTTAGTCTGTGACTCGCGTTTTGCTTTCAAGTTTCAAAAAGAAAAATTTATTCATATTTTCCGCTAAGTATTTTAATGAAAGGTTGTAAGGAATGAGACTAAAAGAGTAATAGACTAATGATTAACCTAAATATGTTCTGGAGTATTGGGTTAAAAATTAGGATGTTACAGTTCACCTAAACACTTGGGTACACAACCTTAATTAGTGACCTAACCTTGTTTGCTCCTAAACACTTCATTAGTACATGATTGAATTGAATGAAATCTTCCCTCCCTTGGCCTTATAATTTTCGGCCATTTCCCCCCAAAAATTCAAAAGAATGATATTTTATGTGGTCAATTAAATTGTCCTTCAAAAGCTACCCTAAGACCTATGACCTGTGACACCGTGAATGACAACACAAGAGATTTTTTCTTCCCTTCTTCTTCTTGAAGAAGTTTCGGCCAGCCCCTCCCCCTCCACTCCTTCATGATTCATTTGCCTATAAATACACAACACTACACAACTCCATTCCTTTGCTCACTTCTTGCAAAATCTCTAAAAGTCTCAAGCTTTCTTACTTCTTTTTCTTTCAAGCTTCCAAGAGTTCTTCAAGCTCAAGTTCTTCCTCTCTTTTTTCGAAAACACAAGGTAGGGAACCTTTCTAAATACGTCTTTGATCTTCATATTTTAATCTTGTTGGGAAATGATGAATGGATAAACCTCCATGTTGCTCTTTTTCTTTTCGGTTTCTTCCTTTAGTTTTCGGCCTCAAGGCCTTGAACATGATAGCTTGATGATGAGTGCTCTCTAGAGGTGTCCATGAGTTCATCTCACATGAGACCTCTAAAGCTTGAGTTTTTCTTAAGAAAAGTTTCATCTTTTACAAGTTTAGTTAGGAATGAGGTTATGTTTCTCTTGAACATTTGGAACTTCCTTTTTCTCCTTTATGTTTCGGCCATGAAGGCTTTGACCCTTGGAAAAAATTCAAGCTTGATGATGAGGGTGTTATAATGGTGCTTGTCACTTAACAACCCCTAAAGCTTGAATTTTTCACAAGGAAAGTTTCATCCTTTTTCAAGGTTGAGTAAAGAAGGAGTTTATGTTTCTCTTGAACACTTTTTGGACTTCCCTTTCCCTTTCATATTTTCAGCCAAGAAGGTTTCTAAGGCTTGGAAAAATGAAAGCTTGATGATGAGGGTTTCATGTTGATGCTTGTCACATGAACAAACTCTAAAGCTTGAAATTTTAACCTTAAACCAAGCATGGTTTCGATTTTGCTTTCTTCTTTAGCGTGAACTTTGTTGTAATGTTAGTTTTGAGGGAAGCCTTGTACTCAATGATGAGGACTTAGGATGTTGATGTCATAGATCATCAAGATCTTGGTTTTTAGAGTTTAAAAATGGTTCATTCCTCTTGATGAAGATTCGGTCTCCTTCAAGATTTTTAAGGTTGTGATTTATTTTGAGTATTCTAGCACTACTAGTTCTCTTTTCTTGTGAGGATGAGGTTTGGCTTAAAACTATGTTCTTTTTTAAAGTCTTGCAAGGGCTCTAGACAAGATATAAAAGTAACTTGCATTCACATTTATTTTATGCTTTGCATAGCACCTTTATTTTCTATGCTATCACTAAACCCCAAGATAAAGAATGAACTTGCATAATGCACGTTTAAATTCCAAGCTTTGCATTTCATGTTATATTTCAAGTTATCACTAAACTCAAAGACTAAAACTAAATGTGCATCTCATATTTACTTTGAGTTATCACCCTACTTCCTAATGGACTATATAAATGGAATGCATAGCGCGTTTACTTTTATGCTCTCACCTAAAATTTCTAGAGCTCAAAGACTTGCCCATTTCATCTTGAGAAAAGTTAAATCAAAAAGGTATCTTCTTGAAATGTATTCGGCCATGTGATGATGAAAACTCTAGGATGAGTCTTCATTAGTTACAAGAGCCTATAGTTTATGTTTTAAATTTCTCCTAGCATAAGTGACATTTAAAGGTATTTTGAGTATGTTCTTATATTTAGGATTTCAACCATGAGTGAAACTCAAGAGCTACTGCCCCATGTATTTTATAAGAGTTTTTGACAAGATAAGTTGATTTCTAAGAGGTATTTGAAGTCCTAGAATTGTTCCAAGGGAAACTAGCTACCTATGTACATTGAAAAGGAAGTTTATACATGATTTGATGACTAACCATTTTCGGTTCTGCCATGTTCATTTCCAGCACCTTAAATCATGTTTTGGGTCGTCCAAATATGTTTAAATACCTTGCCAAGTATATGATAATTGTTCTAGACATTTTGGAGCATGCTTAGTTACTTTAATTGCTTGAAATGTGAATTCTAGAACCCCATAGGTACAGAAAATATGAATTCTGTCTAACTTGATTAACATCCATAGAATCACATTATATGATGTCTAGATTAGTGAGAGTGACTCATAATTGACTTAGGTATTAATTGTTGCATCATAGAAAAAGTCGATTGTGAGAAAGGGTCTAAAATGCATCTTTTAGAACACCGTAATTCATCTAATTTAGCTTACTACCCAATGCTGTCCAACCATAATTAATTAGGTTTTAGGACTTAATAAATTATGGTAATGAGGTTAATCAATCCCTTAGAGGTATGATAAAATAATTTGGAAGTTTGAAGTTACCAGATTGAGGGTTCTCACTCTTAAGGGAAAGATTTATGTGTTATTCTATGAATGATGAATTGGTGTTTACCTCATGACTTATATGATGCTATGTGAATTATTATTCTTAAATGATAGCTTTATTATTGCATGTGATTTTTCTTTGAGAACTTAGAGATGCCTATGTTGTAATAAAAGATATGTGACGTGTATGAAACTAAGTGGCATCTCAATAAAATGTGCTAAGACTTAAGGTGACTTAAACTATGTGAAAATGATCCTTGAACCACCAAACCAAGGGTGGGGATGAGGTAATTCTAGCCCCCTAGACCCGTACTTTAAGTCGGGACCTTTAACTTATCAAAAGGGAGATAAGTCCATGTGCTAGTGACGACTAGCGTGGTATGAGCTCATAACCTATAAGTTTCTCCAAAGGGATATCAGTTAAGGTGGCCCCAGGAAGAAAATGACAAGGTTTTAATGTCACCTAAAGTAACCAAGATAAGTTACCATGTACCATGTTCTAAGAACTATGATTTTATGCACCATGAATTTTGACGTTATGTGTCATGATCCATGATATAAGGAACCATGATTTATGATTTGAGTTTCATGATTTATAGACTATGTAACCAAGAGGTTTTCATAATTAAAAGAAACGGCCTCGGAAGTTAACATTTTCGAATTTCATAATTGAACTATTATATGCCTATGTTTTTACCAAGAAACTGAGGTCCCTGGACACGGATATGATGACACTTAGATATGAGAAAAAACCCTACTGAGTTTCTTTAGTAAGAAATCTCACTCCCTCTATCTCTTTCTTTCCGTTACATCTCTAGATTCAGATGGCGACGTTCGTACTCTACGTTGAGACACCCACATGGGAGTACCACTATGATTCGGAGCACGGATCGTATCATTTTGAAGGCTGCTGCACAATTCGCGTCTTTATGTTTCCCTGATGGCCATTCGCCCATTTTGTAGATAGCTACTTCTTCTCACCGATGTCGCCCTATGGCGATGACATGGTTTTTGAGCATGCTCACACACACAATGAGAGAATCCTCCGGACTTACACTGTAGGCTCGGGCGCCATACCCGAATACGTACCTCGCTCGCAGCATTCGGAGGAGGACCCTTCAGAGGAGCCACCTGCCCACATGTATGGAGAGGACTCTGCCCCCACCCCCCATGTGTGCCAGCAAGCAGCGAGGAGACGGTTACCCAGCCACGGAGGGCTCGGATGCCCGAGATACAACCCCAACATGGAGGATGTGTCCGAGTGCCCACTCCTGCTGCGCTTCGCCCGTGGATCGGCTATGTCCCACCTTACCCGTGACTGTAGCCGTATGGTTTAGAGGGTAGTCCTTAGTGCACACACGACACGTAATTAGGATAAACCTTCTTTTGTGTTGAGGTTATCCATTTCAGATGCACTTGGGTATGGGTGTTCTCTTGCATGTATCCCTTGTATTTTTATGTATTTCCTACTTTTCAGTTGTATTGTATTCTATGTATTGAACAGTCCCGCTGTTATTGGTGGGCATTTTAAGTATTAATGCATGAAGTATTTCAGTATATGTATTCATGATGCTGTGGATGGAGCCTCTTATGTGTTTACATTTCTACACTTTATGATATCGTTCGTTTACGTTATACGCGGCTCATACTTTATCAAGGTTTTGTTACAAAAAAAAATTGGCTCATATTTTCAGTGAGTAATTTCAAAGGTAATAGAACTAAATCAAGAAGTAACGACTAATATTTGGCCTCAGTACATGCTAGTAGTATTGGGTTGAATATTAGGGTGTTACAGAATATCTAGAAAGAAGTCATTCAAGTATTTCCAAGACTTTTCATTGTAAATCCAAAGAAATCATAAGTGTAGGTTAGTTTGAGTGGCAAACCAAACATATAACCTTTGTATCCTTGATCTAGAAGTGATCGGTGTAAGATAGCTTAAAGAAGCTTATTAAAGACTACTTGCAACGTGATTGTAAAAGAGTTTTTACTACTCACAGTTTTAACTTGGAGAGATTAGCACAATATTACTCAATTCAGCTTGAAGAGGCTAGGGAATAGTAGGGGTTGTCTACTAGTCATTGAACATAGCTTGAGAAGGCTACTCTAAAGACTATCTTTGTTCTTTCTCAGATTGGAGAAAGAGTTAGTGAAACTCAAGAGTTATTGAGAACTGATGTAGGTAGGTTTGGTCGATCCAGTATAAAATCTCTTGTATTGTATCTTATTTATTCTTCATTTTTTTTTTAGTTTCATATCAGTTCTTGTTTCTGCATCTATTTTAAAAAGACTATCTTACATTTTTCAGTTACTTGTTTAGTTCAAAAATTTTATTTTCTAAGGTATCTAACGTATTTCTACTATGCTACAAGTTCACATCTTGATAGCTTTTGATAAAGTTTTCTTCAGATCTTCAATAACGAAAGAAGATGTATGTAACATCCTAATTTTTAGTCTATTGCTCTTTTAGTCTCATTCCTTACAACCTTTCATTAAAATACTTAGTAGAAAATACGAATAAATTTTTTCTTTTTGAAGCTTGAAAGCAAAACGCGAGCCGCGCACTAACCTAACGTTCGTCATAACCATAACGTGCAAGAAAAAGTAACCACACCATTGATAATCATGAAACATAGTATTATTCATAACAATCATAATATCATCACATCTTTATAGATACATAGACTACTAACATCATTGTGCCCTCATTTACATCAAAACATGCCCATATATGTGAAGTCATCCTTATCCACCTATGAGGTTACATAGGTGTCAACCCAAAAGCTAAGCTATCTATGCTCCCACAGCGACTCTCTGCCCCGTCTGCTAGTGTAATCCTTAAGCACGAGTCTCAGAAGAAGTTACAAACCTCGTTGTAATCCTCGTCTAGAGACGACACGGAAGAAGAGGAAGGGATGAGAAACTCATTCAAGATTCTCAATAGGGATTCCCGACTCTAACACAAGTGTCATCGTCGTCGTCCCCAGCCACTTCGGTTTTAATTATGAAAAAGGTGTACATGCATAAGGATTGGTTTTAGGCTTTTCAAATCTATTTATCCGAAGTGGGTGTCTTTTAGTATGTGTCTTAATGACATGAATGCAACAGATATTTGATGAATGCATGACAATACCATATGCACATTAACACGAAAGTCATAATACTTGGGCACATCATAAGGAAACATAAATCATATACGCAGCATGAAAAGGCATAGTACTTTTCATGTGACATCTTTCTCGTAAGTAAAATTCTTAAGTTCTTTTTCTTAAAGACCACCCTCTTAACATATCCACCAAAAGTCCAACCGATTTATCGGCCCGGTGATAATCTGGTCACCAAACTACATCTCACCTATCGCCTAGGAATGAGCTCAATCCTAACTAGTCGTCACTAGATTTAATATGGGCTAATAGAGGGGGTATACATAACTTTCTTGGATCACCTATCTTAGGATCATTTCCTTCTTTGAAACACTCTATTGTTATCTAGTACACAGCGAATTGTTCGCTTTGGCAAGCTCAACGTCAATACCCTCACGGATTTTTTTCCTCCCCACCGTAGCAGGAGAAATGCATCTCAGTGTTATGTCACATCTGTTCTGGGGGTGCTCGGCCGAATCAGTGTCACCTAGAACCTTTCCTGGGGGTGCTCGGCCGAACTGGTGTCACCCAGGAGTTTTCACAAACTTTTCTCAAATTCTCAAGTTTGATGGGAAATTTGGCAGCATAACGGCGTTCCTCGGATTTCCTTCAAACTTGCTTTATGCCACGGAACTTGTAGGACATACACAACCATTCATCATCATCATAAGACATCAAATCATTCTCGTAATCAATCATACGTCTACTGGAAGTCATAAGGTTCATTATGTCTTGGGACCTATGGTGTCTTATGCTTTGACCCTTACGGATCTTTAACTTGCAGTATAAATTATTCTAACATTCACTATCCACCTTTGATGCACCTCAGGATTCTCTTCTAACAAATATTACTATTATTTATGCTCTTTAATAAATCTGGGCAACTCCATTCCTTTAGGGGGCAGAATTATAATCTTACAATTACGGGGTTCTAGAACTTATGTCTTAGACCCTTTCTCGGTTCCGTCTTCGCCTAAGGCGCTATAAATTAAACCTAAACAAATTATGAGACATTCCTATGTCTAAGAACTAATTATAAACCATGTTTACCATATTATGAGGTTGCTGGACAGATTCTAAAAATCAAATGTTCTAAGAGTTCTAGAATTGCGGTTTTACGGTTTTCTAGTTACTAGTTTCTCTATAGGTGCTAAAATTCAATCCTACTTCAATTGTAACCAAATTTTTCATGATTAAACAATACTACTCTGATTATATTCCCATTGGAACAGTTTGGGCAGTGTCCAAAGGTAAAATGGATTAAAACTACGCAAAATCTTGACTTTACGATTTTTCCTAGAAAGCTAGTTTCTCTCTTATCATGCATAGGAATGTCCTTACCTCTTCATACATAATTTTTTACTCATTCAAACACATCAAAACATCATCACATGGCAGAAAACACATCATGGAAGAACTGAAACATTGAGTCCTAAAAAGATACATAACTTGATATCTTAAAACACATAAGTTGCTAGTTTCTCTTGGAATCATTTTCAAGACTTCTAAAACTCTTTTGCAAACCATTTTATTTTGTGAAAGAGACTAAAAACAATCTTAGGTCAGTGACCACTTAATCCCTCCTTCAAAAGAGTTGAATTCTTAGAACCTTGTTGGTCTTGAACTCAAACAAATTCATGAGATTTAAAAGGATTCTTAAAACTTGGCTTATTGGTTCTTGAAGCTAGATGAAACTCATTCCAAGTTCATCATCACTACAAGGCCAAAATTATGCATTCAAAGAATGCTCCCTCATTAAACTTTAACTTGAGATAAAATGGGCAAGTCTTTGAGCTCTAAGATCTTTTAAGTGATGACATAATTTAAACGTGCTATGCACTTCATTTTTATTCTTCATTACAAATTAAAGTGAGAGCTTAAAGTAAACGTGCAAGACTTGAATATAAAAATGCAAGGCTTAAAATAAATATGCAAGACTTGGAATATAAATATGCAAGACTTGAAACATAAATATGCAAGTTCATTTCTTTATTTTAGTGCTCTAGGCCCAGCAACAATCGACTTTAAGGCCGAAATAGAAAGGCTTTGAGATTTAGTTAGGTGATAGTGCAAACCTCATTTTAAGTCTTTACATTTTTTAGTGATGAATTGTAAATATGCTAGACAAGAATATAAATATGAGATGCACTCCATTCTTTAGCCTTTAACTTTAAGTGATGGCTTGGAAATTAAATATGAATGCAAAGCTCAAATTAAACATGCAATGCATAAGCTTGAATTTAAATATGAATGCTAGTTCATTTTATGTCTTATTAGAGCTCATACAAGACTTTAAAGGAACTTAAACCTCAACCCAAACTTATCATGACAAGACAAAGTAAAAACAAGAGTGAACCTCAAGGGTTCTTTAAAACACAAGGTTTCTTTGCTTGGAATGTAAACATAAATAAAATTTTTATTAAAACTCAAGCTCTAGAGGCCTCATTGTGATGAACACATAGTCATTATCTAGAAGCTCTCATCATCAAGCCATTGTGAACTCCCATGGCCAATATGGCCGAAAATATGAAGGAAGAAAAGGAAAAGGAACCGAAAACTTTTTAGAAGAAAAAGAAACATTTGAAATTCTAGAGACCATGATCTTGAGGATGCATTAACACCAACATCATGAGTCCTCATCATGGAGTTCATGTGACCATTTTAAAATATCATCAAGGTGAGAGGTTTCAAAGTTCAAGAAGAAAGAACAAAGAAAGCATCTTTAACTTAAGAACAAAGATCAAGCTTTAGAGATTATCCAAGTGATGAAAATTATCATCATGGAACCTCATCATCAAGCTCTTGTAACACCCTAATATTTAACTCAACACGCCTAGGACGCATTTAAGTTAGTTATTAGTAATTACTCTTTTGTTCCAGTTTTTAACTCAAAACTTCTTTAAAATACTGTGGTGAAAATATGGGTAAATTTTTTTTTTTTTAAACTTTAAATACCAAATCGTGAGCCACGCATACTAAATATATAACGTCATTACCTTGCCTGCGTAAGAGAGATGTTAGAAACGAATAACAGGTAAATACATAGTACAACCATAACATAACATAACTTGAATAATAATGACATATCAATAACTGTATCATAATAGTGATGTTTTGTAATCTTAAGGACGTCAATATATATCCATCAATAGTATACAAACTGATAACTGAGATACGATCACTCTAAAAGCAATTATCCAAAAGGAAGTTATCTCCGTAGCTCCTCGTCCACTCTCAAGACAAATCACGAACTACACCTTCATTCATGTCTGGAGACGACACGGAAAAGAAAAGGGATGAGAAACTTATACAAGAATCTCAATAGGGCTTCCCGACTATAACACAAGTGTCATCGTTATCGTCCCCAGGAACCTCGGGTTTAATTATGAAAATGGTGAACATATATATAAGGTTCATTTATTAAGTTCTAAGTATCATTAGCCGAGGCCCGTATCTTTTAGCATGAATCTTAATGTCATGAATGCAACATATTAGTCATGGATACATGTCAATATCAATATGCGTAATATCATAAAATCCATAAAACAATGCATATGATATAAAGAACATCATGATTCATCATTCTTACAGGTAACTTAAACTTCTCTTTTCCTTGGGGGCCGCCCTATAATTCTCTCTTTTCTCGAGAATTCTAGGTTATGAGCTCATACCTCACTAGTCGTTACTAGCGTAATCTTATCCCTTTTAATAAGATAAATTCCCGACTTTTAAGGTACGGGATAGGGGGCATTAGGATCACCTCTCATAATCTTTAATTCGGGGTGTCTAGAGGATCATTTCCATGTGTCTTATGTCACCTTTAAACTTGGCATGTTATATGGAGATGCAAACATGAATATCACAATTATAACTCATCGATTCATCATTTCATGTGCATATCAATGAATCAAACATAATTATAACATGCCATAATGTATATCGCATAAACATGCATCATATGTCATTGCAAATATCCATAAGCCATATAAATTTCAGCACATCAACTCATCCTTCACAAAACATCATTCACATTCATCTCATCATATTGTCAATATTTATGTTTAAGCCCCAAAGGGTCAAATCACAATTTCTCAAAGATTATGGGTCAAAACGTAATTACCCATTTTTAACATTTACTCAAAAATTAAAGATCTCTAACATTAACCAATACAATTTAAGAGGCATATAACTATTAGAAACCATAAAAACTCATCATGAAAATCTTTTAAGGCCATAGACTAAATTTAACACGTTATAGGAGTCAAAGTACAAAGTTACTTATTTTGACACTTATCAAAAACCAATACTTGTAAAACTTTTTCTAAGCATTATAAATAGTATTTTGAACACATAATAACATCAGATATTATTACTAACCCTAATTAAAATCCTTTCATCAAAATTGCATAATTGATAGTTTCGAAACACAACTTTCTACATTTTACAAAACGGTCAAAACTAACACTTATAATTATCCTTTTCAACCTCTAAGATACCAAAAACAATTTTTACATCTAATACTAATAATTCTAAGGTATATAAAATATATGATCAGTATCTAATCAGTGAGGAATTAATTCAGAAAATTCATTGTCTAAAGCTTTGTAGAATTACGATTTTGATCCTTTTTATCTACTGGTTTATCACAAAAATGCTAAAAACAATTCTTACATCAATTATAAGTAATTTATAAACATTCAAAGCCTTTAAATCAATATCCTAACTCTTTTATTTAAATCAGGTCAGTAGCATAATTTTCAAATCATAAAGCTTGAGAAAAGCATAAATTCAAACATCTTTAGATTTCTAACTCTAACAAAATTATTTAAGTAGCTTAAAGACAATATCAAAGCCTTAGGAATAAAATAAGCCAACCTTAATATCAAGAGCATCAAGAGGCTAGAAATAACATAATTTAAATATATCCACAAAAATAAAATTCCTATTTAAGATTTAAAGAGGTAAGTTTTGAGCTTTAAAGGTTTAGGTGATGGCAAGAATCATAAACATGCTATGCAATCCATTTTTATCATTATAAAGTGATATCTTGGAAATATAAATATGATGTGCAATACTTGAAATATAAATATGATTATGCAAAGCTTGAAGTATAAATATGAAGATGCAATTCATTCTTAGGTCTTTATAATTTATGTGATAACTTGAAAGTAAATATGAATATGCAAGTCCATATTATTATCTTCAAGAATTAAAATGATAACTTGAAATAAAAATATGAAGATGCAAAACTTGAAATATAAATATAATTGTGCAAAGCTTGAAATATAAATATGAATATGCAAGCTTATTTTTAGATCTTTAAAGTTTAGTTATAACTTGAATCATAAAATGTATTAATTGAATTTAAACATGAGAATGCAAGTTTATATTATTATCTTCAAGATTTAAGGTGATGAATTGAAATTAAATATGGTTACGCAAGGCTTGAAATTTAAATATGATATGCAAGAGCTTGAAACATAAACAATGGATATAGGTTCATTTGATTATCTTGTTAAGCTCAAAACTTTTAGAGAATTAAACTCTTTAACCTCAATCAATCTTAAATAAAGGAAGTTAGCATTGAGTCCTTATTATCAAGATCCCAAGAACCATATTCCATAGTCTTATCATTAAGCCATAAATTAGAAGTCATTAGGAGGAAATAAAGGAAAGAACATGAAATAAAATCCCTACCGAGTTGTTTCTTGTTCTCAAATGTTAAAGCTTGATGTCTTAAGAAGTGAAAAGAAGAAAATCTCCTCTAGATGATGATGATGGCTTCGGCCAAGACAAGAACTAATGGAGGAAGGATTTTTCTTGTGATTTTGTGTTTGATAATGGAAAGGTTATGTGTCTAGGAGTTAGTTTATGGTTGGAATGTGTATGCTTGAGGTTTAGAGCTTGGTTAGAGGTTGGGAATGGAGGCTCTTGAATGTGAAAGGAAGAAGAAGAAAGCTTGAAGTATTGAGAGAATTTGAGAATTTTGAGCAAACTTTGATCAAGAAAACTATCAAGTAACTAAGCACCAAGGCTATGGATGTTTGTGTGAACATTTTAGCAATGGAAGAGCTCTTATTTATAGGCCAAGGAAGGCCATATGACCGTGCAACCAAGGCTGGAAAAATGGGATTTTAATTTCATTTTTCAATTAAAGAAACATAGAGAAAGAAAGCATAATGTGTAGTCATAATTGTGTTCATGTATCATGGCTTGAAGATGCATAAAATATTATGTAAATGGGAGGCAAGGAATCATGGCTGATGAGGCTGAACATGGATGGATTTCTTTTGATTAAATTTAGCCAAAAAAATAATGAAAAAGAAAGCCAAAGGTATGGTGTCATGTTGGATATGTTTCATGTTGGAAGAAAAGCAATAAAATATGGTTATTTGGGCTGATCATGGGCACTGGTTTTTGATGCTTTCATGATCAGATTGGTGTTATTTTATAAGTGATAAATCATGTATTAGATGTGTATTTACTTAGGTAAAAGATTAGGAATTGAGAGGTTAGTGAAAATGGTAAAAGGTCAAGTGTTTAGGACAAATCAAGACAAGGTAAAAAGAGAAATCTTACACTAGTAAATGAGGTTAATTTCAAATGAGTAAAAACCAATTTGTAACTTAGGTTCGAATCTTAGGATAAGAAAATATAAATGTACAAGATTTTACCGAAACCGTAAATTTAACTTTGACCTAAAACATTATTAAATTTATGAGCTTCTAAAATCAAGGAAAGGTAATTTAAATTTATCTTAGGTAAATCTTGACTCTAATTACCTCAAGTAATTATTTTTAACCTTGGGTAATTAATTTTAAACTCAAGGTTAATGAATAAAATCAATTTGAGTCCCAATAGAGTTTTAATATTATCTTAATTACACAAGTAAACCTATTTTACCACAACTAGGGGTAAAAAGGTAATTTCACATAAAAACTCTCTATAAATATTGGACAACCTCAAATCATACTTGAAATAGCTATTTTGAATCTTTGGGTGAAAACCGAATTCAAAAATTATATAAGTTTATGAAAAATTACTGCAGGGGTAAAAACGGTAATTTTACTTATGGTAAAAATTGAGAATTTGAGATTTTTACCTCTAAGGCACATATAATCCCCATCAAGCCTTAAACTAACCCCTCAAAGATAATCTAGATTGGTTATCTTTGATTTTCTAGGTAAAAATGACCTTAGGGGCATTTTGGTCATTTTACACGTATAGAAAAATCGGGGTTTGCGACTTTCGCAGGAATTGCTAAACAAGTCTCCTATGATGTTTCTCTAATGTTATATTCCTTTATTGAGAATTATTTGACCTTGAATTACGTGTAAAAATTATATAGGGGCATTTTGGTAATCTTAACATAGCAGTAAAAACTGGGGCGTTACAGCTCTCCTTCCTTTGGTTCTCAAGGGCTCATGGCCCAAACAAGGAGGAGAAGAAAAAGAAAAAAAGTTCTTGAAAGGATTCAAGAGGAACTAAGAACACATAAAGGAATTAAGAACTTTAAATGAAAGAACTCTTGAAAGAAAATCCCTACCAAATGATTTGAGGATTGGGATGAGAGAAGAGGATGAAGAACTTGAAGACTTGAACTTGAGAGAAAAAGGAAACTTGGGAGTGCTCTTTGAGAACTTACACTTAGCAAATGAACCCAAAATGATGCAAGTTCACCCAAGCAAGCTATTTATAGAGAAATGAAGCAAATGAGAGGTGCAAGGAGGGGGAGGGTGTTAGGCCATCAGAATGGAGGGAGCCCATGAGTTCCATGAGGTGAGATATGTGGTCTTGAGGCATGGTGAGGTATGGTTCAAAGTATGGTGAGGTATGGTTCAAGGTATGGCTTCAAGCATGGTTCTTTGAGTGAGAAACAATTCAACATGTGTTGTAAGTGAGAGAGAGAGAAGGCCGAAATTGCATCAGCCATGGGGAGGGTTTTCTTGCATTTTAATTGTAGTTTAGAGTTGTGTTTAAGTGTATCTTTGATTAGGATTAAGATTAGGAATTTGTAAGAAAGTGTTTAGGTGAGAAAATGGGTAATCAAGGTTGTCAAGACATAATTAAGGAGTGTTCTTGCATCATTAGTGAGTTACAAACTCATTTTAGTGTATAAACAATTCTAGACACAATTCCTTGATTTAAGGAATTGGAGAGAGAAAACACTATTCAAGATTCCAAGAGTGAAATCTTAAGTTTTAGAAAGGAGATTTAAATCTAATTTAAGCAATCTTAGGTTCTAATTAATTTTAATAATTTATTTTGACTCTAGATTAATTATAAAAATTAATTAATCTTCGATTAGAGCCTAATATTGCTTAGGTTTGCTTAATTACATCATTAAGCTCAAAAACACTATTCTAGGGGTAAAATCGTAATTTTTCACTAAAATTGCCCGAGACTGCTGGGACTCAAACAGATGTTTTGAAACATGTAAAAACATGGTTTTAAACCTCTGGGGAAGGTTCCGGGCTCAAACGGCAACTTTACCTGCGTAAAAACGCTGTAAGGGTATTTTGGTCATTTTGACCCGAAATTGCAGAAAATGAGACTTTCACCTCTGGAACCACTCAAGGGTCATTCAATCCCCTTCAAACATTGAGTTGGCCCTTCGAGGACTGTCGGGTCGACCATCCTCAAATTCCGGGCCGAAAATGACCACAGGGGCATTTTGGTCATTTTCCACTCAGACAGAAAATCGGGGCGTTACAATGCAAACACGATTCAACCCCCCTTCTTGTGTGCTTTTCTACCTACACACTTCTTTGCCACTGTTTGCCGCCATCAGAGCTTTATTCAACAAACGGAAACCACCATTGCAATCTAGGTATGTTGGTGAGCATTTTAATTTGATTAGTTATTTTATTTGGTTTAGTTTTTGCATTTGTTTATGGGTATCCATAGCATTCTTTTTTAATGCATTGGAGAGTAATTATTATTATTTTGTTAATGTAGGTGTTGTGTTAACCCTTAACACTAATTTATTAACATTGATAGTGGACATTGATAGTGGTTTGCCATCTTTTTTCCTTATTTTATTTTATGTTTTGTACGTATAAATGTTTACAATTGTGTAAAATTAAATTTTTACATGTTACATTTTCAGGATTGGATTTGGTTGCATGTTGGGAGGTCTCGCATTCTGTGTTTTTTTACCTATAGTACAGCTTAGTAATGAAATCCCTGGGCGTTACATGCCCACCGGCTTCCTCCTGGTTCATCCCTGAACCACACCGTACTGGGAGAGGTGCAGGCTCTGATACCATTTGTAACATCCCCTGCTGCTTTATGAATTGACGACTGTCCCCACAAACCAACACGAGTCTTTTCAGCGTGCTTTGTCCTCACTCCCACGCTTCCTAGCAAAACTTCCCAGGAGGTTACCCATCCCAAAATTGCTCCAAGTCAAGCACACTTAACTGTGGAGTTCTTTCAGTTTGGGCTACCGAAAAGAAGATGCATCTTGTTGGTATAGGTAGTACAAATCAATTCATATAAGCCCTCCTCAACTGTATAGTCCCATACCTATACAGTCTCAGGATCCCTCTCATTCGGGTGTGTAATCGGTTCATTCATGTACCTCTCCGCTTTCGAAGTCTGCCAAGAGCCGCTCCTTGTCCATGCCTCCTTGCACCGGCGATCACTCCCTGACTTCGCAATCCCCGGGCGTTACATAAAATGATGTAAAGTCTTTCTTTCTTCTTCTTCTTGTAAAATTTATTACTACTTGTAATCATTTCCTTGTTAACAAAATCTTCTTTCTACATTCTTTATTGTTCATGCATTCTTCTAAGGAAGAATAACTAGAAAGAAATCATTTAAGTTTTTCAAATCCTTTATTGTAAATCTTAAAAAAGCTTGAGTGTAGGTTAGTTTGAGTTGCAAACCTAAACAGGAAGCTTTGTATCCTCGATCTATTAGTGATCAGAGTGAGGTAGCTTGGAGAGGCTAGTCAAAAACTACTTGCAACAAGATAGTAATAGTTGGTTTACTAGTCATGGTTTAGCTTGGAGAGGCTAGTCAAGGACAATTCTATTCAGCTTGAAGAGGCAGGTCAAGGACTACTTGGTCCATGATAGTAGAGGTTGTCTATTGGTCACTGGAAATAGATTGGGAAGGCTATTATAAAGACTATCTTTGTTCTTTCTCAGGTTAGAGAAAGCTTTAGTGAAACTCAACAGTTGTTGAGAACTGGATGCAAGCAGGTTAGCAGAAATAGTATAAAAACCCTTGAGCTGTATCATTCTTCTCCTTCATCTCTCTTTTTATTTCTACATCTACTTTCTTATTAGTGCATGTTTTGGAAAACTTTCCTTTGTTTAATTGTTACCTTTTTAGTTTAGAAAGTTCACTTTCTGAAATTACTAACAATGTTTTCCTTTGCACTTCAAGTTCGTAACTTGGTAGCTCTGACAAAAGTTTTTCAAAAGTGTATTAAAGAAAAGAAAAGGAAGAACATGATTCAACCCCTTTCTTGTGTGCTTTTCTACCTACAATGTCTTCATGGAGTGTTTTCTTCCAATTGCACTTCGAGAGAAACCTAATGTTGTCTAGATGCCCTTAATTGTGTTGAACTAATATTTCAGGGATTTATGCTCTTTTACTCTTAGCATTGATGATATGCTTGTCATGGAAAAAGAATTCCCCTAATTCTATGCAAATTAGTGAGAATATTTCCTCTCGGGTTTGACTAAATGGAAAACTTGCCCGTACATTTGGAATATAAAGCACAAGTATGTGGACCAATTCAATACAGGTAGATATATCCATTTGAAAAGGAAATAGAGGGTTAAAAAGAATCGTGAAGAACAGATCTCAAGTGGAAGGATCAATATGTCAAGCATATCTATCAAAAGAGACTTCAAATTTTTGTTCATTTTACTTTCAACCACATGTTCAATCCAGGAGAACTCAGGTTGGTCGTAATGAGAATGGAGGGGAATGCTTTATTCCGTCAACTTTGTTAGTCTTTAATCAACCTAGTTGAGTTGCTGGAAAGAATGAGTTTCAATGGTTGACTTTTGAGGAGTATAATTTTGCACACTTGCATATTTTGATAAATTGTAATGAAATGCAACCATTTAGATTATAAGTCAATAACCCTTTTTCTATATGAAAAATGTGATGTTATGTATCCTTACAATGATCTAAAATATATTTTCAACAACAGATACTTTGAACAACTTCACAGTCAAGATTCTCTTCAATAATTTCAAGACTAGTTCAAATTATATGTAAGTCTATTTTGTTAAATTTTGTAGCCCAATTGTCATTTAATTTTGTTTGAATCAAGTCAATTTGACATTTCAAACTTCATCTACGTAGATTCATGACAAAAATAATCATGTAACATGTCCCCATTTGTTTAACTTAGCTTGGGGGCCCAAAAATAAAGCTATAAGATGGCCTATATACTATGTTAATAGGTACAAGTTTCACACATCCGATTAGGGTGCGGGAAAAAAATCAACAACACAGGTATTATGTTAAAGGTAATGCTGGGGATGGAGAATGTGATTGGTATAGTGCTATTAAGGAAATCCTTGAGTTTGAGTACGTTGGTAAGCCCACAAAAAAATGTGTGCTATTTAAACGTGAATGGTATGATCCTACACAAATTAATACGACATGACAACACAATAATTACAAAATAATTGAAATCGATCACACTAGAAGATATGAAAGTTATAATCCATTTTTAGGTGGAAAGATGCACGAAAGGAGGGGTTGAATCGTGCAATGCTTCTTTTTTCATTTCTGAAACTTTTAACAAAGATACTATCAAGTGTAAAACTTGTAGTATAGTAGAAACATAGTGGTTTCAAAAAGAAGATTTCTGAAGCTTTGATAATAAACATTCATCATAAAATAAATAATAGAATGATAAGAACATTAGTTCAGCGTATAAATGAATAAAAAGGTGCAATAAAGAAATATAAAAGAGATTAAGGAGAGAAAGATGAGACACATATTTTTATACTGGTTCGGCCAAATTGCCTACATCCAATACTGAATAAATGTTGAGGTTCCACTAAAAACATCTTTCTCAACCTGAGAAAAAACAAATGAATAGTCTTTACATTAGCCTTCCCGAGCTCTTATCTGTGGCTTTCAAAAAATCACCAACTAGCATAGATTGAGTAGTTCTTCACTAGCCTCTCCAAGCTAAATCGAGTAGTTTTATACTAGCCTTTCCAAGCTGAAATGAGTAGTTTTGCACCAGCTTCTCCAAGCTGAAACCTGTGACCAGTAGCAACCTCCACTATCATATTGAAAGTAGTTATTCAGTAACCTCTCCAAGTTGAACCGATTAGTTCTATACTAGCTTCTCCAATCTGAACCAAGTAGTTCTGTACCAGCCTCTCCAAGCTGAACTGAGTAGTTTTGTATCAGCCTTTCCAAGGTGAAACTTGTGACCAGTAGCAACCTCTACTGTCATATTGAAAGTAGTTATTCAGCAGTCTCTCCAAGTTGAACCGAGTAGTCTTGCTCCAGTCTCTCTAAGCTATAAGTAGTCTTGCTCTAGCCTTTCCAAGCTATAAGTAGTCTTGCTCCAGCCTTTTCAAGCTGCAAGTTGTCTTGCTCTAGCCTCTCCAAGCTGCGAGCAGTCTTTGACTACCCTCTCCAAGCTAAACCGTGATCAACAAGAACACCTTACTGTCATGTTGCAAGTAGTTTTACATTAGCATCTTCAAGCTATTTCACAGTGATCACTATCGGATCGAGGATACAAAGGCTTGGTTTTTGGATTGCCACTCAAACTAACCTATGCTCAAGTTTTCTTATCATATACATAAAATGTTCCTGGGAAAACTTGAATGACTTCCTTCTATCATTTCTTCCCTAGGAAGAACTTAGATCTAATTAAGAACATAGAAGGAAGATTTTTATAAGTAAGGAATTTGATTACATAATGATATGAATCTTACTGGAGATGAGGAGAGATGTTTTCAAAATTTCCTTGCTAATGCTCAGAGTCTCTCTCTCTTACATTAGAGCATAACATCTCTATTTATATAAGGTCTTCCATGTGACCATTGCCTATGATTTGTTCTTCTAAGGACATGTGTTGATCATCTACTTGTGTCTTGGAAAGATAGTCTAGAAGAGTAGCATGTCTGTCTATCAGATCAATTTGCAGAAGCTGTTAAGAGATTTCGGATGTCCTTTAGAAATTAATCTTACTTTCTAAACCGCGATTTCTAAACTCTTTCTTCTAAGACTTGGAATAGTTGACTTCAAAGGCAAGGGAGATGATTAGTCGGTTCTGACACTGGGATTTGACCCATTGAATTTCAAAATTCAAATTCAAATTTCCCTCGTTTCTAGTAGGGCTCAATGCCATACAGTAACGTGAGCTTTCTGACGTGTGTTATCAGAGCCTTGATGATATTTTCACTTTCTAATCTTTAATCCAAGCATTTTGATGATGACTGATTTGAGATTGTACTGATTGATGATAGTGTAACATTTGGTCTTCAAATATTGCTTGATATTTTCATGTAAGTGTACTTTATGATGTCTAGTGCTACTTTCTGAAGTCTCAAGACTTGGTTTCTTGTAGCGTTCAAATCTCCTTTTGATCATTAACTATCAATTGCTTAAATAAGGATATAATTTCACTTCCATTTCAGTTCTCGTAACATGAGATAAACATATATACACATGCACAATGAAATATTCTTATTTGAGTAAGCCTTGCTCTTGCTAAATGATAGAAACTTGTTATATACTTACAAGAAACTCAAGATAATCATTAGTCATTCTTCAAAGCATTTTCTTTAAATTGGCTTTGTTATCATTCAAAACTGGTTAGCGCATATGATAGGGTTCTAGAGCTAACAATCTCCCCCTTTTTGATAATGACAAACTAATTTGAAGAAAATCTTTTGAAGAGATATTGAAAGAAATATTGCTGAAATATAAGCATGATTTATCATATTCTTTCAATTTTATCATAGAATTAGATTTTCAGGAAGTTCTTTTCTCGAGGCATGATATGGATCATACAAAAGCATTTTTGTCCTTAAGTGACTTTTAATCATAACTGTTGTTGTTTCACTTGAAGAATTATGTTAGGCTTAACATACTTTCTAAAAAGGTATTAGAGCATATGTCAAAAAGAGAAAATGTTTAAGCCATTAATATATAACCAGATTGGTTCTTGGTCTTGAAAAAAAGCTTTCTGAAGATCTACATGCTTGAAAAACTTAACAAGAAATACTTGTAATATTTTATCTTGATTCGATTCATTTTCAGCACTTCCTTATCCAAAAGAATTTTTGAAAGGAATGCTCAAGGAAATATGATAAGTGTAACAGAGCATTCGTGATTTTGGAGAAAAACATACTGATACTTAATTAGTTTTTGATGCTCAGAGAAACCTTTAAAAAGATAATATCAACATATTACTATGTGAGGTTTTTGAAGCTTATTAGGGATCAATCCCTGAATTAGTAAAGATGAGCTTTTGCATTGAGCTGTGAAACTTTTCTCATAACTATCAGAACATGAAAAGATATTTTCAAGGCGAAGTTATATGCTCTTTTAAAAACAAGTTTTGTCTAAAAAAAAAACATAACACATTTTGACATATAAACACAGCACACTTTGAGAAAGAGTTCTGAAGCTTGTTAACTGATCTTAGTTGTTTCAAAACATGTAAGCGCAAGTTTCTGAAGACTTGCCAGACACTATTTACAACTATACTCTGATCAAGTTATACACAACTCTTTTAGAATCATCTCATATATGTGTTAAGGATAATGTGTTCTGTTAAAGCTAAACAAAATTATTAAGCTCATCATCCATATCAAGGCTCAGCATATTAATATGAGTATCAGAGCCATAAACAACTTGTGCTTCTAAAAATACTTAGCCAAAGCTAATCATAAAATATCTATAAGCTAAGTATTGAGCGTGTATATGAATAAACAAGTCAAAGCATATGCATAAGAGATAAGAAGCTAACATCTATCAGAGATATATATGATTAGCTGAGCATAAAAAAAGCATCAATATGAATCAGAGCTTAAAAGGAAAACATATGACTATATCAGAGTTTGAAAGAAACAGAGTATGAGACATGATGATCAATATGCATTATAGAACATGATATATATGAATAGAGAAGGATAAACGATTTATATAAAACCAGAAAATACTAAATGTCAGAGATTTGCTCAAAGAAAAACAAAAGAAAAAAGGAAAAAATAAAAGAAGAAAATATGCATGCTACATGTTGAACAAAAAAAATCTTTGAGCTCCTCTTCAGCATAGGCTCCCCCTGAATATCTCAACATAGCCTTTATACCATAGCATAGCTCCCCCTGAATTCCATAGCTCATTTTTTCTTCATTTCTAATCTTTTCCCCCTTTTGGCATCATCAAAAAAGGAGGTTTGCTTGGAAAGCCAAGAACATCATCTTTAGCTTCTGTGTCTTAGCTCTTATAGAATATCGGAAGTATTCTGGACAATCTGACATAATAAATCGTCATGATTTTGAGATCTATCTTCTAAATTGTCCAATTTGTCAAAAATAAGCTGTTGATTTGCCAGCAGTCTCCTTACTCTGGGATAGGTGAAGTTCGAAGGGGGTGTAGTCTGATGATGACTAGTGGAGGGTTCATCAGCATCCTGATCTTAAGCAGGTTGAAGTACAAGTTGAGCATAAGCGAAAGGTTGTTCAGTATGATAAGGAGGAGAATCACTGGTAGGAGTAAAGACAGTTTCAAGAACCACACTTCCTGTATTATTGTTTGATGATTGTATCTTAAAGGTTGGGGAAGATACATCATCATGCATCCGAATTCTGCTGCCTTGATCAGTCCCAGATCTTGAAGGTTTGGATAATGGAATGGTATTTCCGCTAGGTCTTATATCTGATAGAAACTTCACAGAGTCTTCGGACCTACTGTCCAGATTGATCACAAGTCTTTTTGCATCCTTTTCCTCTTATATGGGATCACCAATAGGTTTCTCTGAGTCCCAAAGTGAGATATGGTATAATCAGTTCCAACCATATACTCATACCATTCATTTGCCAAAAGATAATACAATGTTCAAAGATCCTGGTCAGCAGAGTTTGTAAGGCACAGAATCAGTTATATCTTTAGAGGCAGAGTCAATCATATGATCAAGAATAATACATGGTAGATTTACTCTTCTTTTAGATAGAAGACAAGACAGCAACATGCAATCCATTCTTTCCAGTAGGTGGAAATATGCACGAGAAGGAGGGTTGGATCATGCAATGCCTTTTTTTCATTTTTGAAACTTTTAACAAAGATACTATCAATTTCAAAACTTATAGTGCAATGGAAACATAGTTAGTGGTTTCAGAAAGAAGATTTCTGAAACTTTGATAATAAACATTCATCATAAAATAAATAACAAAACAATAAGAGCATTAGTTCAGCATATGAATGAATAAAAAAGCACAACAGAGAAATATAAAGGAGATCAAGGAGAGAAAGATGAGACACATGTATTTTTATACTGGTTTGGCCAAACTGCCTACATCAAGTACTCAACAAATATTAAGGTTCCACTAAAAACATATTTCTCAACTTGAGAAAGAACAAATGGATAGTCTTTACATTAGCCTTCCCAAGCTCTCATTAGTGGCCTTCAGAAATCACCTGTTGCCACAGATTGAGTAGGTCTTCACCAACATCTCCAAGCTAAACTGAGTAGTTCTGTACCGGCTTTTCCAAGCTAAAATGAATAATTCTGTACCAGCCTCTCCAAGTTGAACCGAGTAGTTCTGGATCAATCTCTCCAAGCTGAAATGGGTAGTTCTATACTAGCCTCTCCAAGCTGAACCTAGTAGTCTTGCCCTAGCCTATCCAACCTATAAGTACTCTTGCTCCAGCCATTCTAAACTGCAAGTAGTCTTGCTCCAGCCTCTCTAAGCTGTAAGTTGACTAGCCTCTCCAAGCTAAACCATGCTCAGCAAAAACACCTTACTGTTGCGTTACAAGTAGTTTTACATTAGCCTCTCCAAGCTATCTCACAACAACCACTATCGGATCGAGAATACAAAGGTTTAGTGTTTGGGTTGCCACTTAAACTAACCTACACTCAAGTTTCCTTAGCATATACATCAAAAGCTCCTGAGAAAACTTGAATGACTTCCTTCTATAATTTCTTCCCTAGGATGAACTTAGATCTAACTAAGAATGTAGAAGGAAAATTTTTACATGTAAGGAATCTAATTACATAATGATATGAACCTTATTGGATATGAGGAGAGATATTTTCAAAATTTTCCTTCTAATGCGCGGAGTTTCTCTCTTTTACATTAGAGCATAACATCTCTATATATAGAAGGTCTTCTATGTGACCGTTGCCTATGATTTGTTCTTCCAGGGACACGTGTTGAACATCTATTTGTTTCTTGGAAAAATTGTCTAGAAGAGTAGCCTGTCTATCTATCAGATTAATTTGCAGAAGCCGTTGTGGAAAAGAGATTTCTGATGTCCTTCATAAATTACTCTTAATTTCTGAACCGTGGTTTTTAAACTCTTTCTTCTAAGACATGAAATAGCTGACTTTAAAGGCATGAGAGATGATTAGCTAGTTCTGACACTTGGATTTGACTCATTGAATTTCAAAATTCAAATTCAAATTGTCCTCCATTTCCAATAATGCTCAGTGCTCCACAACTATGTAAGCTTTCTAACGTGCGTTATCTGATCCTTAATAATATCTTCACTTTCTGATCTTCAATCCAAGTATTTTGATGATGACTGATTTGAGATTGTGCTGATTAAAGATAGTGTAACATCTGGTCTTCAAATCTCATAACATCAGATAAACAAGTATACACATGCATAATGAAATATTCTTATTTGAGCAAGCCTTACTCTTGCTAAACGATATAAATCTCTTATATACTTACAAGAAACTCAAGAGTAACATTAGTCATTCTTCAAAGCATTTTCTTTAAATTGGCTTTGTTGTTATTCAAAATTGATTAGTGCATATGTTAGGGTTCTGGAGCTAACACCATTTATTATAGCCCAAAATTCTAGACAAGTTTATTATATGTCTTATCTTGGGAAAAGTAGGTCACACTGAAAGGTTGTGAACAAGATAAAAGCAAGAGGTAGGATTGAAGTAAAGGAAAATATTACTAAAGATGCTTATCAAGTGGACGATCGATGCCCTTCAAGAGCAGTAATCAATATAGACAATCCTAAAGATCCTCTTCCATTGACTACTAAGGAAGTTGACATAATTGAACGCACAAGTAACTACCCAATGAGAAATCATGAAGATGAAATAAATGATAGTAGTGGTAACGATTTAGATAATGACAAGCAACAAAGTGATGATCAAAATAGCCTTGAACTTTCAGATTAACTAAGTTATTAAATATTATATGCAACAATGTTTTGAAATTACTCTAAATTTTCCAATGTAATTATATGTTTTTATAGACAGTTTAATTATTTCAGTATGGCTGGTAGAGGCAGAGGCTGAGGCCGACCAAGGAAGGTTGATTACCCACCACTGTAACACCCCCTTACTATCGTGCATTACTCGAGTGTTAACACAACATTTAGAAGAGTGGTACTTACTAATAATATTTATACTAGTCGTAAGAAAATGTAAATTTAACTTATATATCGCAAGCTACGATATTAGAACAAACCATACATTGTTTAAAAAAAACATATACATACATACATATATATATATATATATATGTATGTATATTTTTACATCATATACAATCATCAACATAAGCATCACACCAGAAACCAAGTTAGTCCACTAGTAAAATTATCCAGGAACTAAGTTCAAAAACTCATTAAGTACTGGCCTAACCTGCTCAATCCTAAGGCCCCAACAAAATATCATATACACAATAACAAGCCTAAAAAATCTAGCAATGTTGTCTGCAGGTTCGCGGGGTCCAAAGACTAGGCTACAACTATGTACATGTAAAAGGGTTCCTGAATATATCCTAGCATCCTAGAGAAAGCTATTTGCCATCGGTATGATGGCACCATCCCCAGCGGGGGCATCAGAAACAATGGATGGATCAGAGTCTGAAGAGGATGACAAAGATAGAGCATCTCCCGAAGGAGGTACTAGCGGTGCAAGAGGGGCCACAAATACAATCGGGTATGCTAGGTGGAGTGGCACACCACCATATGGAAAAACTAGGTCAAAATCGATCATAAACATAGAAGAACATAATGAGCGACTAAAGAACACATACACACAGATCTGGAAGTAGCCTATTACATACAAAAAGTCTAGTACAGGATCATAGTGCTATTCCTATTGTGGTAAATCAAGGAAGAATATTAGGTAAGGCAACTTCAGGATCTGAATCCAATACAAAATGCATGCAAACATAGGGATGAGAATATTATATAATTCTCATTAGGGCACTCCCTCAAATATAAACAGAATATAACTAGCAATTTCATTCATACAAGAAACTCTATGTAAAATCATTTGCAAAAATGATAATAGTCATGTGTTTTTCAATGTAACCGTAGACCTCAATTCAGTGCATTTTTCTCTTTTCATCAACATAGGGAAGACCTAGTTCTATACCAATTTGGTATCTGAAGTGGATAACACTACATATGGGAAATAGACTACTTATCAAGATTGAGCTCATTCCTATACATGATTATCGGACTTCATTTTTTTCCTTTTCCGAATCTCACATAGTTCTATTCCTAGCCGATACATCTACTGACTCATAATATCTCTAGGATAGTTCTTTTTTTTGCCTTCCCCTTAATCACCCTAAGTCTTGTTTTTGTTTTGCCCATATGTCAAAACATGCACAATTGAAGTTCAAAAATCCTCGTTTGTCACATATATGCATCTTTCATATTTCTTTTTCCCAATGCATGCATTAATCACATACAAATATTTAATCACAATGAAATTCTCATTTATTCCTCATAAATCAATCTTAAAGTACATAGCATACATTCATACTCATCATACTTGAATCAAAAAGCATTACATTACCAATTCAAGACATGAGTTCATTTTCAGCACATGGGCAAATTTTATACTTAAGTAGCAAAGTTTAGGTTGCACATCAAACAATCAATTCAGAGGCTACAAAAATTTCCTGTGACACTTCAATGTGTCCACAAGGTCCTATAAAATTTCACAGCCAAAACAGTTCTCTAGCTATGTTAACAAAATTCTAGAAATTTGATGGTCAGGGACCACCTAATCTCAGCTCCAAGCCATAATTCTTTATTTTTCTACCATAGTAAATGAGTTTAGAAAATTTGAATAAAATTCACGGTTAAAATTTAAGATGTTTACAATATCCTATGAAGTTTTCAAGTAAAAATTCAATCATTTTCTATGATAACAAAATTAGCAAAATTCCCAACTTCAGGTTTAGCAATTCCGGCAGCACAAGTTTAGCTTTAGGTTTAAAGTAGTAAAAGTCTTTAACATGCAACAACAAAAATCATAGAGTTACATTAGAATGTTGGTTTCAACATATAAAATTTTAGCTTATAAAAATACCTACAAATACATGAGAAAAATAGTGAAATAACTACTATCTGTGACAAATCTGAGAATCCAGCAACTTATTTCAAAACTTCTTTCGACAAAATGACTTTCTAGCAATACCAAGCTACTTCATCAATGTAAATCATCTTTGTCTATGTGTAACCATGCATTAAAACCAAAAATATCAAATTTAAAACAATGAAAATCTGCAAGAAAATAAAAATGAACTAAATAAGATACAAAATGTAACGCCCCAATTTTTACTGTAATTTTTACTGTCATTAGAAATTACCGAATTACTGTAGGTAATTATTACATAAGATTTGAGGCCGAACAATCCTCAATAAAGGAATATAACATTAGAAGGGAGGTTAAGAATATTACACGCAGAGTCGCAAACTCGAATATCTATACGCATAAATGACCAAAATGCCCTCAAGTTATTTTACTTTCGAAAATGAGGATCGTGGGCCCCACCTATTCTCAAGGGGATGTTTTGATGATAATAAGGGATTGTTTGTGTTATGTGTGTTAATAGAGCAGAAGGATCTCAATTTTGAGTTCCGACGCTAAACGACCAAAACGCCTCACTACTGCTTTTAACTCCGATAAAGGACTGACTGAGCCCTAACCTCACTAAAATGTTTTAAAATTTGTTTTAAGCCATGATTAACCATTGCTGTTCCTCGTGGCCTCGGTAGTTTTAAGTGAAAGTACGATTTTGCCCCTGCTTAAAGGCTTTAATTTCGGATTTTTGATTTGTATATCAAAACCCAAGCAATATTAGGCTCAAATTAAAGCTTATTAAATTCTAAATATTAATCTAGAGTCAAAATTATGTATTTAGATTAATTAGAACCCAAAATTGCTCAAAAACACCCAAATTGCTTACTAATTCACTTAAGCCCTTAACCGTAAATTTCTAAATTACAAGAATACCTTGCCTACACCTAAATAATGCATGGAACACACAAATTTCACTTCTTTGCGCTGTAATGGATGAAATTATTGATGCCATTATGCAGCTGAATTATTGCCAAAGTTGCACTAAAAACAAAATGCCAAAATGTCACCATAGGAGACATAATTCCTTAATTTCATACAACTTTGTCTAAAATGATTTTTCCTCCCTTATTTCTCCTGCAAAATTCCTCCAACTACCTCCTCATTTTGGCCAATTAGAAGCCTCAAAATCTTCTATAAATAGGCTTGCTTGAGTGGTCTTGGAATGCTTTGTTCATAACTAGGTTTTAGGAGCACCAAAAACTTTCTTTCTTCCTCCTCCTTTGGCTGAATTCTTTCTTCAAGTTTTCAAAGAGATTTTGTTTCGTTTCACTTCATGAAATCAAGTTCTCTTCCTCTTCTTCAACTCAGATTAGGTAAGGAGTAGTTTCTAAATTTATTTCTATGCTTTGAGGAGTTGTGCTTTTAGCTCAAAATGATGAAATTATGAACTTACCTTAGCTTTTCATTTCGATTTTCCTCTTCATTTTTCTTTAACCAATTCGGCCATATGGCCTAGGGTGGAACTAAGATGATGGCTTGATGATGAGGACCTTGAGGGTGGGTTGTAAATCCATCACAAGTTAGGCCTCTAAAGCTTGAAAATTCCACTTGATGCAAAACTTTAAAGAATAATGGTTTATGATGCTAAAACAAAGATTTTTAGTTTAGAACTTGAAAGATGTATTTTCCAAGCTTGTATTTCATGTTTATGTTTCAAGTCATCACTTAATCTTTCAAGATAATAAAGAGG
The DNA here is from genome assembly GCA_031216125.1 of Dalbergia cochinchinensis. Lineage (NCBI taxonomy): Eukaryota > Viridiplantae > Streptophyta > Magnoliopsida > Fabales > Fabaceae > Dalbergia > Dalbergia cochinchinensis. The sequence goes on from CM062375.1 coordinate 42,612,655, forward strand.
TTGTATCTCATATTTAATTTATGCTCTCACTTTATTTTATAATGGCTAAAAGAATCAACGCATGACATGTTTATTTTATGCCATCACCTAAAGATCCTAGAGGTCAAAGACTTGGCCATGTATCATAAGCAAAGAAATATGATTATTGGAGTTAAATAATTTATTCTTTAAAAAGTCTTGAGATTGGAGCTTAAAAAGATGTAATAATAATTCTCTTCTCCTTCATCGGCCCCTTGCGGACTATCGCCATCTGCTTAATATTCTTCTCCACTACTCGGGTCCTATGGACACGCCGCTCCAGCTTGCATCATGTTTATATTTCAAGTTCTTGCATCATGTTTAATTTTCAAGTCATCACCTTAAATCTTAAAGATAAAGAAATGGAATTGCATATCATGTTTATAATTCCAAGCTATCACCTTATAAAGATAAGATTAAAATAAGGTTGCATAGCATGTTTATAATTCTAAGATGTCACTTAAATCTCTAAAGCTCAAGACTTACTTCTTTTATCTTAAGTGAGAATTTTAATTGTGAAGATCCTCCAAAGTTTGACAAAAGAACTAGTTTCTAAATGAGTTTTAAGACTTTGCAAGGATTTTACGGGGAACTAGTATTTTATATGCACTTAAAATATGATTCTATGTAATTGCATGAGGTTCATGATTTGGCCACTGATCTGAGTTTAGTATCAATGTATGATAATGATTTGATATGTTTGAAGTTGTGATAATTATGGTTTATTGTTAAGAGAATGATTCACCGATGTTAGAGATAAAACTAGCTCCCTAGAACAACCGAAGAACTAGAATTTACCTAGTTTTTGACCCCTTTAAGTTTAGCCAATGCCAAATCTGTTTTAGTATGTTATAATTCTGTCTAGGATTAGTTAGCCACGAAAAATTTGGTATCAATTAGACTAGGATTGATCTCGAACACTAAAAATGAACTTAGCAACTAGAAAACCATAAAAATAAGATTTCTAGAACTCTAGGGAATGAAATTTATGCATTCTATCCAGAATCTTTAGCAACGATAAAAACCAGGTTTTATTATGTTTAAATAAAGGAGAATGATTCATAATTGGTTTAGTAACTAATTTCAGCATCATAGGGAAAGCTGGTAACAAGAAAGGATTTAAAACATAACTTCTAGCATACCAGAAACCTTAGAAACAACTTACTACCTATGCTACCCCATTTGATTTAATAGTGTTCTTAAGGCCTATAAATAATTGTAAGGATGGTAATAAATCCCTTAGGTGCAAAACTAATTAGTTCTATAATTGATAATTCTATGTAAGTATTGGATGCTTATTAAGTACTTGATATCATTGAATGATTTCCTGGCTTGCATGTTATAGTTGCTATTGCAAATAATGAGAATGCTTATGCATGAAATATTCTTTATTATGTAAAATCTACCTTTGTTGCTAGAAGAAAGTGTATCATTGTAAAAGTGTAATTTGGAAAGGTTCTGGCTAAGGAAAGACTTGGTATTTAAGCGTGTCCATTGTGACCCACTTCTTTCCTCGGGAATCTCCCAGATGCATGATTATAGTTGATATATATTATTCTAGCTTAAGACTATAAATGAGAAAATGCTATGATGTTTATGAATTGTATTGTAATATAATATGCAAAGATTTAATGGTGACTTAAACTTATAAGAAAATGATCCTTTGGAACCATCAGACTATAGGTGGTGAATAGGTGATTTTAGCCCCTTAACCCGTTCTCTCAAAATGGTAGAGTCGAGACTTTAGCTTATCAAAAGGGATAAGTATATGCTAGTGACGACTAGTAATGTATGAGCTCATAACCTAAATTACTCCCAAAAGGGTGGAGTATAGGGTGGCCCAAGGAAAATAATGATGATGATAAGATTTTAAGTCACCTAAGGCACTAAAGAAATGAAATATGTGCACTGTGTCCATGTGTAGCTAATATTATATGACGTTCTTTTATGCATGTTATTTTGATAATGATGGTGAGGAATATGATGTAATGATAAAGGAAATGTTCATTGTAAATATGACATGTTAAGATTATGATGCATTATAAGACGCATGATTAAAAATTGACGAACCTCGGTTAAGTATTTGTCCGAACTTAAAAATGAATCTTTGCATGCTCACTATTTTAGAATAATCCCGAGGTTCCTAGGGACTTTGATGATGACATCAGAGAAGGAGGTACCCTACTGAGAATTCTTTAGCAAGATTCTCACTCTCTTTTCTTTATTTCCGCTATTGTCTCCAGATTCAAATGGCGACATTCGCCCTGTCGTTGATACCCCTTACTTGGGAATTCCACTATGATCCGCATCGCCGTATCATTTTGAAGAGGTGCGCAGTCAGGTTTTTATTTACATAGGTCGGCCCATTTGCACATCCTCCCGCCCTAGTTATCGATTTTCTCCTACTTCCTATGGCGATGAAATGGTTTTCGAACATGCACGCCCACTTGATAAAAGGATGTCACGTTTATCCCGCTTCATCTCGCTGTCTATGGATTTCCAGAGTATGTTCCTAGACGAGATATTCTCAAACCCATCCTTCGTAGGACACTCCTACCATGTATATTCTGAGAGCTCGCCCTACTCCCCAATGATAAGAGAGGGTAGTGAGGAAATAGTTGTTCAGCCAAGGTTAGCAAGAAGTGGCCCATGCGACTCCTGACTGTGTATCTCGTGTGTCCTGGCCCCAGGAGCTCATCAAGGATCGATTTATTCCCCATTTCCAGTGAAGGGCCATAGAAGGTTCTTAGTAGATTTATGTGTGTTCATGCACCCTAGTTTTAGGATAACCTTCCTCGGCTTATGGAGTTATCTAGTTTAGGGGCATGTATTTCCTTATGTATATTTTCTTTTATGGGTTTGCATAAGACAATGATGTATGATCATAACCCACCCTTTGAGTGAGGTTATTGTATGTAAATATATGTTATAATGTGCTTATGGATGTTATATGATGGAGCCAAAGTGATATGATGTGATATATTCTTAAACGCCTTATTATATTCGCTTACTGCTCACGTTGTACTGGCTCATGCTAATTATTTTTTTAAAAAAAAAATGGCTCGTAATTTCACTAAGTATTTTCAAATTATGAAGAAAGAACCAAAGCAAGGAGTAAAGTCTAGTCATTAATCAGATTCAACCTAGGTGTATTTGGTTAATTACTAGGGTGTTACACAAAACCCTACTTTTGGAGCTTTAGAGATCTTGGCTCCAAAAGATGTTCTAGGATGCTTTTTTTCCTCACTTCCAAGTCTTCCAAACAACAGCAAACCCTTCCTTAACAATATATTGTGAGCTCTCAAAGTGGAAAAAGGGTGATGAATTCAAATTCTAATCAGTCAGTTTAGTAGATTGTGTTGAGTGGAGTAAGTTTAGTGAAGGAAGTTTGAGGTTTTAGCAAGGTTATGTTAGGAGTTTGGAGGTTTGGATCATGCTTCAAGCTCTTTGAAGAAACAAAAATGAAGGTTGCTTGTTTTCTTGGTCAGCCGAAAATGCTATCTCCAAGTGATAAGGTTTGGTAGCTTTAAATCGTCTTAGTTTAGGTTTTAAGAATTATTTAATATAAAGTCTAATTCTTGCCAAAAAGAAAATAATATGGATGACTAGGATTTGACCTTATAAATCAAGATCAAATAGCCATCCACTTGGTTAAATGGATAGACATTATCCAAATCTTACCAATTAAGTTATCTTTCGGTGTAAAAATCACCCACCAAAATTTTATTGAATCAATAGAACATCGAACTTGACGATTCAGAATATTTCTCAAAATTAATCTTGGGGCTAATGCTCTATCTCAATCCTTATCATATCTTCCCTTAGTCCTGGAGGTTTCATGGTCCCAAGTTTAGGGTTACTATTCTGTATATGGGCCCATAAATTTACTATTTACAGTCGAGCCCAAATTTTTTTTTCTGCTCATCTGTTGGGTTGTCCTTATCATCACTATGTCTATCAAAATATTGAAATTATTGTTAATAAAGCTCTAATTAATTTCTAAATAACTCCAAGCTATTACAATCACAACTACCCCTGCCACCACCTCCACTATCTCCCTTTCCATTACCTCTACTACCATCCCTGGCACCACCACCCCTCCTTTCAGATGATGCCCATTCCTAGGTATGCTAGCCTCCCACCTCCTCCATATTCCCAATCATAGCCTATCCACAGCAGTGACTCCATAGACACGGCATGCAGATGGGAGGCTGCTTGACCTAGATGGTAAGCCGCTTGGACCTGATAGTTGACAACTCCGCCAGATTAGGCTGGATAGTAAAGACAGGTAAGTTTAAATGTGTCTTCTATGACATTTTGATTTTGCATTGCATACGATATTTAAATTATTTTCATTATTTTAAATTTAGTTCATCTATGCAACATCTTTGATCCTTTTATTGAGGGCCATCATCGAATTACAGAGGCTATACAGAGTAGGTATTGTAGGTAGAAAAATACATGAGAATAGGGGTTGAATCGTTCTTTGCTTTTTCTTTCCTTTTTTGCTTCTGAAAACTTAATCAAAATACTGTCATGCTATGAGCTTGAAGTGCAGTGAAAACAACATTATTAACTTCAGAAGACTACTTTCTGAACTACAACTAATAAGATAAAATGTGTAAAAGATGATTGTTCAGAAAACACAGTTTAATATGTTCAGATGCAGGAAATATAAAGGATTTAAAGATAAGAGAGATGCTGCACAAAGGGTTTTATATTGGTTCGGCTAACCTGCCTACATCTAGTTCTCAACCACAGTTGAGTTCTACTAAAACTCTTTCTCAATCCGAGAAAGTTTAAGGATAGTCTTTGTAGTAGCCTTCCCGAGCTCTTACCTGTGACCAGTAATAACCTCTACTATCACAAACTAGGTACTCCTTAACCAGCCTCTCCAAGCTAACCCTGAGTAGTCTTGAACTAGCCTTTCTAAGCTAAAATTGTGACCAGTATCTAACTCTACTGTCGCATGCAAGTAGTCTTTAAATAGCCTCTCCAAGCTAACTCACATCAATCACTACTGGATCAGGGATACAAAGGTTTTCGTTTGGGTTTGCCACTCAAACTAACTTACACTCATGTTTCTTTAAGATTTACAATAACAGATCTGGGAAAAAATTGAATGACTTCTTTCTATGATTCTTCCTTAGAAGAACATATGATCTACAAAGAATGTAGAAAGAAGATTTTTACAAAATGTAATGAACTTTACCAGAGATAAGGAGAAATTTTCACAGCATTTTAACTCTTATACAACGTCGGGATCTCTGTCTTTGAAACCACAATATCTCTATTTATAGATGGTTTTCATTTTTTTACTTTTGTCCTTGATCAGTTGTCCAAGTGACACGTGTTGATCATCTGTTTATGTCTTAAAAAAGCAGTCTAGAGGAGCAGCTCGTTGTCTATCAGAGTTGTTCCAGAAGTCATTGTGAGATACAAGGTTTTGAACTTTTCCTTCTAGAAGCTGGAATGGTTGACCAAGTTGGAAGAAGAGATGATGTGCTAGTCTGTAATTAGATTTGACTTTAAATTTGAATTTCAAATTTCCCTCCTTTTATCTTGTAGAGTGCACCATTTCACTGTGAAGTGAAGTTTCTAAAATGTGCATTAGTTCCATGATATATATATATATATATATATATATATATATATATATATATATATATATATATTTGATCTTCTTGTTTTCAATCAATGATTGTAGATGATGAAATGATAACGATCATGATGATTGAAGGTTGTAGAACACATTTGCTTTAGAGCTGGTTTGATTTCTTCATATAAAGTGTACTTTCTGAAGTCACATCCTGCTTTTTGAAGTTTCGTTGCTTGTGTAATACCCGGTGTACATGTGTTAGTGGACAAGTTTTATCTAGCCTTAGGGTCCCTCAGGACCTACCCATGCTGTCAGGTTCTGAATTTCGCTAAGTCTGGATCCTAACCTCCTTAGAGAGCTATATGTCAGAGCCACTTTCTTGGGATCAAAAGTCCCAGTAATTGTTCCCAATGGCAAAACAAGTTAAAGAGTGATTTTTAACAAATTTTATGAAGCCTCTAAACGTTTCGTTTTTAGCTCATAAGTTTAGAAAATCGCAAAGTTTCTCGGATTTGAACTAAAACCCAAAATTTGGCTTTTGATTGGTTGGGATTTTGATTTTTATGATATTTTATTTGAATTCAAATGGGGGGTATTTCCTTATTTATATTTATGTTTTAAAGTTAATATCCATTAACTTAAAATTAAGAAATGTAAATAAGTGAGTAGTGAGACAACCCAGATGCCAGGAGCACCAGGGGTGCTGATAGCAATTTTACTGTCATCGCTATAGCGGGCCTAGATTGCTATAGCGGTGACAGTTGGTGGCAGTATGGTTTTGGCCATTTTGGGGACCGTTATAGCGGTCCAGGACTACTATAGCGGTCGTAAGTGAATGGTTCGAGGGGGCGTGGGTTGGCAGGACTGCTATAGCGGTCATACACCGCTATAGCGGTGTCAGTAGTACCCCAAACTGTCTGAAAAGCGTTGTTTTACATTAGTGATCCGCTACCCCCTTTATATACCCCCAAACTCATAAATTTCTCCCTATTTCTGAACCCTACTCCTTTTCTATCAATTTTTCTCTCCTTCTCTCAAATCCTCTCCAATCCATCACTTCTAAGCCTCAAGGTATGTATATGTTATTAGATTTAGTCTCCATTTTCTCCATTCTTTCATGATCTTCAGTTGAGTATTGTTGTTTCTCCCATTTTTTTCAAGTGGGGGTGCTCCCCCAATATTGTTAGAGCTAGATTAGAGTTGTTTAAAAATTAACGGAGACTAATCTTGAGTCTATGTTACTCTTTGGAAGTTGTTGATGCCATTCCATACTTCGGAGGTCAAGTTGGTGGTGCCTACATACTCCCTGCTCCAAATAGTGAGTGGGTTTGATCTCATTACCCTAGTTTTATCATTATGACTATGTTTGATGCATGATATTTGTGAAATATGAGATGAGACAAAGTATAGAATATGATTTTATATGATTATGTCAAAATAGAAAAATTATGATTTATGATGATAGCATGATAGAATGAGGTTTTCAAAACCATGGGACCATGATTGCTACGTTGTATGCTTTAGAAAAATGTTTTACATGGTTAAGAATGAATTTATTGAGAAAATATATGTTGTAGCAACTTTGCTTTTTTATCAAATATGTTTTTTGAGTTTACGACACTATTATGTTGTCAAGATTTAGATCTCAAGCTATGTTTTGAATATTCAATTAAGATAGTTATATACATATGTTAGAAAAATGTGAACAAGAATATAAGCCAACTTTACGGATAAATATGTTAAATGATTTCCTAGTTTTATGATTACAAACCCCAATACTTTGAGCTATGATTTTAGATTATCAAGTAGATGGAAAGTTATGATGGCTTAAGTTTTGAAATTTGGAACTTCAGTTTTATGGTACCAAGAGGTACGGAATTCAATATGATTCTCAGCAACTGCCAGATACATATTCTGTGGGCTTGAGATCGGGTTGCCTACAAATGGGTGATCCCTTGGGCACGATTCTCACAGCCACAGTTATGCTAAAGTCATATTGTTAGAGTTATACAAATCCAGAAATCCCAGTGTACTAAGAAATTAGGGGCTCTGTTCGCCAGGGATTGAGTACCAATTTTTTAGTTATGGTTTTGTCAAACTAGTTTAGATGGTAGCTATAGAGAAACAAACAGTGAGTTAACGGCTGGGAGAAATGATCGTTAACCTTGGTGCCAATTTGTCCTTAGAGACAATCTCACAAAGTAGAAAACACATGTTCTTTCCTATGCCCGTGTTTGGGGGAAAGGAACAAAGTCTTAAGAGTGGAGCCCGTGTCTGGCACCCATAGAAGATTGGTTATGTCATGGTTAACATGCATAACTGGATAGATATCCATGTTTCTTTATTAGGATATTATTAATTATATTTTCAGGAATTATTGATGTTCTTCTGAGAATATTTGATTTAAGAGATATTATATATATGAGAAATGATTTTCTTGTTGGAGTAGGAACTTAGAGATGTTTTCTTATTAATTTATGAATACAAAGATATATTTTCAATGGGATTATATATACGAATATTAAATGATTTATGATTATTGCATGCATGATATTATATGTATATTTCTTGGTTGTCCCATATGGGTGATGGGTAAGAACTCACTCACTGAGTCCGATGACTCACCCCTCTCCCTTCCTCTCATAGTTGCAAGTACAGGTACGGTCTCCGTCCAGCCTTATAGACTCAGCATGTTCCAGTGGTAAGCCTTATTTGAAGTGAGGCTTAGATTAGAATTATGTCAGTAGTAGAGGTGCTCCAGTAGGTGTGCAGGCAGGATCTCGACCATGCATTTAGTTTTAGAGTTTGTATAAAATTTCAGTACTTGAGATAGTTAGGTACATATTTTCAGTTTGCAAGCATAGATTTGAAATGGTAAAGTTGATTTGAGTTTATGTAAAAAGGCCATAGATGTACTTATGGTTTAGTTTCCAAGTATTAAGTTGATCTTCAAATTTAAAATTTAGATCAAGTGATAAAACAGTTTATGTTTTCATAGTTTACATGTTTATTGGAAATGTCATAAAGCTTTCTATATTAAGTATTTCAGTCTTGAGAAATTGGATATCAGATTTTGAATAAATATTTGGAAACTACTTAGAGGAAATTATATTTTCAGAAAGTAAATTAAGTATAATATTATTATAAAGTATGCATTCATAGAAACACGTCACCTAGAAGGCTTACGTGGGGATGGGATTCCTCACGCGCCGGTCACGTTCCCAAGTCGGGTTGTGATAGCTTGGTTTCTTGTATATAATGATTTTCTCCAATCCGTTGAGCATGTATATGTTTAATTCATGATATAAATCTCGCTTTCATTGAGTTTCTATCTCTTCAAACAAGATAAATCATACTTGCAAATGTAAAGTGAAATCATTTTTGCTTCAAGAAAAGTGTTATGCCAATAGAATAACCTGTTTTACTGTTTCAAGAAAACTCTAGGAAAGTATTAGTCATTCTTCAAAATATTTTCTTTAAATTGGTTATGTTATCACTCAAAATATTTTGAAATAAAGCTTTCTAAAAGGTTCTAGAATTAACAAGTATAACCATCCATTGCCGACTTGGACAAACATCCTAAGAGATGTCAAAGAGATGTGACGGTAGGAGTGGAACATAATTCTATGATTTATTTGCTTTTGTTAAAATATGTTTATATTATGTATATGCTTATGATTACTTATATATTGTGAGTTTTGTGTATACAAAGGACGTCCTACATTCTACTAGAGCGCAAGCTTGCTATTAAGAGGGCTTAGAGGATAAGGTCCTCCAAGTGACTGCAAGTCATGTTCCATGATGTCTGTAAGGGCCATATGAATAGCTTGTGATTAAATGATGCCACCCTCACTGAGTTGCGGCACCACTGGGCATTTGACCCAGCCTTCAAGGATAGGTCCACAAAGGGGAAGACAAATTGAGCCTCACTAAAAGGCGGGTTGCTACATATAGGTGGGTCGAGCATGCAGGAAAAGACCCAAAATTGTCTGGTAAAACTTTATTCTTTCTACATTTAATATATTATTAAATGTTAATTTACTATTTGAATTGTAGTAAATAGTATGTTTTCAGGACTTTAATATATATATATATATGTACAGTAAAGGGACTTAAACTGCTCTTTGACCCAATGTGACCTATTTTGGGAGACCTACATCTAAAAGGATGAGTAGCGGGGGAGAGTGGAGATGTCTAGGTTGATCCTTGCTCTGAGACCACTTATGTAAGTTTGAATTCAAACTTCTTTCTACTTAATTTTTATTACTTTTTTCATTTATGTCATAATTATTACTTATAATGTGTTTTATCTTCTTTTTTTTGTAGCATGAGTTTATAGACTTCTAGGAGCAAGCATAGACCAATATGGCTAAGGCTGGGCCTAATGCTGATATCCTTCCTCCAAATGATGAGGATATTTTGGCCTAGGTGGTTGATAACTCTTACAAGGGTCGCATGTATGGGATGGGGTATTATTCTAATCGTATTCCCTATCCTCCACCACTAGGTCTATTACTAATGATGGTGCCCTAAGGGATTGGGTGCATGCCCTCAACTAGGAGCTGCAGCAGCAGGCACAACTTATCCTACAATAGCAAGAGTAGCAGGCACAGCTTCTTCAGCAGCTCCAAGAGCGGATAGTAGGGCGAGCATAGTGGAGCAGGAGCTTAGAGAGATCCAACAACTTAAGCTATCCATAGAGCAGCAACAACAAGAGAGGGCCAAGAAAGAAAAGAGTAAGTTTAAGAGGATCCAAAAGAAGATCACGATTGATAGATAAGCTTCTTTAGAAACATGCAGGCCTCAGGATCCTCTAGATCCGGCAAGAAAAAGCTCCCGCAAATGACACTCCCCTGCATTTTTGTGGGCTCCTCATCGTCTAATGGTGCGGACGACTCTGACGGGTTCGACGACAATGATGCCGATGACGCTGACGATGCTGACGGAGAGGACTTTAGCTAGTTTTTATCTAGTTTTTATTTCATTTTGGATATTTTTTACATTTATCACACTTTATATTTATTTTATTCTGATACTTTGTTTATTTATCTCATCACTTTGTTTATTTTATTATTTGATATTATTTTAATTGATAATTAAATTAAAAAATAAAAAATAAATAAGTTGCAAACAATTGCATAGCTTATATAGATGAGTGACACACGGCAATGCAACTGGTTGCTTAAAAAAGTTTAAAAACTATTACCAACGAGCTAACCTGTTGGAATTAAATTATTTTTTAAAATATAAATTTTATAAAAATATCCAACTATCGGTACAAAAAAAAACTGTTGGTAAAATTATTTTCTAATGACCTCATTGACGCTTTTAATGCAATTGTACTAACTCGTTTTCTTTTATAAACTCATTAGTAATATTCTGCAAACGGCCAAGAAACCGATAGACCATAACTGTTGGCAAAAATACAACTCGTTGAAAAACCTATCGGTAACACGGTAGATATCCCGTGCCATTCTTGTAGTGAATCTAATAAAAGTTATTTCTGCAAAAATCTATCTATCTATCTATCTATCTATTAGCTATCATGTATAACTAAATATACTACATTTAAATGTTGTGATAACTCTTAGCTACGATTAAAATAATTATTCTCATTAAAGTATCCTAAAAATTTTCACTCTCACATTATTCACTTTTACATTTAGAGTGTTCACATTGCTCACTTTATCAAAATTGTTCACATTCTTCGCTATCTCACACACGTTGTTTACTCTCTCTAACTGCCCTCCACTCTTCGATGAAATTGGATTTTTTTGGATTGCCAAATTTAGATATTGTATATGCCATCTTTTCAACAAATCATTCAATAGCCCAATTAATTTCGAAGTTAATAATAAGAAGCGATACATGTTACTATAAGAAACTTATTTTGATTATGAATAAACGAAAAAAAAAATGTCAATTTTAAAAAATAAGTAAAATTATGAGAAAATAATAAAAATATAAAAAAAAAATTCAAAATGAGCTTATGAAACCACGGGGACAAATAATAGTATATAAATAAAATAGAAACTATCATTAATACTTATGGTGCCTTTGGTTATGGGATAAAAATGAGGGGAAAGCTTTTATGGATGAGTTTCATATGTAAAATTATACATGAAATTCATTCATAGAAATTTATCTTATTTTTTTAACCCTTAAGCAAATAAAGATTTAGGTCGAACTCCACAATATTTAAGAGAGCTTCATCACTTCGGTAGACTAACTCTCGGCGGAATCCCTCCCGTTTAAGCCAAATGGTAAGCAATTCTGGTAATATTTTGAGATAAATTTCTGCCATCAATAAAATAACGATGAAAATCCTTAAGCTACGCGAAAAATATGTTTGGAGCTTGCTAATGGTACGTATGTCCTAACATCAAAGTTATGTATGCTCTTGTGCTGTGTGTGGATTTTCTTCTTCTTTTTTAATTAAGGAAACAAATTAAATTTTATCATTTTATTTTAGAACTAACTCACAAAAATCTTAACTCTTCCCTCTCCAATTTTAAGGGAAATAAAATTTTACTATTCCTCATGAGTTGCTATTTCTTTTCATTAGTTTTTAAGGTCCTAGATAAGAAAGGTTATTTCTCTTCCGGTTTTCATTTTTTTACCCCTTCATTTCCTACCATTCAAACAGAATATTAGGCTGCTATAAATATTAATGTCACAAATCGTAAGCGAAAATCAACTGAATAAAGAAGTTCATTCCTCCCGAAAAATAAATTAGATATTTTCCTGTATACATCAAGATTTTAGTTTTAACTTAGGATTTAATGAAAATAATTCATATACGATCTAATATACAATTTTTTTTTTTGTGAAAAATATGTCAACATCATACTCAAATAAAATTACAAGTATTGTTTGTAATTATTGGCAGGATTGGAAATGATGTTAAAATACGGGAGCTGCTGACAACTGGAGTCATGGGCGAGAGTTCCTTTGACAGTTTGTTGTTTTTTTCCATCAGCTTATATATTCCACCTTTAAAAAAGCAATGAAATTTGCTGAGATCTAGATTCTTGTGATGAGCTTCTCTCTCTCGGTAGTCACTGCACCTTTTACCATTTTTTCTTCCCTACAAGCTAGATTTGGGAACACATTCTTCTAGTTCGGGAGGGCTAAATCCCACTGCCCAATTACAAGTTTACAACCTTTTTGTTATTTCACTGTCACAGACACAAACTGTGACTAAAAACCTCAGCATCTCATTACAGCATGGAACCTTAGCTAGAATCCAACTAGCACCCACTTCCCATAAAGTATCCCCTTTCTTTCCCATTGTATGCTTTCTTTAAAATCAGTGTCTGCTCGGATAAAGAAAATCATGAGAAAACAAAAGAACACAGAAAACAACCACTCATCATTGAAAGAGAAGGGCACGAGAGAGAGAAAAAAAAAAGGCCATTTTCAACAGCTTGGAAAGCCACACAAGCTTTACTTTTACAGAAAATACAGACTTCCAATTCCTTGCGGTCACAAGTCACACCTTGCACATCACGTAGGTACACAGCATTTCTTTCTTCGTTATCCATCAGCCAGACTCTTAGGCCTCCTGTTTTCTCCACCTACATGCAAGAAGGCTAACTTCATGCGCAAAAGATTCCAAAACATCACTTACTAAACCCTACCGTTACCTTGACCATTCTGTGTAAACCTACCTATCACACAACCTTAAATCACCTAATTTTCATTTATACGCTAAGGCCCTTAATTAATTTAAACCAAAAACCAACTAGCAGAATTACATACTATGACGTGCGTAGAGACTATTTATACACTGAGGCCCTTAATTAATTAATTTTCATTTGCTCATTTTTTTACTATTATATGACAAAATTACATACTATGACATGTGTAGAGACTAGTTTAAAAACCTTTTATATATATATATATATATAGAAACTAAAATCAAAATAAGCAGTAACATGCATAGGGATCAAGACTATATTTTAACCAGTAGATTAAAACTTATGTAAGGGAATGAGAAGGAGTTCTCTCTCTCTCTCTCTCTCTTTCTGTGACTGCACGTCTAAGTCAAGCCATCAACTTTCTGTCAATGACCCGGCGCCGTTTGGATCTGTGACTAGAGTTGGAGCGTTCTAGCAAAGATTTCAACGAGTTCTGCAGGAACTGGATCGATTCAATGCTATGATCTCTCTCGGCAGCCACCATGAGAACGTTGTGGGTTCTTCCACCGAGTGTGGCCATTTGGGCCTTGATGGTTTTCAGGCGAAGGGACTTGAGGATTTCGATGAGGTCAGGGATGAGGTCGGAGCGGTCTTCGCAGCACAAAGAGGCCTTGAATATGAGCCTGCCGTTGTCACCGTCACCGCTGGTGGAGAGGACGGTGATCTCGTCGGCCTCGGAAGGAATGGTTTGGAATTCTTCAGTGAGCTCAGATGTTTGCTGCTTCAGCTCTTTCACTCTTTGGACCACTTTGGCAAGAAGTGAAGCCTTGTCTGTCTGAAACAAATTAAAGCAGTAATTAAAATGTTCACACGTGTAAAAAAGTTTAGTGACTTTACCAATCTCAATTTTGGGCATTAGATAAACGTGAATATGGAAGAATAGGGACAAAGAAAAGAGACAATTTACCTTTAATTTTTTTTCTCTGAGCTGTTAATTTCATGTACAAATTGGCTCATTTCATTTATTCAACCCAAATTTAACCAAAAAAAATAAAAGAAAAGGGAAAGGGAAAGGGAAAGATCAATTCAATGAATATGCCGTGGTAGCTAAGCTCTAGTCAATCGATTCACATATTTTGCTTTCTGGGTCAAAAAGTACGTAACCTTTGAGAACAAAGAAAGGAAGAACATATATGTTGCCCTCTCCCTCTTTTCTTGTAGCCAAACAGTTAGAGAGAGAGAGCTGCCTATCATGTGCAAAAGACAATAACCATGAACAAAATAATTATGCAATTATCATATCAATTAAAATATTAATTAATAATATGATCGATCGATCATGTGAATGAAGCGATGAAATGAAACAATTTATAATTATATGCGAGTACTGAGTAATATATATATATACCTTAGAGTTGCAAGGAAGAAGAGTGCGAAGCTTGTTGAGGTGGGAGTTGATTCGCTCCCTCCTCCTCTTCTCAGCCTCCTTGTGATTCTTCAAAGCAGCAAGGGTTCTATCTTGATGTGTTGGTGCATCTACTACTTCAGATGCTTCCAAGGGGTAATAAGAAGAGGAGCTGCAGAAGCTGTGCTGCATCGATGTTGCAGCTGCAGCTGCTGGTAGCGCGCACGGTGCAGAGTTGAAGAAGCATCCGTTGCTACTTGCAAGGAATTGAAAGAGCTCAGAGTTCTCCATCTCAGTCATCTGTGGCTGCTTGCTTTGTGGACTAAAGATATATATATATATATATTGCTAGGTTGCTAAGGAGTTTGGGATGGCTTCAGTCTTTGTGTGGTCTTTGAAATTTGATACTTATGATTGCGCTTTTTGACTGACCCCAATGGGTTCCCACTGTGCAGTGTGTGGAAGGAAATCAAAGCCTTGGACTTGAAAACCTGACTTTCGGTGCTTATTCCTTTTCTTTTTATTTTTTTATTTGTTTCTGAACAATTATATATGGGAATAATAATTATTTTGTGGATAAAATTTTCGTTGATTATATATATCATATATCAATTACCTTGCCGAGTAACGTTATATTAATAATAAAATATTCAATAAATATGTTTTATATATCATATTATCATTAGAATGATGAGTGGTTCACACTCATTACATCTAATAGTACTAATATTTATGGTATATATTTATTGTATAAATTTATTATTTTGATAGTATTACTCTAACTTATCTCCCTCTGCTTCCCCCAACTCCTTTCATGGGTTTACACGTGTGTCAAAAGTGCTAGATGTAATCAAAGTATCTATAAAATATGACTACAACAGGAATTAATTTAATAAATAAAAATTTACTTTAATCCCTCTAATATTTGACTTTAGTTTTATGTTAGACTAAAGTACACATGAATTACTGTGGAAGGGCTAAAATAGAGTTCTTCTTTGATAAAATTTTTAAATTAATCCCTAATCATATTATCTATAGACACATTAGTTCTTAATGAAAAATAAATTAGTTCTCAAGTTGATTACACTTTTTGGTCCTTTATTGCCGGCAACCTATATATTAATGGGTAAATAACTACTCTCACCTCCTTAGTATCACATCTCCTTTATCTCCATTCTCACTCTCGACCCTCGTCACTCTTCCCATATTTTCTATGTCATGAGAAGTTTGATTTCTTATTTAATCTAAAGAAATAGATTTATAAATTTTATTAATTTTTTCATTGCCCATGATGGTCTTTTACTAATGCAAATTGTTCCATGGGGTACCTAAGAGAGTGTTTTATGGTTGATCTGTACTCCGTGGATGGCTCCGGCACTGATCCCACTGCTCAGGATGGGAACCTGCAAGAACCCCGATGCTTAAGTTTGCAAGGACCCAATGAGGTTCTATTTTATTTTGGGTATTGGATTAGGGTAGCATAAAATTTTTGGGGGATTGTTGCCATATTTATAGCTCTTAGGTTGTACTAGATTTGGATATCTCTGGCAATGAATTGTCATTTTTCTAGAAGATCTTGTTCTTTTGTATTAGTATGGATGACCGTTAGTGAGTGAGCATCCTTCTAGAAGATTCCATGTTGACCTTGAAAATCCGTGCTCCTTTCGGGTTGACGGGTTCCAAACATCGTGATTTTTATCTCTAGCTCTTACACCATCGATCCTAAGGTCGAATACTAAGTCAAGCTCCCAATTTGGTGCTCAGGATATCCCTGTAACATGTGCCCCCAACTCGATAATCCACAATGCTAGTGGGATGCCAAGTTGAAAGCTTTTCTTGTTCCTCTTAATCAACTTTAGTGTCATATCTCTCACCTTCCTCGGAAAACCGCTTTCATTTTGAGGTTTACCTTTAATTTTTGAAATCAAGCTTTAAGTATAGCATTATTTCATTTGACATTACATCGCTTCATTTGGTGAGATGGTGACATGTGGCATCCTTTGGATGATTCCGAGATGCATTCGCATGTCCTTTTTGCATGTGAAAGTTCCCTCTTGCCCCTAAATGGCATGGCAAAAAAATGCGACTACCCCTAGCTAACTATTGATCTTCTCATTTCCTTTTTCCTATAAATACTGTTTTGCTGCTTTTTCTTCTCTTTTCGCATTCCCTCTACTTATTACTTATCCATCCTTCTTCAAAGGCCTTCTTTGTTTGTTGATTTTTGCTAGTTCTTCTTGTAACACCCCGATTTTTCTGTCTGAGGGAAATGACCAAAATGTCCCTGAGGTCATTTCTTGATCTGAATTTGAGGGTAACCAACTCAGTCATCCTTGAAGGGTCAACTCAATGTTTGAAGGGGATTCAATGGCCTTTGAATGTTTCCGGGAGCGAAAACCTCGTTTTTCGCAGTTTCGGGTCAAAATGACCAAAATACCCCTATAGCATTTTTACGCGGGTAGAAGTGCCGTTTGAGTCCGAAACTTTCCCCAGAGGTTTAAAATCATGTTTTCATGTGTCTAGAGGTCTCTGTTCAAGTCTCGGTGGTCCCGGGCAGTTTTGTGCAAAATTACGATTTTGCCCCTAGAATAGTATTTTTACGCCTAATGACGTAATTAAGCTAACCTAAGCAATATTAGGCTCTAATCGAAGGTTAATTAATTTTCCTAATTAATCTAGAGTCAAAATAATTTATTTTAATTAGAACCTAAAATTGCTTAGATTAAACTTAAATTCCTTTTTAGAATTCAAGATTTCTAGTCTTGGAATCTTGAATAGTGTTTTCTCTCTCCAATTCCCTAAATTAAGGAATTGTGTCTAGAGTTGTTTAGACTCTAATTTGAGGATCTAACTCACTAATGGTGCAAGATCACTCCTTAATCATGTCTAGACCACCTTAATTACCCATTTTCCTTACCTAAATATTTTCTTACAACTTCCTAACCTTAAGCATAATCAAAGATACACATAAACACAACTCTAAACCACAATTAAAATGCAAGAAATCCTCCCCCATGGCTGATTCAACTTTGGCCAGCACCCCCCCATTTGACCACATGTTGATTTGTTTTCTCACTCAAAGAACCATGCTTGGCCCATGCTTGCACCATACTTGAACCCATGCTTGACCATGCTTCCACCATACTTTGAACCATGCCTTGTAAGAGATATTTTCTCTCCCATTTCTACACCCAAATGGCCGAAGCCTTCATCAGCCACCACACTCTCCATTTGTTTCATTTCTCTATAAATAGGATGCCTTGAGGAGCTTGCACCACTTTTAGATCATTTGCAAAGTTTAGTTCTTTCCAAAGCTTTTCTTTTTCTCTCAAAGCTCTTGTGTTCTTCAAGTTCTTGGAGCTCTCCATCTTCTTCATCTTCTTCTTCCATCTTCAAGATCATCACACCAAGTAGGGGTTTTCTTTCAAGTATTTCTTTCTTGATAGTTCTTGTTCTAAGCTTTATGTTCATAGTTTCTCTTGATTCTTTTTGGAACTTCTTTTCTTCTCCTTTTTCTTTCTCATTTTCGGCCATGGGCCTTGAAGTTCAAAGAAATGAGAGCTTGATGATGAGAGTTTCATGATAATATTCATCACTTGAAACAAACTCTAGAGCTTGATCTTTGTTCTTGAGTAAAAATGTTTCTAGTTCTTCCTTTCTTGAACTCTTGAGAACTCTAACTTTGATGATGTTTCAAAATGATTCTAAGGACTCAATGATGAGGTCTCATGATGTTGGTGTTAATATATCATCAAGATCATGGACTCTAGAGTTTTAAAATGTTCCTTTTTCCTTCTTGAAATTTCGGCCATTTCCTTTTCTTTTACATGCTAAATGTTTTGATTTTCTAAAAATGTTATGTTGAGTTCTAAGGACTCAAGACTTTACTTTATCTTGGTTTGATGAGTTTGGATTGAGGTTTAAGTTCCTTTAAAGTCTTGTTAAGAGATCTAGAAAGATAAAATGAACTTGCATAATTTATTTTATGCTTGCATTCATATTTACATTCTTGCTATGCACCTTTACTTTCAAGTTATCATCTAAGAACATAAAGATTAAAATGGAACTTGCATCCTCACTTAATTTAATTCTCAAAGCCTTTCTATTTCGGCCTTAAAGTCGATTGTTGCTGGGCCTAGAGCACTAAAATAAAGAATTGAACTTGCATTATCACCTAATTAATTTCTCGAATGCCTTTCTATTTCGGCCTTAAAGTCGATTGTTGTTGGGCCAAGAGCACTAAAATAAAGAATTGAACCTTGCATATTTACTTTCAAGCTTGCACGTTTAAGTTTATGCCTTGCATATTTACTTTCAAGTTTGCACGTTTAAGTTTATGCCTTGCATATTTACCTTTCAAGTCTTGCATATTTATTTTAAATCATCACTTTATTTTGTAAGCAAGGTTAAAATGAAAAGCGTAGCACGTTTACTTTATGTCATCACCTAAGGACCTAGAGCTCAAAGACTTACCCATTTCATTTCCAGTGAAAGTTTAATGTGAATGCATTCTTTGAATGCATGTTTTCGGCCAAGTAGTGATGATGGACTTGCAATGAGTTTTCATCTAGCTACAAGGGCCAATAATCTATGTTCTAAGTTTTTCTTGAAGCTTTACAAATCTTTATAAGGTTATGTTATCATGAGTTATGATTTTATTCTCTTTTTAAAGATGAACTATATTTTGGTCACTGACCTAAGGCTTTTCTTAGCCTCTTGATGAATTAAAATGATTTGCAAAGAGTTCTAGAAATTCTAAATTGATTCCAAGAGAAACTAGTTAACTTATGTACCTAGAAATGTCAATTTAATTCTCTTATTGAAGCTAGATATTTTCGGTTCTGTCATGATGAACTTGCTGCTATTTGGTGATGTTTTGATGTGTTAGAATGTGTGAAAATATCATATGATGAAGTAGGAACGATTCTATGCATGATAAGTAAGAAACTAGCTTCATAAAAATACCATAAAGATAGAATTTAATATAGTTTTGACCCATTTGTTTTTGGAACTTATCCAAACTATTTTAATGGGAACACAATCAGATTAGGAATGTTTAGACATGAAAAACTTGGTAACATTTGGATTATAATTGAATTCTAGCACCTATAGGGAAACTAGTAACTAGAAAACCGTAAAAATGCAAGTTTAGAACTCTTAGAACATTTAGTTTTCTGGATTCTGTCCAGCAATGTTACAACATGATAAATTTGATTTATAATTAGTTCTTAAGCATAGGAATGTCTCATAATTGATTTAGATTTAATTTATAGCGCCTTAGGTGAAGACGGAACCGAGAAAGGGTCTAAAACGTAAGTTCTAAAACCCCATAATCACAAGTTAGGAATTCTGCCCTATGCTTTTCAGATTTGAGTATGAACATGAGGATTAAGAATGATGATTGATTATGAGCCCTTAGGTGCATAAAATATGAGCGACGGATGTTAGAGAACTATATCTCAAGATTAAGACCCGTAAGGGTCAAAGCATAAGCTACCATAAGGGTAAGCGTTTGAATGTTCTATGATGATACATGTGTTATGTGAAGGATGATAATGTTATTCATATGAGGAATTCATGAGGATATATGTTTATGTGGCATAAAGCAAATTTGGAAGGGATTCGGCATAATGCCATTGTGCCACCGAATTTCCGACAAATTTGGGGACTTAAAGAGATTTTGAAAATTAAGGTACTAAGATGGGTTCTAGGATGGCACCGGTTCGGCCGAGCACCTCCATAAAACTCATGTGACATCGGTTCCAATTTATACTCTTAGGTGACACCGGTTTGGCCGAGCACCCCTAAGAGAATTGCCCCCTAACCCGTACTCAGATAGTCGGGATTTATGATTTATGATACGCTTATCGTTAAGTGGTAAGTAAGAACTAGTGATGACTAGTTAAGGAATGAGCTTATAACCTAGATGTGTGACACGTTCTGGGTGACACCGATTCGGCCAAGCACCCCCAGTTCAATTGTCTTTTAGGGTGGCCCATGAGGAAGAGAAGTTTTATGATTATGATTATGTCACTAAGTTTGTCCCATATGAATGTTTCTATTGCCACTTTATGCCACTAAGTAAGATGATGCTTGATGTTATGATTTATGTATGTGCATTAGGTAGCGCCATGCATACATTCTCTATTATATTGCATTCATGACATTAAGATCATCCTAAAATGAATGGACCTTGGCTAAAGTATACTTTAAAGTTTAAAATGAACTTGATGCATGCTCACTTACTTTTACGAAAATAAACCCAAGGTTCCTGAGGATGTAGATGATGACACCTAGGTAGTAGGAGGCCCTACTGAGATTCTTTAGTAAGATTCTCACTCCCTCTATCTCTTCTTTCCATCACGTCTTCAGATGGCGACGTTCGTGGTGTTCGTGGACACGCCGACATAGGAGGTGCACCATGACCCGGACCACGGGTCATTCCATTTTGAAAGTCACTGCACGGTTAGAGTATTCATGTTCATGGGTCGACCCTTCACTCCCCTTGTACATTCCCATCGGTTTTCCCCCATCTCACCTTTTGGCGATGACCTGGTGTTCGAGCGCGCACGTCCCCGAGAGGAGAGGCTTCGCCGTACTCCACCGTCCGCGTCCGCCGTTCGAGACTACCTCTAGTATGTGCCCCGTTGCCCGTCGTCTTTTTTAGAGACGGATCCTTCCGAGGATTCGGCAACCCAGGTACCCTCTGAGGGATCTTCCCCCACCATACCCATGGACCTTGGGGAGGGTAGCGAGCCCACCGTGACTCAGCCGAGGCTTGCATGACGACCGGAGATGAGGCCACGCCGTGGAGGTCACTCTCGAGCCCCGTTCCGCCTGTTCTCGCCGGAGGAGCTTGCTTAGTTTCCTGGTTATGTGCCACGCTCGAGGGATAGCCGCCAGTAGAAGGCTGTAGATGGCCCGGGTCAATACACACACCACATAGACGAGGATAAACCTTCTTTTGTTTAGAGGTTATCTCTTTAGTCGCACTTGGGTAGGGGAGTAGTCTATGTTTATATTCTGTTGTATTTCTTTCATGTATTCCTTTCCTTGTATCAAATTAAGTCCCACAGTTATAAGTAGGCAAATTATATATGATAATATTCAGTGTTTCTCATGATGTGCCTTTATGTGCCTTATGTTATGATGTTGTGAGACATTTGTTTTATTTTACATGGTTTATTGCTTATCACGTCACGCGGCTCTCACTTTGTATTTTTTTTAAAAAAATTTACCCGTATTTTCCGCTAAGTATTTCAAAGTAAAAATGAGAACTATGAAGTAACAGACTAATGGTTAACCTAAGTATGTTCTAGAGTATTAGGTTAAAAATTAGGATGTTATACTTCTTTTGTGATTTGTGAAGATTTTCTAGTATCTCTATGATTTTAAGGTCTGTTCTTCTTGCTTTTTTTTTCTCTTTGGTTTTCATTCATGGCTCTCTTCTTCTTTTTCTTTCTTGCATTGGTGGGCTTCTCAGCCCTTGTCTTTTGGCATGCATCTCCACTGTCTTGCGGTGGTGCTTCCATTGGCATACAGTAGAGAGGCCATATGCTCCTCTAGATGATGGGAATAGTATAGGCTATGTTTGTTTGTTTCTTGGGTTCTTAGGCATTTTCTTCTCTTATTTTTGGGCTTTTCCCTTGAATGTTTATCTTAGAACTTTCGTGATAGTGATTCCTTGTAAACCTCGAATGCCCAAGACGAAGAACATATGATCTCAAAGTCTATTGATTCGATGTCAGTGGAATACTAGTCCTAAGAAGTGGTGGGGACCTGATTCGAGGTTACACAGTGTTTGTTGGCTCCTTACAAGGAGCATCCCCCTTTTTCTATTCCCCAGGCTGTGCGGATTACCAGTTCATGATTCCTATCAAGGATGGTTGTATTTGTGACCAACTCACCCCCGCGGAGCCGTACTACCTGTGGGTTAATGACACTATCTTTTCTTAATTAAAGATCAATTTTCCTTTTACTGACTTCGAGGGAGAATGCTTTAAGAAGTAAATATGGCCCCTTCTCAACTCCATCCAAATAGTTAGGCCATGATTTGAAGTTTTGAGTTAGTCTATGAGCTTCTAATCATCCCCCTCTCCCTCTGAGTATTCTTTTACCTATTTTTTCTTACATATCCTCAAAGAAAGGAGAAAAAGACAGGGTCGCTTTCCATGAGGGCTATGGGGGGTCAGAAAGTTTTCAACATCTATGAGGAGTTGTATCACGACTTCAAGCCATATTTCTTCTAAATTGAGGTTGCTGTTGGTTCTCATCCCTTCTTCCTAAACTCTGAGGGGAATCCTGATTTCCCTTTATACTGGCAAAAGAGATCCTTTTCTCCTTATATCCAAGCTCAAAATCTCATCGAGGATAAATATCATATTGTTGAGTTTTTTACGGATACTTAGGGGAGGTATCCTAATTTCCTAAAAATCAAGCAAGTGATTGACTTTCTTGATGAAATGCCATGTCTTTTGTAGGTTGTATTTTTATCTTGGCTTGTTCTTGTTTGCCTTCACTTTATTTGATCTTACTAACTCATTTTTCATTGTTTTCTTGTTGCAGTGACAGCATTTAAGAAGAACATGTCCCTTCTCTATTCTTTAAGCAAGGAGCCTGCAACCTCGATGCTTTCCATCAAGGTAGTCATGAACTTGGAGAAGCCTTCCAAGGTTTTGGACCTCGAACTAACAGCTACTCTGTCCTCCTTGCAATCCAGGGCTGATAGAGCCGCTAAGAAAAAGTGCAAGATAGCTGATGTCACACCTCCTCCTACCTCAGATCCCATGAGGTTTGTTTGTGATGCCTTAGGTCCACATGTCCCTAAACAAGTCTTGTACGGCCTTAGGGTCTGCTGGGACCCATCTGTGTTATGGGGAGGCTTCTGTTACATGAAAGAACAACAAAAATGCAGAATATGCATTTATGAGACTACTATAGCGAACAGGAACTATTATAGCAGTGGTGGCCAAGGAAGGGACTGCTATAGCGGTTATAGATCGCTATAGTGGTCAAGTTGTTTGTCCAATGGTGTTGCAGGCTCTAGAGACAACAATAGTGCCCTTAATATCATAACAAGTCTAGAACGACGTAATTTTGTTAAGTAACCTTCCTACCCTATATAAACCTTCCCCCAATGCATTTTCAACCCAAAATTCAAGCCTTAAAATTTCCTAATCTCACTTTCACACTTTAACTCTCATATTTTCTCAATCCTACCTCTTCTAAGATTTAAGGAAAGGATTATTCATGGCTGATGCTTTCTTTCCTATCCTTTCCTTATGTTTATTAGTTAGGGTGTTTATGTTCTTAGTTGTTGCCAAGTTTAGGTACTCCCCCAATGTCTTTAGAGCTACCCTAGTATGATTATGGCATGCTCATGAGTTATTTGTGATTCTATGGCAGTTGTGGGTGCCATTCCTAGCTCCCAAGGTCAAGTTAGTGGTGATACCTCTCACCTAGCTTTTCAAGGTGAATGGGTTGAACTCATGGCCTTATTTTCTTCATTATGGTTATGTTTGTAGCATTATGATTGCTAAACATGAATTTAGAAGTGAAAATATGCTATGAATATGATTTTGCAAAATATGTCAAGTTTAGAAGCATTATGAACCTAGGAGTGAATAATGAAAAATATGTTTAAGAAAACCATCGGGACCATGTTTGAATTGTTGTATGTCGTAAAAATATTTTATATGCTCATGACAGGATTTATTAGAAAATATATGATTTAACAAGTTTACCAAAGTTGAAAAATACTTTTTTATAGATTATGATATTACCATGTTATGACTTGGGATTTCAGATTTTGCTTTTAGAATATCAAGTTATATTTCAAAAATGTTGAACAGAGTATGGTTTATCTTTATGAACACAGATGTTATTATGATTTTAGATATGAATCATGCTATCTTGAAATGCAATTTTAGAATTTCAGACTTGTTGTAGCTGGAGATGTGCACGAGAAGGGGGGTTAAATCGTGCATTTGATCATTTTTTATTTTCTGAAGCTTCTGAAAAAGATTACTATCAAGTATAAAACTTGAAGTGCAATGGAAATATAATTAATGGATTTAGAAAGTTACTTTCTGAACCTTATTAGTTAAGACACTCAGTATAGTATAAAAAGAGCAGGATAAAAATAAAACTGATGATAATATAACAAAGCAATAAAAGAAAATAAAAGAGATTAGAGTAAGAGAGAAAGGACACAAAGGTTTTTATATTGGTTCGGCCAACATGCCTACATCTAGTACTTAATAATTGTTAAGGTTCCACTATAATAACAACTTTGTCAACCTGTGAAAGTGAATTGTCTTTTCATTAGCTTTCCCAAGCTAGCATGCAAGGATTTCAGAGATCACTTCTAACCAAGGATTTTGCGTAGTTCTGTACTAGCTTCTCCAAGCTAACATGAGTAGTCTTGACTCTGGCCTTTCCAAGCTGCAAGTAGTCTTGACACTAGCCTCTCCAAGCCTAACTGAGTAATCTTAACACTGGCTTCTCCAAACCCAACCGTGACTGACAGGCAACTCCTTCAACACGTTCCAAGTAGTTTGTTCCTGGCCTCTCCAAGCCGTAAGTAGTTTTTCTCCAGCTTTTCCAAGCTGCAAGTAGTCTTTGACTAGCCTCTCTAAGCTAAACCGTGATAAGCAAGAACATCTTACTATCGCGTTGCAAGCAGTTTTACCTTAGCCTCTCCAAGCTATGTTTCACTCTAATCATTAATGGATACAAAGGTTAAGTGTTTGGGTTGCCACTCAAACTAACCTACACTCAAGTTTCCTTAAAGATGATACATTTTAAAAGATCCTGGGAGAACTTGAATGACTTCCTTCTTCTACTTTTTTCAAAAGAAGAATATAAGTCTAACTACGAATATAGAAGGAAGATTTTCTTTACACTTCAAGGATAAAACTGATTACATGATAAGGATTGAATATTCCAGGAAGTGGGATGAGATTTTTGCAAAGTTTTCTCTCTTGAATCTTCAAATCTTTCTCAGCATTTTTCAAATTTAGCATCTCTTTATATAATGGTCTTTCTTTGTGACCGTTGCCATAGATCAGTTCTTCAAGTGACACGTGTTGATCATCAGTTGTCTCTTGAAAGAAACAACTGGAAGACAGGTTGACAGAACTGTCACACTAGTCGTAGAAGTCGTTGTAAATGTGAGCTTTCTGATCTCCCATTAGAAACTACTTTTGTACTTTCTTAGCGAGCTTTCTGAACTTTTCCTTCATGAAGCTAAGGTCATTGATTAAAAAGGCAGAATAGATGACTTACTAGTTTAAAACTAGGTTTGACTTGATAATTTGAAATTCAAATTTCAAATTTCCTTCCTTTTCTTGTAGCATTCTTTGCTCCACTCACAAGTGAGCTTTCTGATGTACATAATTAGCCCTTGAAGAGTTATTTCGCTTCCAGATCTTTAATCAAATCTTCTTGATGATGATTTCTTTGTGATTGTGATGATTGGAGATTAAGTAACATGTTGCATATGGACATATTCTGATATGTTCATCCTTAGAGCACTTTCTGATGTCTCTGCTACTTTCTGAAGTCTTTTTCCTTAGTTTCTTAGCTCTTGACTTGATTTCCTATAGTCCTTAAGTATTTACACGTTCTTTGCACGAGATAATGATCACTTCGTTTTATGCTTAATCTCTTTACACGAGATAAACATGCTTGTACATGTGTAGTGGAATTGTTCTCGATTCAAGTCCGTTTCTATGCTTTGTTCTGTAAGTATGTATACGTGCTTTGCTTGAAATAACATTCACTTTCTATTTGGCTCAATCTCTTCCCATAAGATAAATTATGCTTGCACATGCAAAGTGAAATATTGTTCTTGCTTTAAGTCTGTAACATACTAGCCGGATTTGACTTGTTATACTTTGTCAAGAAACTCAATAGAAACATCAGTCATTCTTCAAAGTATTTTCTTTGAATTAGTTTTGTTGTCATTCAAAACTCATGAGCGCAAGGGTTCTAGAGCTAACACTTATGTGATTGAAAAAATTAGACTAAGTTTGATTTTTAACAAATGTTAGATACATATTCTGTGGGTTTCTAATTTGCTATGTCTTCAAGCTGGTGATCCCTTAGATATGATTTCATAACCACAATTATGTTATAATTAGATTGTTAGAATTATGTGAGTTTAGAGCTTTAAGAGTTTTAAGAGTTTTAAGAGTTTCTAGACTTATTTGATTTATGAATAGACTAGTTTGGGTGATAACTATAGAGAAATAGACAATGAGTTAACAGCTATAAGATTGTTAGCCTTTGTGCCAAGTTATCTATCAGAGGACAATCTTGCCTCTTCAGAGTATTTAGAGAATGGGACCTAATTAGATGTTCATCTTATGGGACCTTGGTAGGTGCCCTTTTAGTGTTCAGAGAATTAGAGTAACTATTACTATTTTATATAGATTTATCATGTTCAAAGATTCCTATTTCCCTAGTATTTACTGCACTATGTGTTCAAAAATGTTTTCCTTATGTATTCATATATGTAGATATTAAAATGATTTTGCCTGATGCATGTATAACATATATGCATATGTATATCTTGTTGGTTGCTCTATGTGGGTAGTGGGTGAAAATCCACTCACTAAGTCCGATGACTCACCCCTCTCACTTCCTCCTTAGTCACTGTTTCACTAGACGCAGCTGTTTCAGTGGTGAGCTTTATTTTGCAGTGAGGCCTAGTCTAGGATTATGTTAGATTAAATTGCTCCAGTAGTTGTGTAGGCAAGATCTGAACCATGTATTTCATTTTAAGATTAGGTATTTATTTTCATAATTTATCCCTTTATGTTTTCAGAATTTAAGTAGGAGTTTGAAATATAGATTGTGATTAAAATTTATGTAATAAGCTAGATATGTATTCACGATTCAATTTTCAAGTATCACAACGATTTTTAGATTATGACTAAGATCATGGAATGAAACAATTTATGTGTTTATGAACTGATGTAGCACATGGTGAATTTAATTAAGATAGATTCACGATCATGTACATTAAAATGATTCAGTTTTATAAATTCGAATATTATGCTTTTAAAAAAAAGGAATTTATAATGATTTAGATGAAACTATGTTTTCAGTAAGAAAATTATGAAAATTCATGCATTTAGAATTCACTTTATCTGAAAGGCTTATACTAGGGCCCAATTCCTCATTTACCGATTACACTCCTAAGTTGAGTCATGACAAAGTGATAGCAGAGTCATAGGTTTCCCTACATGGTACTAGAGCAAGTGTCCACAAATGGCATGACATTTGTATGAATGGAACCACGACCATTTGCATTAGCATAATGTTATTTGACGGTTTTAGGAAGAGTCAGTCATGTCTAGGTTCACTATGATGCCATTCTTATCTATAACAGCCCAGACTTCTAGCGATGGAGATATTGTCCACTTTAGGGCCTAACAAGGCGCCCTTCACGGATTTCCTCTTCCCTCATCTCAAGGGGAAAATGCATCCCATATCAGTCGGGGAGGGGAACAAAGCATGCCTTATAAGGGTGTGGACAACCCCCTTGTAGACCCGTTTTCCCTTTGAGATGAGGGAAGAGCATGCAAATCTGTGAGGAGCGCCCAGTTAAGCCCCAACGCGAACAATATCTCCATCACTGGAGGTCTGGGCTAGTATAGATATGCCAACAAGGATGTTAGGCTCCCACGAGGGGGTGGAGCAAGTTCTACATCAGTTGGGGAGAGGAATAAAGCATGCCTTATAAGGGTGTGGATACCTTCCCCATATAGACATGTTTTCCCCTTGAGATAGGGAAAAGCAAATCCATGAGGGGCCCCCAATTAGGGCCTAAAATGGACAATATCTCCATTGCCGAAGATCTGGGCTATTATACATTCTTTTGAACTCTTGATCAGGTCTCATACCCTTTTCCCCTTTCTCTCAGGTGATCCATGCCACCCGTTAATCATCATCACCATAGCAACGCCACACTAGTCAGTACCAGTTGCATATGGATGCCTTGAGTGGGCTATTCTGAATCTCGTATAGTAGTTAGCGAGCACATTAGAGCTGGAGTGCATCAGCAAGAAGGCATAGGTCACAACTTGGCACCATCGGTCAAGGCCACCCCCCTTAGTGCCCTCTCTAATATGTCTTAGCGTCACCTAACCTTATAGTCAAGATAGTAGCCCGTTAGAGTAGCAGAGTTCAGTGTGGGCCGATTGGTCGTACCCAGTCTATCAGATGTGCAAAAAATACCATGAAGGCCAGTGCCTTTGGGGCACATTGACATGCTACAGATGCTGTCAAAAGGGCATAAGAAGAATGATTGCCTAATACTTCAGGGAATTACAAGTCTGAGGCCAAAGCAACATGACGCTTGGGCACAACCCTTTCACTTTATAGTGAAGAATGGTGCATCCACCCTAACTGATAAGGGTTCACATGTGAGTGACTTGGCGTTAATAGGTAGAATCATGATGGAAACATGACTCACACATGTAGGCATCTTGTAGAGTTGATGGTTGGTTTTTGATATGTTAAATTATTTTAAGTAATCCTTGACACCATGAATCTCATGCATGTCATGTTTCTCAAGATGCATTGTACATGTTTTATGTTTGGAATTGTACTTTTGCATGATAAGAGTATCAGTATGCATGTGGAATATGGATATTACATGATATAAATTGCTAGGCAAGTTTAGCATCAGTTGGAAATTGTTGCACATGTAGATTGTATCAACATTGCTTTTAGTTGCCCGGTGCCTTCTTTGCTTCCAATACGCATAATGAGAATGCGTCAGAAAACATATATGTTTTTCTTGCTTAGTGATGATTGGCATGAATAAGTTACAGTTATCTTTTATTAGAGTGTAAATAATTGATTCCGTAGTGACGACTGCAATACCCCGATTTTTCTGTCTGAGTAAAAATGACCAAAATGTCCCTGAGGTTATTTTTCACCCAAAATTTGAGGATAGCCAGCCCAGCAGTTCTCGAAGGGTCAAATCAATGTTTGAAGGGGATTAGATGATCCTTGAATGATTTCAGAAACGAAAAACTTGTTTTTTGCAGTTTCGGGTCAAAATGACCAAAATACCCCTATAGCGTTTTTACGCAAGTAAAGGTATCGTTCGAGTCCAAAACTTTCCCCAAAGGTTTAAAAAGATGTTTTCATGTGTTTAAAAGTATTTGTTTAAGTCCCGGTGGTCCCGGACAATTTTTGTGCAAAATTACGATTTTACCCTTATGTAGTGCATTTTGGACCTAATGATATGATAAGCAAAACCTAAACAATATTAGGCTCTAATTAAAGATTAGTAAATTCTAATCACTAATTTAGAGTCAAAATAATTAATTGAGGTTAATTGGAACCTAAGATTGCTTAGAGAAACTCAAAGCTCTTTTCTAGTTTTAATTCTTTAAGAAAGGAATCTAGAAATAGTATTTTCTCTCTCCAATTCCCTAAATCAAGGAAACATGTTGGCATTGGATTCCAAGTTAATGAAGCTTGAATTCATTAATTTAGTAAAAACCACCTCGTAAATCTAGTCTTACAAGTCTCTAATTACATCCTTAGTCACCTAAACACTTTCTCACAAATTCCTAATCTTAAGCTAATCAAAGCTACACCTAAACACACATCCTAACCCACAATTAAGGAACAACTTGTTCCCTAAGTTCTTCTAGAAAGGCATGGCCATCCATACCTTACCATGCCTTGCACCATGCCTTGAGCCCATGCTTGAACCCATACTTGGCCATACCTTTGAATGACCACAACCATACCTTGAAGGAGGTATTTTCCTCTCTTTCCTCCTTAAAGTGGCACCACCTCCTCCTCCTCTCACTCTCCTCATGTTGAAAATCCTCTATAAAAGGAGAAGCCTCCCCAAAGAATCCCTTTGCTCATTTCTCTTACACCTCCAAAAGCTTTCTTTCTTTCAACTTCAAAGAGCTCTTCTCCTTCCTCTCCATTCTTCCAAGAGCAAGCTTCTTCTCTCAATCAAGAAAACCATATCCAAGGTAGGGATTCTATATTGAGTTTTCTTCCTCTGTTTGTTCTTTCTCTTTTTCGGTTTTGAGTTTCTTCCACTTGTTCTTGTTTTGTTAAATGTTTGAAAACCATGGCTTGATGGTGAGGATCTTTGATGTTGGTTGTAAGACCATCATTGGCTTGACCTCTAGAGCTCAAGGTTTCACTTCTAAGAGTTTTTCACAAATAAAGTTGATATGGGGTTTTTAAGAGTTAAGATGGGATCTTGAGCCTAGGCCTTGAATGATTAATAAATGGATTGCATTCATATTTACTTTTCAAGATCTTGCATTGCACGTTTACATATCACATTTATTTCCAAGCTATCACCTAAACTTAAAGATAAGAAGTGAACTTGTATTCCATATTTATGTTTCTTGTCTAGCACGTTTACTTTTCAAGTCATCACCTAAGAACTCAAAGATTAAAACAAGAGTTTGCATATCACCTAATTAATCTCAAAGCCTTTCTATTTCGGCCTTAAAGTCGATTATTACTGGGCCTAGAGCACTAAAATAAAGAAATGAACTTGTATTCCATATTTATATTTTTTCCTAGCACGTTTATATTTCAAGTTATTACATCTCATATCTATATTTGAGCTTTGCACATCATATTTACTTTTCCATTGCCATCACTTTATAATAACAAGATTAAAATAAGAATTGCATTTGCACGTTTAAATTTACGCCATCACCTAAATAATCCTAGAGCTCAAGACTTACTCCTCTTAACTCACAAATGAATTTCGGTCCCATGTGCTTTTACCCTTATAAATGGGTGTTTCCGTTTAAGGAGTTGGAGATTTTGAAAAAGGTCTTGTTGATGATGAATCTTGTTTTTGGTGATGTATAAAAGTCTTGAAAGATTGTAGGCCCCAAATAGATTAAATGTATGGTTGATTTTAAGAAAGATGATGGATTGATGTTAAAAGGTTTTTAGAATGAATGGGTAGTTTTAAGAATGTCAAAACTTGAGTTTTTCACCATTTTGGGTTGCTGGTAATCGATTACAAGGCTTATGTAATCGATTACCAGAGTTCCTTGCACACCAGGATATAAGTTTTTGGCCTGTGTAATTGATTACATGATGTTCTGGGAAACCTAGAACATGTTTCTGGACTCCAGTAATCGATTACCACTCCATGTAATTGATTACTCAGGAGTTCTTGAGACCTAGAATGCATTTTCAACTGAGGTAATCCATTACAAGGTTCATGTAATCGATTACCAGGGCCTCAAACTTCCCTGTTTTAGAAAATTGAGCCAAGTAATCGATTACAAGGCCCATGTAATTGATTACCAGTATCTAAAATGTGTAGATAAGTATTCCTTCCTTATGTGAATATGAATTGATGATCTTGCATGCCTATTCTCGGATTATGAATATGATGATTTACAGTTACATATGAAATGAATGTGAAAGCATGCTTGCATGATAAGCTGCATAGATGATTATCATTGATAGAAATGCATATATGAAGAGTTATGACATTTGTGAGTTATGTATTGCATCTTGTTATAATGTACTGAGGTTTAAGGTGACTTAAAGTATGAGAAAATGATCCTTTGGACTCATCAAACGATAGGTGATGAAAAGATGATTCTTGCTTAAGGTGATTTAAAATATGAGAAAATGATCCTTTGGACTCATCAAACTATATGTGATGAAAATGTGATTCTTGCCCCCTAGCCCGTACTTATCAAGTTGGGACTTCAACTTATCAAAAGGGAATAAGTTTATGGTAGTGACGACTAGTGAGGTATGAGCTCATGCCTAGAAGTACTCTCAAAAGGGAAGAGTAATAGGGTGGCCCCAAGGATGAAAAGAAATTAACTTAAAGTCACCTAAAGAAAGAGGGAATATCATTCATGAACCATGTTCTATGCACATCATGCTTGTTATGAAGTTAAATGTATGCTTTAGAGTTAATGTTGCATAAAGTATTGACATGCATATCATAAAGAAGTATGATGCATTCATTACAAGACTCATGATAAAATGAACGAGCCTCAGTCATGGATGTTTTAGAACTTAATAAATGAATCTTTGCATGCTCACTATTTCATAACCAAACCCGAGGTTCCTGAGGATGATGATGATGACACGTGTGTAAAAAGGGGAACCCTACTGAGATTCTTGTATAAGTTTCTCACCCTTTATCTTTCTTTTCCATCTTCGTCTTCAGACAAGGTTGACAACGACGTTCATGGATAGCCCTGAGGTGCCGATATGGAAGTAGCTTGAGGGTCGAGAATAGAGTGGCGCAGCAGAAGCGGGGACATAGTCTTAGCTTGTTTACACCATAGTTATGTGTGGTTTTTGAGTTGTTGCATGCTCAACCTTTACAGGAGGGCTCAATATGTTTAATGTGGTATTATTGTGGAATATTCCTATATCATTAATACTATTAATGTTGTTTGACTTTAATATTTGAAGTTATGTTACTTGACAATGTGCTGATGTTTTTGATTATGTTATTCTCTTTATGTTTACGCTTTACGTTAACGACCTTTTTCGATAAGCGAGGTCCACGTTTTGTTTATATTTTCAGAAAAAAAAATTCTACCCGTATTTTCCGCTAAGTACTTTAAAGAAAGGTTTTAAAGAATGAGACTAAAAGAGTAATAGACTAATAGTTAACCTAAATACGTTCTAGGAGTATTGGGTTAAAAATTAGGATGTTACAACGACTCGTAGCTTGAAAGATGAAGCAATAGAATTGCATTACTATATATGCATGTGTATTTCACGATTCGATTTAGGAACATGATCGGCATATAAGGAATCTTATTCCCACGTAAGCCTCATGGTCACTAAGTCACGCTATATGCATAATTTAAATAAAATCTCTGTTTTCAAATATAAAACAACTTGCATTTTTGAAGCATAATAAACATGTTTAATCCATATCATAAATCAAGTCTAAATCTGTAATTATAATACAAAATATATCTAGTTGCTCTGTGTAAAAGAACCATGAAAAATATATCACTTTAAATACATAATAAATCTGCATCATGGAAAACAAAATACAAAATCATATATGGTCCAGGACCCTGTCCACACAACACTGGAGGACTCTATAGAAAAACCAAAAGATACTTCACTTCAAAGTGAAGCTCACCAAACTAGAATCCCTACTATTGCCAGGGAGGAAGTTAAGAAGGACCCTTTACAACTGCTTATCTATAAGGGGAAAAAGGATATGGGTGAGTTTCATCTAAAACTTAGTGAATAGTTTCTTACTCCTAACTCCCACGTAGGATAACCAACAAAGTACATAATGATATAATAAGATGAAATATCCATAAAACCATTTTCATATTTACATACATGATAATCTGAAAATCAATAACCTCTGTAAATCATAAATGCTAGTAGTCTAATGGAGAAACAAAAATCTCTAGTTATGCGTATACATATATGGCATAACAATAATAATCTCTAGAATATGTCCAATCTTTATGGGTACCCATAAGGTCCCATTTGGACACTAACTAGGTTCCATCTCTGATTTCACTGATAAAGAGAAATTGTCCTCTAGTGGCACCTTGTACCAATGCTAATGACCTCTCATAGCTGTTAACTCACCATCTATTTCTCTATAGCTACCATTCAGTCTTAAAATCATGAAAACAGGGTAATCTTACTCAAAAAGTTCATAACTGTCTAAACTTATAGAAAAAGTCTCATAGTTATGTAACTCTTGGAAATATTGGAAATCATGTCATCTATATATATATATATATATATCAATATTCATAGTCTAGTTATTCATAAAATTATTTTAGCAACAAATGGTCCCATGAGTTTTCATAATACAATTTCACACTCACTTGAAAATTATAAGTTCATAAACTTGACAAAATCAACAATAATCTATATTCATTTTGAAATAGCCTCTAGGATTGAACCCACTTACTTGAAGAGGAGGAACATGTAACACCCCGATTTTCTGTCTAAGAGAAAAATGACTAAAATACCCCTGAGATCATTTTTACCTGGAATCCGAGGATAACCGGCCTGGCAGTCCTCGAAGGGTCAACTCAATGTTTGAAGGGGATTAGATGGCCCATGAGTGATTTCAGAAATGAAAATCTTGTTGTCTGCAGTTTCGGGTCAAAATGACCAAAATACCCCTATAGCGTTTTTACGTGGGTAAAGGTGCCGTTCGAGCCCGAAACTTTTCCCGAAGGGTTAAAAAAATGTTTTCATGTGTTTAAAAGTATCTGTTTAAGTCCCGGTGGTCTCAAGCAGTTTTTGTGTGAAATTACGATTTTGACCGTGGCATAGTGACATTTGAGCTTAATGATATAATTAAGCAAACCTAAGCAATATTAGGCTATAATCAAAGATTAATTAATTTCCATAATTAATTTAGAGTCAAAATAAGTTATTAAAATTAATTAGAACCTAAGGTTGCTTAGATTAAACTCAAAACCCCTTTTTCTTTTAAAAACTCAAGTTTCTAGGATATAGAATCTTGAATAATATTTTTATTATTCACTCTCCATACTCCAAAAAGCCTAGCTAGAATAGGATTTTGAACCCAATAATGAGCTAGAATGCCCACTAATCATGCCTTAACATAGCTTTGATTACCTATCCTTTCACTTACACACCTACTTAGAAGTTCCTAATCCTAAGCCTAATCAAAGCTACACCTAAACACACCTCTAAACCACAATTAAATGAAAGATCTTCCTCCCCCATTATAAGGTGGAAATGGTGCCACCACACCCTCCATTGTCCATCACATATTTGTTCACTCACACACTCAAAGAACCATGCCTACACTATGCCTAAACCTATGCGAAACCCATGTCTACAGATTACCATTGAAATGACATAACCAAGAGATATTTTCTCCCTCCTTTCCTCCCCTAAAATGGCGCCACTTTTCCCTCCCATTTTCACCTCTCATGTTTCATTTCTCTATAAATAGCATACTTGGATGAACTTGAACCACTTTTAGTTCATTTGCCAAGTTTGAGTTTTCAAGAGTTGTCTCAAGTTCTCTCATTTTCTTCAAAAGTTCTCTTCTTCTTCATCTTCTTCATCTCCACCAAAGAGCCACCCCTCACCACCTCAAACCACCACACAACCACCCTAGATCACCATTCAAACACATAAGCCACTAATCATGCCTTAA
The DNA here is from genome assembly GCA_031216125.1 of Dalbergia cochinchinensis. NCBI lineage: Eukaryota > Viridiplantae > Streptophyta > Magnoliopsida > Fabales > Fabaceae > Dalbergia > Dalbergia cochinchinensis. Next base: position 42,648,495 of record CM062375.1, read on the forward strand.
CGTAGCCTTGATTACCTATCCTTTCACTTACACACCTACTTAGAAGTTCCTAATCCTAAGCCTAATCAAAGCTACACCTAAACACACCTCTAAACCACAATTAAATGAAAGATCTTCCTCCCCCATTATAAGGTGGAAATGGTGCCACCTCACCCTCCATTGTCCATCACATATTTGTTCACTCACACACTTAAAGAACCATGCCTACACTATGCCTAAACCTATGCCGAAACCCATGTCTACACCTTACCATTGAAATGACATAACCAAGAGATATTTTCTCCCTCTTTTCCTCCCCTAAAATGGCGCCACTTTTCCCTCCCATTTTCACCTCTCATGTTTCATTTCTCTATAAATAGCATACTTGGATGATCTTGAACCACTTTTAGTTCATTTGCCAAGTTTGAGTTTTCAAGAGTTGTCTCAAGTTCTCTCATTTTCTTCAAAAGTTCTCTTCTTCTTCATCTTCTTCATCTCCACCAAAGAGCCACCCCTCACCACCTCAAACCACCACACAACCACCCTAGATCACCATTCAAACACATAAGCCACTAATCATGCCTTAACGTAGCCTTGATTACCTATCCTTTCACTTACACACCTACTTAGAAGTTCCTAATCCTAAGCCTAATCAAAGCTACACCTAAACACACCTCTAAACCACAATTAAATGAAAGATCTTCCTCCCCCATTATAAGGTGGAAATGGTGCCACCTCACCCTCCATTGTCCATCACATATTTGTTCACTCACACACTCAAAGAACCATGCCTACACTATGCCTAAACCCATGTCTACACCTTACCATTGAAATGACATAACCAAGAGATATTTTCTCCCTCTTTTCCTCCCCTAAAATGGCGCCACTTTTCCATCCCATTTTCATCTCTCATGTTTCATTTCTCTATAAATAGCATACTTGGATGAACTTGAACCACTTTTAGTTCATTTGCCAAGTTTGAGTTTTCAAGAGTTGTCTCAAGTTCTCTCATTTTCTTCAAAAGTTCTCTTCTTCTTCATCTCCACCAAAGAGCCACCCCTCACCACCTCAAACCACCACACAACCACCCTAGATCACCATTCAAACACATAAGCCACTAATCATGCCTTAACGTAGCCTTGATTACCTATCCTTTCACTTACACACCTACTTAGAAGTTCCTAATCCTAAGCCTAATCAAAGCTACACCTAAACACACCTCAAAACCACAATTAAATGAAAGATCTTCCTCCCCCATTATAAGGTGGAAATGGTGCCACCTCACCCTCCATTGTCCATCACATATTTGTTCACTCACACACTTAAAGAACCATGCCTACACTATGCCTAAACCTATGCCGAAACCCATGTCTACACCTTACCATTGAAATGACATAACCAATAGATATTTTCTCCCTCTTTTCCTCCCCTAAAATGGCGCCACTTTTCCATCCCATTTTCATCTCTCATGTTTCATTTCTCTATAAATAGCATACTTGGATGAACTTGAACCACTTTTAGTTCATTTGCCAAGTTTGAGTTTTCAAGAGTTGTCTCAACTTCTCTTATTTTCTTCAAAAGTTCTCTTCTTCTTCATCTTCTTCATCTCCACCAAAGAGCCACCCCTCACCACCTCAAACCACCACACAACCACCCTAGATCACCATTCAAACACATAAGCCACTAATCATGCCTTAACGTAGCCTTGATTACCTATCATTTCACTTACACACCTACTTAGAAGTTCCTAATCCTAAGCCTAATCAAAGCTACACCTAAACACACCTCTAAACCACAATTAAATGAAAGATCTTCCTCCCCCATTATAAGGTGGAAATGGTGCCACCTCACCCTCCATTGTCCATCACATATTTGTTCACTCACACACTCAAAGAACCATGCCTACACTATGCCTAAACCTATGCCTAAACCCATGTCTACACCTTACCATTGAAATGACATAACCAAGAGATATTTTCTCCCTCCTTTCCTCCCTTAAAATGGTGCCACTTTTCCTCCCATTTTCACCTCTCATGTTTCATTTCTCTATAAATAGCATACTTGGATGAACTTGAACCACTTTTAGTTCATTTGCCAAGTTTGAGTTTTCAAGAGTTGTCTCAAGTTCTCTCATTTTGTTCAAAAGTTCTCTTCTTCTTCATTTTCTTCATCTCCACCAAAGAGCCACCCCTCACTACCTCAAACCACCACACAACCACCCTAGATGTAACATGCTAATTTTTAACCCAATACTCTAGAACATACTTACGTTAATAATTAGTCTGTTACTTCATAGTTCTCATTTTTACTTTGAAATACTTAGCGGAAAATACGGGTAAATTTTTTTTGAAATACGTTGTGAGAGCCGCGTGACGCGATAAGCGATAAACCATGTAAAATAAAAACAAATGTCTCACAACATCATAACATAAGGCACATAAGGGCACATCATGAGAAACACTGAATGTTATCATATATATATAATTTGCCCACTTATAACTGTAGGACTTAATTTGATACAAGGAAGGGAATACATGAAAGAAAATACAACAGAATGTAAACATAAACTACTCCCCTACTCGAGTGCATCTAATGGGATAACCTCTAAACAAAAGAAGGTTTATCCTCGTCTAAGTGGTGTATGCACTAACCCGGGCCATCCACAGCCTCCTACTGACGACTATCCCTCGAGCGTGGCACATAACCAGGAAACTGAGCAAGCTCCTCCAGTGAGAATAGGCGAAATGGGGCTCGAGAGTGACTTCCACGGCGTGGCCTTAACTCCGGTCACCGTGCAAGCCTTGGCTGAGTCACGGTGGCCTCGCTACCCCCCCAAGGTCCATGGGTATGGTGGGGAAAGATCCCTCGGAGGGTACCTGGGTAGCCGAATCCTCGGAAGGATCCGTCTCCGAAAAAGATGATGGGCAACGGGGCACATACTATGGGTAGTCTCGAGCGGTGGATGTGGACGGTGAAGTACGACAAAGCCTCTTCTCTCGGGGAGGTGCGCGCTCGAACACCAGGTCATCGCCAAAAGGTGAGACGGGGGAGAACCGATGGATATGTACAGGGGGAGTGAAGGGTCAACCGATGAACATGAATACTCTAACCGTGCAATGACCCTCAAAATGGAATGACCCGTGGTCCGGGTCATGGTGCACTTCCCATAGCGGCGTGTCCATGATCACCACGAACATCGCCATCTGAAGACGTGACGGAAGGAAGAGGTAGAGGGAGTGAGAATCTTACTAAAGAATCTCAGTAGGGCCTCCTACGACCTAGGTGTCATCATCTACGTCCTCAGGAACCTTGGGTTTATTTTCGTAAAAGCAAGTGAGCATGCATCAAGTTCATTTCAAAATTTAAAGTATACTTTAGCCAAGGCCCATTCATTTTAGGATGATCTTAATGTCATGAATGCAACATAATAGAGAATGTATGCATGGCGCTACCTAATGCATATACATTAATCATAACATCAAGCATCCTTATACTTAGTGGCATAAAGTGGCAATAGAAACATTCATATGGGACAAGCTTAGTGACATAATCATAATCATGAAACTTCTCTTCCTCATGGGCCACCCTAAAAGACAATCGAACTGGGGGTGCTCGGCCGAACCGGTGTCACCCAGAACGTGTCACACATCTAGGTTATGAGCTCATACCTTAACTAGTCGTCACTAGTTCTTACTTACCACTTAACGATAAGCGTATCATAAATCATAAATCCCGACTATCTGAGTACGGGTTGGGAGGCAATTCTCTTAGGGGTGCTCGGCCGAACCGGTGTCACCTAAGAGTATAAATTGGTACCGATGTCACATGAGTTCTATGGAGGTGCTCGGCCGAACCGGTGTCATCCTAGAACCCATCTTAGAACCTTAATTTTCAAAATCTCTTTAAGTCCCCAAATTTGTCAGAAATTCGGCGGCACGATGGCATCACGTCGAATTCCTTCCAAATTTGCTTTATGCCACATAAACATATATCCTCATGAATTCCTCATATGAATAACATTATCATCCTTCACATAACATATGCATCATCATAGAATATTCAAACGCTTACCCTTACGGTAGCTTATGCTTTGACCCTTACGGGTCTTAATCTTGAGATATAGTTCTCTAACATCCGCCGTTCATATTTTATGCACCTAAGGGCTCATAATCAATCATCATTCCTAACCCTCATGTTCGTCCTCAAATCTGAAAAGCATAGGGCAGAATTCCTAACTTGTGATTACGGGGTTCTAGAACTTACGTTTTAGACCCTTTCTCGGTTCCGTCTTCGCCTAAGGCGCTATAAATTGAATCTAAATCAATTATGAGACATTCCTATGCTTAAGGACTAATTATTAATCATGTTTATCATGTTGTAAGGGTGCTGGACAGAATCTAGAAAATTAAATGTTCTAAAGAGTTCTAAATTGCATTTTTACGATTTTCTAGTTACTAGTTTCCCTATAGGTGCTAGAAATCAATTCTAATCCAAATGTTACCAAGTTTTTCATGTCTAAACAATCCTAATCTGATTATGTTCCCATTAAAATAGTTTGGATAAGTTCCAAAACCAAATGGGTCAAAACTATGTTAAATCCTGTCTTTACGGTATTTTTATGAAGCTAGTTTCTTACTTATCATGCATAGAATCGTTCCTACTTCACCATATGATATTTTCACACATTCTAACACATCAAAACATCACCATACAGCAGCAAGTTCATCATGACAGAACCGAAAACATCTAGCTTCAATAAGAGAATTAAATTGACATTTCTAGGTACCTGAGTTAACTAGTTTCTCTTGGAACCAATTTAGAATTTCTAAAACTCTTTGCAAATCATTTTAATTCATCAATAGGCTAAGAGAAGCCTTAGGTCAGTGACCAAAATATAGTTCATCTTCAAAAAGAGAATAAAATCATAACTCATGATAACATAACCTTATAAAGATTTGTAAAGCTTCAAGAAAAACTTAGAACATAGATTATTGGCCCTTGTAGCTAGATGAAAACTCATTGCAAGTCCATAATCACTACTTGGCCGAAAACATGCATTCAAAGAATGCATTCACATTAAACTTTAACTGGAAATGAAATGGGCAAGTCTTTGAGCTCTAGGTTCTTAAGTTATGACATAAAGTAAACGTGCTATGCTTTTCATTTTAACCTTGCTTACAAAATAAAGTGATGACTTAAAATAAATATGCAAGACTTGAAAGGTAAATATGCAAGGCATAAACTTCAACGTGCAAGCTTGAAAGTAAATATGCAAGGTTCAATTATTTATTTTAGTGCTCTTGGCTCAGCAACAATCGACTTTAAGGCCGAATTAGAAAGGCATTCGAGAAATTAATTAGGTGATAATGCAAGTTCAATTCTTTATTTTAGTGCTCTAACCCAACAACAATCGACTTTAAGGCCGAAATAGAAAGGCTTTGAAAATTAAATTAAGTGATTATGCAAGTTCCATTTTAATCTTTATGTTCTTAGGTGATAGCTTGAAAGTAAAGGTGCATAGCAAGAATGTAAATGTGAATGCAACCATAAAATAAATTATGCAAGTTCATTTTATCTTTCTAGAGCTCTTAACAAGGCTTTAAAGGAACTTAAACCTCAACCTAAACTCATCAAACCAAGATAAAGTAAAGTCTAGAGTCCTTAGAACTCAACATAACATTTTTAGAAAAATCAAAACATTTAGCATGTAAAAGAAAAGGAAATGGCCGAAACTTCAAGAAGGAAAAAGGAACATTTTAAAACTCTAGAGTCCATGATCTTGATGATATATTAACACCAACATCATGAGTCCTCATCATTGAGTCCTTAGAACCATTTTGAAACATCATCAAAGTTAGAGTTCTCAAGAGTTCAAGAAAGGAAGAACTAGAAACATTTTTGCTCAAGAACAAAGATCAAGTTCTAGAGTTTGTTTCAAGTGATGAACATCATCATGAAACTCTCATCATCAAGCTCTCATTTCTTTGAACTTCAAGGCCCATGGTCGAAAATGAGAAGGAAAAAGGAGAAGAAAAGAAGTTCCAAAAAGAATCAAGAGAAACTATGAACATAAAGCTAGAACAAGAACTTTAAAGAAAGAAATACTTGAAAGAAAATCCCTACTTGGTGTGATGATCTTGAAGATGGAAGAAGAAGATGAAGAAGATGAAGAAGATGGAGAGCTCCAATAACTTGAAGAACACAAGAGCTTTGAGAGAAAAAGAAAAGCTTTGGAAAGAACTAAACTTTGCAAATGATTTAAAAGTGGTGCAAGCTCCTCAAAGCATCCTATTTATAGAGAAATGAAGCAAATGGAGGGTGTGAATGGTGGGAGGAGTTTTGGCCATTGCATCAGAATTTGGGAGAAAAATATCTCTTACAAAGGTGAGATAATGTGTTCTTGAGGCATGGTGAGTTATGGGTTCAAGTATGGTGAGGTATGGTTCAAGGCATGGCTCAAGCATGGTTCTTTGAGTGAGAAACAAATCAACATGTGATGTAAATGGGGGAGGGCTGGCCGAAACTTCATCAACCATGGGGGAAGGATTTCTTGCATTTTAATTGTGGTTTAGAGGTGTGTTTAGGTCTTGCACCATTAGAGAGTTGGAACCTCAAATTAGAGTCTAAACAACTCTAGACACAATTCCTTAATTTAGGGAATTGGAGAGAGAAAACACTATTCAAGATTCCAAGACTAGGAATCTTGAGTTTTAAAAAGAGATTTATGTTTAATCTAAGCAATTTTAGGTTCTAATTAATTTTAATAAATTATTTTGACTCTAGATTAATTAGAAAAATTAATTAATCTTCGATTAGAGCCTAATATTGCTTAGGTTAGCTTAATTACGTCATTAGGCGTAAAAACACTATTCGAGGGGCAAAATCATAATTTGCACAAAAACTGCCCGGACCACCGGGACTTGAACAGAGACCTCTAGACACATGAAAACATGATTTTAAACCTTTGAGAAAAGTTTTGGGCTCAAACGGCACTTCTACCCGCGTAAAAACGCTATAGGGGTATTTTGGTCATTTTGACCTGAAACTGCGAAAAACGAGGTTTTCGCTCCCGGAAACATTCGAAGGCCATTCAATCCCCTTCAAACATTGAGTTGACCCTTCGAGGATGACCGAGTTGGTTACCCTCGAATTCGGGTCAGGAAATGACCTTAGGGGCATTTTGGTTATTTCCCTCAGACAGAAAAATCGGGGTGTTACACTAGAACACCATTCAAACACATAAGCTTTCATCCTCACACATCAAGCTCACACAAAAACTTTTCCTTCCTTTTTCTCCTCTTTGGCCAAAAATCCAAGGACCACTTGGAAGCAAGATTTCTTCTCTTTTCACTTTAAGAAACAAGCTTTCGTCTTCAACACTTGGTCCTATTTTATTCTTTAAAGTTTTGTCTTTTAAAGTTTTGTCAAAAAATGAGCTTTTGCTAGTTTCTCTTGGCTTCTAGAACTTCTTTTTCTTCTCTTTGATTTCGGCCTTGGTGCCTTTCTTTTTAAAGAAAATGATGCTTGATGATGAGGGTTTAAGATGTAGATCATGAGAATCTTCACTTGTGATACCTCTAGAGCTTGGAACTTAGTTCTTGGACCAAGCATGTTTCGATTTTTCCTTTCCTTTTTGTGCTCTAGTTTCGGTTCCCATTTCTTTTTCCTTGGTCCTAGTTTTGATTTTGAAGGCTTGTGTTAGTTGGGAAATAACTCAAGGATGAGAGCACATGATGTTGGTGTTGATGTATCATCAAGATCATGGCCTCTAGAGTTTCAAAGTTTTATCTTTTCTTCTTCATGGTTTCGGCCATGGTCTCTTTTTCTTTGATATTTTGGTTTTGTCACCAAAGACATGGTGAGATGGTTTCTAAAACCCAAAGATTGGTTCTTTAACTTGATTCCTTTTGATTCTTAAAAATAAAGTCAGTGTATGACTTGCCTTTCTTTTAATCCATTCCTTAAGCTTGATGATGATGTTCAAACCATATGGTTTCTTTGTAAACCTTGGTATAAGAACTCTAAAGCTTGCTTTACCTTGCTATGATAAGTTTGGGTTGAGGTTTAAAGTACTTTAAAGTATTGTAAGAGCTCTAGTAAAGATGTAAAAATGAACTTACTTATTTATATTTCTAGCACCTCATATTTAGATTCTAAGTTCTTGCATCTCATATTTACTTTTCTATGTCATCACTAAACTCTAAAGATCTAAGAAAAGAACTTGCATTATTACGTTTAAGTTTCAAGCCTTGCATTTCACGTTTATATTTCAAGTCATCACTTAAATCCTAGAAGATAAAATAAACTTGCATATTTACTTTGAGCCTTGCATATTTACTTTCAAGTCTTGCATATTTAATTTCAAGTTCTTGCATTTCATATTTACTTTAAAGCTCTCACTTTACTTTATAATGAAGAATAAAATGGAATGCATAGTACATTTATATTTTGTCATCACTTAAAGAACCTAGAGCTCAAAGACTTGCCCTTTTATCTCAAGTTAAAGTTTGGTTATGGCAGCATTCCCTTGAGTGCAAAATTCGGCCATGTGATGATGATGAGCTTGGAGTAAGTTCATCAAGTCACAAGTGCCCATAATCTATGTCTTAAGATTTTCTTAAGCATAGGAGAACTCAAAGAATATTTCAAGTATGATTTTACATTTTAAATCCCAATTTTGGGACAACTCAAATGGCTGCTGCCCTTATTTAGTTTATGATGATTTTAGTGAAATAAATTGGTTACCAAAGAGTTTTAGAAGTCCTAAAGTGAATCCATGAGAAAACTAGTGACTTATGTGCATTGAAAATGAAATTTCATGCTTGGTATGATGATGAATGAATTCGGTCTTACCTTGATGATTTGGTTGCTGTTTGATGATAATTTTATATGATAGAATGTGTAAAAATTATATATGTTAAGGTAGAAGCCTTTCTATGCATGTTAAGAAAGAAACTAGTCTCACCGATAAACCGTAAAGTTAAGTTTTAGCATAGTTTTGACCCATTTATTTTTAGTTTCTGCCCAAACTGTTTTAGTATGATAATAATCAGATCAGGATTGTTTAGATATGAAAAACTTGGTAACATTTGATGTAGGATTGAATTTTAGCACCCATAGAGAAACTAGTAACTAGAAAATCATAAAAATGCAATTCTAGAACTCTTAGAACATTCAATCTTTCTGATTCTGTCCAGCACCCTTATAATGTAGTAAACATGGTTTATAATTAGTTTAAAGACATAGGAATACCTCATGATTGGATTAGATTTGATTTGTAGCACCTTAGGCGAAGACGGAACATAGAAAGGGTCTAAAACGTAGTTTCTAAAACCCTCGTAATCACAAGATGTAATTTCTGCCCTTAAAGCATAAGGCTGTCCAGATTCGTTGACGAACATAAATATTAGTGAGAATCATGAGTTGTGAATCCTTAAGTGCATAAAAGGTTAATAGTGAATGTTAGAATAATTATAGCTCAAATTAAGACCCGTAAGGGTCAAAGCATAAGACACCATAGGTCCCAAGACAAAATGAATGTTATAACTTCAAGTAGATGTATGTTTAATTATGAGAACAACTTGAGCATGTGATCCCTTATGAGAGTACATAGTGTTGATGCTCACGCCATGATGCCTTATGCAAAATTATGATATTATGACGCTTATGATGCATATGATGATTATGATGTCTTATGTTGGTATTGAATGGCTATGCATGTTTTATATGTTTCGTGGCATAAAGCAAGTTTGAAGGAAATCCGATTAATGCGCCCGTTCTGTTGTCGAATTTTCCATCAAACTTGAGGATTTGAGAAAAGTTTGTGAAAACTCCTGGGTGACACCGGTTCGGCTGAGCACCCCCAGGAAAGGTTCTGGGTGACACCGATTCGGCCGAGCACCCTGCAACAAATGTGACATAATCTTTGTGAGAATGCGTTTTGGGGGGGCGGCGTCACATGCGCCCCTGGAACAAATCCTTGAGAGGGACGGCAATACGTAACGCCTCGAAGAAGACAATATTCACCGTATACTTGATACCGGTGCGATGCATTCTGTTATGTATACCCCCTTCTATTAGCCCATATTAAATCTAATGACAACTAGTTAGGAATGAGCTCATTCCAAGATAATAGGTGAGATGTAGTTTGGTGACCAGATTATCGCCGGGCCGGTGAGTCGGTTGGATTTTTAGTGGATATGTTAAGAGGGTGGTCTTTAAGAAAAAGAATTCAAGAGTTTGACTTATGAGAAAGATGTCACATGAAAAGTATTGTGCCCTTCTATGCCACGTATATGATTTATGTTTCCTTATGATGTGTCCAAGCATTTTGATTTTCATGTTAAAGTGCATATGATATTGCCATGCATTCATCGAATATCTGTTGCATCATGTCATTAAGACACATACTAAAAGACACCTACTTCGGATAAATAGATTTGAAAAGCCTAAAACCAATCCTTATGCATGTACATCTTTTTCATAATTAAAACCGAGGTGGCTAGGGATGACGATGATGACACTTGTGTTAGAGTCGAAAATCCCTACTGAGAACCTTGAATGAGTTTCTCATCCCTCTCTTTTCTTCCGTGTCGTCTCTAGACGATGATTACAACGAGGTTCGTGACTTCTTCTAAGGCTCGTGCTTAAAGGTCACGCTAGCAAATGGAGCAGAGGGTCGCCGCGGAAGCATAGATAGTTTAGTTTTTGGATTGATACTCATCCAACCTCATAGGTGGATAAGGATCACTTCATATATATAGGCATCTTTTGATGTAAATAATGGTACAATGATGCTACTAATTTATGTATTTATGAAGGAGTGATGATATTATGATTGTTATGTGTAACACCCTTCACACCATAAAGCTATGCTTAAGCTATAACCTTATAATAAGTAGTTGTTACTTGTAAACTCTACTTGATCTTAGAGGAGTATATATATCTTATTACATATGAACCTGCTTTTCATGACAAAACATAAGGCGCTTCCTCTCTACGATGCTAAGCTTGAACATAAATAATATGTCAAAAATACATAATTATAGTACCTGATGACTAATCCACATTATCCATAGCAATATCAAACCCTTACCCTGGTTCATGCAGGAACCCTCTAATCTAGGTAGGGTACTACTCAAAAACCATTAAAAGAAAATAAAAAGAACCTATTAAATTCTCTATTGTCAATTCATCAAAAGGTCTGGACTACACTGCCAATACCAGCTAAGAAATCTCCACACAAAAATCACCATCATCGCAATCTATATAAAAAAAAATATGATAACAGTAGGAATGAGAATCAAAGATTCCCAGTAGGAAAGACACTACTAGTCTACTACTCAGTAATATCTAACATAGTCTTAAAATTATTAAAGCATTTTAGATGTCTTATGAAATGATTGCTTCTGCTTGTTCTCTCTTTGATGTAATGTATTATTCTGAGTATGATTCATCCTCAACTGTATAGTCACATGCCTATACAGTCTTAGAATTTCTTTCATTCTGGCTGTTCATGTAATACTTATCTCGTTTACTTCATTATTTCTTTATCATAAACTCATGAGCAACTTTAGGGTTAGAAAAGAATTATTTATGATTTTCTGATATACTTTTTTTTTATGTATTACCTCTGCTATAACACCTCGTGTTATAACCTGATATACTTCACTTGATATAGTATCTCGTACTATATCCTGATATAGATCTCAAAACATTTTCTTCTCAATACATCAATCTCAATTTCTTCTTTGTAACACCTTGTGTTATAATTTGATATAGTTCATCCCTTTAACATGACATACTTCATTTTATTTTACCAATTTCATTTCCTCTTTGACATGATCTTATTATTAAAGTTTAGGCTTGATAGTAAAACTCATAGGATTCTTCTGATATACTTCTCTATGGATCCTACTGTCAACGTTGCAACGTCATCACATTACAACCTGATATAGTTCACTAGATGGAGTACGTCTACTACATCTTATCTAGAATAGCCTCGCTATTCTCAGTACATCCCTTTCTCATAACGATGTAACACCATCGCGATTACAACCTGATATAGTTCTAAGGGCGGAGCACGTCTACTACTACCCGTGAACCCATGAGCTTACCATTAAATAATTGATTATTACGTAAAGCTTATTTTCTTGATTTCCCTCTCTTTGTGTGAGACTTATTTTCTTACGTTCCCTCTCTTTATGAAGCTCAGTTTCTTATACTTGTCTGAGATTTCCTTGGAATTTTATTAAATTCTTATGAGATATTTCCTTAAAGTCTCTTGAATTCCTATGAGATATTTTGTTAAAATCTACTAAATGTGTATGAGATATTCTATTAAAACCTCTTGATGTCTTATGAGATATTCGTATTCATGTGATCATGTCATACTAGTACAAGATGCCATTATTTCATCAATTCAAAGCATCAATTTATTTTCAGCACAATGGTCGGAGACTATAAAAATTCTCAATGACACCTCAATGTGTCTACAAGGTTCCGTAAAACTTTCATAGTAAAAAAAGTTCTCTAGCTATGTTAACAAAATTAGACAAATTTGGTAGTCAAAGACCACCGATTCTCAGTTAAATTCACGAATTCCCTAATTTTTAACCTTAGCAAATGAAACCAGAAAATTGGGAATAAAAATCCTAGTAAAACCTTAAGATGTCTCTAATACCCTGTAAAAATATCAAAGGAAAAATTAGTCATTTGCTATGGTAACAAAAATAGACAAATTTGCTGCTTCAGTTCCAATAGTTCAGGCAGCATAGGTACAATTTCGGTTCTTGATTTTTTAAACATAGCAAAAGTGACCAGAATACCTCAAAATTTTTACTTAAGATGTCTCAACATGTTAGCTATATCATATAAAATTTTCAGCTCAATCTAAAGCCTCTAAATAGGTCAAAAAATTCGTGAAAAAACTGCTGCCTTGTTGAAATCCGAAAATTCAGCAAACCAATTCAAGACTCATGTCTATTGCATCCTTTTTATTCATCCAACTCACATATATATGAATCTTGAAGATAAATTTCAGATTTCATACAATAATTTCAAACATATCTCAAGGATTTATATTAACAAACTAGCCAAACAATCACCAAGTAATAGACATAGATTTTTCCTACCTTTCTTCCAAGCCTTTTGCTAAATCTTTCTTTAACTTTTCCTCCTTTAACTTAAAGCTTCAAACCCATTTTCCAGCCTTTCTATGAGCTGCTGTTGGATATCTTTGAAGAGGAAAAAGAGGTTTTGGCTTGAGTTTGATGTAGAGAAAATGATCTTGAACTAATTTATGTGTTTATCTAAGTGTATCCTTCAAGAATATGAAGCTTTTATGGAGTTTGAAGAATAAAAACTTGAAGAAGATGGAGGAAGAAAGAAGAGAACGTGAAGCTGTGTGCAGAGAAAGAAAAATGTCATTTCCTTTTTGATTTATATAATTATGACTTACTTGGAGAGTAAGTAGCCATATAGATGTAATCATCATTATTCCGGATCAATATACCTTCCATCAGTATAGAAAATATCTATATCTATTTGATTGTTCTAAGTAAAAATTATCTGAGACCCGATAATATTCATTATTTTTACCAGACTCAATGTTTTGGTGTACCGGTTATTATCACCTCGGTGTACCAATTATTACCATTTCGGTATCCGATTGACATAAAATAAACTTTACTGGGTTAAAATATATAAATACTCTTATCCTTATTTTTATCTAAGTCCTTATATCATTTATAGGGTCTCATCCATATTACCCTATATCTCTAGTTAAAAATGTTATTATATTGAGTTTTTTAATAATATTAAATAAATTTTCATTTTTTTTTACAAACTCTTCATATTGTTGCGATCAAAACTGTGTCTGCCAAAATTTTCAAAATCCCTACCGATTACTCATAATTAATTATTTTATCACAAACAACACTAAAAAAATGGGTCGTTACATTATGTATGATACTATGTTTCATGATTATGAATGGTGTGATTACTTTTCTTGCACTATGTGGTTATGATGAACGTTAGGTTAGCACGCGACTCGCATTTTGTTTTTCAAGTTTCAAAAAAGAAAAATTTATTCGTATTTTCCGCTAAGTATTTTAATGAAAGGTTTTAAACAATGAGACTAGAAGGGTAATAGACTAATGTTTAACCTAAATACGTTCTAGGAGTATTGGGTTAAAAATTAGGATGTTACAGAACAAGTGGTGTCAACACCAACGGAGCTCCGTGGAGCAAGGGTGGCACCAATGTCTACCATCACAACAACAACATTCTTGAATAATCTATAATAATCTTTAGATAACTCTAAACCAACTCTAAGAACATTGGGAGAATACCCACACTTGACAATAATGAGAAATAATCAACACCCAAACTCAAGAACACGGAAAGGAGGAAACAAAGAGATTAATATTTTACTTTGAAGCTTGGAAGACATAGGATTAAGTGAGGAAGATAGTGAAGAGATAGGAGAAGAGAGTTTTATAGGGGTATGGAAGCATAGGGTTTCAGTTGTGAAAACACGAATGGAAGGGTATTTATAGGGGTATGGTTCAATTTAAATGAAATTCCATTGTTTTATACTGTTCTGTCATCAAGTGTCCTTACTACAGCAAACAAGATTTGCTGTAACGAGCCTGCTGAGCCATCAACTCGCTATAGCGATTCTGTTCTGCATAATGTTGCAAACTTCAGAAGCAACATGGTTTTTGGGGTACTAGGGGTTTCAAGTATTAGCTTCAGAACCCTTCAAAAAGCGTTAATGCAAAATGTTTTGAAGAAAGACTAATATTTCCCTTGAGTTTCTTGAAGTATTAAATAGGTCCTTATGTTAGCATAACATACAGGTCTTGAAGTGTAAATATTTTCACTCTACATGTGCAAGCATGTTTAATTTCATTTAAAGAGATGGGAAATCAATGGAAGTGACAAATATATCATGAAATGAACATGTACATGCTTAACAGGTTGAAGGAAATCATCATGTATAAGAAATCAAGGCTCAGATCTTCAGAAAAGTAGCATGCAGCTTCAGAAAGTATGCTTCAAATGAAGATTTCAAACCAACTCTGAAGCAAGTGTGTTCTACAACCTTCAATCATCATAATCGCAATCTTTTTATTATCTACAAGCTAATTGATGTCTAAAAGATTGAAGATATATTAAAGAACAGATACTACACTTCAAAAAGTTCACTTCATAGTGAAATAATACACTTTGCAAGAAGATGAGGGAAATTTGAATTTCAAATTTAAAGTGAAACTCAGTTACAGACTGATTTGACATCTCTTCTGCTAACTTAGTCAACTACTCTAGCTTCTAGAAGGAAACATTCAAAAATCTTATTCAAAAAGTAAAAAGTTATTTCTGAAGATGGCCTCAAAAATCTCTATTTCATAACAACTTTTGTAGTAGCTCTGACCAACACCGAGCTACTCTTCCAGAATGCATTTCCAAGACATAAACTGATGATCAACACTTGTCACTTGGACAATTGATCAAGGGCAATGATCATAAATGCATACCATCTATTAATAGAGATGTTGTGCATACAAGTAAAAAAAGACTTTAGCTGGATAAGTGCTGAAACATTGAAAGTTTTCCCCCTCATCTTTTCTGTAAAGTTTCATTACATTTTATAATTAGTCTCTTATTTGCAAAAATCTTCTTTCTATATTCTTAGTAGATCATACATTCTTCCTAAGAAGAATCATAGAAAGAAATCATTCAAGTTTTCTAGGTCTGTTACTGAATATTTTACGAAAACTTGAGTGTTGGTTAGTTTGAGTGATAAACTCAAACACAAACCTTTGTAACCTCGATCCAGTAGTGATCGGTGTGAAGCAGCTTGGAGAAGCTAAGTAAACACTACTTGTAATGTGACTATATGCACGATCTACATGTCAGGTGTTAGCTTTTAGAGGCTAGTGAAAGGCTACTCAGGTTGTGATAGTAGAATGTACTTGCTGGTCACTGGTTTAGCTTAGAAAGGCCGGTTAAAGACTACTCAGTTTGTGATAGCAGAGTGTACTTCCTGGTCACAGGTTTACCTTAAAGAGGCTGGCCAAATACTACTTGGTTTGTTACAGTAGTGTTAGCTACTGGTTACAGCTAAGAGCTTGGGAAGGCTACTGTAAAGACTATCCAACTTTTTCAGGTTGAGAAAGGTTTTAGTAAAACTCAACAGTTATTGAGAACTGGATATAGGTAGGTTGGTCAAACCAGTACAAAAACATATATACAGTATCTTCTTCTCCCTTAACTCCTTTAAATTTACTATTTGTGCCTATCATATTGTTCTGTCTGAAAAACTAACTTATACACATTTTTATCATATCTGATATAGTTCAACAAGTAACTTTCTAAAGTATCTAATGCTATTTCCACTGCATTACGAGTTAAATACTTGATAGTATACAGTTTAAGTTTTTCAAAACCAAAGAAGGAGAAAAAAGGTAAAACACGATTCAACCCCTTTTCTCATATGCTTTTCTACCTATAAGTAGTATCAGAGCTCAGGCCTCTAAGGGGTTTAGCAATCTAATGACTATAGAGCATAAAGATCCTAAGGCATTATGGCATAAAACATTCACATTGCAAAAGGACACTCCATTACCAGATTGCCATTCTTCGATGATGGGGACTATGCCCATTGGAGAGACAGGATGGAGCTGTTCATTAAATAACAAGTCTTCTACCATCCATGAAGGAGACTATGTTCCTACGAAGGAAGTTTTGGGAACTAATGATGCACCTTTAATATCAAGAGAAGTCCTTTAGAGTAGGCAGATAGAGCAACATAAAGCTAGAGTTTAGTTGAACTCTAAAGCTAGGTACCTACTCATGTATGTAGTAAGCAAAGTCGAATATGACAAAATCATTGCTTGTGACACGACCAAAGAGATATGGGACAGGCTACACATGCTGCATAAAGGCATTGATTAAGTTTAAGAGACAAAGATCAGTATCCTAGTTCATCAATATGAGATGTTTAAAATGACAGATCAAGAAATTATTGTATGAAATGATCACAAGATTTATACACATTGTAAACAAATTAAAGGGACTAGGTAAAAGATACTCTAACCTGAAAATGGTTAGAAAAATTTTAAGAAGCTTCCCTGCTAAATGGCTACCCAAGGTCACAGCCATTATAGAAGCCAAAGACCTTCAAACTCTTAGCCTAGATGTACATAATAGGTCACTCAAAACCATGAGGTAGTGCTCGCTAAAATGCATGGTGAATCCATAAAGAAGAGTAAGTTCATGGCTCTGAAGTCATCTCATCAGAAGCAAAATAAAAATAAAGCAATGAAAGTTGCTGAAACCTTTGATGAAGAGGAAGAATCTAATAATGATTCTAAAGATGAGGATAGAGACGAGACCTCCATGCTTGTAAGGAAGATGTCAAAAGCTTGGAAAGGCATACCAAAGAAAAGAAGAGACATCAACCTCAAAAAGGATAGGAAAAGAAAAGGAAAGTGTCACTTGCTACAACTATAATGAGAAGGCACACTTTAAACCTGAATGTCCCAAGCTCAAGGATCCATAGAAGAAGTTTGCTTCCAAGAAGAAAGGTACGCTAGCTGCTTGGAGCAACTCTGAATAAGAGAAAGAAAGATTAGAAAGCCAAAATGAGCTAGAAGATATTGCCAAACTATGCCTCATAGCTAAGTATATTTAGAAGGTGAACCTGAGGTAAGCAACTTTGACCCTGATTTTTCCTATGTGAACTATTGGTTTTATATGATGAGCTACTTAAAAACTCTCAAACTCTCTCATCTCATTATCTCAATCTTAAAAGGAAACATTAGAAAGTTATTTTAGAACTTGAAATAGCCGAATTAGATATTGAGAATCTAAGGCTAGAGAAGGAAGAGATAAATGGAGAAAATAAAGTTTTAAACGTTAAGCTCAATGCCTTAGAAGCTGAAGTTGCTGAGAAAAATGAAAAATCTTAGAAAGTTATTTATGAACTTGAAAGGACTTTAAAGCTTCTCAAATCTAACTTTGAAAAGATGGTAAATAGTTCAAGGAATCTTGAACTAATACTTAGAGGTCAAAGGCTATATTTTCAAAAGACTGGGTTAGGATATGAGGAACAGATGGATGAGAATGAAAAGGCAACTCAGCTAGAGAAAGTAAAAAACATAGTTTCTTATACTTTCTGTCATAAGAAGGGATACCCACCTGACAAGTGTTTCAAGAAGAAGAAATCTATCAAAAAAGTAGGAAAACCTCCTCTTCAAAAGACTCCAAAAGGACACAAGAAAGTCTGGGTACCTATGTTAAAAACTATGTCTGTTGCAGGTGTGTCTGAGAATACACATTGAACAAGGCAACAAGTGATACATGGGCAGTGGCTGCTCCAGACACATGTTTGGATCCATAAAGTGGTTTAGAAACCTGAAGCCAAAGAACTCTGGATTAGTCAAAGTTGCTGATGGATGAAAGGCCAAGGTCATAGGTATAAGAAATGTTGGTAAAGATGACTCTCACCAAATTTCTGATGTGTTGTTTGTTGATGGTCTGGCTCATAGTCTGTTGAGTGTCAATCAATTATGCGACTAAGGCTTTAATGTTTTATTTAAGCTCATATATGCAGGATAGTAGACCCTACTTCGGGACAAGTCATCTTATTTGGCAAGAGGTATGATAATACTTATTCTTCGATGATCTTTTAAACCAAGATATAAAATGTCCCGCATCCTTCATGGATGATAAGTGGCTATAGCATAAGAAGCTTGGACATGCTCGTATGAAGCTTATTTCTGAGCTTTCTCATAAAGAGCTTGTTAAAGGCCTACCAAAGATCAGATTTGACAAGGATTCAATTTGTGACTTCTGTGAGAGAGGCAAGCAAACCAAGGGTTCTTTCTACAATAAAAATGTGGTTTCAACACTAATCCATTAGAGCTTTCACACATAGATCTTTTTGGACTAACCAAGATTGCTAGTCTTGCTAGGAAGAATATTGTCCCATCATAGTGGATGATCTCTCTAGATTTACATGGGTTATCTTCCTAGCTTCTAAGGATGTAATGGTTGAAATATTCAAGGCTTTTGCAAGATGTATTTGTATTGAAAAAGATTCTCAAATTACCTTTATAAGATTAGATCATGGAGGAGAATTTGAAAATCATGTTTTCAAAGAGTTTTGTGAAAATCATGGCATCTCTCATGAGTTCTCTGCTCCTAGAACTCCACAATAAGATGGGGTTGTTGAAAGGAAAAATAAAAGTTTACAGGAGATGACCAGAACCATGCTTGTAGAAAAGTGGTTTATCAAAAGGTTTTTGGGCAGAGGCTGTAAACACCTCGTGTTGTATCCAAAATAGAACCTTTCTAAGGCCAATCCTCAAGAAAACACCATATGAGCTATGAAAGGGTAGAAAACCTAATATATCATATTTTCATATCTTTGACTCATCACTTTTTATTCTTAACACAAGGACAAACAAAGATTGATCCTAAATTTGATGATGGTATCTTCCTAGGATATTCCCCGGTCTCTAAAGCTTATAAGGTGTATAGCAAAAGAATGCTATACATTGAGGAGACTAGCCACATCAAGTTCAAAGAGCTCAAAAAGGACTTTACTAATAATCTTGAGAAATTAAACCTCAAGGATTCTTCTGAAAGCAAGCAAATGAAAGCTCAACCTTCAGAAAGTAAACTCCAGAATGTAGACCCTTTAGAAAGCATGTTCAGGATTGTAAAACCATTAGAAAGTGACATTTCTGAGCATAAAGAAGAGCAGTCTAAAAATGAAAAAGAAACTAAAGAACATTAAGGCTACAGAAACTACAAAGGAGTTTCTGGTCTAAAAGTAGTTTCTCATAACAAAGATCTCAGAGACATTTCCAAGGGTGTGAGAACCAGATCCTCCCTTAGAAATATATCAAACTTTGCTTTCATCTCCACCATGGAGCCTAAATGTATTGAAGATGCTTTGAATGATCAAAGTTGGATAGAAGCTATGCAAAAGGAACTCGACCAGTTTAAGAAAAGCAAAGTCTGGATGCTCATGGAAAAACCTAAGGGAAAGACCATTATTGGAACAAAATGAGTGTTTAGAAACAAGCTTGATGAAGCTGGCAAAGTCATATGAAACAAAGCAAGATTGGTTGCACAAGGATATAATCAACAAGAGGGAATTAATTATGATGAAACCTTTGTACCAGTAGATAGGCTAGAAGCCATAACTACTTGCTTTTACTGCCTTCAAAGGATTCACTCTTTACCAAATAGATGTTAAGCCGTATTCCTAAATGTATTCCTATCTGAGGAAGTATACGTGAAGCAGCTTCCTGGTTTCGAGAGTGAAAATCTTCCTAACCATGTCTTCAAGCTAACAAAGGCTCTTTACATTTTGAAACAAGCTCCTCAAGTTTGGTATGAAAGGCTAAGTACTTTCTTGCTGAAGAAAAGGTTCAAGAGAGGTAAAGTTGATACTATTCTTTTTGCTCTTAAACAAGATAATCACAATCTAATAGTCCAAATATATGTTGATGACATTATATTTGGCGCCATTGATCATTCTCTCTGTGAAAAGTTTTCAAAATTAATGTAGATTGAATTTGAGATAAGCATGATAAGTGAACCTAAGTTTTTCCTCGGACTTCAAATAAAACAATAAAAGGGAGGAACCTTGATCCATCAAGAAAAATATACAAAAAGAGCTTTTGAAAAATTTATTATGGATCAAGTCAAAACTATGAGTACCCCCATACATCCATCTCAAGTGATTGATACTGATAATAGGAATGGTGAAAAGGTACAAGAAAGCGATTATAGAGGAATGATTGATCTACTTCTATATCTTGTAGCAAGTAGACTAGGCATTCAATTAAGTGTAGGGATTTGTGCTAGATTTCAATCTAATCTAAAGTAATCACACTTAAATGTTGTCAAAGAATTTTAAGATACTTATCCAGTACTACTAATCTTGGCTTATGGTATGAGAAAGGTACATCTTGTGAGGTTGTAAGTTACTGTGATGTTGACTTCATTGGAGACAGAGTAGAAAGAGCACTAGTGGATGCTACTATTTCTTTGGAAAAAGCCTTATCACATGGTCATGCAAGAAGCAGAATACCATTGCTCTCTCTCTATGGCTGTTGCTGAATATGTAGATGTTACCAACTACTGCGCCCAGATGTTGTGGATAAGGAGCCAGCTAGAAGATCATCACCTAAGGTATTCCAAGATCCCTATCTTCTGTGATAATACTAGTGTTTTTAATCTTGCAAAAAATCCTATCCATCACTCTAGATCCAACCATATCGATGTTAAACATCATTTTGATCGTGATCATGTTTAGAAAGGAGATATTGAGTTAATGTTCGTGAATAATGAACATTAAGTGTCTGATATATTCACAAAACCATTAGCTGAAGATCAATTTTATGTTTTGAAAAGGCTTTTGAATTTAAAACCTTTTAAATATGCATAAGTATTCGTGCACAAACATCTCTGGGTACCCCTTTTCATGGCTCTAAACTGAACCCCAAATGAAGATATTAGTTTGCAAGATCAAAAAATCAGTTTACAAAGGCAAAGAATCACTTTGAAAGATCAGAAAGTCAGTTTGCAAGCTCAGAAAGAAGATGAGATGCTCAGAAAGAAGAATAGAGGATCAGAAAATGGGGCATATATGGTCTTATGGGGTTTAGAATCAAAAAATGAATAAATTGTGAGGAACCTATGTTACTTCTGTAGGTGGAGATGTGTACGAGAAGGGGGCATTGAATCGTGCATTGCTTCTTTTCGCGTTTTCTGAAACTTCTGAAAATAAATACTATCAAATGTAAAACTTGTAGTGCAGCGAAAACTTAGTTAGCAGCTTCAGAAAGTAGATTTATGAACCATGTTAAATAAAATATTCATAATGAAAAGAACAACAAAATGACGAGAAGGATATATCAGAGTTTGAATAAATAAAAAGCACAACAAAGCAAAATAAAGAAAATCAGAGAAAGAGAGAATAGACACATAGGATTTTATACTGGTTCGACCAACCTGCCTTATTGCAACCCAGATCGCGACAGGAACAGAAAAAAAAGAATTTTTATTATTTGAAAATATGGAGTCGCCACCAAGTTTATTAAAATTTGGGAAAACGTGGAAAAACCCGTTCATTTTGAAAAAATGGCCTTTGAATCTAGATTTGAGTTCGAGAGTCGGTTATGTATAGGAAAGAGTAGGAACTTAATCCTACACACCCTTAATACACCCGTCCTTAGACGGTACCTTTAATTGATTGTTCAAATTAATTAATAACCATTTCAAAATATTTATTTTTCCATTTTTTATTTATTACAAAGAAACAAAGAACGCCAAGTTGTCACAACTCAGATATTCTGAGATATCCAGTTAACAAGCCGTCACAGCTAAATTAATCTCTTTATTTGAAATAAATTTTTTGATGAACAAATTTAAATTGACAAATGAAAATATAAATTATAAATATTTACAAATAAGATAAAAAAATTATTTTTTATATTTTTATAAAGCAAAAAAAGAAAACAAATATAAAAGAAAACAAATATTTTTAGGGACATTTTCAGATCATTAAGCTGTCACAACTCAAATACCTGAAATATCGAGTTAACAAGCCGTCATGGCTTAATTAACATCTTTATCTAAAATTCCCCAAATAAAAGAAAATAAAATATTTCAAAAAAATTTTATTGAAAAAAATTTATAAATAAACAAAATACAAAAATTGCATTAAAAAAATTTACAAGTAAAAGAAATAACAATAATAAGAAAATATATTAGAAAAATTATTTACAAACAAAATGAATTATGAAAAGTTAATTTTGACTTGACAAGGATCAGAATCGCCTGCTCCTACGTATCCCCTGGTGCAATAGGGAACTCAAAGTTACGTAGTTCTGTAAAAAATATTGGTGTGTTATTTAATCTTATTGTAAAAAGAAGTTTTAGAATATTAAGCTATCACAGCTAAAATATTCTGAAACATAAAGTTAACAAACCATCGCGGTTAAATTAACCCTATTTTGAAAAAAGATTTTGAATATCAAGCTGTCGCAGCTAAAATATTCCATAATGTGTAATTAACAAGCTGTCTCGGCTTAGTTAATCCCATTTTTTAAGAAAAAAATTAATTAACAAAGTAAATTTTTAATAAAGCAAAATAGTCAAATATTTATTTCAAACAATAAATAAAACCTTTTTATTTTAGACTCAATTAGGCTAAACATAAATCAACAAACCTCGAAATTAAAAACAAAATAAAAAAACTAACAAAACTTAAAAACAAAATAAAATAAAAAAACTAACAAAACAAACGAACTCGAATTCATGCAATCAAAACTAAAATGATTTAACAAAAATAAAACAATCTTAAGCAAAATGTAAATGAAATAAAATTAAAACTACCTAATTTCCTAATTTTACCTCCTAACTTAATTCTACCCTTTTCCCAAGACACACACACAAACACAATCCCAGTCTCTCACACGCGGACCCTATCTCTCATGGACACATATACACTGCAGCACGTTCTCACTTTCTCTCACACATACTCACACGCTCATACACACCCACACACTCACGACACTCTTTTTCCTTCACCCACATACACTTTCATTTACACGCACAGAAAGAGAAGGAGAGACCAAGACAGAGCAAAGGAAAGAGAAAGTTGGAAAGGCCGAGAAAGATCCGGAAAGGGAGAGACAGAGATCGCGAAAAAGGGGGGCGGAGACCAAGATCGGCGTGCATACGCATAAGGGGAGTGAGACTGAGCTCCTGCCGACGAGGAAAGATTCTGAGGCGCGGCGGCCGAGAAAGGGACAGAGGTGCGGTGGCCTCGGCGTCGGCTGCGTGGGTGTTCGGTGGTGATGGCCGATCCATGTTGACTGAGGATAGTGAAGATGATGTGAGATGAGGAGGAGTTGCAGTGGTGGCTGAAAAAGTGAGAGGATGGAGATTGGCGCGTTGGTGGCTGGAGCAAAAAGGTGGCGGTGATAATGAGACAATGAGGAAGATGAAATGGAAAAAGGCTCGTGACATTTCAGGGGAAGAGAAGGAGAGCTCAGCCTGGGACTACCGCCGTACCAGCCCATGGTGGCGATGATGAAGGAAGACGGGATAGCACTGGCGACTGCTCTTATGGCGGTGACATCCCTCCTTTTTCTTTTCTGTTTCTCTTTTTTTTTTTGTACTCTGATCTAATTTTGGGATTGAGACTTTTTGTTGTGTTTGGTTGTGATTTGGCTGTTGTTGGTTTGTTTTGGTTTTATTTTGTTCCTAGTGATAGAAATGATGATGGCATCTAAAGAGTGATGATAGGGAGGAAGGAAGATGGTGGAAGAGGAGTGGCCAAGGAAGGTGAAGAAGATGGATGAGGTGGAAGAAGCTAGCCGGTGATGGTGGCGATGAGGTGCGACGGCTATCTGGTAGCTGGGGTTGGCCTCCGCAATGGTGTGGTTAGAAGGGGAAGGAGTAGTGGTGGTGATATGGTGTTGATGGCGATGAAGATTGGAAAGGGAAGTAGTAGTGCTAGTGATATGGGGAAGGTCTGAAAATGATGATGTGAGGCCGCGGCTAAGGTAGAGAACCGCCGCAACCTCTTCCTTCTTTCCTCTTTGTATTTTTATCTTTGTTAAATTTTAATGATGATGATCTTGTTGATATTGCTGGATTTACCTTGTTACTGGATTGCCTTGTTAGAATTTGTTATTGATTCCCCTTGAATTTCACCTCTGTTTTCTAGCAGATTGATGTATCTGAATGTGTGTGTGTGTATATATATATATATATATATATATATATATATATATATATATATATATATATATATATATATATATATATATATTTGGTGTTTGAATTTTTGTTGATTGAAAATAGTGATGAACACTGCTGATGATGGTCTTCTGTTCTTTGAAAATCTCTGCCTATCCCCTTCTTAATTGTGATGATGATGAATTTATATTTTCAGCTTTCTATTGACCATTGCAGGTTGGCTCCAATTCATCACTGAAAGGAGCTTCAGCGTTTTGCACGTAGTGGAGAGAAACATCATCATGATGTTCTCCACTATTTTTATTTGAAAACAACAATTCTCGCATCCCCATGCTTCACGAGTCTGCCTTGAGGAAAGAAGGAGAGAGGAGCCCGTGACTCATCGATTTTGTTTTATTATTTTTTTTATTTTAAGTGAAATAGGTTGCCACTGGATTGGGCTTCTCTTTTTTTCGTAAAGCTAAACAACAAATCCAAAATAAAGGAATGGGCTGAAAATAACACAAATGGATTGGATCATATACAATTAGATTAAAAATATATATTTTTTTTGGGGGTATTAGGCTAATAAAACTGGGTTGAAATAATAAGTTGAACTTTTTTTACTTTTTTCTATTTTTTTGGAAATAATAATAAAAATCGACCTGCAAACTCTTTTTCTGATTCAAAAGAAAATTTAATGAAACTGTAATGAAATATGCAAATTTTTTGGATTTTTTTGTTAAAAGATCGGACAAAATCGAGTGTTCACATGCCTACATTCAGTATTTAACAACTATTGAGGTTCCATTCAAAATAAATTTCTCAAACTGAGAAAGTAAACTGGATAGTCTTTGCATTAGCCTTCCCAAGCTCTCATTTGTGCTAACAGACTAACTTAGAAATTGTCACAAGTATTCTTTGGCTAGTCTCTTTAAGCTAAATCGAGTAATATTGTACTAACCTCTCCAAGCTAACCCGAAAAGTATTGTACTAGCCTCTCCAAGTTAACCTGAGTAGTATTGAAATTGGGTTTGACTTGAACATTTGGAATTCAAAATTTAAATTTCCCTCATTTTCATGTAGCATTATGTGCTCCACTCATAAGTGAGCTTTCTGAAGTGTGTAATCAGTTCCTTGAAGGATTCTTCACTTTTTGATCTTCAATCTAATCTTCTTTGCTAAAAATATCTTTGTGATTGTGTTAATTGAAGATTAAATAGAACATTGCTCTTGGACATGAGTTGATTTCTTCATCTTGAGTGTACTTTCTAATGTCCCATGCTACTTTCTGAAGTCTCAGGTCTTGGTTTCTTGTAACGTTGAGATCCTCTTCTTATAATTAGCTATTAGATGTTTGAATAAGGATATTATTTCACTTCTACTTTAATTCAAATCTCTTATCATGAGATAAATATGTTTACACATGTATAGTGAAATATATTCTCATTTGAGTAAGCCTTGCTTTTGCTAAACAATAGAAACCTATTATAATCTTACAAGAAACTCAATAGAGACATCATTCGTTCTTCAAAGTATTTTCTTTAAATTGGCTTTGTTTTCATTCAAAGCAAATACGCTCAAAGGGTTCTAGAGCCAACAACTCCGATGGGTCAGAAAGTGGAAGTAGAGCTCAGAAAGTAACATTGTTCAGAAAGTGATTCCATACATTAGAAACCATTCTTTCTGAAAAAATGAAAAAGGCAGGATAATTCCTTCTTTTTTAGTACCTCTCTCCCACGTCACTTCACCTTCAACCATTAGGTCCCATTATTTAAATAATACCCTACTCCTTACACATCACATGTTACCTTCATATTCCACCTAAACACAAGAACCTTAATCGTTTTCCATTCTGTTACTCACAAAGCCTTCATTTTTGCAATGTTACTGTTCTCTCTCTCAAAGTTTCACCTTCTTTCTCCATTATGGCTGAAGGTAAACACTTCAATGGAAATATAGCTAGCATAGGAACTCTTTTCACATACGATGAACCACTCCACCAGCAGCACTACACTAAAAACTTTGCTCAGCGGAAGGTTTCTCTTGGCAAAAGGTTGAGCATGGAAATAATGACTCGAGTAATCATGCTACTGGAAGTTATCTTTCCAAGGATAGGAAGGGTTCTTCAACATCACCCACCGTGTTTTCACTGGAATAGTAACCACTTTCTACTCCTAACTGGTGCAGGTGTCTAAATATGTACTAACGGCCTATATCTGGGGCACTAACATGGAGTTAGGCATAACTAACCTCTCCAACATGATCCAAGCACCTGACATGGGACTCAAATACTCATTTGAAGGGAATTGGTTCACAACTCTTGGAATCTCGGCAGAGGAGGTGTCCAAATGTCTCACGGACTCTCCCAGACATCAACCTAGTGAGATAACTATTGTAATGCTGAGTTCTAAAGCGTGAAAAGTCTTTACCTTAGTCCAATTCATTCTTCTTCCAAGACTGGAAAGCACGCACCTGCTAATTGGAATGGATTGAATGTTGCTTTACTGCTTGTTAGCAAATAGAAAGGTCAACCTACCCAGAATAATCTTTGATTACATGCTTAGTGCAATCTCCCAACAGAAAAGGAGAACTGCCTCTGTCCTTTACAGAGTCCTAATAACCATAATCTTCAAGCACTTGAACAACCTGTTAGTAAATGAGTGATATGAGTATATGGAAAGTACCGAGTACACTCCAATCTTTTTCAGGATTTTAAGGAAACCTATTGGTGCTGCCATAACTAGTGTAAGAAGACAGAGCCAGATGATAAGTAATGGAGCTCTTGAAAAGGCTACTGAGGAAGCTGAGGGAAGAAGTAGAAAAAGAAAAGTAATCCTCCTTGAAAGCAGCTCTGAGGAAATTGAAAAACCTGAAATAATTATAAGATATAGGGAAAAACCCTCTCACCCATCCATGTCCTCAGATTTCGAGAAGGAATCGAGCTTAGGTTATTGAGAAACATCCCCTGAAGGTAAGCAGCAATGTGAATATCTTGAGGCAAGCTCACCTCAAGCTGCTGCTCATACTACTACTTCAATTGAAGAACCTTTCATCCCAGCTCCTACTATCCCTGAACCATCTCCCACTTAGGATTTTGATCCTTCTTCAAGCCAACCTCAACCTGTAGTGCAACCGAGCTACTCTGAAGTTCAAATCATACTGCGAAACTAGCGTCACATGCTTGACCGACTGGACAGAATGGAAGCCCAGTCACGAAGACATGAGGCCTTGCTGTAACACCCTAGTAATTAACCAGATACACCTAGGTTGAATCTGATTAATGACTAGACTTTACTCCTTGCTTTGGTTCTTTCTTCATAATTTGAAAATACTTAGTGAAATTATGAGCCATTTTTTTTTTAAAACACATAATTGAAAACGTGAGCAGGTACAAGCGTGAGCAGTAAGCGAGTATAATAAGACGTTTAAGAATATATCACATCATATCACTTAGGCTCCATCATATAACATCCATAAGCACATTATAGCATATATTTACATACAATAACCTCACTCAAAGGGTGGGTTATGTTCATACATCATTATCTTATGCAAACCCATAAAGAAATATATGTAAGGAAATACATGCCCTAAACTAGATAACTCCATAAGCAGGAAGGTTATCCTAAAACTAGGGTGCATGATCACACATAAATCTACTAAGAACCTTCAATGGCCCTTTATCTGGAAATGGGGAATAAATCCGATCCCGATGAGCTCCCTCGGGAGGGACACGAGATGCACCAGTGGAGTCGCATGGGCACGGCATACCAGCTAACCTCGGCTAACAAGCTTTCCTCACTACCCTCTCTTACACGTGTGGGAGTAGGAGCGAGCTCTCAGAATATACATGAGTAGGAGTGTCCTCTGAAGGATCGGTTTCAGAATATCTCGTCTCGGGAACATACTGGAAATCCATGGACAGCTGACGGATGAAGCGGGATAAGAACGTAACATCCTTTCATCAGAGTGGGCGTGCATGTTCGAAAACCATTTCATCGCCATAGGAGAAAGTAGGAGAAAATCGATAACTAGGACGAGGATGTGTAAATGGACAACCTATGTAAATAAAAACACTGAATCGCACTTCCTTTCAAAAATGATACAGCGATGCACGGATCATGAGTGGAATTCCCAAGTAGGGTATCAGCGAAGCAGGGACAGATATGTCGCCATTTGAATCTGGAGACAATGACGGAAATAAAGAAAAGGGAGTAGAGAATCTTGCTAAAGAATTCCTCAGTAGGGTACCTCCTTCTATAGTGTCATCATCAAAGTCCCGAGGAACCTCGGGATTATTCTAAAATAGTGAGCATGCAAAGATTCATTTTAAGTTAGGACAAATACTTAACCGAGGTTCGTCAATTTTAATTATCGTCTTATAATGCATCTTATTCTTAACATGTCATATTTACAATGAACATTTCCTTTATCATTACATCATATTCCTCATCATCATTATCAAAATAACATGCATAAAAGAACGTCATATAATATTAGCTACACATGGACACAGTGCACATATTTCATTTCTTTAGTGCCTTTGGTGACTTAAAATCTTATCGTCATCATTATTTTCCTTGGGCCACCCTATACTCCACCCTTTTTGGGAGTAACTTAGGTTATGAGCTCATACTTTACTAGTAAATCACTAGCATATACTTATCCCTTTGATAAGCTAAAGTCCCGACTCTACCCTTTTGAGAGAGCAGGTTAGGGGGCTAAAATCACCTTTTCACCACCTATAGTCGACTGGTTCCAAAGGATCATTTTCTTATAAGTTTAAGTCACCATTAAATCTTTGCATGTTATATCATAATACAATTCATAAACATCATAACATTTTCTCATTTATAGTCTTAAGCTAGATAAATATATATCAACTGTAATCATGCATATGGGAGATTCCCGAGAAGAGGTGGGTCACAATGGACACGCTTAAATACCAAGTCTTTCTTAGCGAACCTTTCCAAATTACACTTTTACAATGATACACTTTCTTCTAGCAACAAAGGTAAATTTTATATAATAAAGAACATTTCATGTACAAGCATTCTCATTATTTGCAACAGCAACTATAACATGCAAGCCACGAAATCATTCAATGATATCAAGTACTTAATAAGCATCCAATCCTTACATAGAATTATCAATTATAGAACTAATTAGTTACTAAACCAATTATGAATCATTCTCTTAACAATAAACTATAATTATCACAACTTCAATCATATCAAATCATTATCATACATTGATACTAAACCCAGATCGATGGCGAATCATGAACCTCATGCAATTACAAAGAATCATATTTTAAGTGCATATAAAATACTAGTTTCAGTAAAATCCTTGCAAAGCCTTAAAACTCATTAAGAAACTAGTTCTTTTGTCAAATTTGGGAGGATCTTCAAAATTAAAATTCTCACTTAAGATAAAAGGAGTAAGTCTTGAGCTTTAGAGATTTAGGTGACATCTTAGAATTATAAACATGCTATGCAACCTTATTTTAATCTTATCTTTATAAGGTGATAGCTTGGAATTATAAACATGATATCTGCAATTCCATTTCTTTATCTTTAAGATTTAAGGTGATGACTTGAAAATTAAACATGATGCAGAACTTGAAATATAAACATGATACAAGAACCCGGAGGCGGCGGTAATCCATAGGACCGATAAAGGGAGAAGAAAATATTAAGAAAGCCGAGCTGGTGGTCCAAGTGACCAAGATGATAGGGAGAAGAGAATATTAAGAAACCGGGAGCATGTAGTCCGCACAGGACCAGTAGAGGGAGAAGAGAATATTATTATTACATCTTTTTAAGCTCAATCTCAAGACTTTTTAAAGAATAAATTCTTTAACTCCAATAATCATATTTCTTTGCTTGCTTGATACATGGGCAAGTCTTTTGAGCTCTAGGATCTTTAGGTGATGGCATAAAATAAACATGCCATGCGTTGATTCTTTTTAGCCATTATAAAATATAGTGAGAGCATAAATTAAATATGAGATGCAACCTCTTTATTATCTTGAAAGATTAAGTGATGACTTGAAACATAAACATGAAATACAAGCTTGGAATTTAAACATGAGAAATGCAAGTTCATTTATTCATTCTTGAAAATTTAGTGATGACATAGAAGGTAAACATGGTTATGCAAGCCATAAACTTAATCATGGATGCAAATTCATTTTGTTTCTTTACTAGAGCTCCTTCAAGACTTTAAAAGAATTATAAATTCAACCCAATACATATCTTAACAAGAAATAAAACATAAAAGGAAAAAAAAATACATCTTTCAAGTTCTAAACTAAAAATCTTTGTTTTAGCATCATAAAGCATTATTCTTTAAGGTTTTGCATCAAGTGGAATTTTCAAGCTTTAGAGGCTTTAACTTGTGATGGATTTACAACCCACCCTCAAGGTCCTCATCATCAAGCCATCATCTTAGTTCCACCTAGGCCATATGGTTGAATTGGTTAAAGAAAAAATTGAAGAGGAAAACCAAAATGAAAAGCTAAAGGCAAGTTCATAATTTCATCATTTTGAGCTAAAACACAACTCCTCAAAGCATAGAAATAAATTTAGAAACTACTCCTACCTAATCTGAGTTGAAGAAGAGGAAGAGAACTTGGTTTCTTGAAGTGAAATGAAACAAAATCTCTTTGAAAAATTGAAGAAAGAATTCAGCCAAACAGGAGGAAGAAAGAAAGTTTTTGGTGCTCCAAAAACTAGTTATAGAACCAAGCATTCAAGACCACTCAAGCAAGCCTATTTATAGAAGATTTTGAGGCTTCTAATTGGCCAAAATGATGAGGTAGTGGACACGGAATTTTGCAGGAGAAATAAGGGAGGAAAAATCATTTTAGACAAAGTTGTATGAAATTAAAGGAATTATGTCTCTTATGGTGACATTTTGGCATTTTGTTTAGTGCAACTTTTGGCAATAGTACGACTGCATAATGGCATCAATAATTTCGTCCATTACAGCCCAAAGAAGTGAAATTTGTGTGTTCCATGCATTATTTAGGTGTAGGCAAGGTATTCATGTAATTTAGAGAATTTACAGGTTAAGGGTTTAAGTGAATTAGTAAGCAATTTGGGTGTTTTGAGCAATTTTGGGTTCTAATCAATCTAAATACATAATTTTGACTCTAGATTAATATTTAGAATTTAATAAGCTTTAATTTGAGCCTAATATTGTTAGGTTTTGATTATCACGAATCAAAAATCCCGAAAGCATAAAAGCGCCAAAAAGCAGGGGCAAAATCGTACTTTCACTTAAAATTGCCGAGGCCACGAGCTTAACCAATGGTTAATCATGGCTTAAAAACACATTTAAAACATTTTAGTGAGTTCGGGCTCGGTCAAAGCGCATCGGAGTTAAAGCGACCTTGAGGCGTCTTGGTCATTTCGCGCGTCGGAACTCAAAATTGAGATCCTTCTGCTCTATTAACACACATAACACAAACAATCCCTTATTATCCTCAAAATATCCCCTTGAGAATAGGTGGGGCCCACGATCCTCATTTTCTGAGTAAAATAACTTGAGCATTTTGGTCATTTTATCGTCAGTCGGGATTTGCGACTCTCGCATAAATCGTTCCTAACCTCTCTTCTAATGTTATATTCCTTTATTGAGGATTGTTCGGCCTCAAATCTTATGTAATAATTACCTACTGATAATTGTTAGTAATTTCTAATGACAGTAAAAATTATAGTAAAAATTGGGGCGTTAGACTTGCTACTGGAGATCCTTAGAGAAGTTGGGCACTAGGGCTGATAATAGTGTTTCCTGGTTTCTATCACACCTCCTTTTTATTGATGACAAAAAGGGGAAAAGAAAAGATTCAACAAATCTTGTAGTTGGGGAACTCAGGGGAGCATCTTGCCAAGAAGGAGATCTGAGAGAATTGTTGCATTGGCATTTTTTTTAACAATGAAGCTTTATTTCAATTATCACTATGTTTTTCTTTAGTACATACACTTGCTATGCTTTTAGTTTTTAACTCTAATACCATATTGTGTTCTTGCTCTGATAACACTTTCTCTTACATGGCATGCACACACACACATACATTCATAATATATTTGCTCTAATATATATATATCATTCTATGCTTTGATATGCATGTCATGATAATTCTTATAGCGTACTGATATATATAAGTCATTTTACACGATCATAAAGCTTTGATATGCTTT
This sequence comes from Dalbergia cochinchinensis, assembly GCA_031216125.1. Taxonomy (NCBI): domain Eukaryota; kingdom Viridiplantae; phylum Streptophyta; class Magnoliopsida; order Fabales; family Fabaceae; genus Dalbergia; species Dalbergia cochinchinensis. The sequence goes on from CM062375.1 coordinate 42,681,455, forward strand.
AATACAAACACTCTGTCACGCAAAATATAAAATTTCCTCATTCACATCGCAAGCTCTGAAAATCATGCTCTAATATAATTAGGATCAGTCCCTTTTTGAGCTTCAAAAACCTCTTTCACATATGCTAATATAATTGAGATAAAATTTCTATGAACTTCAAAAACTTCTTCTGAGTGCAAAGTTTGTATGTTATCTTATTTTATGCACAAAATCTGATTGTGTTTCAAAATCATGTTCGGATAAAGATAAGCTGAGTATGAATTCAAAGTCAAGTTTATATATCATATCTATTACTCGCTTTTTGCAAACTCTTGTATTTTCAAAAAAGTCAAAATGACAAGAAAAATCAAGCTCTGTTTAATCATCAGAAAGCTTAAATGCTTATATTTTTTTCCCAAATTTGCTCTAATACCTCTAAGAATGCTCTGATACCTTTTAGAAAGCACTCTGAATAACTTCAAAAATCTTATGAAAAATTAAAACAACACTGGTTTATGTCACTCAAGGCTATTAAAATTTTTTGACTCCATATATCACGCCTTAAGAAAAAGACTCTCTGAAAATCATATCATATGATGATTTGAAAGAATATTGGTTATCGTGCTATATATCCTGTTATATTTTTTTTCAAAATCTCTTCAAAAGATTTTCTTCAAATTGGTTTGTTATCATCAAAAAAAGGGATTGTTAGCTATAGAACCCTTCAAAAAGTGTTAATGCAAAATGTTTTGAGTGATAACACAAGTTTTTTGAAGTATTAAACAAGTCCTTATGTTAGCATAACACACGGATCTTGAAGTGTAAATATTTTAACTCTACATATGCAAGCATGTTTAATCTCGTTTAAAGAGATGGGGAATTAATGGAAGTGAAAAATATATCATGAAATGAACATGTGCATGCTTAACAGGTTGAAGGAAATCATTATGCACAAGAAACCAATGGTAAAATCTTTAGAAAATAACACGTGACTTCAGAAAGTATGCTTCAAATGAAGATTTCAAACTTACTATGAATCAAGTGTGTTCTACGATCTTCAATCATCATAATCACAATATTTTCATCATCTATAAGCTCTGATTGAAGTTTGAAAGATTGAAAATATATCAAGGAACCGATACAGCACTTCAAAAAGTTCACTTCACAGTGAAACAGTGCACTTTCTAAGAAAATGAGGGAAATTTGAATTTCAAATTTAAAGTCAAACTCAATTACAAATTGGCATGACATCTCTTCTATCAACTTAGTGAATTGCTCCAGTATCTACAAGGAAAAGTTTAGAAACCTCATTTAGAAAGTAAGAAGTAGTTTCTGAAGGTGGCCTCAAAAACCTGTATTTCACAATAGCTTCTGCAATAGCTCTGACAAATATCGAGCTACTCTTCTAGAGTGCATTTCCAAGACACAAACAGATGATTAACACATGTCATTTGGACAACTGATCAAGGGCAATGGTCATAAATACAGACCATATATAAATAGAGATGTTGTGCTTATAAGAAAAAAGAGACTTTAACTGTATAAGTGCTGAAACGCTAAAAGTTTTCCTTCTCATCTTTTCTATAAAGTTTTATTACATCTTGTAATCAGTTTTTTGTTTGTAAAAATTTTCTTTCTACGTTCTTAGTAGTTCATACTTGCTTCTTAGAAAAAATCATAGAAATAAGACATTCAAGATTTCCAAGTTTGTTACTGATTATTTTACGAAAACTTGAGTGTTGGTTTGTTTGGGTGATAAACCCAAACACAAACCTTTGTAACCTTGATCCAGTAATAATCAGTGTGAGGTAGCTTGGAGAAGCTAAGTAAAGACTACTTGTAACGTGACTATAGGTGTGATCTACACGTCACAGCATTAGCTTGGACAGGCTAGTGAAAGACTACTCAGGTTGTGACAACAGAGTGCACTTGCCAGTCACTAGTTTATCTTGAAGAGTTTGATTAAAGACTACTCAGTTTGTGACAACAGAATGTACTTGCTAGTCACAAGTTTAGCTTGGAGAGGCTAGTCAAAGATTACTCAGTTTGTGATAATAGTGTTAGCTAGTGGTCACAGATAAGAGCTTGGGAAGACTACTGTAAAAAAAAAATCTATGTAGTATCTTCTTCTCCGTTAATTCCTTTAAATTTATTGTATTGTGCTTATCATATTATTCTATCTGAAAAACTAACTTATAAACATTTTTATCATATTTGCTGTAGTTCAAAAAGTAACTTTCTAAAGTACCTAACGCTACTTCTACTACACTACAAGTTAAATACTTGATCATATACTATTTAAGTTTTTCAGAGCCAAAGAAGAAAAAAAAAAGTAAAACATGATTCAACCCCCCTTCTTGTATGCTTTTCTACCTATATCTAGGACACCTAAAGTCTCTGTTAGCCCTAACTAAGGACCCGTGGACTTGAGGTATTATATACTCTACCTTTAAAAGGAATTTGGTCCCTAAATCGAAAATAACATACCTTGAGGCGAGAAAAGATGTGTATATCTGGCCTTCATGGCTTCTTTAGCTTCTCAAGTGTTTTCCTCACCAAAGTGGCTCCTCAGGATGACTTTCACTTAGGCCACCTCCTTCGAGCGAAGCTTCTTAATCTGCCTATCCATGATGGCTGCTGGTTCTTCCTTGTATGACAAACTTTTATCAACTTGGACCGCTTGTGGTGTGAGCACATGAGACTGATCAAGCATATACTTCCTAAGCATGCTGACATAAAAGACTTGGTGAATAGCTCATAAACTAGAAGGCAATGCTAATCTATAGGTCACTTCTCCAACTCTATTTAGAATCTCTAACGGGCCGATATAGCATGGATTTGACTTTCCTTACTTACTAACCCTCACCACCCCTTTGATGGGAGATACCCATAGAAACACGTGGTCACCTACCTCAAACTCCAAGTCTCGATGCCTATTATCAGTATAGGATTTCTGTCTAGAATGAGTTGGCAATGACCATTCTCCAATCAATTGAACCTCCTCTAGAGTTTCTTGAATCATGTTTAGGCCCAGGGCCCTAGCTTCCCTAACCTCAAACCATCCAATGGGAGATCTGCAGCATCTCCCATTCAACACCACAAATGGTGCCATTTGGATGTTAGCTTGGTAGTTATTGTATGAGAACTCTATCAGTGGCAAGTGATCACACTAATTCCTATGAAAATCTAATATGCAAGCTCTAATCATGTCCTCTAAAGTCTGAATCATCCTCTCTAACTGGCCATCTATCTGTGAATAGAAAATTGTGGTCAACTCTATATGCATCCCAAGAGCCTTTTGGAATGCTTTCTACAACTACAAGGTGAACTAGTATATTATCCGATATAATAGACATTGATAGGCCATAGAGTCTGCAATATCATCAATGTAAAGCTGGGCATACTAAGCTATACTGAAGGTTATCTTCATCGGTAGGAAGTCGGCTAACTTAGTCATTCTATCCATGATCACCCATATGGAACCAAAGCCTTTTGTGATCTGAGGTAACTCGACTATAAAGTCCATGGTTATCTTTTCCCGCTTTCACTCTAGGGTCTCTATCTACTGAAGCAACCTTGCAGGCCTTTGGTGTTCAGTGTTAACTTGCTAATACATGAAATACCATGCCATGAAGTCACCAACATCTCTCTTCATGCATTCCAACAGTATAGCTATCTAACATCTTGATACATCTTAGCTAAACCTGGGTGAACGAAGTATGCTGCACTATAAGACTCTTCCATCACCCTTCTCTTAGCTCACTCACATCAGGTATATACAAATGGTCATCAAAGCGCAATACACCCTCTGCATCAACTAAGAACTACATATTTTCCCCTTTGTGCATATCCTTCGAAGCTTAGCTAACTTGGGATCCTCACTCTACTCAACTAGGGTTGACCGGGCCTTAATGTGAGCAAGAAAGACTTCTAAATCATCACGACTGAACTGGACTCCCTCTGCCTCTAACTTGTGGATATCATCTATCAATCATTGCCTCATAGATGCAATATGGGCCAAACTGCCCAAAGACTTTATGTTCAAAGTGTCTGCAAGACATTTACTTTGCCTAGGTGATAAGAAATCGTGTAATCATAGTCCTTAAGCAACTCTATCCATCTATGCTACCTGAGATTCAAATCCTTTTGCTAGAAAATATACTTCAAGCTCTTGGGATTCCTGAAGATCTCCATACAGGAAATGCCTCCAAATCTTCAAAGCAAAGACCACATTTGTCATCTGTAAATTGTACGTTAAGTACAGGTGGAAAAATACACGAGAAGAGGGGGTTGAATCATGTTTGAACTTTTCTTCCTTCACTCAAGATCTGAAAAACTTTATCTAAAAGGCTATCAAGTTGAACTTGTAGCATAGCAGAAAATAGCATTAAAACCTTCGGAAAGTGATATTTCTGAACTTGAGCAAATAAAAAAAATGTGTATTAGCCTTTTCAAAACAAAAACCTGAAATAATAAAAGATGTGGAAATAAATGGAGATAAAGGAAAGAGAAAAACCAACACAAGAAATTTTATACTGATTCGGCCAACCTACCTACATCTAGTTCTCAACAACTGTTGAGTTTCACTACCTCTTCTTAAGGGATTTTATACTAATTCGACCAACCTACCTACATCTAGTACTCAACAACTGTTGAGGTTCTACTAACAACAACTTTCTTAACATGAGAAAGTGTACATGGATAGTCTTTACATTAGCCTTCTTAAGCTCTCATTTATGGGTTTTAAAAATCACGTGATCCACAAATTGAGTAGTTTTGTACTAGCCTCTCCAAGTTAACATGAGTAGTATTGTACTAGGCTCTCCAAGCTAACATGAGTAGTCTTGTACTACCTTCTCTAAGCTAACACAAGTATTCTTGTACTAGCCTCTCCAAACTAACCCATGATCAGAAACCACTACTATTGTCACATTAAAAGTAGTCTTAACACTGGCCTCTCCAAGCCCAACCGTGACTGACAAGCAACTCCTTTAGCACGTTGCAAGTAGTCTTTCCCCAACCTCTCCAAGCTGCAAGTAGTCTTGACACTGGCCTCTTCAAGTCAAACCGTGTTCAACAAGAATATCTTATTGTCGTGTTGCACGTGGTTTTACCTTAGCCTTTCCAAGCTATGTCTCACACTGATTACTAATAGATCAAGGATACAAAGGTTTGTGTTTGGACTGCCACTCAAACTAACCTACACTCGAGTTTCCTTAAAGATGATAGATTTAAAATAAACCTAGGAAACAAGAGTGACTTCCTCTTATTACTTCTTCCCTAAGAAAAGTATAAATCTAATAAAGAGCATAGAGGAAATATTTTTTACATGTGAGGAATATGATTACATAAAATAAACTTAGGAAACAAGAGTGACTTCTTCTTATTACTTCTTCCTTAAGAAGAGTATAAATCTAATAAAGAGCATAGAGGAAATTTTTTTCACATGTAAGGAATCTGATTACATAAGAATGATGAACCTTACAAGATGACGAGAGATATAAGCAGAGTTTCCTTTCTTTTAAGCACAAGTCTCTCTAACTATCATCATCTTCTTCTTCAGCATGGCATCTCTCTATATATAGCGGTCTTCCATTCACGCCCATTGCCTTTGATCAAATCTCCAAGTGACACATGTTGATCATCAGTTGCATCTTAAAAGAGTGAGCTAGAAGTGAGGCTAACAGATTCGTCACATCTATTGCAGAAGCTGTTGTAATATATGAGTTTTCTAATCTCCCTTCAGAAACTCCTTTTCTACTTTCTGAGCATGCTCTTCGAACTCCTCCTTCGTAAAGCCAGGATAGTTGATCAAGTTAACAAAGAGATGTCATACAGTTTTGATAACTGGGTTTGACTTTGAGTTGAAATTTGAATTTTAAATTTCAAATTTCTCGTCTTTCCTGTAGTGTTCAATGCTCTACACAAGTGTGAGCTTTCTGAAGTGCGTAACAGATTCCTTGAAGATTCTTCAAACTTCTGATCTTCAATCTAATCTTCTTTACTGATTATTTCTTTGTAATTGTTATGATTGAAGATTAAGTAACATGTTGCATATGGACACATTCTAATTTCTTCATCTTGAGTGAACTTTCTGATGTCACGTGCTACTTTCTGAAGTCTTTGAACTTGGTTTCTTGTAGCGTTGTAAACTTCTTCACATCGTTAACTATCAAAACCTTGGATAAGGATATAATTTCACTTCCATTAAATTACATAATCTCATAACATGTTTACATATGCATAGTAAAATATATATATACTCATTTGAGTAAGCCTTGCTCTTACTAAATGATAGATACCTGTTATAATCTTACAAGGACTCAAGAGAAACATCAGTCGTTCTTCAAAGCATTTTCTTTGAATTGGTTTTGTTGTCATTCAAAACATACGAGCACATAGGATTCTGGAGCTAACAATCTCCCATTTTTTTTATGATAACAAACCAATTTGAAGAAAATCTTTTGAAGAGATAATTGAAAGAAATATTACAGAAGAGTAAACATGATATGCATATTCTTTCAATGTATCACAACAAGAAATCTTCAAGGAGTTCTTTTTCTTAAGGCATGATATGAATCATAAAAAAAAACTTTTTAGCCTCAAGTGACATTTAATCAATACTACTGTAATTTCACTTGAAGCATAAGATAGACTTAATCATACTTTCTAAATGTTATGAGAGCAGATGTTCAATGAGAAAGACGCTTAAGTTATGGATAAAAAACCAACTTGATCATTTGTCAAAAGAGAGAACTTTCTAAAGGTTCTCATTCTTGAAAACATAACAAGTAAAAACTTGTGATATTTTATCTTGGCTAGATCCATTTTCAGTAAATCTTAATCCAATAAAAAAATTGAAAGGAATGCTCAAAAGTATGAAAAAAAATAAAACAGAGCATTCGTAATTTTTGGAAAGAAGACTGATGCTTATAAGTTTTTGGTGCTCATAAAAACCATAAAAAGAATAGGATCAACATATTGCTATGCAGGATTTCTAAAGCTAATATGGGGATCAATCCCTGAGTAAACAAGAAAGAGCTTTTTGAGCTATGAAACTTTCCCATAAGAATCAGATTATGAAAACGATGTTTTCAAAAAAGATGTATGATTTTTTTAAAACGGGTTTTTGTAAAACACAAAAACACATTACTCTTTGAAGGATTTCTGAAGCTTGTTAACTGATCTTGGTCCTTTTATCATGTGTAAGCGCAAGTTTCTGAAGACAAGTCAGAAACTATTTACAACCAAACCTTGATCAAGTTATATCCATTACTTTAGAAAACCATCTCTTTCAAAAGTAGCTCAACATGTATATCAAGATTCAGCTTATAAATAGGTATCAGAGCAACAACCACCTTGTGCTTCTAAAGATACTTTGCAAAAGCTAATCATGAAATATATGTAAACATATATCCAGCGTATATAAATAAACATGACAGAGCATACGCATTCAAGATAAGAAGCAAGCATATGCCAGAGATATATGTGATTAGCTGAGCTTAGATAGAGTAATGATATGATTTAGAGCATAATATAAAACAAACATGAAGCATGATAAGAAAGCATCAAACACATGAGTTAAAAAAATACATAAAAAGCATAAAATAATGTAAAGAGATCATGATAAAATGAAGAAACAAAAGGGTTGTATAAACAAATCAAACAAAACAAAATGTTCAGAGATATACAAAAAGAATGTTAATGCTAGAAAGAACAACATGCTAAAAAAAATTCTTTGGGCTCCCCCTCAGCATATGCTCCCCCTGAGTCCTTAGCATAGATTTTCTTCAATTCATACTTCTCCCCTTTTTGGCATCATAAAAAAGAAGGTGTGCTAAGAAATGCACGCTGCATACACTGAAATATCTGAAGTTGTAGATCTTCCATCTATCTCAACTGACCACCATGTGCAGCCAAGGTTGCTTCAAATATGTCCTGTCTAGAAGAAATCTCTCTTAGGTTCTAGAGGAAGACTTGATAACTTGCTGAAGTTTCTGTAGAGAATGGCAGTGGCAGATTGATAGGCATAGAAGTTGCTCTAGGAGATGACTCTGGAATGTCTAAGGGTACAGTGTCCCCTGATCTTGGTGAGTTAGCCCTAGTATTATTTCTACATCAGAAGAAGGTGAAGATAGTTGTTTATGAGCATTTCCAGATATGGCAGAGATAGAAGCAAAGACTACGAGAATGGTGATAGGTTTTGCAGCATCAGCATTCAACATATGGGCTAAGGAAGTATCAGGAAGATTTTGTGCAGGAACAGAGAAGTCAGGAACATTTTGACCCAATGTAGTGACATCAGCTTCTAGAACAACAGGTGCTGGATCTTCAGAATCTTTGTTCCCTTCTTCATCATCAGAAAGGATATGAATAGAAGAAGGAGATAGTGATACAAAAGGAATAAGTGTAGAACAAATTGTATCATTTTCTTTATCTGATTCTTCAATAGTCAGCTCCATCTGAGGTTCTTCAGGTGCAAGTCTAGAACTTGTCATGGCACACAGTCTATCCTTCTCACTCTGCTTAGGAGATTTTCCTCTTCTTTAGATGATGATGTTGCAGCTTGTTCTTCTTCAACTTCTTCCTCTTCTTCTTCTTCATTATCACTCAGCACAGTTACATGATATCCCTCAACCTGAAACTTTCTAACTTCCTCCCATAGAACAGTAACACTTGATACACTCTTGTGCATCTTCTTGTACCTTAGCTCAATCTCCTTTCTGCTAAGAATCTTTTCAGGTTTGGTTATAGCTCCTGATGCTTGAGTGCTTCCTTCCTCTCTCCTTTTTCTTCTTCCTTCAAAATGTTTGATTAAAGCAACATTCTCTTCATCACATTCACTTTCAGGGAGAATGAGTTTTCTTTTCCTTTTAGCCTTTTCTTGGTTGGACTGTGACTTCTAAAAAGCCTCTCGAGCTTGTTCACCTCTTGTTCTAGGAATTTACCTTGAGGGCTCCGTTATCTAGAGGATTGACCTCTTTCTTGAGGTTCTGAAAGAAGAGGGTGTGAAGATGGTCCCTTCCACTAGCTCATGCCTTTCAACGTCAAGAGGGAAGTCTAACTTTTGAAGAACATTTGTCAGAAGCATCCCGTAAAGAACGCTTGCAGTTCTGCAGGTTTCCTCTGTTGCGACACTTGTCATGTAATCAAGAATGAGCATAGGTAGGTTCACTTTTCTTTTTACCATTAGGTAATAAAGAAGCATGTAATCCATTCCAACTAGAGTATCTATGCTACCAATATGTGGAAAGATGGAAAACTAAACCACTATGTATACTTTCCTTGCCCTGGCACTTAACATTACTGTGGTAATCTCACTAGGCTTGTGAATGATGGAGTCAGTGAGATATCTAGACATGTCTTCTTTATTTACACTAAGAGATTTAGCCCAGTCGGGTGAAGATTTACTGATGATTCCCTTGCATAAAGCTTTGATAATTTTTGCAAGTCTATGAGCAGTGATCTTGATGGTGTAATATCTAATCATTCCCTTGACTTGTGATGGTGATAGTCTCTGTAGATGACAATAAAAAAGCATTAACTAATCGAGGAAAGATGAGTTTGTTTCTTTCCAGAAAATTCTTCCACTTTTGGAAAGTAAAGACATCATTAAGTACGGTGACTTCTTCACGTAGGTCTTTACACAAAGAGTTTCTAGGTGCTATTTTTCTGGACAGGAAGAATCTCTCAAAATGATCTTATATTCGAGTATCTTCAAACATGTAAAAGGGTTTCCCTGCTGGGGCAAATTTCATATTCTTTTCTTTTGCCATTGAAGAGGTATAAGGGATATTTCAGAAGATACGGTTGAAAGAAAGCACGCAAGAAGGGTTAAAGAAAAATGGAAAGGAAAGAAAAAAGAAGGTTCGAGGTGAAGGTGAATAGTTACAGAAGCAAGGATGAGATCTTAAAGGAAGATTGTGGTGTGGTAAAGAAATTATGTTATAGAAAAACGAAAGAAAAAAATGAAAAGGTTAAAAGTAAGGGTTTAAAGGTTAAAGAGAAGATATGTGATTTCCTCAAGAAGATGATGGTTAAGAACAAAGAGAGGTGTGAGGGTTCAAGGAAATATGACATGACTGAAGGCGAAGCGACGTGGGAAAGAGAAACTCTGACATCATGGATAGAAACTCTCGCCTTTTCATCCCTCTTTCAAAAAGAGAGTCTTCTGACTCTTGAACTCACTTTCTGAGGAAACTACTTTTTGAGGCTTTAAGTTTTACTTTCTGATACCTAGAGAAACCTTCGTATCTTATCCCAGATTCTTCTTCTTGCTCTAAGTACAATGCTCCTATATAACCATTTTTAACTGATCCTCAAGACCTTCTTTCTGACCAAACAATCTTCTTCTGAACACATAGTCTTCTTTCTAATTGATCCATCTTCAAGCTAAGCAACCTGATTCTATTCTAATCTTGCAAACTGATACACTATTCTTCACAGAGATCTGTGGCCTTGCAAACTGGCTTCTGAAACACATGTTGGTAAACCTGACCTTGCATACTGATCCTCTGACGTTCTTGCAAACTAATAAGCAGAGTCTTCAGGAGGATGTATGCCCCGATGATTTCTGATTGCTTTACTTGATCTTCAGAAGAGAGTGAAAAGAGAAAGAGCACCCAAAGAGTTTTAGGCAAAGATGCTTATGCATATATGAAAGGTTAAAAACATTTCAAAGCTAGAAAACAACCAAGAGATCCTTAGTTATAGATATTATGAATACATCTTGATACAAGATCTTCAGTAGACACATCTATTTACTAAGCATCCATGTTTTTAACTAAAAAGAAAATCTTCTCAAACAAACTTGGATAAGAAGTACTAATCGAATTCTTATAAAGATAAATAGCACAACATTGTTTCAGATGATAAGAAGGCAACTTACCTCAAGAGATGATTTTGCAACTAATTCCTTATCTGTAGCATCTGGGTGTAGCAGAATATAGTTTCCATTGAGCTTCTTCTTTCAGTATTTTCTCTAGAGAAGTTATCAGTAGCAAGTAGCACACAGATGCAAAGGCTTCATCGTAAAGCATTATCTGTTCATAGATATATCCTTATGCAGCCATGCTTTCTCTAATGATATCATTATTATCCAGATTGTCCTTGAACTTCCTGTTAGAAGGGATGATGATGTCTCAAACAGGATAAGTATACTTTGCCTTTCTTTTGAGCTAGGTTACTATATTCAGCATAGCTTCCACCCAACTTTGATAACACAAAGCTTTCTCAATATTTATAGATACCATGGTGATGAAGGAAGCATAGTTGATAAAAATCCAAGGAGTGACTTCGTACTCATCCCCCTGGAGATACTCCAAGAACTTTGACAACAGAAGATTTTCTTTTAAAACTAAACTCTCACCACGTTACAGTATATTCACATCTTCTAGCTTCTGTGTCGTCTTCAAGTTGCTCATGTTCTATTTCAGAAAGATCACTTTCTGATCAACTTGAATGGTCCAAGCATATTTTCTGAAAGACTGAGATTCTGTAGCTCACTTTCTGAAGCATTTGGCTTTCATATACTAGCTTTCTGGAGTTACCTAGAGATAGAAAATCTTAGGGCTTTCTTCCGAATAATCAAGATTACCAGTAAAGTCTCTTTTAGGCTTTTCATCATCATCATACATAAGAGATCCTTGAGAGGATTATCTTTTAGGACAAGGACATTGCTTAGAATCAATGCCTGATATCTAGAAGGATCATCATTAGAGTGCTTCCTTAGCTTTTTAGACAAAGAGATGTTTTCAGATATACCTGCATGAAAGAATATAACTTATGGTGCCTAGACTTTTCATGGGTCCTTTTCAGTTAGTTTCAAATAAAGAGATTTTTCCAACCCTTTTAAGAGAAATTCCTTTTCAGGATTCATAAGCTGCAAGGGTTTCTCTTTAAACAATCTAAAAAATAGAACTAGAAGATATTATATAGATGAAGTTGCATAGATTTTTCTTCTATTGTTTCATCTATATATCTCAATCCAATTTCTCTGAAACAAAAGATGCTGACCATTTATTACAAAAACATGGTTTTTGAATATGCTTGATAAACACGAGTCAGATCTTAGAATGCCATGAGGTCCTCTCTAAGGTTCAGAAGAAAAGATCGTGTAGTTTCTTGGAGGCTTCAGAAACATATAACATGAGAAGAATAAACTCTTTTTGGAGTATTTCTCTATTTCAGCTTTCTAGCTTTAGACTGGACCTTCTCATGTGTTCATGGGAACTCTATGTGTTCTTTGATAGGTTGAGATATATAGATGAATAAACTTGACAACTTTCTAGTAACCTATCTCATAAAAAAATAGAAAAAGAAAAAATGACAAAGATAAGATGCTAAAATTTTTACCTCACGAGTCTCTAATGATGCTCTTTAGCTATGAAGAAAAGAATAGCAACAGGTTTTAACACAATAAGACTTTCTAACAAAGACCTTTTGGATGTCTAGCATATTCTTCCTCATTACACAGGGATATGACAATAAAATGCAGGTCAAATACATGATGTGTGTCATTACTGCTATAAGTAGATATTCTTATTTAAGATGATCTTTGTCCAGATCAGTAATTCATGAGATTGCTGTCTTCTTGATATAGTCATTATAGACTTCAGACATAATTCACAGATAGAGAGTTTATCTCTAAAACCAATCTCAGATAACAATATCAAATCTTTCTACTTCAGGAGAAGTATTAGTAATTTTCATTACTTCACTGTTGTAAAACATCTGACATGTTACAAAATGGATCAAAAACATCTTGATATATGCTGAAATCCTTCAACATCATGTACAGACTGATTCATATAGCCTCTTATATGTAGCACACAGTTCATAGGCAACATATACAGTTGTAGCTTAAGGCACATATGAACAGAGACTTGGCTTGATAGATCAGCTGAACTTTTTCCTTTGTAAAGTTCATGTTGATAGGTCTCTTTTGAATCCCTTTCATCATATAAAAGAACTGTGCCATGACCTAGAGTCTTTGTCAACAAAGAATAATCAGATAGAAGATCAATCATGGAAAGATGAAGTAGGCCATTCTATCCTTTGGATCTTTGTCCTCTGCAATTGCTGGATTGCTCAACCCCTCAGAGGCCTTGCTCTAATACCACTCGTATGCAGAGATGTGCATGAGAAGGGGGGTTGAATCGTGCATTGATCCTTTTTTGAATTTTCTGAAGCTTCTGAAAATAATAACTATCAAGTATAAAACTTGAAATGCAGTGAAAACATAGTTAGTTGCTTCAAAAAGTAGGTTTCTGAACCTTGTTAAATAAAACACTCTTTACTAAAATGAAGTAACAGAAAGCAATAAAGATATATATATACGATCAGCAGTAAGAAAATCCAAAAGAGATAAATAAAAGAGATCAAAGAAAGAGAGAGATAAGACACAAGGGATTTTATATTGGTTTGGCCAACTTGCCTATATCTAGTACTCAACAACTGTTGAGGTTCCACTAACAATAACTTTCTCAACCTGAGAAAGTATAGATGGACAGTCTTTACATTAGCCTTCTCAAGCTCTCATCCGTGGGTTTTAGAAATCACCTGATGCCACAAATTGAGCAGTTTTGTACTAGCCTCTGCAATCTAACATGAGTAGTATTGTACTAGCATCTCCAAGCTAACACGAGTAGTCTTATACTAGCCTCTCCAAGCTAACCCGTGATCGGTACACACTGGCCTCTCCAAGCCCAACCATGACCGACAAGCCACTCCTTCAGCACGTTACAAGTAGCCTTTCCCCAGCCTCTCCAAGCTACAAGTAGTCTTGACACTGACCTCTCCAAGCCAAACCATGATCCACAAGAATACCTTACTATCGTGTTACAAGTAGTTTTACCTTAGCCTCTCCGAGCTATTTCTCACACTAATCATTAACATATCAAGGATACAAAGGCTTGTGTTTGGATTGCCACTCAAACTAGCCTACACTCGAGTTTCCTTAAAGATGATACATTTAAAATAAACCTGGGAAACAAGAATGACTTCCACTTATTACTTTTTCCCTAAGAAGATTATAAATCTAATAAAGAGCATAGAGGAAGATTTTTTTTTACATGTAAGGAATCTGATTACATAAGAATAATGAACCTTATAGGATGAGGAGAGATATAAGCAGAGTTTCCTTTCTTTTAAGCACAAGCCTTTCTAACTATCATCATAATCATCTTCAGCATGGCATCTCTCTATATATAGCAATTTTCCCTTCATGACCTTTGCTTTTGATCAGATCTCCAAGTGACACGTGTTGATCATCAGTTATATCTTGGAAGAGTGAGCTAGAAGTTAAGCTGACAGATTTGTCACATCGATTGCAGAAGCCATTGTAATATTTGAGTTTTCTAATCTTCCTTCAAAAACTCCTTTTCTACTTTTTGAACATACTCTCTGAACTCCTCCTTCGTGAAGTCAAGATAGTTAATCAAGGCGGCAAAAAGATGTCACACAGTTTTGACAATTGGGTTTGACTTTGAGTTGAAATTTGAATTTCAAATTTTAAATTTCCTTCCTTTTCCTGTAACGTTCAATGCTCTACACAAATGTGAGCTTTCTGAAGTACATAACAGATTCCTTGAAGATTCTTCAAACTTCTGATCTTCAATTAAATCTTCTTTGCTAATTATATCTTTGCGATTGTGACGATTAAAGATTAAGTAACATATTGCATATGGATATATTCTGATTTCTTCATCTTGAGTTTACTTTTTGATGTCTTGTGCTACTTTTTGAAGTCTCTAAACTTAGTTACTTGTAGCGATTGAAAACTTTTTCTTATCATTAGCTATCAAAAGCTTGGATAATGATATAATTTCACTTTTATTTCATTACATAATCTCGTACCATGTTTACATATGTATATTGAAATATATATACTCATTTGAGTAAGCCTTACTCTTGCTAAACAACAGAAACCTGTTATAATCTTACAAAAAAATCAAGAGAAACATCAGTCATTTTTCAAAGTATTTTCTTTGAATTGGTTTTATTGTTATTCAAAACATATGAGCACAAAGGTTCTGGAGCTAACAATGACGAGAGAAATGTTCCTCATAATGATCTTGATGTATCAATTTAGTGAACATTTGGAGTGTTCCCATTGTAGCAATGCATCCTGAACAAAACTTTCCTTCAGCCATAAGTGTGATAGAAAACCAAAAGGTTGAAGCTTTGAAGCAAACAAAGGTTATAAGAAGCAGAAGTTTATGAGAGATGAAACGGTTTGAAGCTTAGGGTTTTAGATGAAAAGCAGATGGTAAAAGAAGTGGCAACATGTGGGATGTGGGAGTTATTTAAGAGATGTGATGCAACTGATAGAAGGTAAAGCAACATGGGAGAGAGAAGGTATAGAAAGAGAGGGAATTATCCCGCCTTGTCATCCTTTTTTTAGAAAGAAAAGTTTCTGGCTTTTGAATGCACTTTCTGAAGGACTTTCTTTCTAAACTCCACTTCTCACTTTTCTGACCCATTGATAAGCTCATCTTTCTATTCTGAAACCTTTTCTCATATGAACTTCAAGCCTCTTGCTCTCATATTTCTTTCTGACAGCCCATGTACTGTCTGAGATATCCCTCTTCTTTTTGATCAATTTTCTGAACTTCAAGAAATATACCCGATCTTGCACACTAAAAACTTTCCTCTTTGGGCTTCAGCTTTGAGATACGAAGAGAGGAAGAGAGTACCCAAAGATGGTTTATGCATGAAAAGCTATGCAATTTTGAAATAGTTAAGTTCAAAAGCCTTTTCAAAGCACAAAAGTGATCTTCAACTAAAGGCTTTGTGAATATATCTGACACTTGGTCTTCAGTATTAACAAACATTAACTCAATATCACCCTTTTGAACATGATCACGAATGAAATGATGTTTAATATCTATAGCACTTGTATTATAACAAAAGAAGGGAATTTTAGAATACCTCAAGTGATAGTCATTTAGCTGATTCTTTATCCATAGCATCTGAGAACAACAGTTTGCAGCAGCTACATATTCAGCTTCAGCAATAGAGAGAGCAATCGTGTTTTGCTTTTTGCATGACCATGTGATTAAGCTTTCTCTGAAGAAGCAATAGCAACCACTTATGCTTTTCCTTTCAACTCTATCTCCAACATAGTATCATAAAATCCTACAATATCACAAGAAGTACCTTTGTTGTATCACAAGCCAAGATTAGTAGTATCTGGAAGATATTGAAGAATTCTTTTGATAGCATTTAAGTATGATTGCTTTGGGTTAGATTGAAATCTTGCACAAATTCTCATGCTTAATTGAATATTTGGTCTACTAGATGTAAGATACAGTAGTGAACGTCATTTTATGATAATTGCTTTCTGATACTTTCCCACTATTTTCATTAGCATCTATGATTTGAGATGGATGCATGGGGGTGCTCATAGGTTTTGTTTGATCCATATTAAATCTTTTTAAAAGTTCTTGTGTGCCCTTTTCTTGATGGATTAGGATCCTTTCCCTTTGTTGTTCTATTTGCAAGCCCAGAAAGAACTTGAGTTCACCCATTACACTCATCTCAAATTTACTCTGCATTAATTTTGAAAACTTTTCACAAAGAGAATGATCAAAAGTGCCAAATATAATGTCATTAACATATATTTAAACTATCAAAAAGTTATTATCTTGATCAAGAGTAAAAAGAATAGTATCAATATTACCTTTTTTGAATCCATTCTTAAGCAGGAAGGTGCTTAGTCTATCATACCAAGCTCGTGGAGCTTGTTTCTGACCATAAAGAGCCTTTGTTAGCTCAAAGACGTGGTTGGAAAGGCTTTTACTCTCAAAACCAAGTGGCTGCTTCATGTAACACCCTGATTTTTCCCGTATACAAATGATCAAAATGCCCCTGAGGTCATTTTTACCGGGAAAATGAGGATAGCTAGCCCTAGCCATCCTCAAAGGGCTGTTTTAATATTGAACAGGGACTATGTGTGTTGTGTGTGTTAATAGAGCAGACGAATCTTATTCTTGAGTTCATGCACACAAAATTACCGAAATGCCCCTGTAACTAATTAACACATAATTTAATTCCAACTGGACCCGGACTTTGTCCGAGAGTTTGAAATATCATTTTTAAGGGATGTCTAATATCTGTCTAGGCCCGGGTGGTCCCAGAGAGTTTTTGTGAAAAATTACCATTTTGCCCCTAATTAAGGGCATAATGAGCTTAATTACATGATTAACAAAATCTAAGCAATATTATACTCTAATTAAAGATTAATTAATTTTAATAATTAATCTAGAGTCAAAATAATTAATTGAGATTAATTAGGACCTAAGATTGCTTAAGGAAACTCAAAACCCCTTTCTTAATTCAAAATTTTATGTCACATTTTCATGAATAGTATTTTCTCTCTCCAATTCCTTAAATTAAGGAATCAAAGATGTTATGGTAATTCTTGATTGAATGAGGTTTGACCTACTAAATGAGCAAGAGCACTCCTTAACCATATCTTGTGCAATCTTAATTACTCACTTTTTCACCTAAACACTTAACTACAAACTCCTAATCAAAGGCCTATCAAAGATACTCCTAAACACACTCCTAAACCCATATTAAAGTAAGATATCTTCCTCCTCATTCCCTTAATACAACCGGCCACCCCCTCTATTCATCTCATTTCATTTTATTTTATTACACAAAATCAAAGACAACCATGCCCAGCCATACCTAGTCATTCCTACACCACTCCATGACATGATGCATACAAAGAGATATTCCCCCCTTTTCTCTCCCATGGTTGACGACCACTCCTCCTCCTCTCACCTCCTCATGTTTCATTTTGTCTATAAATAGGCACCAAAGGAAGCTTGCAAGAACCTTTTCTCATTTTTGCAACTTCAAGCTTTCTTTCTTTGATCTCAAGAGCTCTTCTTCTTCTTCTTCCTCACTCTTCAAGAGCCACCATCCTCCACTATTTCTTAACCTCAAACCACCACACAATCACTATCAACCTCCCCTAAAACACTTAACCTTTCCATTTCCTAGACCAAAAACTCAAGATAAACCTTTTTTCCTTTTCTTTTCCTCTTGGCCAAAAATCCATCTTGGCCCAAGGAAGAATTTTTCTTCTCATTCCTTTTCAAGATCAAGCTCTCTTTCATTCATCAAGAAAAACATGTTTGGTAAAGAGTTGTTTTAAAAGACTTCATTCTTTTCTTTTGTATTATTCTTAGAATAGAATGTTAAAATGTTGGTTCTCTCCTTCTCCACTTCATTTTCGGTTTCCTGCCTTCCTTTTTCTTTCCTTTCTTTTTCGGCCTTGATGGCCTTGTTTTGTGAAAACCATGGCTTGATGATGAGGATCTTGGATATTGGTTGTAAAACTATCATTTTCTTGACCTCTAAAGCTTGAGGTTTTCACTTCTAAAAGTTTTTGGCAAATGAAAATGTCACTTGATTTTCTTTAATGAGTTTTGCTTGAGCAAAATGGAATAATATGTTTATGTTATCTCTTAATCATCTTAAGTTCAAGACTTACCCCTTTCAACCTTAAAGTTGATCGGCGTTCTAGAGTGGTTACTCTAGATAGGAGTCTTGAGCATAAAACTTAAAAGGAATAAATGGACATACATTCATCTTACAAACCTTAAAGTTGATCGGTGTTTTAGAGTCATTACTCTAAATAGGAGTCTTGAGCCTAGGATCTAACGTAATAATAAATGGAAATGCATTCATATTTATATTTCAAGTCTTTCATTCCATATTTATATTCAAGACTTGCACATCATATTTAATTTCAAGTTGTCACCTAAAGCTTAAAGATAAGAAATGAACTTGCATTTCATATTTATATTTCTTGTCTAGTATGTTTACATTTCAAATCATCACCTAAACTTAAAGATTAAAAATGAGCTTGCATTCTCATGTTTATATTCAAGTTTTGCATATAATATTTATATTTCCATTGCCATCACCTTATAATACCAAGACTAAAATGAAGCTTGAATTTTGCACATTTAAGTTTATGCCATCACCTAAATAATCTAGTACTTAAGACTTACCCCTTTCAACTTACATGGGAATTTTGGTTCATGGACATCCACCTTTACAAATATAATTTGGTTTTTCAAGGAATGAGGTCCTAATAAATGATGTATTGTTGTCTTGAAATATTGAAGTTTGTGTCCTACAACTTTTCCTTAAGAAATATGTTAATTCTTAAAGTGTTTAAACATGGTTCACATAATCAAAATCCTTTTATTAAGCTCTCCAACGTTGCTACTGATCTAAGGTCATTACTTATGTTTCTATAAAGATAAAATTAATTATAAGTGTATTTCTTAATCTAGAATTAATTCTAAGAAAGATTAGTTACTAGAAATGCTTATTATTGCAATTGTGCATGCCTATGGAAAAAAAATTCTGATTTCTATTTTAACATTTTCAGATCTAATGTATGTTGTTTGGAGTAGTTTAAATGGGTGAGAACAACTATTAATTGATGTGATAATTATTCTTGGCACCTTAGGCAAAAACTAGTAACTAAAAGGATCAAAAATGTTATTTCTAAAGCCTTTAAAATCTGAAATATCAAATTCTGTTCCAGCATGTAATTAATTGGTAAAAATGTGCTTTATCATGTGTATATGTGTGAGAACGCACAATAAATGGTATAGAAATTAATTCTAGTGTCATAGGAAAAGTCGGTAATGAGAAAAGGGTCAAGAATGTAACTTCTAGAATGCCGAAATGTACTCATTTCTGTTTCTGTTCAAACCTGTCCAGATTTTTTTAATGATGTTATTGAGGTTATTAATTAGTGGAAGTCATTGTAATTGATCCCTTAGATACATAAAAGAATAAATAAAAAAGTTGGGTTTACCCGATTTAGAGATTTAATCAGTTAAGAGATAATAGAAGTGCTTATTCTATTGGATGTTGTGATTCAATATGCTTAAGAATTTATGTGATGATTATGTTTGCATACTTGGTTACTAGTTATAAGAATTGATGTGCCATGTTATGATTATACTTGAAATGTTTAAGATACATATGTTAAAGTAATATGAAAAGCATGAGATAGTATATGATATGTGGTGTTCTTGCATCTTAAATATAACATGCAAGTGTTAAGGTGACATAAAACATATGGAAATGATCCTCTAGACTCCTCGAATTTAAGGTTATGAGAGGTGATCCAATAAGGAAGTGATCCTTTGGACTCCCCGAATTAAAGGTTATGAAAGGTGATCCTAGCCCCCTATCCCATACTTAAGAGTCGAGTGTTAACTTATCTTAAGGATAAGAGTATGCTAGTGATGACTAGTGAGGTATGAGCTCATAACCTAGAACTCTTAAAAGGAGAGAGTAATAGGGTGGCCCCAATGAGAGAAAGAAACAGTCTAAGTCACCTAAAAGATAAAATAAAGTAATTCATGTTATGTTTACTATGTTCCATGAATATCACTTATGTTTGTATATAGTATGTTGCACCTTGCATTGGCATGCATTTCATGATAAGGTATGCTGTATTCATAACATCCAAAACGCATATTAAAAATGAATGGGCCTTGATAAACGGTATTTTAGAACTTAATAATTGAACTTTATGCATGCTCACTATTTCATAATGAAACCCGAGGTTCCTAAGGATGTAGATGATAACACTAGGATAGGAGGACGCCCTACTGAGATTCTTTATCAACTTTCTCACTCCCTCTATCTTTTCTTTCCATCTCGTCTTCAGAGGACAATGGCGGCATTCGTGATCTATGTTGATGGACCGACTTAGGAGCTATATTTTGACGCCACACACCAGTCATACCACTTCGTAGGCCGCTATTCAGTCCGTATGTTCATGTTTCTGAATCGCCCATTTGCTCATCCCGTCACCAGTTTCTGTTTCACTCCTACTACACCTTTTGTCGATGAGCTCTTCTTTGAGCATGTGCGCCTCCGCGAGAGCAGACTCGACACACCCCTGCGGCTACCTCAGCAGTGCGAGATTTCCCGAAGTATGTTCCCCGCTCTCCCCTGGCTCATTCAGAGACCGACCTCTTTGAGGACTCTACCACAGAGGTCCCCTCTATCGGTTCTTCCCCCACTGTACCCATGGAGATCGGTAGTAGTGGCAAGGCTACAGTGATGCAGCCAATTCGTGGAGGTCGAGTGAGGATGATACCCTGCCGCGGAGCACATGCCCAACCCTCTCACCGTTTGACCACTCCGACCCAACTGGCTCTGTGGGTTGGTTATGTTCCTCCCTCTTGGGATGAGCTGCAATAGAGGGTGGATTGTAGGTGTGATAATATTAATTAATACTATTTAACTTGGTGTATGGCAGAACCTTTATTATATATATATGGTATGATGGTTGTTATGTTATGATCTTGTGATTTTATTTCATAATATGAATGGTTCCTTGTTGTTATTCACAGATCAAACGATGTAGTGTTTATCTTATGCGCGGCTCACGTTTTCATCTCTTATTTCAAAAATAATTTTACCCATATTTTCGTTAAGTATTTTCTAAAATTAGAATTAAGAACTGGAACAAAAGAGCAATGACTAATAATTAACTTGAATACGTCCTAGGCGTGCTAGGTTAAATATTAGGGTGTTACACTTCACATATACTTCTTCAGAGAGAAATCCGTTCAAAAACACATATTTGACATCCATTTGATAGAGAGTGAACCCTTTGTAGGAAGCAAAGGCAAGTAGCATTCTGATGGCTTCAATCTGAGCTACTGGTGCAAAGGTTTCGTCACAATCAATTCTTTTTTATTGATTATAACCCTGCACAACCAACCTTGCTCTTTTTCTGATGACATTGCATGCTTCATCTAGTTTATTTTTGTGAACACCCATTTTGTGCCGATAATAGTTTTATCCATTGGTTTTTCAATAAGAGTCCAAACTTTGCTTCTCTTGAATTGATTCAATTCTTCTTCCATAGCGTCCACCCAACTTTGATCATTCAAAGCTTCTTCAATGTACTCAGGCTCAATAATGGAGATGAAAACACAGTTTGATACATTTCTAAGGGATGATCTGGTTCTCACCTACTTAGAGATATCTCCAAGAACTTTGTTTTGAGAAATTGCTTTTAAATCAGAAACTCCTTTGTAGTTTCTTTGACCTTGAGATTCTTCAGCTTTTCCTTCATCTTCAGATTGCTCTTCTTAATGGTAAGAAATATCACTTTCTGATAGTTTGGGAAACTTGAGCAAATTTTCTGAAATGCTTGTGTTCTGGAGCTTACTTTCTGAAGTCTTGTCTGTCATCATCTTGCTATCTGAAGTGCCTTTAAGATGCATCTTTACAAAGCTATCTTCTAGATCTTCAAGATCATCAGCAAAGTCTTTTCTGAGCTCTTTGAACTTGACATGAATGGTCTCTTCAATGCATGATGTTCTCTTGTTGAATATCCTGTAAGCTCTAGACACAGAAGAATAACCTAGGAAGATACCATCATCAGACTTTGGATTAAACTTGGTGAGTTTGTCCTTAGTGTTAAGAATAAAACATGATGAGCCAAAGATATGAAAATATGATATGTTAGGTTTTCTACTATTCTATAGCTCATAAAGAGTTTTCTTAAGAATTGGCCTAAGAAAAATTCTATTTTGAACATAGCAAGAAGTATTAACAGCCTCTGCCCAAAAACCTTTACATAGACCACCTTCTAACAACATAGTTCTGGCCATTTCTTAAACATGTTTACGCATGTAAAGTGAAATTATTTTCATTTCAAGTGCATATTCTGCAATCCGAAAAAACCTGTTATGCTTTGTCAAGAAACTCAAGGAAAAATATTAGACATTCTTCAGAATATTTTCTTTAAATTTGCTTTATTATCATTCAAAATAAATAAGCGTAGAGGGTTCTAGAGCTAACAGCAAGTAGTTATGTTCATGCCTCTTGAGCTGTCTAGATGCATATGCCACAATTTAGCCATGTTGTATAAGGAAACAACCAAGTCAAACTCTTGAGGCATAACAAAACACCGAAAAGCCACCTATGCTTAGGGGTAACACTAGTACTGGGGTTATAATTAGAAAGGTCTTAAACTTTTGAAAACTCTTCTCACATGCATCCAATCACTGGAACTTGATATTTTTTATGTCAACCTTGCCAATGACACCACAAGCCTCAAGAAATCTTTGACAAAGTTCTAATAGTATCCTACCGCCTAGGAAACTATAGATCTTTGAAATTGTAGAAGGCGTTAGCCACTACTGAACCACTTCAACTTTCTTTGGGTCCATTAGGATACCATCTTTGGACACTATATTCCCAAGGAATGACATTTGGTCTAGCCAAAACTTATACTTGGAGAATTTGGCATACAACTGATTCTCCCTTGGTGTTTTTAGGATGATCCTTAAGTAATGTTCATGCTTCTCTTCACTCCAGGAGTACACTAGGATGTCATCAATAAAGACAATCACAAAGTGATCTAGGAACGACTAGAAAACCCTATTCATGAAATCCATGAAAGTTGTAGGGGCATTAGTCAATCCAAAGGACATCATTAGGAACTCAGAGTATCCATAGTGAGTCCTAAAGACTATCTTCGGCACATCCTCCCCTTTAATCTTCAACTAATGATAGCTTAACCAAAGATCGATCATAGATAAATATCTAGCCCCTTAGAGCTAATCAAACCAAATAAAAAAAATTCAGGGGCCAAAACTAAAACTTGCTTGCTTTTTTAAGGACCAAAAGAAGATTAAACCCTAATATTAATTAAAAATTTAATATTTAAAAGATATATGAGGTTCATTTAATAATTTAATTTTAGACTAAATTTTCAAGTTAGTCCTTGGCAAATATTTTGGGGAATAAATTAATCACTTAGGATTTGAAAATCTCCACCTGGTCCCTCACTTTTGGAAAAAAGGATCACGTTAGTCCTTTGATCAACTCATCATTCCAATACTTGATAAAGAAGCATGTGTGACTTCTTAAATTATTGATGTAGCTACGTCAAGAAAATGATAGCAATAAAGGACGATGTTTTGACTTGAATGTGAAAACGAGGAACTAAAGAATTAGTGAGGTTAAGGTTTAAGGATGCATAAACGTAAAATATATCAAAACATAGATATTTTGATGGAAGAGATTAGTAATATGCCATTTTATACCTTAACACAGAGTCAAATTAACATTTCAATGGACCATGCATGTCTTTTCGTCAAGTATTAAAATGATGAATTAATAGAGGAACTAATGTGTTTCATTTTTGTGAAAAGCAAGGGACCACAAGGAACCTAATAATTTATCCCTTAAAATATTTATCAATAGTACCAATTTAAGTATTTAATCTTAATTTTAAATATGTTATTATAAATATAAAATTCTCTACACAACCATATAATTATACATAGCCATGGCATTAAGGGTGTGTTTTGGAACTTCTAAATAACCATTTCAAAAGTGACATAAAAATATAAATTATTGGTGTTAAACCTTTTATCACCATGTGTATTAAAATTGTCCTCTTACGTAATTATAGATGAATAAAAACTATCATTTTGGCTATATAAAGTAATATTAGCACAAAACTATTTTTTTAATTCCAACATAAAATTAATTTTTAACTCTTGTAAAAAAAAACTTTTAATTAAGATTCAAAATATAGTTTCGCTTTTATAATATCAATCAAACTTTTAAAATATCAAATCACAATAAATAACTATTTACAATGATAATTTCTTAATTACTATAACTTTTTCTTCAAATTCTTACTATAATTTATTTTTTATCTAAAATTCTATTAATTAATGGTATACAATATTTTTTTTATAGACATTAATAGTATAAAATATTATCAACATAATTTTAGTTATTCAGGCACAAAAATTAGGGTGTGTTTGGATGAGATTTTGGAGGCTCATAATAACTTTTTTTTACCCTCTCAAAATAGCCATATTTTATATATTTGGATAAATTTTAAAATAATAATTTTTTAAAAAAATAGTTTTTAACTTTTTTAAGAATCTAAAAGAAATAATTTTTTTATAAAGAATTAATTTTCAATTTTTTAATTATGTTTAAAATTTATATTTCATGACATTTTTTTTTAACATGAAATATCTCTTACATATAATATCAATTTATTCATCATCAACACTTGCAATAATTTGCCCCGAATCCCGCGTCTCAAGCATGGAAAAATATGTGCGATATCATTCATTATACTACCAAAAAAAAACTAAATTAATCACCTACTACCGTACCAAGGACCAAATTAATATGAACTCGATCAATCACGCTTAATATTATGTTTGTAATATAATATAAAACTTTTTTCCCACATAGATCTATTCTAGTGAAATCAGAGGCTTCTCCGCAAATGAGGAGAAACATCCACGTGAATTGCTCAGAAACAATTACTGCGCTGCCTCTTTCTACTTCCTTTCAACTTCCTGGAGGTTGTTACCACCAACCAACATTCATTCATTATTTCTTTTGGGCCATCTTCCGTCCAATTTTCTCTCTATAAAAAGTGCCCCTTGGCCTTTCCCCATTCACAGGTTCAACCGAAGCACTGAACCAATGGCAGCACAACTGGAGCCGTGGCACAGCCTCGCCGGAAAAGTCGTGCTGGTCACCGGTGCTTCCGCCGGCCTCGGCCGTGACTTCTGCCTCGACCTCGCCCGAGCCGGCTGCCGGATTGTCGCCGCGGCTCGGCGGGTCGACCGGCTGAAGTCACTCTGCGATGAAATCAATCGGATGACGCCGGCGGAGACTGAGGCCAGCGGCGGTGCCGGGGACCTCCGGGCGGTGGCTGTGGAGCTCGACGTGACCGCAGACGGCCCTGCCATTGAGAAGTACGTCCAGAAGGCGTGGGACTCTTTTGGCCGCATAGATACGCTAATAAACAACGCCGGTTTTAGAGGTAACAGCAAACTTTGAATCTTCGGGTGAATATTTTTGAGTTCTTTGAATATTGAGAAATTAGGATTTTTACGGCACAGTACCGTTGACGTTGAAGTCTGACTTTAAGATGTCAGGAACTTCCTTTAAGTTAGAAATCAAATTAATATGTATATATTATTTCCCGTGAATAATGTATGTTTTATGTTAGTGTTTTAAGTTTAACTGATATGTTTTTAGGTATAAACGAACATTAGATTGAGAAAACTTTTGAATTATTAGTGATAAAAGCTGAATCTAACCATTATGTTAGTCTGGTGTTTGGCATGGAATGGAGACAAGTGATTGGATAGGAAGGAGATATTTTATTATAAAGCCAACACATCCTATCTAATCAGAACCAAATGTCCCGCTCTGACATCGCATGGTATTTAAACAAATTACACGAGGTTCTGAATCACATTTAACTTGTCCCTCCTAACAAATATTATAGTTTTGCTCTGCACATAAGTTAATAAAATATATAATAGTTTTATATGTAATTTGGTCTAAGTAATATATTCTATAAATTTATTCATCAAATCTCTTTTAAAATAACTAATAATTTAATGAAGCCTAGGAAGATAGGTTAATGATGGATTAACTTTCGATGTGTAAAGTTTGTTATCCTTATTTAAACTATAAATTATGAAGGACACTTATTATGATATAAATAGCTAGATAGTCGCTATAATTTAATATTTTTTAAATTATATTATCAACTGTATGAAATTATTTTACAGTGAAATTATATTGATTTTCGTCCAGTTGTATGAATAACTAATGAGAAACCTCTGTAGCTGTTGTTTCTTCATTATTTTGAGATGTTTAAGTAACAACTGTTTTGGACTCTGAAATGTGCTGTGGTCAATCCGAAATATTATGGTTGCGACATGCTTTTTGTTTCCCCCTTCTTTTATAATTAGTTGCGACATGCTACATGTGACCATTAGTCTTTAAATTATAATTTTCTCAGCTTTATGGGTTGCTGAGGTCAAAATGATGTTAAGTCTTGGCTTCGAACTATTTCCCTATTTCCCTTGCCAAAAAAAACTTGCTTGTTATACATTGTAATATTTCCCTATTCTTTTAGGAAATGTCAAATCGCCGTTGGAATTATCCGAGGAGGAATGGAATCAAGTGTTCAGAACGAACATAACTGGCACCTGGTTGGTGTCAAAGTATGTATGCATACGCATGCGTGGTGCACGGCTAAAAGGTTCAATTATCAATATTTCATCAATTGCTGGAGACAATCGGGGACAGTTGCCTGGAGGTGTTGCATATGCATCCTCAAAGGCAGGCGTCAATATGCTTACGAAGGTAATATTATTTGATCCGCGATTTATTAGAAGAGATTGATATCTATAAATTGAAATTTTTTATCACGTTATCACATTAATAGGAGTTGTTGAGTTTCATATCTATTGCTTAATAAATCATAAAAATAAATGAATTTAATTGAACAACAATGTAATACATTAAAATTAAACTCTTATTTTTTATGGAAGTAATCAATTTTGAAAATCCAGACAGCCGCTCTTCTGAAATATGTGATTGTATTCTTCTACCTTTCAATTGTCCGATTATTTTTTATTTACTTTGGATTTCTTAATAATTTGACCTTCTTTTTATTAGTAAATAATGGACTACATACAAAGCATAATAAAATGAAGGCATCAAATGAAGGAACTCGATTTTTTTGAGCAAAAGTCCGTTTTAATTCTTAAAATTATACGTGTATTTCACCTCAACATTTAAATTTGAAAAAGTTTCATGATTTAATTTTCAACTACTGATTCATGTTATTAATTTATGGAATGTCATACTCCAAGACCTAATTAAAAGCACGTTTTACAACTTCAAAAGTTAAATCATTAATTTTCAGATAATAAAATGAAAACAGGTATATAATTTTAGCAACAAAAATAAACATTCATTCATTTTGATATTGAGTCAAAAGAGTCAAAGGTGGTTGTGAAAATTATTCTGTTAGCAATTGTTGAACTAATCAATAAGGGTGCTGCACAAAATCAAAGGCTGTCAAATGTCAATATGATAGCTGAAGTAGAAGTTGATCTCGCTTTGGTGCATCGTTTGATCGATGTCCAATGATAGCATATGATATATGTTGACTGAAAAAAAAAATGCTATAGTCTATGTTGTCAATTTATGTGACATTACCCTGTGACATTACCCAATTGCTGACATCGGTAAGCATGCTGACAAGCACTCGAATGTTTTCGGATTTTCTATCTTTAATTATATTGTTCAGTCTTTACTAGTTCACATCCACTTTTTGGATAAAAATACAAACGAAGAAAAACTGGTTTCACCAGTAAACCACTGATAGGAGGACTTGTGTTGCTGGCATTGATTTTTCATTGGCCTTTCGCCTACCTAAACAAAACGATTATCCTTATGCTTAAGTTTAGGAGTTGGGAGCCAAAACTTTCGAGTGAGGGAGGAATAATTTCCTATTGTTTCCCTATATGAGCTAAATCTTGGAAATTCTCGCATTCCTTTCAAATCCGACTTAGATAGTACTGAAGCAAAGGAGATTTACGTATAGGGATCCCGAGTTATTGTGGCTTTATGCTCTAAACTTTTTTATTCACCCGCATTAGACTACTCATTTTGTACAATGATTAAACAACGGTATATTGAGTATTGCTATTATCATTTAATTTGTGTTATGATATTTGACAGGTTATGGCATTGGAGTTAGGAGTACACAAAATCAGAGTGAATTCCATATCACCTGGACTTTTCAAATCTGAAATCACAGAAAAATTAATGGAGAAAGATTGGCTGAATCAAGTGGCCCTGAAAATAGCACCTTTGAGAACGTTTGGGACTTCGGATCCAGCATTAACATCACTACTTCGTTACTTAATTCATGATTCTTCTTGTTATGTGTCCGGCAACAATTTCATTGTTGACGCTGGAGCCACCTTACCAGGTGTACCTATTTATTCCTCTTTATGAATGAATTGTCCACTCCCTAAAATGTGGAAAGACTAAACTTGTTTGCAACATTTTTTCCGGACGTGAGTCATGGAGTTACCACGTCTACGTGCATTTTCTTCTTCCAGATGTTCCAAAAGAAAAATATGTGGCAGAGTAACCAGAGTTTAAGATCACATATTTATGTAAGTTGTATCTATGTAACCACTCAAAATTAAAGGTTTAAAATTCATCTCAGTTGGTCCAATACAATTTTACTGTGTTTAATGTTTTTTTTTCCCACCTAAGTCATATTTAGATCCACTTCACTTTTTTTTTTTCCTGTTAAGAGTGAAACAATGCTCTAACTCGATCTCAAAAGACGAGAGGAGTAATAATATTCACTTTGGTAGCAAAATGAATACTAACTTTATTGACTGGTAAGAGAGAATATATATACATTGAGGGACCTGGAGAGAGCAGGTAATTCTAACAAACAGTTACATGATGAAAGTGAGGTCTAATTACTTGTAGTGGTGGGGTGATTGACAGGTAAGGCTGTTAACCCCTGCAAGCGGGAGTGTAGGTTGAGCATTCCCAGCTTGGTGACCATGGAAGAAAAGGAAGAGGATTGAAGGGGCTTGGTGAGGATGTAAGCAAGTTGTAGTCAGAAGGGGATGGGTAGGAGGCATAGTTTTCAAACTTGGACCGACCTGGCCGGTTCGACCAGTATTGCTCTTTCATGGAATAAGGGGTTGCGGGCAAGGTGTATGGCAGATTTATTGTCACGGTATAGTGGGATAAGCTTGGGTGAGGGAGAATTGAGTCAGTAAGGAGGTAGGAAAGCTGCTGGAGATCATAGACAGCAGTGGCTATTGTGCAATATTCAACTTCGGTTGATGACCGCGAAACAGTAGTTTGTTTCTTAGACTTCAAAGATATAAGAGAATCTCATAGGAAAATGCAGAACCAAGTGACACTCCTTCTTGTGTTAGGCCATCCTCCCCAATCGCTATCACTATAGGCTTTGAGCTTGAGGTCTGAGATGATAAGGAAAAACAGGCCATGTCCAGGAGCATTTTTAACATATCTTTGAATTCTGAATGCAGCGGATTGATGGACATGTATTGGAGCTAACAGGAATTGGTTTAGTTGATTCACGGCATAAGAAATATCCGGTCTGGTGATTGTTAAATAGAGCTATCAACCAATTAAGAGTTTGCAGGAGAAATGTCTTCAAGGGGTTTACCAGTGGTTGTCGTGAAATTTTTAAAGAACATCCATAGTAGTAGAGGCTGATTTCAAAGCAAGTAAACCATTATCTAAGAGTAACTCTAAGGCATACTTTCTTTTTGAGATAGAACGATGCCTTTCTTTGATCTAGATACTTCTAGGCCGAGGAAGTACTTGAGTTCTCCAATTTCTTTGATTCTGAATTTGGAATGGATGTGTTGTTTAATGGAATTGATCTCATGAATATCATTACCAACCAACACTACACCATCTACATAAATGAGGAGAGCAGTGAATGATATTGAATTTTGCTTGGTGAAGAGAATGTTGTTTCAAGCACATTGTGAATAGCCTTGAGACTTCAGTTCTGTTGTAAGGGTGAGGAACCATTCTCGGCTTGCTTATTTCAAGCCATATAAGGATTTTTGTAGATGAAAAACTTGATTGGACTTGGAAGATCAAAAACCTTGAGGAAAAGACATGCGTATACTTCTTCTTGGAGGGTACCGTGTAAGAAAGCATTATCTACATCGAGTCGGTGGAGATGTCATTTCATGGCAGTAGCAAGAGCAAGGACGGTTCGAAGGGTAGTAATCTTGGCAATAGGGGAAAAAGTTTGGAGATAATCCATGCCTTCTATTTGGGTAAACCTTTTTGCTACGAGTTTTCCTTTCTATCAGTCTATTGTTCCATCTTTTTTGTACTTAATTCTATAGACCTCTTTGTATCTAATGGGAGTTTTTCCAGGAGGTTGATCAATCTGATACTAAGGGTATTCATAACCTGACCCAACCCAACTTAGAATTGACAGTTTAAAATACTAATGTGGCCATCAATAGCCATCAATATTTATATATGTGTTAAGTAGAACATCAGTAGTTATAGCCGAGCATGTCAATAGATATGCACAATGATCTTGAATATCTCCTAAATTCTCAAAAGAAAAACCGTTTGCTCTTGTGGATGATAACATTGCCTTTATGCTGAAATACCATAATCAGTAGAAGAGTTGGAGTCAAAATATGATAACCGAGTTAGTTCATCCTCTGCAAGGTACTGGTAGTGAAAGCAGAGATGTTACAAAAATTGGACAAACGAGTGGCTGTATCATAATGCTACTCCTACTATAGTGAGCCAATGAAGATTCATAAGGGCGGCATCTGTAAAATCTGAGGATAACATAAGATACATGCAATATAGGGATGAGAATATTGTAAAATTCTCAGTAGCGTACACCTTCATGCATAAACATATCATCAAAATTCATTTTCAACAATTGCAGTTTATTTCTAAAAACATTTCATGCAAACATACTTAGTGATTTAGTCCCATGATTCACATATATCATAATATTGAAACTCAAAATAAATCATCATAAGCAAATAATTCATAATAATGTAAGCATGCATATGATATATGCAAAGACTTTCTTCATTTCTCTTAATTCATTTAATTTTCTTTCTTTTACTTTGATATCCTTCTTAACTTCACATGCTCTTAACATAAGTAGCCTTAGCCACTCTAGGGTAATAGACTGTTTATCAGAACTGAGTTCATTCCTATACATAATTATTATATTTACTTTCTCCGATTCTTACATAGTACTATTCCTTGCAAGGTTTACTTTCCCTTAATCATTGTCGAAGGGAATCTCATAAGTGGTCAACTTTCCTTTCCCTGATGATTTAATTTTTATAAGTGGTCAAGTTTACTCTTCTTGACGATTTAATCCTTATAGGTGGCCAGGTTCACTCTCCTTAGCTATTTAATCTTTTATTTATTCTGAAATACTTTGACAACTCATGTTTCATGCTCCATGTCATATGCAAAAGCATCATAATTATATATGCATAGCATCAACAACTAAATTGCATAGTGTACAAGACACAAAATCATTAGCATATTCCTCATGACCATAATTCAGCTCATACAACATCAGTCCAAAATTTTAATCTAATGGAAAATTCTGGTTAATTAATCAAACATCAGTAAAATAGGGTTAAATAATTTTAAAATATAATTGAACATGTCTATGTTAAACTGTAAAAACTTTGACTAAAATAGGAATTTTCAGCTATTAAAAAATTTACAAAATCAATGTCTAAAATGTACTCTGTAACATCCTAATTTTTAACCCAAAACTCTAGAACATATTTAGGTTAATCATTAGTCTATTACTCTTTTAGTCTCATTTTTCAAAACCCTTCATTAAAATACTTAGCAGAAGATACGAATAAATTTTTCTTTTTCGAAACTTGAAAAAACAAAACGCGAGCCGCGCGCTAACCTAACGTTTGTCATAACCACCTCGTGCAAGAAAAGTAATCACACCATTCATAAATATGAAACATAACATCATTCAATCATAATATCGTCACTCCTTCATAAATACATAAATTACTAGCATCATTGTACCATTAGTTACACCAAAATATGCCTATTTATATGAAGTGATGCTTATCCACCTGTGAGGTTGGATAAGTGTCAACCCAAAAGCTAAGCTATCTATGCTTCCGCAGTGACCCTCTGCCCCGTCTTCTAGTGTGATCCTCAAGCACGAGCCTCAGAAGAAGTCACGATCCTCGTTGTAATCCTCATCTAGAGACGACACGGAAGAAAAGGAAGGGATGAGAAACTCATTCGAGATTCTCAGTAGGGGTTCCCGACTCTAACACTAGTGTCATCGTCGTCATCCCCAGCCACCTCGGTTTTAATTATGAAAAAGGTGTACATGCATAAGAATTGGTTTTAGGCTTTACAAATCTATTTATCCGAAGTGGGTGTCTTTTAGTATGAGTCTTGATGGCATGAATGCAACAGAAATTTGATGAATGCATGACAGTACCATATGCACATTAACAGGAAAATCGTAATACTTAGACACATCATAAAGAAACAAGAATCATATATGTGGCATAAAGAGGCATAGTAATTTTCATGTGATATCTTTCTTATAACTAGAGCTCTTAAGTTCTTTTTCTTGAAGACCACCCTCTTAACATATCCACCAAAAATCCAACCGATTCACCGGCCCGACGATAATCTGGTCACCAAACTACATCTCACCTATCGCCTAGGAATGAGCTCAATCCTAACTAGTCGTCACTAGATTTAATATGGGCTAATAGAGGGGGTTTACATAACTTTCTTGGATCACCTATCTTAGGATCATTTCCTTCTTTGAAACGCTCTACTGGTATCTAGTACACAGCGAATTGTCCGCTTTGGCAAGCTCAATGTCAATACCCTCACGGATTTGTTTCCTCCCCACCGTAGCGGGAGAAATGTGTCTCAGTGTTCTATCACATCTGTTCTGGGGGTGCTCGGCCGAACCGGTGTCACCCAGAACCTTTCCTGGGGGTGCTCGGCCGAACCAGTGTCACCCAAGAGTTTTCACAAACTTTTCTCAAATTCTCAAGTTTGATGGGAAATTCGGCAGCGTAACGGCATACACCGGATTTCCTTCAAACTTGCTTTATGCCACGAAACATATAGAGCATGCATAGCCATTCAACATCAACATAAGGCATCATATTCATCGTATGCATCATAATATCATAATTTTACATAACGCATCATGGCGGGAGCATCAACACATCAATACTATACACTCTCATTAGAGATCACATGCTCAAGTTGTTCTCGTAATAAAACATATATCCTCATGAATTCCTCATATGAATAACGTCATCATCCTTCACATAACATATGCATCATCGTAAAACATCTTAACATACCTTAGTATCATATAAATATCATTCTCATATTCTTAATGTCTTATGCATTGACCGCTATGGTCTTTAACTCACAGTCTAAGTTATGAATCATTCAAAGCTAACCTCTCGGGTACTTAGGAGGTTATGACTAAGTATATCTCTCTTCATACTATGGTCAAGAATATCTCTCATTCTCAAAGGTGCAGAATTCATAATTTCAACTTTACGGGTACCTAGGAGTCACGACAATGACCCTTTCTAAGTTCGGTTTGCTCCTAAGGCACCAAGATCAAGTCCTAAACCAATTATGAGTCATTTTTACACATTTAAACTAATTTAGAACCATGATTATCATTACTAAACCTTGCTGGACAAAATCCAGAAAATTCTAATATTAAGGGATCTAGAACTCTCAAATTAATTCTTTTATAGTTTCTAACCTTTCTTATCTTTTACTCATGAGTTTTTCCATTGATCATACTTAAACATAAGCATGTTTTCATCGTTAAAACAGCTCATACAGTGGCCAATCATAGCAAGGTGGAACCGAAACAACACTCTCCATACAAAGGCATAAAACATACTTTTTAAAGCACATAGGATACTAGTTTCTCTTGGAACCTTTTTAAAACCTTCAAAACTCTTTTGTAAACATTTTTAACATCTAAAATCATCAAGATATTTATAAGGGCAGTAGCTAAGTTGAATTTATTTCAAGAGGTACTAAATCCATAAAACTTAGTTCTATATGTTCTTTGAATCCACATAGACTTAGAAAAATTATAAAGCATAGCTTATGGGCATTTGTGATCAAATGAAACTTATCCTAAGTTCATTCATCTCACATAGCCGAAGTAGGCATTCTAAGAGAATGATTTCCATGTCTAACTCTCATTTGAGACCTTGGGACAAATCTTTGAGCTCTAGAGCTTTAGGTGATGACAAAACATAAACATGCCATGCACTTCATTTTTATTGTTCATTAGGGAAATAAAGTGAGAACTTGAAAAGTAAATAGCTCAAAATAAATATGAGATGCAACTTGTTATTATCTTGGATTTTAAGTGATGACTTGAATAATAAACGTGAAATGCAATGCTTGGAAATTAAATATGAATATGCAAGTTCATTTTTAGTCTTAGAGCATTAGTGATGACATAAAAATAAATCATGCTATGCAAGGCATAAACTAAATATGAATGCAAGTTCATTTTGGTTTAATAACTAGAGCTCATCCAAGACTTTAAAGAACCAATATTCACAACCCCAACATAGTCTCATCAAGTCAAAAGAATGGAACTAAAAGAAATCTCCATATTTTCAAGAAAAGGAATTATGGCCGAAATCATGAGGCTAAGAGAAAGTAATCCATATTCCTTTTTGAAATCATTCTTATTTTCTTAAGTTGAAAACTTTAGTGAACTTCATAGCATAATAATAAAAACTAAAGAAAACTCAAGCTTTAGGGGTCTCATTATGATGAACACATAGTCATCATCTAGAGGTCCCCATCATCAAGCCATCATGTATGAGTTTAAAGGTCATGAAGGCCGAAAACTCAAGAAGGAAACCAAGAGAGTTTTAAAAAGAAATTCCAAGAGGTAGCTAGAGAAAAACTCATTTTTCATGGAAATGAGATGCAAAGAAACACTCCTACCTAGAGTGAAGACAAAGAGCTTGAACTTTGAGAGAAGAAAACAAGATGATGAGCTCCTCCAAAAGGCTTGATGTTTTCGGCCAAGGGGAGATAAGGAGGTTAGAGTTGTGTTTGAGGTGAGGTTGTATTTGAGATGAAATATTTGAGAGGTTTGATGGTGATTCAAGGTTATGGGGTGATGTGTGAAGGTTATGAGATGATGATGATGAAGTAAAGAGATGAAAAAGATGAAGATGAAAAAGAAAGGAACTCTTTGGGACTAGAGAGAAAGAAAGAAACTAGCAAGACTACTCTAAGCTTTAGCAAATGCTCAATGTGCATCCAATGCTAACACAAGCTCCTATTTATAGAAAAACAAAGTGATAAGTGAGAGAATGGAAAGCATGGCTGATGGTAAGAAAGAGAAAATATCTCTTTGATGGTGTCATACTAGCATGGTTTGAAGCATGGAGCTCATGACACAAGGTATGGCTTCAAGCATGGGTTTTTGAGTGATCTTTTCTTTAAATTGTGGATGAAATTAGGCTTTTAGAAGACCAACATGGCTGGAAGTTTTTCAGCCACAAATAATTGAAGGGAATGATTTATTTTACTTGGTTATTCATTTGGAAAAGCAAGCTTGATTGAAATTATGACAAGGCATGACAAGTAAGGTGATTTGAGGTGATTTTCCTTTAAGTTTGAAATGAAATAATTCATGAAAATGGGGGATGATTTTCGGTTAGATTTGGGCAGCAAGGAGAGAGGAAAAATCTTCCATGTAATTGGGTGTTAATGATAGGATTAAGTGTAGGTTAGTTTAGGTACAAGGTTAGGAGTAATTAAGCTTAAGTTTAGGTAACTAAGCATGTGTATTAGGAATTTTATGACAAGGTTAGGAGTGCTCTTACATCATTAGAGAATTTAAAACTCATTTGTGAATAAACAATGTGTATCACAATCCCATGATTTAAGGAAAGAGAGAGAAAACACTATTTGTGCACTATTTATATACTATTCATTGATTCCTACACTCAAAGTCCTTGAATTTAAAGATAGGGTTTTAAGTTTATCTAAGCAATTTTAGGTTCTAATCATCCTTATTAAATTATTTTGACCTTAGATTAATTATGGAAATTAATTAACCTTCGATTAGAGCCTAATATTGCTTAGGTTTCGCTTAACCGTGTGATTAGGTGTAAACATACGAAACTACGGGCAAAACCGTAATTTTGCACTTAATTTGCCCGGGACCTCTGGGACCAAAACTGAGACCACCGTAAACATAAAAACATCTTTTAAAACCATCTTGAGAGGTTTCGGGTTCATCCGGCACTTGCAAAAGGGTAAAACGCCACAGGGGCATTTTGGTCATTTCGACCCGAAAACTCGAAAAATGAGATTTTCGATCCGGAAAGAAACACAAGTAATCCAATCCCCTTCCAACATTGAGTTTGCCCTTCAAGTGCTGCCGGACCTGGCTTTCCTCGAATTCCGGGCTGATAATGACTTCAGGGGCATTTTGGTCATTTTCCACTCAGACAGAAAATCGAGGCGTTACATACTCGAGTAAGAAATCATTAAAATTCCAAAAAAAATTTAAGAATAGTAAATAAGCCTAAAAGTATCTGAAAACAATTAGGGATATACTTAAAGATGTTAATAACAACATATAAAAATTGTAACTCAAAATTTCATCATTTGATAGGATAACAAAAATAGACAAATTCAGTGGTCAGAAATAGGTTATCCCAACGGAACAGGTCCAGTCTCAGTTTTAGAAATTTTAAAAATACTAAAACTTCACTAATGATCCTAGAAAAATTCACAAAAGTAAATTCACATATTATCTGTGTAATATAAAAAAAATCTAGCTCAAAAATTTGTCTCCAAGTGTATTTTAAAAATCACACAAACTTGCTGCCACTGAAAAATCTGAGTTTTCAACACTCAGTTTAAAATTTATTTTGATAAAAATGGCTTTCTAACAACA
Organism: Dalbergia cochinchinensis; assembly: GCA_031216125.1. Taxonomy (NCBI): domain Eukaryota; kingdom Viridiplantae; phylum Streptophyta; class Magnoliopsida; order Fabales; family Fabaceae; genus Dalbergia; species Dalbergia cochinchinensis. The sequence goes on from CM062375.1 coordinate 42,718,848, forward strand.
TCAAATGAATCCATCCAAGCAAATAAATCAAGATCTATGTATATACATATAATAAAACTAAAAATATTAAACGTAAAAGTTTAGTAATTTCATAAATAAAATTTTTGAAAGAAAAAGGCCAAAAAAAAAACTATTCTTGAAGCTTTAAGGCTTCTTGTTTTAGATGATCCTTCCAAAATGATTTTCTTCCCTCTAAATAGCACCTAATACTTCTTCCAGAAGTAGTATATGATGGCCCAAGGTGGGGAATGGTGATGACTCAGAATTATAATTGGTTAGTTTGAAGATTATGAAGAGTATATGAAGTTTAATGAAGGAAACTTGTGATTTTTGAGGCTCAAATCTATTGTTTATGAATGATGAAGCTAAGGTTAGGGTTTGGAGTTTTTCTCACATGGAGGTTTATGTTTTCCTTGCAGCTGGCCGAAATTAGAAAGAAGATATAAGGTTGGTGGTTGTTTTAATCTTTTCTTAAGTTAGGTTGTAGTATTTATCTAGTTTCAAGCTTTCATTTCTTTTTTTTTGATAAAGAAATGATATGAATATCTATGATTGATTTGTTGGTCAAAGAATGAATTTTGGCCATCCACTTGGCTCAAGATAAGTGTCTCGCTTAAACTTGATGAGCAAGTAACTTTTTCGATATTAAAATCACATACCAAATTTTACCAAACTAGGTAAAACACCGTATGTCGCAACTGGGATCACGATGGGGACAGTGAAAAAAAAATTTGTTTGAAAAAAAATGGAGTCACCACCAAATTTATTAAAATTGGAAAAACATTGGAAAAACCCATTTATTTTAAAGAATGATCTTTGAAACCAGTTTTGAGGTCGGGAGTCGGTTATGCATAGGGAAGGGTAGGAATTTAATCCCACACACCTCTAATACACCTGTCCTTATACAGTACCTTTAAGTAATTGTGCAAATTAAATAATAACCCTTTTAAAAATATTTATTTTTATTTTATTATAAAAAAGGAAAAGAGAACACCAAGTTGTCACAACTTAGGTGTTCTGAAATATCGAGTTAACAAACCGTCACGGCCAAATTAATATCTTCATTCAAAATGGAATACTTTCAAATAAATGAAAAATTTAAATTAAATAAATAAAATAAAATGTCTCTAATAAATGATAAATATTTACAAAGGAGATAAAATGTATTACAAAGCAAAAATAACTATTTTTAATGAGATTTTAGAACATCAAGTTGTCACAACTCAGATATCCAAAATACCGAGTTAATAAGCCGTCTTGGCTAAATTAACATCTTTATTTGAAATAAAAATTTTGATAAATAAATGAATAAATTTAAATCAAAAATGAAAATATAAGTTATAAATATTTACAAATGAGGCAAAAGGAAATTTATTTTGATATTTTTATAAAAAACCAAAAAAAGAATATTTATTCTTTTTTAGAGGAATTTTCGGATCATTAAGTTGTTATAGCTTAAATGTCCAAATTATCAAGTTAACAAGCCATCGCGGATAAATTAACGCTTTTAATCAGAATATTCCTCTATTAAATGAAAATAAAAAAAATATCTCAAAAAAAATTAGAGAAATTATTTACAATTAAGATAAAAATTATAAACAAAACTAATTTTGGCTTGACAGAATTAGAATCACCTGCTCCTATGTATTCCCTAGTGCAATGGGGAACTTAAAGTCACATAGTTCTGTAGAGAACATTTATGTGTTGATTGATTTTATTTTTGAAAAGAAATTTTGAATATCAAAACTGTCACAGTTAAAATTTCTGTAGCATAAAATTAACGAGTCGTCACGGCTTTATTAATCCTATTTATTCTAAAATAAGTAATATTAATAATTTATTTTATCAAAAACAAAATTCCTAAGAGCTCAGTTCGGTCCTTAACTAGTAAAGCTATCCCTTTTTTATTTCATTTTTGGAATAATTTTTGACCCAAACAAAATTTTTTTTTTATTTTTAAAATAAATCAACCCAAGAAAGGGGATAATGGACTCAAGTATGTACTAACGGATCATTCACTTTTTTTTTAAAAAAAAAACCTAATATAAAACATAACCCAGAAACTTAAAATATCCAATCAGACCAAACACCCATTTATCCCCAAAAAAGAACAAAAATTGAAAACTAAATGAGCAATACAAAAAAAAATGGATCTATTTTCTTTTTTTGACTTAATACCAAAAAAATACAAACACTTCTAGACCAATGTTTAAATCAAACCATACTGGACTAATTTTTGTTGGTTCCTTTCTTAATATTCAGACAACACAAAAAGACAAAGATTAAAGAAAGGAGAAACAAAGGAAAAGGGGTTTTGGAAAATTCACACACACGCCTACACTTACCCATTACATACACATTCGATTCTCTCTCTCACACACATACACACACAAATAACAAAAAGGAAAAGAAGACATGCTCAAAAGGAAATAAAGAATAGGACATAGTGAAAGAGAAGAGATAGTGAGGGGCTGAGAGAAATAGAGCGACAGGGAGAGAGAGTTGAAGGAGAAGGGTGCTGGAAAGGGGGTTGGCCACGCAAAAGGGGAAGACACCGCCGCGCAAAGGGAGTGGGAAGGCTGCTGTGCAGCGACTGGTTCTGCAGAGGGGAGAAGAAGAGCGTGGTAGAGACTGTGGTTCGCATGGTGGGAGCTAGTATGGTTGGCCGCGTGAGATGGCGGAGGAAAGGAGCTCCTTCACAGTGGTCGATTTGATGAGGTCGGAAAGAGAGTGGCGGTGCCAAGGGCAGCTGCGGTCATGGTTGTATGGAGAGATCGTGGCGATGAGGAACAGATCTAAGGGGAGCGTGACCGTCTTGGGGTTCTTCGTGGCTGAGGAAGGAGGCGCGGGTTTATGTTGTAACATCCTCCCAAGTATAGCATTATCCTTAAGTCATGACATCATACTCGAGAGTTGTTACGTATAAATTAGTAGACATTTTTTAAATATCTATAGCCATTTGGATTAATTCGTGAGATAACTTGGTCATAATTCTACTGAAATATATAGCAATGAAACCAAAATATTCATTTAATACAAAGTTCAGTACAATTAAGAAAGCTCTTTGATGAAATTTAATGCACTTTTGTCCTTTAACCTATTTACATACATATCCATTCCACTAAATACAACATAACAAAAGTATTAACTACTACCCTATTGTACTTAGAGTTACATTGCATAGCAGTTTCTCGATTTTCTGTATCAACTTGGAGACGACACGGGAACACAAAAACATAGGGGTGAGAATTATACAATTCTCAGTAGGGTAACTCCCCCAAATACACAATCATAATGTCATTGTCATTGCCCCAGCCACTTCGGTTTATTAAGAAAAAGTGGTCATGCATTATGTAATAACGGTTTATTTTTAAAGTTCCAAATCATATTTCCGAAGTGGGTTACTTTTAACATTCAATCACTTAATATTCACATATACCATACTACTCAACATCATATACTACTAACTTTCCACTTAAATATATTGGTCTCAATATCAATACTAAACTTCTTCACTCAGCATATAAGACAAAGGATTTCTTAGAAAATTTTACTTCTTAAACTTGCCTTGGCCCTTGACTAATCTTGTCACATCTGGGCGTTATGTACCGCCATCCCCAGTGTGGCAATAATGGGTAATAGACTGCTTTTTAGGACTGAGCTCATTCCTATACATGATCGTTGGATTTACTTTCTCCAATTCTTATACAAACCTATTCCTAGCCAGATTTACTTTCCCCGACTCAATTCAAGAGTAGTCAGGTTTACTTTCCCTAACAAACTGGATTTACTTTCTCCAGTCCAAGAAATGTAATCTCATGCTTTTCTCTCACATGCATACAATTATAAGGAGGATTCATATCTATGTGTGCCTAACCTCATCAATAAGTTCACATGCTCAATTATTCATACTCATATTCAGGTACTCATGTCATACTAGTACAAAATGCCATTATTTCATCAATTCATAGCATCAATTTATTTTCAGCACAATGGCAGATTTCACACTATTGTGGCATGAATTTATTTCCATATAAAACAATCATTTCAAAGGCTATAAAAATTATTAAGGACACCTCAATGTGTCATAAAGATCCTATAAAAATTTTATGGTAATTAGAGTTCTCTAACTATATTAACAAAATTCTACAAATTTAGTGGTCAGAAACTACACACTCTTAGCCAATAGCCAAAAGTCTCAATTTTTCTACCCTATCAAATGAACCCAGAAACTTTGTACAAAACATTAGAGTTGGACCTCAATATGTCCTCAACATCTTGTGAAAATTTCAGCTAATAATTCGATCATTTGCTAGGTTAATAAAATTTCACAAGTTCACAGCTTCAGATTCAACATTTCAGGCAGCATAGTTACCACTTCGGTTCTTGAATTTCTCAAGGCATTAGGAATCAAAACTAGAGCTCAAAAAAAATTCATGGAACTATCTTAGGATATTAACTTCAACGTATAATTTTTATAGCTCATGAAAACACCCACAATTCCCTCAGAAAATTCGTGAACAATCACTGCCAGTAGGAAAACCGAAAATCCAACAAGCCACTTCAAAATCTCTTTTGATAAAAATGATTTTTTCACAACCCCAAAAACTCCACCAAAATTAACACATCAATAACATCATATTAGCAACCAATATATCTAGAAATTTCTGACCAAGCACAATCAGAAAAGTCTAGCATAAAATTGGAAAGAAAAGACCAAAGAAAACCCTACTTGTGAAGCTTTAAGGCTTCTAACTCCAAGGGATCTTTCAAAAATGATTTTTCTTCACTTCAAGCCTTCCAAACAAAACTTAACCCTTCCTTAAATAGTAGAGAATGATAGCTCAGGGTTCAGCTTGGAGATTATTTAAAATTCTAATCGGTTGGCTTGGTAGAGGTTGAAGTGTAGAACAATTTTGGTGAAGGAAGATTTTGATTTTACCAAGGTTTGGCTTAGGATTTTTGAGGTTGAAATCAAGGTTTTGATGAAGAAGGAAATGGAGGTGTTGGCTGTATGGTTGCTGCCGAGGATGAAATGGCTTCTTGGAGAAGAATTTGGTCATATATATCTTGTAAAAAATAATGTGATTGGTTAATCATAAAGCATAATTGCTTTTCATTAAAGGAGCTTAATATCAATGGCTAAGATTTGATCTTTCATCCAAGATAAAATCTTAGCCATTCATTTGGCATTCAAAGGGATAGACTTCATAATTTTGCAGAGATTAACTAGCTTTCGGTGTTAAAAATCGAACACCAAAATTTCACCGAACGGGCAAAACACTGTACTCGGGTAATCAAACATTGCCCGAAAATTAATTCCAGGTACAAAATATTTATTTCTAACTATTTCTAACCTCATTTCCATGTTTTCCTAATTTCGGGTATCTTCGGGTCGCGAATCAGGGGTTTCGACTGTTCTAGCGGGCCTGCGGGGCCAGCAAAATACTATTCATATTTTTTAAAAAAATCCGTTAGATCGTCCTCATCATTGTTCAAACTATCAAATTTTTAAAATTATGACTAATAAAACTCAAATTAATTTTTAAATAATTTTTAGGGTGTTACACATGTGAGGCCGGTGGTGGTGCTTTCCGGCGAGGATGGATGGGAATAGGCCGATCTGATGGTCTGGAACCATGGAGGATCGAGAAAGGATGGCCTGGTGGTGCGTGGCGGCTAGGTTCGATGGGATGGAGAGCAAGAAAAGGAGAAGATTATGGGGATGGTGATTGTGGTGGTTAGTGGAGGCTTTGGGCAGTGGCTTGGTTATTATGGTTGAAGACCAGGGATTGAGAAAAGATGATGATGGTTTCGGTGGAGGAAGATGAGGAAGGAGGAAGATGGTGGCTGAGGGTGAGACTATGAGGAAGAAGATGATGGATGAGGAACGATGGAAGGAGGAAGATGGTGGAGGCCGCGGCAGTGGCAAGGAGGAAGCCGCGGCCTCCTCACGTTTGTGTTCCCTTTTTTTTTTGCTTGTGATTGATATTGATAGAAAAATACCTTACTGCTGATTCTTCTTGTTGAGCTATTTTGCTGATTCCCCTTTGTATGTGTGGGCTATCCTAGAATTTCAATCAATATGCCGCTAATTTTTTGTTTGAAAATTTTTTGATTTTTTTTTTGCTCTCTATTTGAGAAAGCCTTTGATATCTAAGGTTTAGGGTTTAGGGTACCGACTGAAAATTAAACCGGCAAGGATACTGATTGGAAATGTAAACTGGCAAGGAGGCCGACTGAAAATTAAACTGGCAAGGATACCAACTGACTGAAAATTAAACCAACAAGGACACCGACTGGAAATGTAAAATGGTAAGGAGACTGACTGGAAATTAAACCGGCAAGGATATCGACTGACTAAAAATTAAACCGGCAAGGATACCGACTGGAAATGTGAATTGGTGGCAATCTGAGGCCAACAAGCAATTAAAAGCTGACTTAGAGAACAACAATTTTCACAATTTCTTTTCTTTTTTCTTCTTCTTTTTTTAAAGTTATATGCAAAAGTCATGAATTTCAGCTTATTTCAGACACATTCTTGAAAAACTAACCACAACCAAATTGGGCAATACTCCAGGAAACTTTAACTGATCAAACTCATAATTCTTGCACTGGACTTTCTGGCACAACTGAAACTCGTTCACTTCTTTTCTTTTTCTTTTCCTTTTTCCTTTTTAGAATGATAAATACTCTTCTACCAAGCTTAATTGAAGCTTTGCATTCTTCTGGGATGATATTGATCATTGATGCATTGCTGTAAACATTTGTTAAGTTGTATAAATTAAGCTTAAATTTATCCTACTTGAGACATTATAAATGAACATGCATTCAAAGAGAAAGTGAAAGGATCAACTAAATAAACATCTTTATTGCTTGGTGTATTGGATGACAAAAGATTTTGAAGAAGACAACAAATAAAAGCGAAATACAAAATTACGAGAGACACGAATTTTTGCCCCAGTTTAGGTTCTTTATGACTCAATCAATTGACTTCTTGCACCAAGTTGAACACCATAGCCATGATATCCGATGACATGTCTTCAAATCCCTTCTTCAAAATTGCCCCAGTTTTAGACTTTGATTTGATTGATTTATTGGACAAATTCAAAAATTTGCCCCAGTGTAGGCTGCATCATCACCTACTCTAACTTTTGCCTAAGCTGCTCTTTTGAGTTTTCAACCTAGCGAGCCCTCTTTTTCTTTTTTTGTTGTTTTTCCCTAACTTTTGCTTAGGTTGCTCTTTCAAGTTTTCAACCTAACGGCCTTTTTGAGCATCTTTTCAAGCATAAAATCTTTTGACTGCATCACTATTGATTGGTTTAGGCAATTCTTGTCCATCCATGTTTTGTAAAATCAACGCCCCACCTGAGAATGCTTGCTTGACAATATAAGGACCCTCATAACTTGGAGCCCACTTTCCCCATGCTTCCTCTTGATTAAGGAGAATTTTCTTCAGGACCAAATCTCCTAGATGAAAATCTCTATGGCGGACTTTCTTATTAAAAGCCTTAGCCATTCTGCTTTGATACAATTGGCCATGACAAATAGCTGCAAGCCTTTTTTCTTCGATCATGTTTAACTGCTCATATTGAGCTTTCACCCATTCAGATTCTTCCAACTCAGCCTCTATTAAAACCCTAAGTGAAGGGATTTCAACCTCTATAGGGGATACAGCTTCCATTCCATAAACCAATGAGAAGGGAGTTGTTTCTGTGATTGACCGTATGTTAGTACAATACGCATGCAAAGCATATGGCAGCATTTCATGCCAGTCTATGTAATTCACCACCATTTTGGCAATGATTTTCTTGATATTCTTATTTGTAGCTTTAACCACACCATTCATTTGAGGCCTATAAAGAACTGAGTTATGATGTTTAATCTTGAAAGTCTCAAAAAATTTCTGAACCTCTGCACCATTGAGGTTAGGAGCATTGTCTGTGATGATCCTTTCTGGAATTCGATATCTACAGATGATGTCCCTTTTGATGAATATGAGAAACACCTTCTGTGTGATATTGACATATAAAGCAGCTTCCATCCATTTAGTGAAATAGTCTATTGCCACCAAGATGAAACGATGACCATTGGATGCTTTGGGATTAATCGAGCCGATAACATCCATGCCCTACTTTGAGAAAGGTCAAGGAGATGCCATGCTATGTAACGGAACTGGTGGAGCATTGACTCGGTCTGCATATACTTGGCATTTGTGGCACTTTCGAACATAATTCATACAATCACTCTCCATGGTGGACAAATAATATCCACTCCTTAGGATTTTACGTGCCACCATATGCCAATTAGCATGAGTTCCACAGATCCCTTCATGGACTTCGGTCATGATTATTTGAGCTTCATGAGCATCTACACATCCAAGGAGAGTGGTGTCATAATTCCTCTTGTAAAGGACTTCACCATTCAAGAAAAAGCCCATAGCCAGTCTTCGAATTGTCTTTTTATCCACCTCATTTGCACCTGCTGGGTATTCTCTTTTTTGAATATACTGCTTGATGTCATGATACCATGGTTGACCATCTGGCTCAGTCTCTACGTTGCCACAGTATACGGGTTTGCCTTGTACCTCCACATGGATGGGTTGGACATTGGTGTGGACTTCCAATTTAGTCATTACAGCTAGAGTTGCCAATGCGTCTGCAAATTGGTTCTTGTCTCAAGTTAAGTGGGAGAACGATATGTCGTCGAAGTGCTCGATTAGTCGAGACAAATACTTCTGATAAGGTACCAATTTTGGATCCTTTGTACACCACTCTCCATTAACTTGGTAGATTATGAGTGCACAGTCTCCAAAGACCTTCAATTCTTTGATTCCCAAGTCAATTGCAACTTGCAAACCATTTGCACATGCTTCATATTCTGCAATGTTGTTGGTACATTCAAAGTCTAGTTTGATAGAAACTAGGTATTGCTTCCTAACTGGTGATACTACAACAGCTCTTATTCCACATCCATTCATATTGACAGCCCCATCAAAGTACATCTTCCATACATTCTCTTCTTCATCATCTCCTCTTTCTAGTACCAACACCTTATCATTAGGGAATTCAGGCATAGTGGGTCACTAGATGATCAGCAATTGCACTTTCCTTGATGGACTTTTGAGTAACATATTTGACATCAAATTCAGACAGCATCACTTGCCATTTTGACAATCTTAATGACACATGAGGTGTAGTATAACATGTACTACCTTAACTTCTTGGAAGCCCATACTAATGCACAACGGGTCTTTTCAATCGCCAGATAGCAGGATTCACATTCATTAAACTTCTTGCTCAAATAATAAATGGCCTGTTCTTTCTTTCCGGATTCATCATATTGCCCCAACATTACCCCAAGTGAAGTGGGCAACACTGTAAGATACAGTATTAAAGGACGGCCTGGTGTAAGAAGAATCAAAACTAGAGGTTTCATTAGATAAGTCTTTATTTTGTCAAAGGCTTCTTGGAATTCTTCGTTCCATTCTCCAGGCTGATGTTTTCGCAGCAATTTGAATATAGGATCACAAGTACTAGTCAAATTGGCAATGAATCTAGCAATGTAGTTGAGTCTCCCAAGAAAACTTCTCACTTCCTTTTCAGTTCGGGGAGCTGGCATCTCTTGTATCGCCTTCATCTTGTCTGGATCCATCTTTATCCCTTCTCTGCTAACAATGAATCCAAGTAATTTCCCTAAAGACGCTCCAAAAATGCATTTATTCGGGTTCAGTCACAACTTGTATTTTCTGAGTCTTTTGAATAGCTTTCGCAAAACTGCCATGTCACTTTCTCCCTCTTTAGACTTTGCGACCATGTCATCAACATACACCTCAATCTCCTTGTGCATTATGTCATGGAACAGTGCAACCATAGCACGTTGATAAGTGGCACCGACATTCTTCAACCCGAATGGCATGACTGTGTAGCAAAATGTTCCCCACGGAGTTATGAACGTGGTTTTTCCTTTGTCGTGAATATTCATGGGAATTTGATTATACCCGGAGTATCCATTCATAAATGAGAATCGGTGATTTCCGGCTATATTATCAACAAGGATATCAATATGAGGGAGTGGAAGATCATCTTTCCGGCTAGCCTTATTTAAATCCCGATAGTCTACATACATCTTGACCTTCCCATCCTTTTTAGGCACAGGTGCAATGTTGGCCACCCAATCAGTATGTCTTGATACCTCCAAAAATCCAGCCTCTAACTGCTTAGTCACTTCCTCTTTTATTTTTAAAGACATGTCGGGTCGTGTTCTTCTCAACTTCTACTTTTTCGGCTCAACTTCTAGATACAAAGGGATTTTGTGTGAAGTGATCTCTGGGTCCAATCCTGGCATATCACGGTAGGACCATGCAAAGACAACCAAGTATTCTTCAAACAACACAATCATTTCTGTTCGTTCAGGGTTCTCCACTATTTTCAACTCCTTTTTCTTTTCTTCAGTGTCCATGTTAATAATCTCAACCACCTCATTGTCTAAGTCAAACCCCTTTCCGTATGTTCCAACAAATTTGAAAATTGCCCAATAGCTTCTTCATCGTCCTCGGGTTCATAATTATCGCAATCAAGTGCAGCAAGAGAATCAATTGATAAGCATCCAAAGTCCCTTTCACGTGGTAAAATGTTCATAGTATTTAGGTCCCTGGAAAGCATTTGAAGGAGTTGGAATGCCAAAACAAATAGTGGATAAAATGCATATAATACGGGAAAATGCTAATTAATGGTTTGAGAAAATGGTGATAAAAATAAAAAGGAAACAAAAGAATAGAGGTTGAAACAAAGAGAATGGAAGACACGAAGAAATATAAAAATTACTGGATAATCATGCAAATTCATTCAAATGATGTCTCAAAGTAGCATACATGAAAGCAAAAACAATTAATACAATCCCAAATAATTACTTTGAAGCAATAACATCAATCAATGGTTTAGCTGTCCAATTCATCAGCATCTCCTCACGGTCGACAACATAAGCATTGTTGCATTCTTCAGGCTTTTCAACATCCACCATATTGATAATTGGACAATAGCTAGAGGCACAACCTTCTTCAGCCATAATCACAGTTGGGTAAGGAAATGTCTCTCTCAGATGAGGGATCTGCTTCATCTTCTCTTTTGGTTTCTTTTGCTCAAAAGCCATGGTCTTGATCTGCTCCTCCAATGATATCTCATATCCTAAACCGAATCGGTTAGGCTTCCCTGAGATAGGCAAAGGTGTTTTGATACCCTACAACCGTGGTCCCAGCCCTTTGCCGTGCAGATAACCATTTTTGGTCATGATATGAACCACTACCTGATTGACTTCTTGCCTTGGGAACTCATTTTGTACTTTTTTCAGCCCTACCACCTCCAGACTGTGCCATAAGCTGCTTTCCACTAACTCAACATTTTCAACATAAGGCAATGTAATTGGTTTAGATACAAGGATCTCATTCTCCCCATGGATTGTAATAACTGAGCCATTCTCAATGTACTTAACCTTTTGATGCAAGGTTAAAGGAACAGCACCAACATTGTGAATCCATGGTCTTCCTAACAACATGTTGTAATTAGACTCAATCTCCATTACTTGGAATAACACCTCAAATTGGCTTGGGCCAATTTCCAATGGCAGCACCATTTCCCCAAGAATGCTTTTTTTGCTCCATCAAATGCTTTCACAATCATCATTTGCGGTGAAATATCATTCTTGCTTATTGACTAGTACCTTAAGGTCGACACAGGTAAGACATTTAATCCTGACCCTTCATCAATAAGGACTCTGGGCACTATGTGGCCTTTACATTTGAGGGTTATATGCAGTGCTTGTGGGTTAGTCCGTGACACAACTTCTTCATCTGAAAAGGTGATCATATTGACACGCTTCACTGGATCCACCATATTCACCATGTTCTCCAACGAAGTGTCAGGCTTGACAAAGGCTTCCTTCAGGACTTTTAGCACTGCCTTTTGGTGGGGTTCAGATGATAGGATTAATGACAAAAAGGATATTCTGGCAGGAGTCTTTTTCAATTGTTCCAAAATATCATATTCGCTCTGTTTCATGATTTTAAGGAACTTTTCTTCCTCCTCCTCTTCTTTATTCTTCTCTTCAACATCTCCTTCGTCCACAAACTTTGCTTTTTCCAATTCTTTGGGCCTATAGACTCTTCCGCTTCTTGTTATTCCTTTTACTTCAGCTACCACTTTACTTGTTCGGGCCTTTCAGGTTTCCCTTATGTCTTTATTTGTTTCCACTTTGGTTTCGTAGTTCCAAGGTACCGCATGTGTATTCTCATAGCCAAAGGGCATCGGCTTTTTCACAGTGAGCACTACTTTTTCCGGTCTTGGAGCTAGATCAAGTGGCGGTACTCGAAGCACAAAGTGTTCGATCACATTTATTTCTTCAGGAAAAATTGGCCTCTTTTACGTCTGAATTATGCCCAGGTTGAGAAATCCTTGTACTCGAGCCTTGAAATCCCAGTAGTTTTCTATATCATGGCCGAGACCTCCATAATGGTATAAACAGCTTGATTCCATGTCATATTTCTCATCTTCCTTCATTATGGATACAGATGCTGTGATGTTGTATCCAGCCTCCTTCAAGCCATTGAACACTTTTTCCATCGGTGTTCAAAGACTCGAAACTTTCTTAATCGAAGGTTCTTCTATCTCCAAGGCATTTACCCCACTTCCTCCTTCATGTTTTGGAATCGAGTTATTAACAATGTCTAGCTTCGAATCTTCTTGAAGGTCCAGCCTCCCACAAGCAATTAATCTTCTCATTGCCATTTTGAATCCTTCACAATCTTCAATGGAATGTCCCGCAATATCCATATGATATTTGCAAGCAAGGTTTGGGTTATACCATGCTGGATATGGTGGTTCTAATAGGTGCACTAGATATGCAGAGATCAGGTGGGCATCAACCAGTTTTTGAAAGAGGTCAGCATTTGAAATGGATAGCTTTGGAAAGGGTGGAAGGTTAGGAAATCGATTACGGTTCTGGTTTTGAAAATTTGGTCGGGGTGCTGGGGTATATGTTGGGCGAGTTAGTTGATATGGCCTTATATGGATGTTGTTAACTTGAGGCTGGGAATATGGGACAGTGTTTGTGGTTGGTGTGGCTTGGTAAAATGAGTAAGGAGGGATAGGAGTTTGGTATGATGATATTTGGGGTCGTGGACGTGTTGGTGTATACCTTGGGACGAAGGATTGCTGACCATGCACATAATTCACATTTGTCTCCTTCCTTTTAGGTGGGAAGCTTTTTCTTGTGTCTTCACTGCTCATGGGAAGCTTGCCGGCCTTTGCTAAGCTCTTAATTCTTTCTCCAGCAGTTATTAATTCAGAGAAATCCTTGTATACTGCCCCTGCCATTGTCCCGATGTAAGGGGATCCCAAGGTTCCCAAGAAGTAAGAACATATTTCAGTTAAGATGAGTGGTGGTTGAACTTGGGCAGCCAAGGCTCTTCACCTTTGAGCGTATTGCTTCAATGATTCATCTTTCTTCTTCTGCATGGAGCTTAATTGCTCCCAGGTAGGTGCTACATCAAGATTGAACTTGTATTGGCTCATGAACAGATCAGCCAATTCTCTCCAGCTAGAAATCTTTAAATGGTCTTGTTGAATGTACCATTCCAAAGCAGGCCCAGTCAGACTTTCATGGAAGAAGCTGATGAGAAAATTTTCATCCTTTAACCATATTGCCATTTTGGTGCAATAACTCTTCAAGTGAAATTGCTACGTCAATAGAAGGGCAGAGCTGTTCAACTTCCACATAACCATAGGGGCTAGGTCCCTGAATAGCCCTAATCTGCTCTTGAATCTTCTCCATCCATTCTTCTTTGAATTTTCCTTTTTCTGCCTCTACACGACTATTCTCTGAGGAGAATGGCTGCTTCTGGATGACGACATGAGTTTGCTCCCAAACAGGGGTAATATGCCCATGCTCATTAGTATACACATTTTCTAAGGAATGATAGCCCTTTCCGATAGGGATCACCAATGGTATCGTGAATGGTGGTTGTCCATGGAGGTTATTCGGGATTTCACCCATATCATTCATCCCTAGAGTGACATTTAGAGCTGCACTTGATACCACAGGCATAGTCATCGTCGTAGTATTTGGTTGCACAGTTGTTAGTATATCTCTGCTTTGATAAGCTCCCAATAGGTCAAGTGACTCTTTCATGGCTCTCATCATGTCCTCTAATCTTGATTGGTTATTCAATAGTTTATTCAGTTTTCCTCTTACTGCATCAACTTCATTGCTCAGATTTCTTCCTGTTTCAGAAGTAGTTATGATTGGGATACTCCTTTCTGTGTCACTACCGGTTTTCCTTGGGCGCCCAATTGTGATGAAGTTTTACCTAGAAAAACAATTTTAGTGAAAAGAATGAAACAAAAACATAGCTATTTGTTAGAAATCATTGGTCAAGCTGAGTCTTGATGTGAGTATCTTTGATGATAACTATTCCCCAGAACGTCTCATTCAAAAGTACTAAGTCATGGATATTGCTACGAGACCAACACAATACAGAGAAACAAAATATTCTTTGATAATAAAGGTTTCTTATAACCATCATCTTTCTTACATCCATTCCCAAAACGACAAAGGAAAGCACATCATAAAGCCACAAATGCCTTTCTCAACATCGCTCAGCAATTATTTGTTTCATTCTCCTAATCAGGTCTTTACAATAGTCAACAAAATTGCTAATCTCAATTAGGGTCTTCAAAGGGATTATTCATTATTTAGCCAACTTTAGGTATCCTGGAACATCTTCTATAGTTGTGTTAGCCAACCTTGCCAAATTTGAGAAGCAAATCTTCAGCTTATGAATGATGTGATTTTGATGTTGCACTTCAAAATCCAAACTTGTAGTTCTTTTCTTTTCTTCTCCCAGAGCAACTTGATATTGCATGATTTCATCATTCATGTGTTGGCTTAGTTCTTCAATCTTCCTCTGGTATTCCTTGTTCAATTCTTCCATTTGTTGTTTCATTTGCTCTTGACTTTTTAACGCAGCTTCTTCAACAACTTTGGCCTTTTGGAGTAGTCCTTCAATTGTTGATTTTCAGCCCGTGCCTTGTCACGTTCTTACCTCCTAAGTCCTAGCTCTTTGTTGGCAACTTTGAGGCATTCCTTGGTTTACATCATGTGCTCGTGCCCTATCTTCAACTTCTTGTTTGTTCATTCTAGAACTTGATCCTTTTCAGTGCTTTCTCATTTTAAGGTTGCATAGTTATTATGGGCATTTTTCAATTCGGCTTCTATTTGCTTCTTTTCTTGTTCAGTCTTGTCTAATTTCTCTTTCACTTCTTTGATCTCTTCATTTTTATTGAAGTCCCAAGTTGATGCCTTGTCCGAAGAAGTCATTGTTAAGGCCCTAAATGGTAGCTTGATCTCTTGAGCCCTATTTTTCACCCATTAACGGTAGTTTTCTTTCACAGCACAACTCCTAGCTCCCAGTTCTTTTCCTTTCTTGACAACCTTGTTCCGGGCAATCGGATCTTCTGTAGTAGGCTGATGTCATTGAAGTCTAGGTAATAAAAGACAAATGGAGTAGTTATAGCTTCAAAAGGCGATCCCATCATGGGGTAACTAAGTTGGCGCAATACCAATGCTGGATTATAATTTATACATCCTTGGGTACCCATGAGGGGTACATTTGGGAAGCTTCTGCACTGATAAATCAAAGTTTGCCCATCTTCCCACCAAGGGTATCATCGTATCATCTTTTCTTTTAACTTGGCCAGGTCTTGAGCCCACTCTTGTCCACTCTTCTTCTTGATATTATGCATTCATAGGTCTTCAATAGAACAAGATGCCTTGTAACTCCTTTGGAATATGTGCGCGGTAGCCCACACATACAACATTGGTAAACAGCACAGAATTCTTTTGTCATTCCTCTCATAGCAAAAGTTTAGAGTACAATAGACATCTGCCAAGAGAGCTGGAATAGGATTATGACCATGGAACTTGCGAGCAAGGAATATATCAATAGCTGCAAAGTCTACCAAGCCTTCAATATTTGGAAATAAGACAGTGCCATAGATAGTGAGGGCCAGTACATCTATAAAGGTATCCCAGTCCTCATTTTGAGCCAAACGGTGCATATGCCCTTCCAGGTAATCCTTTGGGAATCCATAGGTCTCATTTCTACACTTCTGTGCTTCATGCAAATCCTTTATTGCTATCCTTAGGACAGTTGATATGGTATATAAAGAAGGATAATGACCTTGGTAGTGATAAGGTTTTTCTCCTTCTAGTGGTAATCCCAGGATTTTTTCAAATTCCTTAATGGTTGGTGCCAACTGAAAGTCTTGGAAAGTAAAACATCGGAGCAGAGGATCATAGTATTGTGCCAATGCCGTGATCGCCTTTTCTTGCTTTTTCACTTCTAAAAGATCTAAAATCTTTCCATATTTTTTGGTAAGAGAAAGGTGTTGCAGTAACCTCAATAGTTGACCCAAAGATCTCAGGCTTTTTTTTGTCAGGTGTTTTGGCTTTAAGACATAGAGTTCTTTTCAACTTTTCACCTTCCTAACTGTCTGGTCTCATATTTGTTTCCATTTTCCAAAGATAATCACAATAAGATTTAGTTCAACTTTCTAACAAACCTGCCATAACAAAAAAAAACTTGATTTAAACAAAAGAAGGGATAATAAAAAATTTAGGGAATGAAAAGAAATTATGTACAAAGAACCATGATAGGAATTTATATACAAAGAAAGGAATTAAGGAAAATGCATGCTCTCTTTGTGTCCTATTTGTAGTAAATTCTGGAGATCAATTCTATGGTCCTATGGTCATTCTACTTTGTGAACACTTTCACCGGGTGGGTCTATATTCTCAGAGTTCTATGGCCTCTAGAGTTGAGACTCATTTTAGAATGTTATCCACAACAACAGGTGAACCGCTAGGTGTAGGACATTCATGAAAGAATCACACTCTAGATGAGATTTTCGTGCTAACCAAACAGGATGAACATCCAAAATGGCTACCACTACATAATCTCTTACCTATCTTAGGTTACACTCAGACCTGGGTATAGGGCCCCACTCATGTGTGATTAATGTGTAAGTGTTGTGTGTGAAGAGAGCATACAAACCTAAAATCCTAAAACTACCCATGACTAATACCTGCAAAAACAACACAAACAAATATGTACAGAACCCAGAAATAGTCATCTACCCTAAGGTTTTAGCAAATAGAGCATATGTTATAAATAAAATAAAGCTAAACTTTACTAAAGGAAATAGAAGAAAATTATGTACAAATCAAAGTGAGAAAAAGAAAAACAAAATTCAAAAGGCTATTTTTTTAACTTGCACAATTAACTATGACAGGCCTGACTCTTTTGGAATTCCCCAGTGGAGTCGCCATCTGTCGCAACCGGGATCGCGACGGGGACGGCGAAAAAAGAATTTGTTTGAAAAAAAATGGAGTCACCACCAAGTTTATTAAAACTGAGAAAACGTTGGAAAAACCCATTTATTTTAAAGAATGATCTTTGAAACCAATTTTGAGGTCGGGAGTCAGTTATGCACAGGAAAGGGCAGGAATTTAATCCCAGACACCCCTAATACACCCGTCCTTGGACGGTACCTTTAATTAATTGTGCAAATTAAATAATAACCCTTTTAAAAATATTTATTTTTATTTTATTATAAAAAAGGAAAAGAGAACACCAAGTTGTTACAACTCAGGTGTTCTGAAATATCGAGTTAACAAGCCGTCACGGCCAAATTAACATCTTCATTCAAAATGGAATACTCTCAAATAAATGAAAAATTTAAATTAAATAAATAAAATAAAATGTCTCTAATAAATGATAAATATTTACAAAGGAGATAAAATGTATTACAAAGCAAAAATAACTATTTTAATGAGATTTTGGAACATCAAGTTGTCACAACTCAGATATCAAAATACCGAGTTAATAAGTCATCTCGACTAAATTAACATCTTTATTTGAAATAAAAATTTTTGATAAATAAATGAATAAATTTAAATCAAAAATGAAAATATAAGTTATAAATATTTACAAATGAGGCAAAAGGAAATTTATTTTGATATTTTTATAAAAAAACAAAAAAAGAATATTCATTCTTTTTTAGAGGAATTTCCGGATCATTAAATTGTCACAGCTCAAATGTCCAAATTATCGAGTTAACAAGCCGTCGCAGCTAAATTAACGCTTTTAATCAGAATATTCCTCTATTAAATGAAAATAAAAAATATCTCAACAAAAATTATAGAAATTATTTACAATTAAGATAAAAATTATAAACAAAACTAATTTTGGCTTGACAGGATTAGAATCACCCACTCCTATGTATCCCCTGGTGCAATGGGGAACTCAAAGTCACGTAGTTCTGTAGAGAATATTTATGTGTTGATTGATTTTATTTTTGTAAAGAAATTTTGAATATCAAGCTGTCACAGCTAAAATATTCGGTGGCATAAAATTAACGAGTCGTCACGGCTCCGTTAATCCTATTTATTCTAACATGAGTAATATTAATAATTTATTTTATCAAAAACAAAATTCCTAAGAGCTCAGTTCGGTCCCTAACTAGCAAAGCTATCCCCTTTTTTATTTCATTTTTGGAATAATTTTTGACCCAAACAAAAATTATTTTTTATTATTTTTATTTTTAAAAGAAATCAACCCAAGAAAGAGGATAATGGACTCAAGTATGTACTAACGGATCATTCACTTTTTTTTAAGAAAAAAAAATACCTAATATAAAACATAACCCAGAAACTTAAAATATCCAATCAGACCAAACACCCATTTATCCCCAAAAAAGAACAAAAATTGAAAACTAAATGAGCAATACAAAAAAAAATGGATCTATTTTCTTTTTTTTGACTTAATACAAAAAAAAAAAACACTTCTAGACCAATGTTTAAATGAAACTGTACTGGACTAATTTTTGTTGGTTCTTTTCTTAATATTCAGACAACACAAAAAGACAAAGATTAAAGAAAGGAGAAACAAAGGAAAAGGGGCTCTGGAAAATTCTCACACACACCTACACTTACCCATTACATACACATTCGATTCTCTCTCTCTCACACATACACTCACAAATAACAAAAAGGAAAAGAAGACATGGTCAAAAGGAAAGAAAGAATAGGACACAGTGAAAGAGAAGAGATAGTGGGGCTGAGAGAAATAGAGCGAGAGGGAGAGAGAACTGAAGGAGAGGGGTGCTGGAAAGGGAGTTGGCCATGCAAAAGGGGAAGACACCGCCGTGCAAAGGGAGTAGGAAGGCTGCTATGCGGTGACTAGTTCTGCAGAGGGGAGAAGGAGCGCGTGGCGAAGACTGTGGTTTGCATGGTGGGAGCTGGTGTGGTTGGCCGCTTGAGATGGCGGAGGAAAGGAGCTCCTTCACAGTGGCCGATTTGATGAGGACGGAAAGAAAGTGGCGGTGCCAGGGGCAGCTGCGGTCATGGTTGTATGGAGAGATCGTGGCAGAGAGGAACAAATCTAAGGGGAGCATGACTGTCTTGGGGTTCTTTGTAACACTCTAAAAATTATTTAAAAATTAATTTGAGCTTTATTATTCATAATTTCAAAAATTTGATACTTTGAACAATGATGAGGACGATCCAACGAATTTGTAAAAAAGAAAAACGTGAATAGTATTTTGCAGGCCCCGCAGGCCCACCTGGATAGTCGAAACCCTAGAATTGGGACCCGGAGATGCCTGAAATTGAGAAATTATATGATTATGGTTAGAAATAGGTAGAAATAAAGATTTTATACCCGAAAATATTTTTCGAACAATGTTTGATTTCCCAGGTACACTGTTTTACCTGTTCGGAGAAATTTCGGTACGCGATTTTTAACACCGAAAGATAATTGAATCTCTACAAAAGGGTAATGTATATCCATATTGACTTAGTGAATGGCTAAAATTTAATCTTGTAAAGCAAGATTAAATCCTAGCCATCCATTTGTTTTTCTTTCCTTTAAAGAATTACACATTTATATTATATAATACCTATGCTTTAACTACAAGATATATACAAGCCATCTAACCTTATCTCATCATCATACTTTCTCAGACAGCAATGGATGCAGCAACCTCCATGTTTGCTTCCATGAAAATTTGAATTCCAACCTCAAAATCTCAAGCTTGAACTTGATAAAACCCCAAATCTCCTTCACAAAACTTGTTCTACACCTCAAACCCAACAAATCTAACCGATTGAAATCTCAAATCCTTACCTTAATACCTCACTTCCCCACTGCCTAAGGAAAGTTTAGGACTGAAATTGGTGTCTTGAAGTGAAGGGAGATCACTTAGAACATCCTTTGAAGTATCAAGCTTAAAAGCTTTCAAAGTAGGGTTTTCTTTGGCCTTTTCCTTTCAAAATTTTTCTAAGCAATTCTTACTAGTTTCAATCCGAAATTTCTAGTTAATTTGGTTGATATTATGTTGTTATTGATGTATGAATTTTTCTGAAGTGTTTGGATAAGGTTAGAAAGATCATTTTTTGAGTGATACTTGCTGGATTTTCGATTTTCTGACAGGCAGTGTGTGATCACGAATTTTCTGGGCTTGTTGTGGGCATTTTCATGAACTGAAAAAAACATATGTTGGAGTTAACATCTTTAGCTAGTCCCATGAATTTCCTTGGGTTTTTATTTTGAGTCAAACTGCCTTAGAAAAATCAAGAACTGAAATTAAGCATATGCTACCTGAAATGCTAGAACAGAAGCTGTAAATTTTGCTAATTTTGTTACCACATCAAATGATGGAATTATCACTTGAAATTTTACAGAGTATTAGAGACATATTGAGGTTACCAGGATTTTTATTTATAATTTTCTGGGTTCAATTGATAGGGTTAAAAATTATGAATTTTGGTTCTTGAGCTGAGGTTGAGTGGTTTCTGACCACCAAATTTGTCTAATTTTGTTAACATAGTTAGAGAACTATTTTTACCTGAAATTTTTATAGAACCTTGGTGACACATTGAGGTGTCATTGAGAATTTTTATAGCATTTGAATTGATCATTTGGTATGAGAAATAAATTGTGCTACTTGAGTGAAAAATCTGCCATTGTGCTGAAAATAACTTGATGCTTTGAATTGATGAAATGATGGCATTTTGTACTAGTATGACATGAGTACCTGAATATGAGTCTGAGTAATTGAGCAGGTGAACTTATTGATGAGGTTAGGTACACATAGATATGAATGATTATTACAATTGTTTATATGCAAAAGAAAAGCATAAGATTATGTTTCTTGGACTGGAGAAAGAAAATCCAGTTTGTTAGGGAAAGTAAACCTAACTACCAAGAAAAGCATAAGATTTATAATCCTTGGGCTGGAGAAAGTAAATCCGGTCTGTCAAGGAAAGTAAACCTGACTACCTTTGAATTGAGTTGGGAAAAGTAAACCTGGCTAGGAATAGGTCTGTGTGAGAATTGGAGAAAGTAAATCCAATGATCATGTATAGGAATGAGCTCAGTCCTAAAAAGCAGTCTATTACCCATTATTGTCATACTGGGGACGGCGGTACGTAACGCCTAGACGTGACAAGATTAGTCAAGGGTCAAGGCAAGTTTAAGAAGTAAACTTTCTAAGAAATCCTTTATCTTATATGCCGAGTAAAGAAGTTTAGTATCGATATTGAGACCAATATATTTAAGTGGAAAGTTTAGTAGTATATGATGTTTAGTAGTATGGTATATGTATATTAAGTGATTGAATATTTAAAGTAGCCTACTTCAGAAGTATGATTTGGAACTTTAAAAATAAACCGTTATTATCTAATGCATGACCACTTTTTCTTAATAAACCGAAGTGGCTGGGGCAATGATGATGACATTATGATTGTGTATTTGGGGGAGTTACCCTATTGAGAATTGTCTAATTCTCACCCCTATATTTTGTGCTTCCCGTGTCGTCTCCAGGTTGATGCAGAAAATTGAGATACTGCAATGCAAAAGAACTCGGAAGTGCAATAGTGCAGTAGTTAATGCTTTTATTATGTTGTATTTAGTGGAATGGATATGTATGTAAATATATTAGAGGACAAAAGTGTGTTAAAGCTCATAGTAGAGCTTCCTTATGTAATCGACTTTATAGTAAATAAATGTTTTGTATCTTTGTTATATATATATATTTTAATTGAATCATGCTAGTTATTACACGATCTTATCGCATTTGCTATAGTTATTTAAGAAAGGTCTGGTGATTTATAAGTAACAACTCTCAATTTTGATGTCATGACTTAATGATGACGTTGTACTTGGGAGGTTGTTACATTCTTCGTAGCTGAGGAAGGAGGCGCGGGTTCATGTGAGGCCGGTGGTTGTGCTTTCCGGCGAGGATGGATGGGAATAGGCCGATCTGATGGTCTGGAACCATAGAGGACCGAGAAAGGATGGCAATGGATGGGTGGTGCGCGGCGGCCGGGTTCGATGGGATGGAAAGCAAGAAAAGGAGAAGATGATGGGGATGGTGATTGCGGTGGTTGATGGAGGCTTTGGACAGTGGCTTGGTTATTGTGGTTGAAGACCACAGGATTGAGAAGAGATGATGATGGTTTCGGTAAAGGGAGATGAGGAAGGAGGAAGATGGTGGCTGAGGGTGAGACTATGAGGAAGTAGATGATGGATGGGGCACGATAGGAGGAGGAAAGAGGAAGATAGTGGTTGAGGGTGAGACTATGTGGAAGAAGATGATGGATGGGGAACTGTCGCAACCGAGATCGCAACGGGGACGGCGAAAAAAGAATTTAATAATTTTGAAAATTAATGGAGTCGCCACCAAGTTTATTTAAATTGGGAGAACATGGAAAAACCCATTTAATTTTAGAAAATGATCTTTGAAATCAGATTTGAGCTCCGGAGTCGGTTATGCATAGGGAAGGGTAGGGATTTAATCCTACGCACCCCTAATACACCCATCTTTAGACGGTACCTTAATAAATTGTGCAAATTAATTAATAACCCCTTTAAAAAAAGATTATTTACAAGTAAAAGAAAACAATAAATAAAAAATGCACTAAAAGAAATATTTACAAGTAAAATAGATTATGAAAATTTAATTTTGGCTTGACAAGGATCAAAATCGCCCGCTTCTATGTATCCCCCGGTGCAATGGGGAACTCAAAGTCACGTAATTCTGTAAAAATGATTGTGTGTTGAATCGATTTTATTAAAGAAACTAATTTTTAAGAAAACCAAAACCTACTCTTGCACAGGATTCAGGATAGGATAAACTATACAATAAACCCTTACATTCTTGTGAAACTTGAGGATGATAACTCATACATCAACATCACAAGTTGTTGCGTGGATTTTATTATTGAAGCGAGAATTTTAAAACAAAAAAAAATGTTGATTGATTTTAGTTTTTGAAAGAGAATGAAAACATGTGTTGATTGATTTAACTTTGGAAAATGGATTTTTTTTATTGATAAATAAAAGAAAAAAAATTTGACAAGCAAAGTTAATTCTTAAACACAAAATAAACACGCAATTGGTTTACTCAAAACATACAAACACGTAAAAGTAATCAAACTAAAAAAAACAATCTCCTAATTACTACTTTTTTATTTTTTATTAAAAAGAGGACATTAGTACAAAATTCACTCAATAAATAAATAAATCACCCTTTTTTGTTTTTTTAAATTAAAATAAATAATAATCATTCAAACAAACTCAATCACACAAACTCAATTTCTAATCCAACAAAATAAAACCACACTAACAAAATAATAATAATAATAATATTAATTTTGGGAGTGGGGCTCATCACCACACCTACTCCCCACTTACACACGCACACATAATGAGCACTCTCTATAACGCCCCGATTTTTTATCTGAGAGGAAAATGACCAAAATGCCCCTGAGGTCATGGCTGGCCCGGCAGTCCTCGGAGGGCTAACTTGATGTTTGAAGGGGATTGAATGGCCTTTGAGTGGTTTCGGAGGCGAAAGTCTCATTTTCTGCAGTTTCGGGTCAAAATGACCAAAATACCCCCATAGCGTTTTTACGCGGGTAAAGGTGCCGTTTGAGCCCGAAACTTTTCCCGAAAGTTTAAAACAATGTTTTTACGAGTTTAGAAGGGTCTGTTCAAGTCCTGGTGGTCCTGGGAGGTTTTAGTGCAAAATTACGATTTTGCCCCTAGAATAGTGTTTTTGAGCTTAATGATGTAATTAAGAAAACCTAAGCAATATTAGACTCTAATAGAAGATTAATTAATTTTTATAATTAATCTAGAGTCAAAATAAACTATTAAAATTAATTAGAACCTAAAATTGCTTAGATTATATTTAAATCTCTTTTTAAAACTCAAGATTTCACTCTTGGAATCTTGAATAGTATTTTCTCTCTTCAATTTCTTAAATCATGTAATTGTGTCTAGAATTGTTTATACACTAAAATGAATTTATAACTCACTAATGATGCAAGAACACTCTTTAATTATGTCTTGACAACCTTGATTACCCATTTTCTCACCTAAACACTTTCTTACAAATTCCTAATCTTAATCCTAATCAAAGACACACCTAAACACAACTCTAAACCACAATTAAAATGCAAGAAATCCTCCCCATGGCTGATGCAAGTTTCAGCCATCTCTCTCCCATTTGCATCACATGTTGATTTGTTTCTCACTCAAAGAACCATGCTTGAGCCATACCTTGAGCCATACCTCACCATACTTTGAACCATACCTCACCATGCCTCAAGATCACAACATCTCACCTCATGGACCTCATGGGGCTGCTCTTGTTGGCTGAAACCTTCCTCTCCCTCTTGCACCTTTCATTTGTTTCATTTCTCTATAAATAGCATGCTTGGGTGAACTTGCATCATTTTGGGTTCATTTGCTAAGTGTAAGTTTTCAAAGAGCACTTCAAAGTTTTCTTTTCTCTCAAGTTCAAGTGTTCAAGTTCTTCAAGTTCTTCATCCTTTTCTCTCATCTCAATCTTCAAATCACTTGGTAGGGATTTTCTTTCAAGTGTTTCCTTTATTTAAGTTCTTACTCTAGTTATGTGTTTATGGTTTCTCTTGAGTCTTTTTAGAACTTCTTTCCCTCTCATTTTTCTTCTTCATTTTCGGCCATGGGCCTTTGAGGACAAGGGAATGAGAGCTTGATGATGAGGTTTCATGATGATGGTGTCCATCACTTGAACAATCTCTAAAGCTTGATCTTTGTTCTTAAGTTAAAGATGTTTTTAGTTCTTCCTTTCTTGAACCTTGAAATCTTTAACTTTGATGATGTTTTAAAATGGTTACATGAACTCAATGATGAGGACTCATGATGTTGGTATTAATGCATCATCAAGATCATGGTCTCTAGAGTTTCAAATGTTTCCTTTTCTTCTTAAAAAGTTTCTGCTCCTTTTCCTTTTCTTTCTCCAAATTTTCGGCCATGTTGGCCAATGAGTTTCATAATGGCTTGATGATGAGAGCTTCTAGATGATGACTATGTGTTCCTCACAATGAGGCCTCTAGAGCTTGAGTTTTAATAAAAATGTTATTTATGACCTCATTTCAAGGAAAGAAACCTTGTGTTCTAAAGAACCCTTGAGGTTCACTCTTGTCTTTACTTTATCTTGTCATGATAAGTTTAGGTTGAGGTTTAAGTTTCTTTAAAGTCTTGTATGAGCTCTAATAAGAAATAAAATGGACTAGCATTCATATTTAAATTCAAGCTTATGCATTACATATTTACTTTGAGCTTTGCATTCATATTTATTTTCCAAGCCATCACTTAAAGTTAAAGGATAAAGAATGGAGTGCACCTCATATTTACCTTCTTGTCTAGCATATTTACTTTCCATCACTAAAGAACATAAAGATTTAAAATGAGAACTTGCACTATCACCTAACTAAATCTCAAAGCCTTTCTATTTCGGCTTTAAAGTCGATTGTTGTTGAGCCTAGAGCACTAAAATAAAGAAATGAGCTTGCATATTTATATTTCAAGTCTTGCATATTTATTTCAAGCCTTGCATATTTATATTTCAAGTCTTGCATATTTACTTTAAGCTCTCACTTTACTTTGTAATAAAGAATAAAAATGAGGTGCATAGCATGTTTAAATTATGTCATCACTTAAAGACCTTAGAGCTCAAAGACTTGCTCATTTTATCTCAAGTTAAAGTTTAATGTGGGAGCATTCTTTGAATGCATAATCTCAGCCATGTAGTGATGATGAGCTTGGAATGAGTTTCATCTAGCTACAAGGGCCAACAATCTAAGTTTTACAACTTTCTTTAAGCCTCATGAACTTTAAGAGATTAAGACCAACAAGATTTATGAATTTAATTCTCTTTTAAGGAGGGATCAAGTGGTCACTGAACTAAGGATGTTTTTAGCCTCGTTTACAAAATAAAATGGTTTGCAAAAGAGTTTTAGAAGTCCTAAAATGATTCCAAGGGAAACTAGCAACTTATATGCTTTAGAAAAGTCAAGTTATGCATCTTTTTGGGACTTGATGTTTCGGTTCTGCCATGATGAGTTTGCTGCTGTATGATGATGTTTTGATGTGTTAGAATGTGTGAAAATTATGTATGATGAGGTAGGAACATTTCTATGCATAATAGGAAAGAAACTAGCTTTCTAGAAAAACCGTAAAGTCAAGACTTAGTATAGTTTTAACCCATTTATTTTTGGATACTGCCCAAACTGTTTCAATGGGAATATAATCAGATTAGGATTGTTTAATCATGAAAAATTTTGTTACATTTGAAGTAGGATTGAATTTTAGCACCTATAAAGAAACTAGTAACTAGAAAACCGTAAAATCACAATTCTAGAACCCTTAGAACATTTAATTTTTAGAATCTGTCCAGCAACCTTATAATGTAGTGAACATGGTTTATAATTAGTTCTTAGGCATAGAAATGCCTCATAATTGGTTTAGGTTAAATTTATAGCGCCTTATGCGAAGACGGAACCAAGAAAGGGTCTAAAACGTGAGTTCTAGAACCTCGTAATTGTAAGTTTATAACTCTGCCCTTAAAGAATGGTGCTGCCCAGATTTAATAAAAAGTATAAATGATAGTAAGATTTGTTAGAAGTAAATCCTTAGGTGCATAAGAGGTTGATAGAAAATGCTAGATTAATTACATCACAAAGTTTAAGGCCCATAAGGGTCAAAACATAAGATACCGTAGGACCAAGAGCATAATGAATTTTCAATATGGCTTGTGAACATATGAGAATGATTATGTGAATGCATGGAAATTATGATGGAGGATGTATGTTTAAATTGACTTATGTGGCATAAAGTAAAATTTGGAAGAAATTCGGCATCTTCTTTGTTATCTTTCCGAATTTCTGACAAATTTGGGGACTTAGAAAGTTTTTGAGAAACCTATGAGATTTTTATTTATGAGGTACTAAAATGAGTTCTCGGATGACACCGGTTCGGCCGAGCACCTCCAGAGAACTCATGTGACATCGGTACCAAGATGAATTCTTGGGTGACACCGGTTCGGCCGAGCACCCCTAAGAAATGCCCCCTAGCCCGTACTGGATAAGTCGGGATTATGTTTATGATTATGATATGCTTATCGGGATTCATAAGTAAGAACTAGTGACGACTAGTTAAGGTATGAGCTCATAACCTAGAGATGTGACACGTTCTGGGTGACACCGGTTCAGCCGAGCACCCCCAGAACGATTGTCTTTTAGGGTGGCCTATGAGGAAGTAAAGTATGATGTTTATGTCACAAAGTTTCCCATATGAGAATTTAATTGCCACTTTATGCCACTATTATGATGTTCTTAAAGTTACGATTATTATTCTTGCATTAAGTAGAGCCATGCATACATTCTTTAATATGATTGCATCCATATCATTAAGAATCATGCTAAAATGAATGGACCTTGGCTAACTATGTTTCAAAGCTTAAAAATGGACTTAATGCATGCTCACTTATTTTGTATACTAAACCCAAGGTTCCTGAGGACGTAGATGATGCACCTAGGTAGTAGGATGCCCTACTGAGATTCTTTAGCAAGATTCTCACTCCCTCTATCTCTTTCTTTCCGTCACGTCTTCAGATGGCGACATTCGTAGTTTTTGTGGACACCCTGACGTGGGAGGTGCACTATGATCCAGAGCACGAATCATACCATTTTGAGGGACAGTGCACGGTGCAAGTCTTCATGTTCGTTGGACGTCTCTTCGCTCACCCCGTGTATACCCATCGCTTCTCCCCGACAGCACCCTACGGCGACGACAAGCAGGTTTTTGAGCGCGCGTGTACGCATAACGAGAGAGTGCTCCGCATGCATACCGCCGCCTCAGCCATGCGTGACTATCCCGACTACGTGCCCCGGACCTACTTCTCGAAGACCGACCCGTCGGAGGACCTGCCTACCCATCTGTACAGCGAGAGCTCCGCCCCCACTCCACCACTAATGAGAGAGGGCAGTGAGGATACTGTGACTCAGCCACAGCTAGCACGACGACTAGAGATACGGCCACATCGCGGGGGTCACTCTCGATCCCCGTTCCGCCTTTACACTCCGGAGGAGCTCGCCCAGTTTCCCGGATATGTGCCTCGCTCGCGAGATGGACGTCAGTAAGAGGTGATGTGCGACCGATGGAATACCCGGGTAGAGCACACGCCACTTGGATGAAGATGGACCTCCTTTTGTTTAGAGGTTATTCCTTTAGTTGCACTTGGGTGAAGGAGTTGCTTTTTATGTTTTCCATCGCACTTTCCTTTGTATTTTCTGTTTAGATGTATTTGCTCATGATGTACTAAACTAAGCCCCACTCTCCATGAGTGGGCATATCATATTATATAAATATACAGTTCAGTTCTATTGTGATGTGCCTTTACTTGCTTTATGTTATGATATTATGAGATGCTTGCTTTATTTCCTTTCATGCTCCATTGTTCATCAAGTCGCGCGGCTCTCACTTTGCTTTTATAATTCAAAAAAAAATTTATCAGTATTTTCACTAAGTATTTTAAAGTAATAGGGAAACTATGACGTAACAGACTAATGATTAACCTAAATATGTTCTAGAGTATTAGGTTGAAAATTAGGATGTTACACTCTCTCTCACTCACACGTACATACTAACACACAAAACTCTCTCACGCTCTTTCAAGCACACACACACACAGAGACACAAGTCTCACTATACACACAAACACATTTCACTTTTGAGAAAGGGAAAAAAAGAAACCATGAGAAAGAAAGGGGGAAAAAGAGATGGAGATGGCGAGAGGGGGTGGCGTTTCGGTGAAGGAAGGGAGCCGTGCGGCTCAGTGGTGACTTGGCCGAAGGGGAAAGCTTTGCGAGGTGTCGCTCACGACTTCGCGGTGTCGCTGGGAAGGATGAGGGTGGAGGTTCAACCGCAAGTGGTGGTTCGAAGAGGGTGAAGATGATATCACCGCCGCGAAGCGTGAAGAAGCTTCCGATCTAGCGGCGGCTGAGAGGAAGGAAAAGTTGGAGCTTCGCGGTCGCTTGGAGTGAAGGCTGCTTGTGATTTCAGAGGAGGGGAATGAGAAGACCTCAGAGGCCTTGGCCGTGGGTAGGTGGGAACACGACGGTGATGGAGTTGGAGTATGATGAGGCCGCGGCGGTGGTTATTCACGGAGAGCAGATCGCAGAGGGCGGAGCTCCGTACGGCGGCGAGGACAGCGCAAAGGGGAGGTCTCACGGCTTAGGGAAGGAGATCGGCTATGGTTTCGCGGTGGCTTGGGGAGAAGGATGCGTGGCGATGGAGGGCCGAGAAGGGTAGAGGCTCGCGGTTGATGATGATGGGGAAGAGAAAAAGGAGTGATGGTGGTTCATGGAGGAAGAAGGAATGGTGGTGTTGAAGGAAGGGAAATAGTTGAGATGGGGAGGCCGCGGCAATGGCATAGGGAGGCCCCGGCCTCACCTGTTTATTATTTTTATTTTATTTTTTTATTTTAAGAAACTACCTAATGCCTTATTGATATTGCTGCTTCTCTTTTCCTTTTTGTTGCTAGGATTTTCTTATTGCTGGACTTGGATTGAATCGTTGGTTCCTCCTTTGTATATGTGTTGGCTTTGCTCAAATTTCAGTTGATATGCTGCCCGATTTTTGTTTGAAATTCTTGGGTTGTCTTGCCTCTCTGTGAGAAAGAATTTGATCTCTCTAGCAGATGGTATTGTTAATGGTCCTCCTCAATGTATATTCTCTCAGTATTTCCGATTGCTCTCCTATTCAAAATTTTTCTCTCCTTTGAAATGTTGTTGATGTTGAATATATATGCACACGGTCATCCCTATACTGACCACCACCATTATTGATCACAACCTGCCCATGGGGTCTCCTTTCTCTGTAAAGAAAGAGAACATAATCATGGTTGAAATGGCAAGTGGAGAAGTCATCATTGTGTAACAAGGGATGGGCATCATGTCGTTGCCACTCATCCCTTTTTATTTTATTTGTTTATTATTTTAAAATTGATAATCACTTGGTGCCAGCCATTTTTCAATGATTATTGCTCTTTGCCCATCATTTCCACATTAGCGTGTTGCTTGTGCCATGATCCTCTCTGTCCCTTTTTTTTTTTCAAATGGGCTGAAATGTGATTTGAACCAGAAACAGAAAATGTTGCTTTTAAGATGTAAAGCACACAACCAATTTTTTTTTTTTAAATATTGATGCACATGGACCAAAATAATAATAATAATAATAATAATAAATAAATAAATAAAATAAAATGAACCTAAAATCATGGTCTAAATTGGATTTGGGTTAACAAATGGGCTGAATTGAAAAAATGCTAATTTTTATTTTTATTTTTTGTTTAAGGGTCAGATAAAATCGGGTGTTCACTTTTGTGTTCCCTTTTTCTTTATTTGTGATTGATATTGATGGAAAAATGTCTTACTGCTGATTCTTCTTGTTGAGCTATTTTGCTGATTCCTTCTTGCATGTGTGGGCT
This sequence comes from Dalbergia cochinchinensis, assembly GCA_031216125.1. NCBI lineage: Eukaryota > Viridiplantae > Streptophyta > Magnoliopsida > Fabales > Fabaceae > Dalbergia > Dalbergia cochinchinensis. Next base: position 42,749,780 of record CM062375.1, read on the forward strand.
ATCCTAGAATTTCAATCAATATGCCGCTGATTTTTTGTTTGAAAATTTTTTGATTTTTTTTTGCTCTCTGTTTGAGAAAGCCTTTGATATCTAATGCTGCCCCCCTCTGCTATTACTGATGGTTATATATAGAGATCGATGGTTGATCAAAATCATTTCACTGGTTGGCTAGTGCGATCCCCAGCTCATCAAAGAAAGTCATCATTTTGCTGGGGAAGGATAATCATCATTGTGTCCACTACTTCCCTCTAATTTTTCTGCTTTTCATCCTCCCCATAATGTAATAATAGGAGCCCGTGACAGCTAGCTCTTCAGCTCCTTTTTCTTTTTACTTATTTTTTTTTTAGAATGGAAATGGGTTGAAAATTGTAAATGGGTCGAAAGGATTTTTTTTTTTTTTGACAATTGGAAATGGACTGAAACACTTGGACTTTTTTTTATAAGGTCAAAACGTAAAACAATAATAATAATAAATAAATAAATAAATCTAAAAACATAGTCTGAACCGAATTGACTACCATGAGTCTACAAATAGGCTAAATTCTAAAAATATATCAATTTTAATTTTTTTTTTGTTTTAAGGCCGGACAAAATCAGGTGTTCACACCATACTTAGGAAATCAAAATATTATTTGAACTTAATCATGGGCCTAATACTCTATCTTGGCCTTTGTCCTATTTTCCCTCGGCCCTGGGTAACTCATGGTCCTAATTCTAAGGTTACTATTCATCTACATGCTCGTAAAATTATTATTCACACACAGCCTAAGTTTTTTTTATACTCGTCTATTGAGTCATCCTCATCTTCACTAAGCATGTTAGAATACTTAAATTCTCATTAATAAAGCTTAAATTAATTTTTGAATAACTTCGGGGTGTTACATGCCTGAAGCCTATTGGTTCAGGTTCAAGTCCTCAAATTTGACCTGATGTACTTTTCGAGTCTGGTTTGGTTCATATTTTGGGTTGGTCCAACCCAGCCTAAAGTCAAATGATTGTTTTAAAGTTACATTTTTTTATAATAATTAGTGATACATTATAAGATTTATTTGATATTTTTTATAGTTATGTTTATTTTGAAATATGTGTTGCAAAATATTTCTTAAATTTTGTTTCTTGTAAAATTTTGTAAGTTTATTATATATAATGTTAAAATCTTCATAGGTTGTTTAAAAGTTAGGTTGACTCGGTCTAACCCAATCATTAATCCGGTCACAACTGAGTTCGGTTCAAGTTTGATTCAACCTGATTAGACCTATCCTTTCTACACCCTTAATTGATACAATCAGTCTATAAGTTGTGTTTATTTATAGAACCTTTGTAATATCTTTGGTACACATGTCCCTGGACAAGCCTAATACGGCCTTAGGGTCTTTCGAGACCCATGTTGACTGGGAAAGCCCTGGATACTCATGGACCCTTAACACAGGGATCAGGTGTTTCTAATACTGCTATAGCGGTCCAAGATAGCGATAGTAGTGGAAAGGAGTAAGGACATGATCCTTGCCTCATAGGCAATCACTATAGCAGTTCTAAACTGCTATAGCGGTGTCGCTGATACGGGAATAGAACAAACGACATCATTTACTTAAGTGAAACCCCTACCTTATATAAATCCTTCCAGTTGCATTTTAGGCATTAGAAACACAAACCCTAACCTTTAAATTCTCCCTCCCTCCCATCTACTCTCATCATTTATCAAATTCACTTTCTCCAAGCTTCAAGGTGAGTTTAGCTATTGGTTTGTGCTTCCTTTCTCTCCTCCCTTCATGTTCTAGTGTATGAATGTCATTGTTTCTCATTGCTGTCAAGTGGGGGTGCTCTTCCAATGTTGTTAGAGTTGTTTTAGTGTTATCTAGACGTTAATAAAGATTGATTATGAGTCTATTTTACTCTATGGTTGTTGTTGATGTCATTCCAAGCTCTCGAGGTCAAGTTGGTAGTGCCCACATACTCTCGACCCTAAACGGTGAGTAGGTTCAAACTCATGACCTTATTTTCAGTCATTATAAGTATGTTTTATGCATTTTGATTGTTAAACATGAATTTAGAGATGACAGTATGTATAGAATATGATTTTACATGTTATGACAGGTTAGCAAAGATTATAATTTTTTATTTTGGAATGAAAAATGTTTTAGAAAGCCATGGGAAATCGGATTGATGCACATTATGAAAATGTTTTATATGCTCATGGAATGATTATTGATGAAAAATATATGATTTAGTAATCCTTACAAAAGTTGTCAAATGTATTTTATGATTTTATGATATTGCCACGTTTTCAAGAGATTTTCAGAAAGCTTTTAGAATATTAAGTTAAGTAATTATGGAAAGACAGAGAGCATAATATGATTTAGTTTTTGAGTAAATATGTTATTACGAGTTTAGAGTTATTGTGATTATGAACCCTTTTGGTTTTGAAGTATAATATTATAGTTACCAAGTTTATAAAGAGATGTTGGCTTGAGAAATGAGATTTTAGAAATTCAGTTTTTATGATACTTTGAAGTATAGAATTCAATATGATTCGTAGCAATTGCCAGATACATATCTGTGGGTTTGAAATCAAAATGTCTATAAGTGGGTGATCTCTTGGGTATGATTTCACAGTTACATTTATGCTAAAGTCAGATCATTAAAGTTATATGAGTCTAGAGCTTTTAGAATTTTAAGAGTTTCAGATTTAAATGATTTTATATATAATCCAGAGATTTTGTGATTTCAAGAGTAGAGTAATCATATGATAGAATTTTAAACTGAGAGAAAAGCCCAAAATAAAGTCTTAGAGAAATAATTAGTGTTTATGATTTAAAGACTAGATGGTAGCTATAGAGAAACAGACAGTGAGTTAATGGTTGAACCCGATCGTTAACCTTGGTACTAAGTTGTCCTTAGGGACAATCTTACAGAGCAAAGATGGAACCTAGATAGGTGTCCAATTTAGATCCTTGAGGGATTACAGAGCAGATAATTTGTTATGCGATAATTGACATGCATAATAGGAGATAAGAGAAATTTAGGAATATTATTATTATTGCTATATATATATGTATATATAACCAGATATTTACTGTTTCTTTAGAAATTACTGCACCACCAGTTAAAATGATTTCATGATAGATTGTGGATTTAGAGATGCTTGTTTATGAATTTGTGGAATGAAAAATATTTTTCCTAGCCAGATATATGTATATAAATATAAATGTTTTTCCCAATTGCATGTATATAAATACTGTATGGTTGTTGTTGTCTCATGTAAGTGATCGGTGAGAGCTCACTCATTGAGTCCATTGACTCACCGATTTTCCTTCCTCCTCATAGATGTAGGTACAGATGTTGTTCAATCTCATGTTCAGTAGATGCAGCTGCTCTCAATGGTGAGCCTTATTTTGAAGCAAAGTTTAGTTTATGTTCCTGTTAGTATTAGAGTGTCCAGTAGATGTGCAGGTACGGTCCAAGTTATACATATATTTTCATATCATGTATTAAATTTTAGTGTTAGAAACATTTATGTATATGGTTATAGTTTTCAAGTATGGATTTGAGATTGTAGATTATGACTAGAATTTATGTAACCAGCTAGAGATAAAATTATGATTGGATTTTTAGGTGTTAAATTACTTTTCAAAGCATGTTTAAGATGCCTTCAGAGTTTTGTATATTAAATACTTCAAATTTCATGAATTTGAGTATTATGTTTTAATTAGAGAAAATACTAAAGATCGAAAAGAAAATCATATTTTAAGTATGAAATTTTGCTAAAGTATGTATTTAAAGAGATACGTAACCCAGCAGATTTATGTGAGAATGAAATTCCTCGTATATCACTCGTGTCTTTAAATCGAGTCGTGATAACTTTACCCTCGTCTACGTATGGCTAGTGCTATTCGAATTTAAATCAATGCATGGGAGGGACAGGTAGGAACACCTGACACTGCGGAGGAGGAGTGAGGATGCATAGATGGCAATGCTAGTGCCAGTACAAAAGAGTGATAATTTACTTGTCTTCAATAGAAGAGAATTAAATCCAAGCATCAGTTACACTCTCTTTAATAAAGATCCAAAACATTATAGGACTGCACCATTAGTGGCAACTTTCCAATCAAGTGAGAGTTGCTATTAACATTTTAAAATTGTGTTTAAATCCTCTATAGTGAAAATAAAAGTGTAAAGTAAAAAAGTTTTATTATTAATCCAATAAAATTAGAAGTGTAACGCATTGTCCTCTATTGATCTAAAACTCTAACTGAAATTGGATTCAAATCCTTTAAAAATGGCTTCTGTTCCAATGTTCCATTAATACGCTGTATCAGTGGGGTACATGCTGACAACTGACAGTATATGCATTGAAGTTATATTAGAACACGCTAGAAAGAAAAAAAATGTCCTCGGTAGAAGCTGGAATTTGAGGGTATGCTGACACGTGTGCCTGGAGCCATATTTTTAGGGTGTTGAATCGGAGATCCCAAAGCGTTGGAAGCATTCATGCCTTGAGCTTGAACACTGTTGTTGAATCACCCGATTGTATTCACATATTAAAGATTTAAGATTTGTCCTTCAATTTTAGACGGGCCCGTTGCTTGTACTGCCTTGTTACTCCACGGCTCTGGCTTTCCTATGTTCAATAATTCACAAGACCAAAAATTTTAAAAAATAAAATAAAATTAACAACCTTGCTAATTTTCCCTTGTCTCTTTAAGACTCTTCTACTCAATCAATCATCCCAAGCCTTAAACCTAAATCAATGGCAGCAAAGGTCTCGGACCACCTGGAACCGTGGCACAACCTCGACGGCAAAGTCGTGCTGGTAACCGGCGCTTCGTCCGGGCTTGGCCGAGACTTCTGCCTCGACCTCGCCAAAGCTGGCTGCAGGGTTGTGGTTGCGGCTCGCCGGTTAGATCGCCTCAAGTCCCTCTGTGACGAAATCAATCAGATGGCCTCATCGGAGGCTGGTGCCCAAGGCCTGCGTGCGGTTGCGGTGGAGCTTGACGTGTGTGCCGATGGCCCCACCATCGAGAAGTCCGTGCAGAACGCCTGGGACGCCTTTGGACATATTGATTCCTTGATTAACAATGCTGGTGTCAGAGGTAAGTTAACCTTTTAGAAAAAAATAAAATTGTATCCATTCCTGAAACTTTGTTCTGTTCTGTTTTGAATTATTAACTAGTTTCGGTTGAGTGGATTTATGTAGATAGGAACTGCACATATTTATTGATAATCTTGACAACCTTTTCATCATTTGTTTGGCCAATATAGGCTTTTCTTGCAAATAGGCACAATTTATTTTAACAATAACAAGATTAAATCAGACCGCCAAAAGTACAAATGAAACGTTGCTAGCATTGTCGTGAATAACTTGAATTAAGCTGATGAATGAGAAGCTCCACTTGTTGGTTTTAGAAGTTTGAGGGATAATCTGCATATTTTTCACGCCTAGCTACTGGAATTGAATTTCATTGGGGAAACTATCGAAAGAGAATTAGATTTTTAATGGATTGAATATAATTGTGATTTATGACAGTACACTACAGCATCATTTGTTGTATTGGAAGACTGACAACTGTATAATCTGAGGCCAACAATTACTTAAGCCATTTTTCTGAAATAGATATTTAGAATGAGGTTTTGGCTATACTAGTTGAATTCAGCCCAAAAATTGAGGGCTTCCTTTCATGTTCAAATTTAATGTTAATATCTGACCAAAGTAAATATATATAAAAAAAATTAATGTTAATTACTTGCTATACTGCACATTTCAATTTTCACCTTGATTACCAGTAGTATCAGAACACTTCTATCTGATGCCTATGTCTGCCACTTACTTGGATTATATATCTCAGAGTTGTTGTATGTTGATAAGTAGTAATGGACTAACGGTTAAAACTGACTACTATGCAGCCTGAAACTTTTTCATTTTGAAAGTTACACTAGTTTTGGACACCATCACTGCAAAATGTCCTCCACTCAAATTGTATTCATGGTGGATCCAAAGGCCTTAGCAATATAGGGTTTTGAGAGTGGAGTTGAATGACTAAAACCACTGAAGTATTTCTCCTACTTACCAAAGCATTAGAGAAATCGGTATTTGGTGTCAACTGTCAGGTAAAGGCCTGTACAAAAAGTAAAGATGGAATGATCATTTTAAATTTAAAAATAAAAAACCATTGATGCAATATTATTCTTAACTGAGGGATTTGAACATTGTAATTGATTAGGTCTTCCTAATATTTTTCATGTTTCCTGTTTCTTGTTTTAGTTACACGTAACCAATCTTCATAGGAAATTTACTTCGTATTGTTGCATTAAAGTAAACACAATCCACATGTCACATTAATTGATTTTTGTCATCTATCTTTGATGTTTGGCATGTGTTATGTGAAGTTTTAGTGCAAAAACCATAAGGGTATTTACCTTCTTGTTTTGTGAAGGAAGTGTCAAACCAGCCTTGAAATTGTCTGAGGAGGAATGGGATCATGTTTTCAGAACGAACTTAACTGGTTCTTGGTTGGTCTCGAAATATGTATGCAAACGAATGTGTGATACAAGGCGAAAGGGATCTATTATCAACATTTCTTCTACTTCTGGTCTGAATCGGGGGCATTTGCCTGGAGCTGCTGCATATGCATCTTCGAAGTCAGGTGTCATTATGCTGACAAAGGTAATTTTTCACTTCTGTTTTTTCTTCGAAACATATCATCATTATTATTAGGTTTAATTAATCTGTCGGTCCCTATAGTTTTACCGAATTTTCAATTAGTTCCCTACGTTTTAAAAGTTTTCAATTGGGTCCCTATATTAGATAAAATTTTTCAATCAAGTCCCTGCTGTTAACCACCGTTACAAAAATATATCCAACAATGCTATAGTGCATTTAATGAAATCAGATGGACCATAAAACTTATTATCTACACCATTAAATATATATAAAATTCATATATTATGTAATCTAAAGGATGAGATTTCATAGTGTAACTATACACCCATTTCTATTAAAACATAATAGAAACTCTCATTTTCTTTTCTCTCACCCCCTCTCTCTTCACTACCACCATCAACCCTCTTCCCTATTCTCTACCCCCAATCAAGACCAGCTCTCAGTCCCACAACCAAACCAAAACCCGCAAAACAAACAAACAAGCAAACATCATCATCATCATCAAATGGCTATTTTTGCTGAATCCACCACCCACAGCCACTCCAACACCTTACTGCTACCGCCATGCACCGATCGCGGCTGAATCGGTCCATCACCTCAACCTCCACTTGCATCATCAAATCAACCCACACACATACAACCCATGACACCCATAAACCAGTAGCAGAAAATAAGAGAAGGGAGGAGAGGAAGGCTGTTACCTTCGTCGCGTAGCCGACGAAGACCACCGCGAACCACCGGGCTTCCCATCTCCTCTCCGCCTTCATGCCACCGCAGCCTCCGCCTTCACGGCCACGCGCCACCTTTTCTCTCTGCCTCCAACAACTGAAAAGCTCTTCGTCTCCGACCTCTACTACCACCATGAAACCATGGCCCCGCATCACGATCGACGCTGTGCACCCTTCCCTTTGCGCGCCATCACTGCCCCACAGCCACCAGCCGTGAACCACCTTCTCCGCCGGCGCGACTTCGCCGTGAGCACGGCCTCGCACCTCCCTCCCTTGCAAGTGCTGCCGGTCTCACTCCCTTGGCCACCAATCTTTCCCTTCATTGCCGCTCCCCCTCGCGGCCCCCTACTCTCCGCATTCTCCTTCTTTCTCTCTTCCTTGCTCTCTCTGCCTCCCTCTCTTAATCCGTGATTGTGTGTGTGTAGCCCCCAACCCCAAATGAAGAGTGATGTCCCTTTCCCTTCTCAAATGCATGGCCCTCACTCTCTGTCTCATGCCCCATCCCATTGTTCTTCTCTCTCTTTTTATGCGTGTGTGAGTGGGTTGGTATATGTGTGAGTGTGTTTGTGTGTGTGACTGTGAGCTGCTCTCTCTCTCTCTCTCCCCCTCTCCCACTATGTGACTGTATACGTGTGTTGGTGGTGGCCGTGGTTGTTGGCGTTGCCCTGTGTTTTTTTATAATGGTGGTTAACGGCAGGAACTTGATTGAAAAATTTTATCTAATATATGGACCCAATTGAAAACTCTTAAAATGTAGGGACCTAATTGAAAATTCGGTGAAACTATAGGGACTGACGGATTAATTAAACCTTATTATTATTATTATTTTTATTTCCTCTCTGCTTCTTTGTTTGATTTTTCGGCCTTCAAATATCTTAATAAGGTGACATACTTTTAGTAACTAATGAACTACAACAATAAAGGAAACAAGTCAAAATTAAGAAACACGTTTTGTGGTCTACCATATGCGATTCTTAAGGGTTTTGTAGAAGATAAATGTTTTATGGATTAAAAATAATTGTTTGGTACCCATGGGAAGCATTTTTGACATATTAAGATTTCTCACCCTGTTCTAATGTGTATCCGGTCTAGAGGGAGAACTAAACCTGTCATGTATTTGGTTCACCAGTTTCTGGTCCAAATCAACCGGTTCGGTACAATTTTGAAAACTATGACTTTAGGGTATGTTTGTGAGTTTGCGTTTGGTTTACACAAGTCCTTCATTTCCCTCCCTTCTGCCCCAAAATCCGAATTTATAAACAAATCCTCAGGGTTCGGTGAGAATGATTCCATTGTGGAACAACCATCATGGCTGTTATTTTGGGGATATGATTCAAATTTCAGAACAACCATCCAAGAATGAAGGTAGAAATTTGCAGACAAGGCCGAAGCAAAAGAAAACTCTGGTTTTGTTGAACAATTTGTGTGCATATGGTTTAACTTGTTCAACGACAAACATTAATTGCTGATTTGGACATTGACACCGAAGATGCTACATATGGCTACTCCTGGCCTAATGAGCTTGGCCAATTTTGTAAAACGAATTCGAAAAATAAAAATATGGGGAGCTTGATAGACCTACAAATTCCTGCCATCAAACGTCAATATTCCAATTGAAACCAAAGTACATAGTTACCATCGCCAGGACATCTACATAAACTATGTATTGGATGAATAGGTAGTTGCTTATGGCTTTATGATCTACATTTGTTGTTCGTTTTTAAAGTGTTCGATGTATTATTCTGATGCAGTCATTCGAAAAATTAGAAGCATGTTATCATTGAAATGTTCGATTTGCAGACTGATTGAAAAATTGTATATTGATATCATTAAGTTGTGTGATGATTTCGGACAGGTTATGGCTCTGGAATTGGGGTTACACAAAATCAGAGTGAATTCTATATCCCCTGGAATTTTCAAATCTGAAATTACTGAAGAACTGATGCAAAAGGATTGGCTAAATAATGTGGCGTCCAAAATAGTGCCTTTGAGAACTTATGGGACTTCGGATCCGGCATTGACATCTTTAGCTCGTTACCTTATTCATGATTCTTCTGAATATGTCACGGGCAACAATTTCATTGTCGATTCTGGTACCACCTTAGCAGGTGTGCCTATTTATTCCTCTCTCTGAAGTAATGTGTAGATGTTGCAATAGCCAAAAGGGTGAATTCTGTGGTAGTCGCCTGTGACTAGTGAGTTATCGACCAACTCGGTCAGTAAATTTCAACCTTTGAAATTCCATCCAATGGTTGAAATAAAGGCTTTTTCTGACAGAAAACTAATTAGATAATAATGCATATTTATATTTTAATATTTATTAAGAATCACGTTATCCATTTTATCCTTTTCATCTCATCTCCAAAATCCCTGGCTTGTTGCTACCACTGGCCCTGCATTTGAGACGAAAAAGGACACATCTGCTGGGAGGTCGTGAATGTCATTCCCAATAGAATGCTTGCCCCTTTATTCTTTCCCAGACTTACAACATTTTGTTTGAGTCTTGGTATGAGGAAATGGGTTTCCCCTGCAACTTCTTGATCCCTGCCCCCTAGTCAGTTTTATCCAATTTGGCGGTGGTGACACTCCCACTATTCATCGTGTGAGTGTGTTTGTGTGAGTGTGTGAGTGGGTTGGTATATGTGTGAGTGTGTTTGTGTGTGTGTTGTGAGTCGCTTTCTCTCTCTCTCTCCCTCTCCCACTATGTGATTTGTATCGTGTCTTGGTGGTGGCGGTGGTTGTTGGGGTTGCCTTGTGTTTTTGTATAATGGTGGTTAACGGCAGGAACTTGATTGAAAAATTTTATCTAATATATGGACCCAATTGAAAACTCTTAAAATGTAGGGACCTAATTGAAAATTCGGTGAAACTATAGGGACTGACGGATTAATTAAACCTTATTATTATTATTATTTTTATTTCCTCTCTGCTTCTTTGTTTGATTTTTCGGCCTTCAAATATCTTAATAAGGTGACATACTTTTAGTAACTAATGAACTACAACAATAAAGGAAACAAGTCAAAATTAAGAAACACGTTTTGTGGTCTACCATATGCGATTCTTAAGGGTTTTGTAGAAGATAAATGTTTTATGGATTAAAAATAATTGTTTGGTACCCATGGGAAGCATTTTTGACATATTAAGATTTCTCACCCTGTTCTAATGTGTATCCGGTCTAGAGGGAGAACTAAACCTGTCATGTATTTGGTTCACCAGTTTCTGGTCCAAATCAACCGGTTCGGTACAATTTTGAAAACTATGACTTTAGGGTATGTTTGTGAGTTTGCGTTTGGTTTACACAAGTCCTTCATTTCCCTCCCTTCGCCTTTAAAATCCGAATTTATAAACAAATCCTCGGGGTTGGTGAGAATGATTCCATTGTGGAACAACCATCATGGTCGTTATTTTGGGGATATGATTCAAATTTCAGAACAACCATCCAAGAATGAAGGTAGAAATTTGCAGACAAGGCCGAAGCAAAAGAAAACTCTGGTTTTGTTGAACAATTTGTGTGCATATGGTTTAACTTGTTCAACGACAAACATTAATTGCTGATTTGGACATTGACACCGAAGATGCTACATATGGCTACTCCTGGCCTAATGAGCTTGGCCAATTTTGTAAAACGAATTCGAAAAATAAAAATATGGGGAGCTTGATAGACCTACAAATTCCTGCCATCAAACGTCAATATTCCAATTGAAACCAAAGTACATAGTTACCATCCCAGGACATCTACATAAACTATGTATTGGATGAATAGGTAGTTGCTTATGGCTTTATGATCTACATTTGTTGTTCGTTTTTAAAGTGTTCGATGTATTATTCGATGCGATCATTCGAAAAATTAGAAGCATGTTATCATTGAAATGTTCGATTTGCGGTGATTGAAAAATTGTATATTGATATCATTAAGTTGTGTGATGATTTGGACGAGGTTATGGCTCTGGAATTGGGGTTACACAAAATCGAGTGAATTCTATATCCCCTGGAATTTTCAAATCTGAATTATCAAGAACTGATGCAAAAGGATTGGCTAAATAATGTGGCGTCCAAAATAGTGCCTTTGAGAACTTATGGGACTTGGATCCGGCATTGACATCTTTAGCTCGTTACCTTATTCATGATTCTTCCGAATATGTCACGGGCAACAATTTCATTGTCGATTCGTACCACCTTAGCAGTGTGCCTATTTATTCCTCTCTCTCAAGTAATGTGTAGATGTTGCAATAGCCAAAGGGTGAATCTGTGGTAGTCGTTGTGACTAGTGAGTTATCGACCAACTCGGTCGATAAATTTCAACCTTTGAAATTCCATCCAATGGTTGAAATAAAGGCTTTTCGACGTAAAACTAATTAGATAATAATGCATATTTATATTTTAATATTTATTAAGAATCACGTTATCCATTTTATCCTTTTCATCTCATCTCCAAAATCCCTGGCTTGTTGCTACCACTGGCCCTGCATTTGAGACGAAAAAGGACACATCTGCTGGGAGGTCGTGAATGTCATTCCCAATAGAATGCTTGCCCCTTTATTCTTTCCCAGACTTACAACATTTTGTTTGAGTCTTGGTATGAGAAATGGGTTTCCCACAACTTCTTGATCCCTGCCCCCTAGTCAGTTTTATCCAATTTGGCGGTGGTGACACTCCCACTATTCATCGTGTGAGTGTGTTTGTGTGAGTGTGTGAGTGGGTTGGTATATGTGTGAGTGTGTTTGTGTGTGTGTGTGAGTCGCTTTCTCTCTCTCTCCCCCTCTCCCACTATGTGACTGTATACGTGTGTTGGTGGTGGCCGTGGTTGTTGGCGTTGCCCTGTGTTTTTTTATAATGGTGGTTAACGGCAGGAACTTGATTGAAAAATTTTATCTAATATATGGACCCAATTGAAAACTCTTAAAATGTAGGGACCTAATTGAAAATTCGGTGAAACTATAGGGACTGACGGATTAATTAAACCTTATTATTATTATTATTTTTATTTCCTCTCTGCTTCTTTGTTTGATTTTTCGGCCTTCAAATATCTTAATAAGGTGACATACTTTTAGTAACTAATGAACTACAACAATAAAGGAAACAAGTCAAAATTAAGAAACACGTTTTGTGGTCTACCATATCAGATTCTTAAGGGTTTTGTAGAAGATAAATGTTTTATGGATTAAAAATAATTGTTTGGTACCCATAGGAAGCATTTTTGACATATTAAGATTTCTCACCTGTTCTAATGTGTATCCGGTCTAGAGGAGAACTAAACTGTCATGTATTTGGTTCACTGGTTTACAGTCCAAATCAACCGGTTCGGTACAATTTTGAAAACTATGACTTTAGGGTATGTTTGTGAGTTTGCGTTTGGTTTACACAAGTCCTTCATTTCCCTCCCTTCTGCCCCAAAATCCGAATTTATAAACAAATCCTCAGGGTTCGGTGAGAATGATTCCATTGTGGAACAACCATCATGGCTGTTATTTTGGGGATATGATTCAAATTTCGAACAACCATCCAAGAATGAAGGTAGAAATTTGCAGACAAGGCCGAAGCAAAAGAAAACTCTGGTTTTGTTGAACAATTTGTGTGCATATGGTTTAACTTGTTCAACGACAAACATTAATTCTTGATTTGGACATTGACACGAAGATGCTACATATGGCTACTCCTGGCCTAATGAGCTTGGCCAATTTTGTAAAACGAATTCGAAAAATAAAAATATGGGGAGCTTGATAGACCTACAAATTCCTGCCATCAAACGTCAATATTCCAATTGAAACCAAAGTACATAGTTACCATCCCCAGGACATCTACATAAACTATGTATTGGATGAATAGGTAGTTGCTTATGGCTTTATGATCTACATTTGTTGTTCGTTTTTAAAGTGTTCGATGTATTATTTCGATGCAGTCATTCGAAAAATTAGAAGCATGTTATCATTGAAATGTTCGATTTGCGGTGATTGAAAAATTGTATATTGATATCATTAAGTTGTGTGATGATTTGGACGGAGTTATGGCTCTCTGGAATTGGGGTTACACAAAATCGAGTGAATTCTATATCCCTGGAATTTTCAAATCTGAAATTATCAAGAAGCGATGCAAAAGGATTGGCTAAATAATGTGGCGTCCAAAATAGTGCCTTTGAGAACTTATGGGACTTGGATCCGGCATTGACATCTTTAGCTCGTTACCTTATTCATGATTCTTCCGAATATGTCACGGGCAACAATTTCATTGTCGATTCTGGTACCACCTTAGCAGTGTGCCTATTTATTCCTCTCTCAAGTAATGTGTAGATGTTGCAATAGCCAAAAGGGTGAATTCTGTGGTAGTCTTTGTGACTAGTGAGTTATCGACCAACTCGGTCGATAAATTTCAACCTTTGAAATTCCATCCAATGGTTGAAATAAAGGCTTTTTCTGACAGAAAACTAATTAGATAATAATGCATATTTATATTTTAATATTTATTAAGAATCACGTTATCCATTTTATCCTTTTCATCTCATCTCCAAAATCCCTGGCTTGTTGCTACCACTGGCCCTGCATTTGAGACGAAAAAGGACACATCTGCTGGGAGGTCGTGAATGTCATTCCCAATAGAATGCTTGCCCCTTTATTCTTTCCCAGACTTACAACATTTTGTTTGAGTCTTGGTATGAGGAAATGGGTTTCCCCTGCAACTTCTTGATCCCTGCCCCCTAGTCAGTTTTATCCAATTTGGCGGTGGTGACACTCCCACTATTCATCGTGTGAGTGTGTTTGTGTGAGTGTGTGAGTGGGTTGGTATATGTGTGAGTGTGTTTGTGTGTGTGACTGTGAGCTGCTTTCTCTCTCTCTCTCCCCCTCTCCCACTATGTGACTGTATACGTGTGTTGGTGGTGGCCGTGGTTGTTGGCGTTGCCCTGTGTTTTTTTATAATGGTGGTTAACGGCAGGAACTTGATTGAAAAATTTTATCTAATATATGGACCCAATTGAAAACTCTTAAAATGTAGGGACCTAATTGAAAATTCGGTGAAACTATAGGGACTGACGGATTAATTAAACCTTATTATTATTATTATTTTTATTTCCTCTCTGCTTCTTTGTTTGATTTTTCGGCCTTCAAATATCTTAATAAGGTGACATACTTTTAGTAACTAATGAACTACAACAATAAAGGAAACAAGTCAAAATTAAGAAACACGTTTTGTGGTCTACCATATGCGATTCTTAAGGGTTTTGTAGAAGATAAATGTTTTATGGATTAAAAATAATTGTTTGGTACCCATGGGAAGCATTTTTGACATATTAAGATTTCTCACCCTGTTCTAATGTGTATCCGGTCTAGAGGGAGAACTAAACCTGTCATGTATTTGGTTCACCAGTTTCTGGTCCAAATCAACCGGTTCGGTACAATTTTGAAAACTATGACTTTAGGGTATGTTTGTGAGTTTGCGTTTGGTTTACACAAGTCCTTCATTTCCCTCCCTTCTGCCCCAAAATCCGAATTTATAAACAAATCCTCAGGGTTCGGTGAGAATGATTCCATTGTGGAACAACCATCATGGCTGTTATTTTGGGGATATGATTCAAATTTCAGAACAACCATCCAAGAATGAAGGTAGAAATTTGCAGACAAGGCCGAAGCAAAAGAAAACTCTGGTTTTGTTGAACAATTTGTGTGCATATGGTTTAACTTGTTCAACGACAAACATTAATTGCTGATTTGGACATTGACACCGAAGATGCTACATATGGCTACTCCTGGCCTAATGAGCTTGGCCAATTTTGTAAAACGAATTCGAAAAATAAAAATATGGGGAGCTTGATAGACCTACAAATTCCTGCCATCAAACGTCAATATTCCAATTGAAACCAAAGTACATAGTTACCATCCCCAGGACATCTACATAAACTATGTATTGGATGAATAGGTAGTTGCTTATGGCTTTATGATCTACATTTGTTGTTCGTTTTTAAAGTGTTCGATGTATTATTCTGATGCAGTCATTCGAAAAATTAGAAGCATGTTATCATTGAAATGTTCGATTTGCAGACTGATTGAAAAATTGTATATTGATATCATTAAGTTGTGTGATGATTTCGGACAGGTTATGGCTCTGGAATTGGGGTTACACAAAATCAGAGTGAATTCTATATCCCCTGGAATTTTCAAATCTGAAATTACTGAAGAACTGATGCAAAAGGATTGGCTAAATAATGTGGCGTCCAAAATAGTGCCTTTGAGAACTTATGGGACTTCGGATCCGGCATTGACATCTTTAGCTCGTTACCTTATTCATGATTCTTCTGAATATGTCACGGGCAACAATTTCATTGTCGATTCTGGTACCACCTTAGCAGGTGTGCCTATTTATTCCTCTCTCTGAAGTAATGTGTAGATGTTGCAATAGCCAAAAGGGTGAATTCTGTGGTAGTCGCCTGTGACTAGTGAGTTATCGACCAACTCGGTCAGTAAATTTCAACCTTTGAAATTCCATCCAATGGTTGAAATAAAGGCTTTTTCTGACAGAAAACTAATTAGATAATAATGCATATTTATATTTTAATATTTATTAAGAATCACGTTATCCATTTTATCCTTTTCATCTCATCTCCAAAATCCCTGGCTTGTTGCTACCACTGGCCCTGCATTTGAGACGAAAAAGGACACATCTGCTGGGAGGTCGTGAATGTCATTCCCAATAGAATGCTTGCCCCTTTATTCTTTCCCAGACTTACAACATTTTGTTTGAGTCTTGGTATGAGGAAATGGGTTTCCCCTGCAACTTCTTGATCCCTGCCCCCTAGTCAGTTTTATCCAATTTGGCGGTGGTGACACTCCCACTATTCATCGGCAGCCTCTAAACAAAACCATCTTGGATCCCCGCATGCGTTGGTCCCATCAAAGACAAATGGAACTAGTCATGAATATTTTATAAATCATCAGCCATATGTGCTAAGTCTGAAAGGTGGCGTAAGGAAGGAGGGGAAGGGGTGGAGGTGCGAACCAAATCTTGGTGAAACAGTAATAGTTGTGCAGTGGCACAGGGGAAGAAGAGATGAAAAAAAAAAAAAGAATAAAACTGTCAATTTGTAATCTTTTATATTAAACTATTGAGTAAATCCTAAGTTAGTACTTGACAATTTTAGTGTTGGACAAGTTGGTACCTGATAATATCGAAAGTTGGACACTTAGTGGTCCCTAGAGGAAAAATATTAATGGTACTGGTGATAATTTTATTTGCGGACAAATTGGTCTTTAATGTCATTTACCAAAAGTATAAAAAAAATCTAAATCCCTCATCCCCTTTCTTTCTTCTTTCTCTTCATCACCACATCTTTATCTCCTTCTCCATCACAGCACCAAAATCAATTTTTTTTTTAAACTCCCTAAATTCCGAATAAACCAACCAAATATAATAGTAATCCCCTAAATCCAAAGACAGAAACCCTATTCTCAGAATCATTTATAAGGTGAAGGTGGCAACCTTCATTTAGAGTGAAATGCTGAGAGGCATTAAAGTGATGGAACAAGACTTCTTTACCATCACTCAAAGTCTCACTCCTCTCTTCGCCTCCCTATGCCTCGCCTCTCCCATGCTACGACCACCATTGCTTGGTGTGTCTAGCATGTGTGTAGCTCATGCTTGTTTTTACTTTTATTTTAAAATATTATTTTTAATGGATAATTGTCTCGTTTTCTTTTATTGAGGCTAGAAATAAGTTTATTACAATTTATATTAAAGTTAGAAAATGGAGAAAGTGTAACGATGGGACTATGAGAAAATAGATCAAGCTTCATATTAAAGTTGGCTAGTTCCTAATAATCCCTATTTTTCTTCTCTATTTTTTGCGTGCTAATTGAATGAGGAGATGAATCCTAATAAAGTTTATATTGGTTGGCTTGTTGAAAATTTAGGAAATTTGTGGTTAAAAAAAACTGATCTTGGTGATATGATATAGAAGGAGGAGATGAAGGTTTGGTGGGGGTGGAAGATAAAGGAGTTAGGTTCCTTTCTCGCTATCATTGATGACATTGTGGATTTTGTTGTGGCTATTAATAATGAGGCAGTTTTGCTTGTGGTTTTATGGTGTGGTGATAGTGGATGTGGTGGTTTTCATTTATTTTGGGTTAGGTTCCTTTTTTTCTTGCGGGGACTAGGGGATGGTTGCTGTACCTTCATAGTAGTGGCAATGACAGTGGTGGTGGTGGTAATAAAGAGGATGAATGAAGGAAGGGATGGGAAATTGAGATATTTTTCGTAAATTAAATGATGTTAGGGACTAATTTGTCTAATAATAAAATTATCGCTAACATCTTTAATATTTTTCGTTTAGCGACCACTAAGTGTCTGACTTTTGACATTGTCAGGAACCAAGTTGACACTTTTCAGTTGTTAGAGATCAACTTGTTCAATGCTGAAATTGCTAGGGACTAACTTGAAGGTTTACTTTAAATTATTTTTAAAGACCAAGTGGTCATTAACTCATCAAAGACCATAAGAGAATCCACCTACCTAAAAGTAACGTTCTGGAAATACACGTTAAGAAACGGTGTGTGATGGAGTTCTCCTGTGTATCCATGGAATAATGTGCAATAATGCCCCCAATACGCTCTTTGTACAAATGATCAGAGAGTGAAAAGTTAGTTTTACTCTATTAGTCAAAAAATTAAAAATATATATACTAAGAAAACGATTGATAAATCTTGGCAATAATGTGAAGTTGTATAAATAGATAAGATTATTCCACTAAAAAATAAGTAGATATGATTAATTAAAATAAGTAAGTGTAGTGTTGTGAAAAATTAATGTTTTATTGATACAATAAGCGGATATATATTTTGAAAAAAATTTAAAATTTAATAAAAAGATTGAAATGGAGGAAATAAAAACCAATTTAAATTGGAGGTTTGAATCTTGAGAAAGTTCTCTTAGAAGGCATCGTACTGTTTACAACTCCAGATTTCAAGAGTTTAGGCTTTCGCACATAACTTATTTTGTAGCAAAAAAAAAATCAATTTAAACAAATTATTAGCATTGGGTTAGTGATAAGGGGTTTGAGTAGGTTTTAGGTTCAAATCACACTGCCTTTAAGATATACTAAAACAAAACAAATCAATTTAAACCAATCTATTTCTCTTGTGATTAATTTTTTATTTTTAATTAATTTTTGCGTTTAATTTAGTTCAAACCGATATTGAACCCTATCTCTCCAACTTGAAGAATCAAGAAGTCATTCTCATTTTGCAGTGCTTTCTTAGTAGCTGCATAGTCCATGTAGGTTGTTTGTAGAGATATTTGCAGTTTGGTTTGGTTCGATTTTGAGGTTAAAACCATCCAATCCAATCAATTAGTTTTATTTTAGATCGGTTTGATTATTTTTGAAGAGCCAAACCAAACCAAACCAATTTCAATTAGTTTAGATTGGTTCAATTTTCGGTTTTTACTAAAAATTTTATAAAATACAAAAAGTAACTAGAAACAACATTAAATTAGATTAATTGTTATTATAAAACTATATAATTATAAAATCTAAGCTAATTTTTAAAAGCTATGCTATTATGTAATACTACTAACTAATAGGTTAAACAAATAAGGATTTGAACAAAAATCATTTTGATTAAACTAAAAGAATTAGCGTATAATTGAAGATCTAAAATATTGAGTTAAAGTATGATACAATTTTAGATATTGATAGGAAATTATGACAAGTAACAAATCTAATTAATATATATAATTATTAATGTAATATATTAACAGATTGGTTTGGTTTGGTTTTAGAAGTAAGAACCAAAAACCAATCAGTTTGATTCATTTTTCACAAGTTAGAAACTAATTTAAAATGATTTATTTTGATTTTGATCGACTTTCGATTTTTTTGGATTAGACTTTCGTTTTAATTCAATTCAAATTGGTTTTGAGCACCCTAATTATTCAACCGTATACCATTATTAAACCAACAAAAATTCTACGCACTTGTTTCCTCGTATGGATATCTCCTTGACATTTAAGTTCCTAGTTGAAAAATGAAAATAAATAAAGGTGATTGTTTGGATATTCATAGGTTTGGAAGGGTATTGAACCCCACACCAACCAGTCCAATAATAGACCAACACATGTACTTATTAATCCTTGTCAGCAAGTTCTTTTTTTAAAATAAAATATTAGAATAAAAATAAATTTTTAATTAATAATTCATGTATTTTACAGCATATATATATATATGTGCACACAAAAATTAAAAAGAGTATTATACTTAGTGTATTATACCACATTTAAATTACAAACTAATTTCACAAATTTCAGATTAAAAAAGAAAAATCCAAACACTTATGATATCTAACGAGACCAAAGAACCCTAACTCTCATTTCATCCCCAATCCATGAACACTAAACCATTTGAAAGAGATGATTTAGACTTCTAAAATCCTAATGATAGTTGTAGCGTGATTCACGACTTCACCCTTTGTGGTCAATTTGTACCCTTACCTTGCCTAAGCATTAGACCCATCATATATTAGCTTTGAGTATGCCACATTTCAAGCCGCAAAATCAATCCTAGATAATGGGTTGAAATATTTTAGCCTATTTGGTGCAATAGTTGTCGATTGATGCAATTTATGCAGCATTGGAGAAGATTGGATTGGGGAAGGTGCATCTTATAAGTGGAGAGTCTACATTGTAGGGAATAAGCCTCAGACAAGCAAAAAATAATGCTCAAGCATATAATAAATGTTAGTTATATGCCCTAGAGCTAATAAATATATGTATCAATAATTCCTATCAATAGTAATTTATTATTCTTTTATCCATAATTTATGTTTATTAGAATAAGTCCTTAAGATACTTGTTAGATATTTCATTGTCAGGAGTTGAGAATATGAGTAACGGAGTAGTCTAGTACAATATCTTTAAAATAGTTCACAATTATAGAAATTCAAATTGGATGTTTTTATTCCTGAAGATCATCACCTCTGTCTGTTTCAATGATTAGTATAAGATACTAATGAAGATAGAGTAGTGAGTCTTATACTATACAACATTAGATGTCAGAACAGATATGTGGACACTTATAGGATAAGTGGGCCGAATGTGACAAATAGATAAAGTTTACATGATAATTTTACTAATGTCAATATATCTGGATCATATCAGTGCATATAATCCTTAGACCTGAGATGACACGGTTATCTTGCACATAGGTAGCTATAGTTTGCGACTCTCCGTATGCTCATGCCATGCATAAGTATTAAGCAGTCTGTGGCTATAGTTAGTTATGTATGGAGATAGGTGACCAATTAAGATGGAATTCATTACCTTATGTAAATGAGGATAGGTCCTATGGATAAAGGGTTGTTCTTGATCATGAAATCCTTGGCCAAGGTACTTGGACTTAAATAGAAAAGAGTTTCTAGTTCATGTCATATTAATTAGAGAATGAAAAACTCAGATAATCCAAATGATCTAAGCTATAGGGTTTGACATTATCCATAACCCTAGCTAGATTAGGATCCTATAATGAAAGGATTTGAGTGCATGAAAAATATGATTATTGGTTCACTAAAATATTCTAATTGATACATTCATCACTATTTGGGTGGTCATGGCATGCTGTGTTAGGTGTTACCCATGACTTATGGGAACCAAGGGTATTTTGGGAATTGTACTTTAGGTTTGAAAATGAGTTTCCGATAAGATTAAAAGTTTGATTTTGCAATCTCATTACCAATTAATGATGAACCTAGTTGGTCACACACAATAGAACATGTATATGCTAAGAACAAATTAATTCTAATTAATATAGTTAATTAGAAATTAATTATCAAATAGGACTTGCAATTGGATTGCAGGGTTGCTAGCACATCCCAAAGTC
The DNA here is from genome assembly GCA_031216125.1 of Dalbergia cochinchinensis. Taxonomy (NCBI): domain Eukaryota; kingdom Viridiplantae; phylum Streptophyta; class Magnoliopsida; order Fabales; family Fabaceae; genus Dalbergia; species Dalbergia cochinchinensis. The sequence goes on from CM062375.1 coordinate 42,771,018, forward strand.
AATTCAATATGATGGTAAATCTTCAAAAGGTTTTATATGGAAGCTCCATATTTTAAAAACCTGTGTTAGGGGCATTTTGGTCTTTTCAAGTTTGGGTTAATATAAGGCATCAGATGACTTATATGTGAGATGATGTTATTTTGATAAATACCAAAATTATATAATCCCATTTAAAAAAAGAATTATTTGAAAATAAATTAATTCAAATTTTAAATAAGTTTCTTAATTGGGAATCAATTGAGAATTGATGCGTGACATAAATGTCATCTCAATATTTGCACATGCCTAGTAATAAAATAAAAAGCGGGAATCTGACACATCAGAGAGATAGTGTGTGGCTCATGGTTTTAAAAAGGGGAGAAACATTTTGAGCAAATTGATCTCTCTATTCTTAGAAAATCTCTCCACCACCCACTCCACACTAGTCTAGGTTCCCAAGGGCAACAAAGAACGGAACTTGGACAAAAGGAGTTCCTTGGCATACTGTGTTTGTGTGGATGAGCTAGAGGTCATGCAGTTGTGCATCTATGTGTTCTTGCGATGAACAACCACTCTCTACAGGAATTCACTACAAGAGGTGCATGTCCTATTTATTCATCTTTGCATTAAGCATTTATGTTATCTAAATGACATAAGGTGATACCAACCTCATGAAATATGATTTTATTGAGTGTGTTTTCTGTCTTATATGAACAGTTCCTGTGATGGAAAGTTTTGTTCACTACTGTTTTATATCCCACGCATTAATCTAATGTTTTCCAACAATGGTATCAAAGCCACCCTTGTGTTTTGATTAAGAATTTTTAATGTTGTAACATGGGGTTCTACACTAGGTTACGATATGCTGATGAAGAAGAAAAGTGAAGAAGGGCTATAAGGGTGCTTGGCCGAATTCTTCTTGGGAGAAAAGAATGAAATTTGTGACTTTGTGCTACTAATATAAGATGCCTTGTAATTTCTTCACTAGAAGATTATTTCTTGGTTATAAAAATTACAATTTTATGTGGTTGTTATTAAACCTTGATAAAGACAATGGTGTGGCCAATTTCTAGCCACACACTTGTCAAGTGTAATAAGAATCTTACATTGCTAGTTTCATACAGTGTAGCGAAATTGCATATCGATATTTTACCGAATGGGTAAAACACCGTACTCTGGAAGACATATTCTACTCGAAATTTAATTCAGGGCCTAGAAATCCATCTCTAACCATTTCTAACCTTTATCCCATTTTTTCTCAATCCCGGGCATCTTCGGATCCCGGTTCTAGGGTTTTGGTTGTCTTGAAGGTTTCTTGGGACCCATAAAGTTACTATTCATATTTTTTCTGAATCATTCTTATTATGACTAATTTTATCAAATTTGTAAAACTCTAGTTTATAAAGTTCAAATAAAAGTTTTTGAATTAAATTTCAAGGTGTTATACTCTTTCTTATCCTGTTGGAGGTAAGTGATGGAAGAAGTGAAGGAATCCTTCTTGTTCTTCAACGCAACCACCTTTAGCTTTAGGCTGTCTAGCTCCTTCTCAACTACCTCAACCCGAGCACGGAGATATTCGTTGTCATTAACATAGTTATCAATAGACTCTTTTATATTCTCCATGTGCTCCTTCTTGGCCACAAGATCTAACCGGAGATCCTATCTCTCTTTCTCGACGACCACAAGTTTAGAGGTAATATCCTTGCTATGGTGAAGGACAACCACAATGTAGAAAAGGGAGCACTGGTCCTATTGCAACTATTTTCAGAGCATGAAGGTGGAAAGTTGGTGGTAAGTCCCTTTTGTAAAAATATACCCATTGATAAATTCAGCAAAAAGGAAGTCCTTGGAGAACATGGTGGGGTGTTTCTCCCCCTTTCTGGTAACAACATCTTTTCCTGCCTCGGTGTCCGAGCTGGCAATCTCAAAGTCGGGTGAGGAGGTAGAGCCTCAGCTTAAAGGATTTTTCCCATTTTTAGGGGAAGAAATAATGCCATCTTTTTCTATCTTCCACTCCTTCGCCTCCGGATAGTCAGATCACCAGAAAAGGTGGAAGGGGAGCCGGAGGCGGTAGGACTTCGGCATTTCGAGGCAACTAATAGCTCCTCGGCATTCTTCTTCAAAACTTTAGCCTGCAAAGCCTTTATATTGTCATGTGAAGCCATCTAACTTGAAAATGAAAATAAAGCATATAAGCTTGCATATAGCAACAAAAACAAAATGGTATAGTGGAAATCGAAAGTTGAACCAAGATAGGCTTGAAAGGCCTCAAAGGGAGAGTGAAATATCTTCTTGAGACTAAGAGGATTTGACCTCCAAGACTTGAGGAAAAACTTGACAATAGCACGCTCAAAGGAATTTAGTGAGCTTTCAGATATCTTTGGAGATGAGGGAGCGATCGTCAAAAAATGAGGGGAACTTGGAACCTTTTCCCTGACTACCCAAAAAAGGTAGGTGATGAGGGACCTCCTGAACCTTGAAATAAAATTCCTTGAAATGATGAAGGGATTCCTCCTAGGCTTCAAAAATCTTTTTGTTTATGCTACCCTGGAAGGAAATCCAAGAGCTATTGGAAGCCTTGGTGAAGATAAATAAGTAAATAAAAATCCAAGGAAAAGGAGGAATCTTAAGAAAACTATAGACTATCTCAAAACCATAGATCATAGCCTAGCTATTCGAATGCAATTGAGAGGGAGCGACTTTTATTTCACGAAGTATAGTAATCTGGAAATCGAAAAACAAAATATGAATGCCTAGCTTTTGGAAAAAGGATGTTGTACATCCACATGTACCAAAAATCATCCTTGCCAAGATGATTACACACCTTCTCATCGGAACTGGATGCCTCGAGAGAATATCGAGATTCCTCCTTGAGAACCATACAAACACGATTCTCTCTCCTAAAGACTACAAGAAATCATTATCAACCAAAAAGGGGATCCCGAGTACCTTCTCAGAGGATAGAGAACTTTAGGAACTTTCACATTTTCATGTGTTCCCATATCCTACAAGGGGAAACCACCATGAACCTAAGATCAGAAACCTAATAAACAAATTACATGTAAAGAAAAAAAATAAAGACATCCTACGGTGGCTTCCCCTACCTTAGAAGATAATTTCCAGCGATGGCGATGCTCCCAAAATACCAAGAAAAGGAGGCCCAAAATGCTAGGAGCATCAATCGTTCCTACGATGACACTAAAATTGAAACATCTTAACCACTGTGGGTAAGGCTATAGTGGCGCTACCACAATACCCATCATGTTTGGCCATGGAGAAAGAAAAATCATTGCAAAGGAAGGGGAAACAATTTCACAGAGACACCATCAATAATCAACCAGTAAATAAAGAGCTTACCAGATAAAGGGACAAATATGAACCTTTCAATGCTGAACAAAATATGAAAGTGACAAGCATTGCTGCACGCACAAAGGACGGTGGCCAATAGGGTCAACAAAGCAAGAAAAAAAGAAGAAAGGTCACCGGAAGAGGAAGAAGAAGAAGAAGAAGAAGAAGAAGAAGAAACGTTTAAAATAATGAGAAAAGAAGAGGAAAAAGGAAAAGGTGTTTAAATAATGAGAAAATAAAAGGAAAAAGGAAATGGTGTGGAAGTAAAATGCTGCTGAAAGGGTATTTTCATCTTGTCAAGGGCACGAATGAGAGCATTCCAATAAAAGTGTTGCACTTGGAATTCATTACAATGCTTGGAAAACTTGCTTGAAAAGCACGTTCACTTTGGTGAGAAACAATAGGATGTTTGACGTAACCCAGAGTAGAGAAACAGTAGAAAGCCCTTGAACCACGCAATAGGTAGGTGGCTACTCCTACTTGGAATTCGAACTATCCCTCGTTGAGTAAGACCTACTATATCGAAAAACCTTGCACATTGAATTCAACGTCTAACCCAGTAACACTACTTACTAAGTTGGAACTTATGCCAGAGATTCAGTCACACCATTGAAAAGAGGTTAATGCATAAAGAGACGGAATTTGATGTGCTCAAGCACATTCAGGAACTTGCTGATACATATAGTAAGCTTGTAAACACAACATCTAACAAAATATATTTGGATAACGAGTTGGGGGCATTGTTATGACCCAAATTTGAAGGCCCAAAAAAGGGTCTAATACAGCATTCAACTTAGGCCCAAAAGCTGGCTCAAATCTGGAACCCATGAGGGCAAATATGGAGTAGGCTACACCTACCAGAGCTTTGAACTTGCTGACATAAAGCCCCATGTACCAATAATCTCCACAACATGGTGTGACTCCCTGAACCCACTAGCCACATTCCAAAATAATAGGGTAGTGCTAACGGCAACATTGCTTCCTATTTAAGGGGTAATTTGAAACAAGAACAGGTACATTCTATTCACCCCCTACACAAAAGAACCTCAAGCTTATATTGATTCCCCAGGTCAAGTGCTTGTAGATACCCTATTCCCATCCCAATGGACCAAGGAAGGCGTGAAGAGAAGGATCAAGCTATTTGGTGTTATTGTTTCATCCCTAGGTAATCTCCTGCCATATTACTTTGTTACAATGAGCATAACTTGCTGGCCTGAACTGAATGAAGAAATTAGTTGGTCCATACCGGCTTCATAACGTTAGGAAACTCAAACCACATTCATGTTTACATCTAGATGAAAGACATTCTTGGATAAACTTTGGCGATCATTTTTGTTATGATCAAGTATTCATTGCCAATACCTGTAATTATTTCTGTTTGCTACATTTGTTCAACATGGGGAAAGAAAGAAATGCTTAAGTAAAACTGATGACAATTAAAGATGATCAATAGCAATAATCGGTTTGCCAGGTGTTTATATGAGTTTCTATTATTGAGTGCCACAGTAGCACCTGAGATATAACACTACTCATGTTTAAGTGAATGGTTCTGGGAGTGGCTTTCCTTCCAGAAATGTTTTTAGCAGCATCAATGATCTCTCTGGCTGTGAAAACGGAGCTTCATGAGATGCTCCTCTAATAGTAGCAAATGATAAGGTGTCACCATATACTTGTGTCCATCCACCTACCTGGAAGATATGCAATTATAATGATTAGAATTGCTACACAGAGAAGTATTGAAACTTCTTATTTTGCATTCCAAAGTATCATACCTGTCTTCCTTCGAACCATGCTCTGTAAGACACTGTTGTATTAAGTCCTAACTCCTTAGCCAACCCATTCACGAGTGATCTTGTTCCAAGCAATGGGAGGACTGAATCCTGATCTCCACTGTAGGGACAAAAAAGCACTTTGCTTGGTTTATAGGTGTTATGACTAGATGAAGCATGATAACTGGGGCAGCTCCAGAGAATTAAACTTCAATGAGGCTTTTAATTCATTTATTCCATTTTTTCTTTTTCAATATTTTTTGAGATAAAAAGTTAGTAATGGAGTTCTATAATTAATTTATTTTAACGTTATATTTTCAATTGATAATATATCTGATGGATTTTTTAGTCCTCTTAAGACATTGTTTGATCTTAAATAATATTTTATTAATTTTAATTTTGAAAACATATTTTTTGGCCAGTTAATCAAACAATTAAACCATTAACATTATTTGTAGGTAATATATCCATTTCGAAGACAATTAAATCTTTCTTTGTTATTTTGTCAATTGGATAATCATATATCATCTGCTTCTGCTTCCATGATTTCACTTAAAACATTTTTTTTTTTTTGGGGTAAAGTCACTTAACGCATTTGATATATCAAAAGTAAAATCTAAACAACATATGCTAGTAAAAGGCGAGAAAATAAGAGCGAACCTTTTTAGTTTTTTTCTCAAACAAAACACTTGGTTTTATAAGGAAAAATGTGATTGTCATTGAGTTATAAAAATGAGAAATAAAGGAAAGACAACTTTGATCCATTTAAAAAGGCGGAAATGGTTGAACCAACTAACCAATGTTTCGTTGGTCCAAGGAATTTTAATTCATACTCTTCTATAAGTGAAGTAGAGCTAGAGTCTTACGAACAGAAAATATTGATGGATAGAAAATTTAACCCTATGATAAACTGACCTAACTCTACCGAGTTAGTTGAAGTCTAGTGACCTTCGAATGCTAATGGATAGGGGGGAAAATAGAGATTGATCAATTACTACTCAAGCGGTTATTCTATATAAATAAATAGAGAAAACATAGATATTGCTAAAGTAATAGGATTATAAATAAACCAATTAATATGAATGAGAGAATGGAATTTATGGAGCATTTGAATAAAAGCTTGGAAGTCTTTTACTTATTATGAATAAACATAAACTGTGACTACTTAATATTAAATTAAGGGTTCTAAAATTTTTGGGCCCTCGAGCAGAGCCTAGCAAGGCTTGAAACACCCCCTGGTAATCTGGTAGGTGGGTAAAGTAAGATGTAATTAAAGTGACATAGTAGAAAAAGGAAAAATTTCCTTACCTGTATACTAGAACTCTGACGCCAGACTTAACAAGTGTCCCAAGAATAGAAATTGTTGGAACCTCTAGATTCTGCATGTCATATCTGAGAACGCTGTAAAAGAATGGAAATAGAATCAACAAGAAATACAAAGCTCACAGAAAAGGAGACAAAAACGTCCTACTAAAAAGCACAAAGTACTTTTGCAGTTGTAATTAGCTATAACAGATATGCCATCTTTAAGTGAAAATAAAAACTAACTCGCTGCATGTTGACCATCCAGTGATCCCTTCAAGCTTAGCATGGAGAGCTTCCTGCACTTCTTTCCTGTTCAAGTACGTGATTGTTTCATCTTCCACGCAAACATCTATCTTCCCTCCCTCTTGCTGCAAGAGATATTAATATTAGAGCCAATTAAAAGAAACAATCAAGCAATCAAGATTGCCACTCTTTGCCAGAGAATAGATGAAGCATGTACCAGTTGAGTCAGTTGATTGAGCACATAAGCTTGTTGATTTGCTGATGACAGACACACATCAAGAGTAACATCATATGAATCAACGTATCTACTGACCTCCGTTGACACTAGTTTATTTACTCCTGCACAAACGCCACTAAGTGTCCCACTTTGAACTAGTCTCCTAATTTGGGAATAGTTGCAGACTTTAGTGAAGATTTCGTAAGTTGAATCTGATATCAGTCCGTGGGACCAGAGAAACTCGGCTCTGGAGTTGAAATCTGTGTTAAATTCCAGAAGAGGATTTCCTATCTGCAGAAGTCAACAATTGAACCAGTTGTACTATTCAAATCAGCATAAATGTTACCCTTTACTCAAAAGGTTAATTATTAAAACTCTCATTTGTGTACTCACTGCTATACCCTTGAGATTGAACTTTGTCTTGGTTTGAATAATGAGTTGTGCAAGTTGTGGTACGTAGTGGCCTGAAAACAAGTAGGCATTATACTACAGTATCTCCAAAACAAAAATACTATTCATTTACCTCAAAGATACTACCTGCATAGCTCTCCCCAGTGATAAAGAGGTCATTGTTTTTGTACTCTGGAAATTTAGTGAACCAATGTTGTAGGAAAACAAGATTATCCCTTGCTGTACAAGAATGGAAATCATCATCAGATCTCGTGAACTGTTTTATCAGAACCTAAAAGCAAGCTAAGCTAAAGGATAAGTTGTAAACTCCTTGACTCTTGACCAATTCAACCCACTCATTGACAATGAAACTTTGATTCTTTTGGTACTATTTAGAAGCTACTATGTACAAAATGAAGTGAAAGAACCTGTCATTTCATCGTTCACATAGTCATAGAAAGATTTATTGGCAGAGTAGGAGAAACCAACACCTGCCGGGGATTCCAAGTAGAGCATATTTGCCTCTGCAACAAGGAGGATATCAATAAGCGATTTTGCTTGAAGCCTTAAAATGTCAGCATACTTCAATACAAAAAAAAAAAGGGATTTGAACAGAATTGTTGGAGTTACCGTTGTTCCAACTATAATCATTTTTCACAAGACCATTTTCACTGGGTTTGAAAGGGCCATGCTCAACAAAAGCTCCAGCACCAACGGAAGAACAACCAGGCCCTTCAAGAACCCAGAAAGCAGCATATTAGTTGCTTCTTCAAATGAATCTAAAGGGTCAATTCAGATTCAGAAAGAAGGATTAAAAATCAATGTTTTGCCACATAAACAACAATAGCATACCTCCATTTAACCAGAGAACTATTGGCTTGGAAGCTGGCTCTACTTCTGCTTCAGCAAAGTAGTAAAACAATGCTCTCTGCTGCTCCTCATCCACTGTAATGTAACCAGCATATTGCTGGAACTTGACTGCTGGTTGCCCAGGCAAAGTGCCTATCTTATCAGCGTCTGAAAGTGAACTCACTCCCACAATTACTTGTGCAAGAACAATAATTATGGTTACAATCATAGTACATGGCTGGGACATCATGGTAAGATCTGAGAAGTTGTTAAATTGGGGTCAGGCTCCGCGGCTTCTATGTCTCCGTACTAATCCGGGAATGGGGATGAAGTTTTAAATGCAGAGGAAAGAATATAACAAAGGTTTGTATGATTATAATATTAGTACTAGAGTAGGTGCGAACGTGGAAAATTGAAGTCCATGGTTGATTGTTATCTTGCAGATTAGAGTTCATTTAGTGCTACTCTTGTTTTTCCAAAACAAAATCATTACCCGCTTGTTTCGTAAACCAATGTGATAACTGATAATCAATAATCATATGCTCGCTGAATATTCTCAATCTAAGTGCAATTCAAATATTCAAATAAGGGGTAGATAATAGTTAAGGATTTTAAAGCTGATTAATTTTCAGTGTGAGAATCAAATTCATGATCCTAATTGAAGCCACAATTTTATTTATTATCTACTGTTATAAAGAAAGCAATAAATAAATAAAATTTGAATTACATCCGCTATTGTCAAACATTTTCCTTTTTCTTTCGTTAATATTTTTAAATATATCTATTTTGATCTGCATAAATCATTCCTTATCATTCAAATTAATTGAATTGCGAGCATAACACTCTTTGCTTAAATAGTAGGAAGTGAAATGTTTAAGTAGGTATCGGGAAAAGTATAATCCTTTTTTCTCTCTCTTTTGTCTCTAGTAATCTGTTGTGGTGAATTATCGAGGGGCTTGTCATTTTTTTTTTCCATTGCGGTTCTACCATTTTTCTTTTTATTTCATTATTTAGATTTTTTGTTTCTTTTATTTTGTTCTCTTTATTGATGTCTTCTTTGTCCTCTTTATCAGCGATTTTTGTTTCATTTGTGGTGCTTTTCTTCCCTTTTTATATGCCTTTATTTTTTATGGTCTTACAAAAATAGAGATGTTTAGATCTATTTGGAGAGAGAGAGACGTTATACATTCTTCAACTTACAATATTTTTTTATGTTGGTCTCTATTATGAAAAATATATTAACATCCACAGCTGTCCTAAGAGGAGTAGAGCTATAAATTGTTGATTAGTTCATAATATGATATGTATTTGTTTCATATATATTTTGGATTTAGAATATCCTTTTTAATTTGTGTCATTAGACTTATCTACGAATAAAATTTTCTTTCACATAAAAAATTGAATTGTAAAATTCTTTAGAGCATGTTTAGTTTAGTTTTTTTTCTTTTTAATTTTTTATTTCCTATTTTCAAGATTTTATAAAACAAAAATTGTAAAAACATGAAATAAAAACTAAAAATAAGATGTTATTATTTTCATAATTTTCTTCACAAAATCTTACCAATCAAAACATAAAAAAATCCTCTGTTTCAAAGTAACTGTTAAAAATCAAACCACACACATATTAAGAAAAATAAAATAATATCTTGATAAATATAAGAAATTATAAGTTGAAAAAATTATTCCTATATAAAAAATAAAATTTTATTAGTACTCACCTCTACACCTATTTAATGGTGGCATGCATTGTCCAATGACAGATGAATTCATAATTACAATTAGTATATTTATGGTGATTAAAGATAGAAATGAAATGAAAAAAAATATATTTAAATATTATATATAGATAAATATTCTGAAATATGAAAATATTAGAGAAATTGACGATTATCGTGAAAGCAAAAACTTAAACCAAGCATGTCCACTTCCCACCTATTCCGTGGATGCTGACCAACCGGCACCTACATTTGACCACTCACGGACTAATACAAAAGGATGGAAATTTATGATGTCAATACGAAACATTTGAACCAAAAGTTGGGGACATTGTTGACAACAAAAAGAAGGTGGGGACAGTCATTGGAGGGTGCATTTAACTTAGTGCAGCGCCTGTTTGGGACATGTCATGGTCCTTGAAAATTATAAAACTACCCTCTTGAAATTTTATTCCCATTTCCTTTCCTTTCCTTTCCCCTGCTACATCATCTTCTTTCCATTTTTCTTCTACTCTGTTGGCCTTTTTCAATCCCAACCCTCTTGCGAACACATCTTCTTGGTTGCTGCTACGAACCAACAATTATGCCCACCCTTGGCGGTATCCGAGCAACGAGAGCTTTGGGATGCGAGGGAGAAGCAAGCATGTTTGAATCTAATGAGAGTAAGAAGGGGATAAATTTCCAAAGTCAAGGATAAACATATATTACTAATATCAAAGTCACAATCTATTGCTCATTCCATGGAGATATAAGAGTCACACATAGATATGGTTTAAGACAATCATTTCAATATATTAATTTTTGATGACTGTTATGTTAGTCCCTATGTATTTTATAACGTTAAATAGTCCTTTAAAATTTAGTATTAAAATACTAAATTACCTTTTCTTTTAACTTTTAATTTTCCTCTTTAACCACTCTTTCATTCCACTACTACTTATTACTTTTACCGGTCACACCTCCTCCATTTTATTACAGTGGATCGCGAAATCATTTTGGATCCTTTTTTTTTCGGTCAGTATCATTATTTTCTTCTAACTTTTCTTATGTGAAAAGGAGTGAAAGATTTTTATCTCCTAGCATAATTTTAGCCACATATCAAATGACGAAGAACTTCCTTTTCAATTCCTTCTTCCATGCCCTCCATTGCCACTGTGAATCTGCTCATGACACTGGGATAGTAAATTGAAGATATGTGGATTTATCTCTCTTTTGCAAAAGAAAATCTTCAACAACCACAATCCAAGAAAAAGAAAAAAGGCCATCAAATTAAAATGAAAATAACACGAGGATAAAAAATGCTCACTTGGAGGGTGTAGGTTTGTTAATAGCAACAACAAACCTCAAGTGGCCTTTGCAAAACACAAGTTGCAAACCTTGTGGGTGTTATCTTGGCTTGAACCCTTGCGGCTCCCAAACAGAATGCACATAATTATTGTTGTTGGTTGGGGCTGAGGGTATTGCAACCACGGATCTTTCAGGTTGGAACTTGTGGGTTGTCGGGCTTGCTTCCTCACCCTATCTATTTTCGCTGCCATCTCCATAGGTGGAGGTTTGAGTAGCTGAGGCATAAAAAATGCCAACAGGAAAAAATCTCTGCATTTTCCATGGCAAAACTCCTTTTATTTCTTAGAAGGGTGAGCTTGTAACTTTAAAAATATAATTCATTACTCAATATATATATATATATATATATATATATATATATATATATATATATATATATATATATATTGTATCTTCAATTATTCTTAACCGTGGATTGACTTTTATTAAAAATCTAAAGATAAAAAAAGAGATGACCATGAGATGACTTTTATTTTCGCTGCCATCCTTATCCGTCACCTTAATTTTTCCTTCCCAACAATACAATATGTAACTAACTCAATATTGTTGAATATATATTACAGACCAACCTAATATTGTTCATAGGGCGGTGGAGCTCTTTCTGTATGTCAATGGTCAGTTCACATTGTTGTTGAAGGGGACAACGATTGTGTTGGGAGTTCTGTGTTTCATGGATACAGTGCGGTAACAGTAGCTTCCATGGCCCCGATAGTGGGTCTAGCGGTTTAGAGCTTTCGGGCTTACTTCTTCATCCTCCTTGTTGCCACCACCATCTATGTTTTTTTTCTCTGTCTAATTCTTGGCCCTTGAAATTTGTCATTCCATTCAAAGATATATGAGGAAAAAACAATAGTAGATTTGCAGGCATATGTGCAAAGAAGCCAACGACGTCTAATCAAATGGAGAAAATAAAATGGATAGGGCAGCAGGTACTGGAGGTGGGTGGTGGTGTAGTGGCATGAGAGTGGAGAAGGGAGGAAGGTTTACAGAGAGGTTGTTGCTGTAAATTTAAAATTTGTTATTTTAATATTAAAATTTATATTTATTTTACAATTTTTAATCTACACCACATAAACAACATCCAATGAGTATAAATGGTGAACCATGTAATGGTCCAAAGTATTGTGTGGATCATGTTAAAATGACCCGTCATTGGAATTGTGAAAAAATAATTTGTATATGGTGTTTTGGTATGTGATTTATACTTACATGAGATAAAAAATAAATTTACTTATATATAGTGCTTATAAAATCTGCTATGGGTGGATTCTATGTTATTTTTATTTTGCACATAGATTTTGAATCTACTTTTAACAAATTCTATGTTAATTTTCATTTTATACTGAATTTAACTTTGACATATTCCTTTTGAATCTCCTTTTTCTAGATTCTATACAAAAAAAAAATTATATTACATGATTTTTTTTTAAAACACTATATTAATATAAATACACAACCTAAATTTTACATGAAAAAAAAATTAAATAAATAAATAAAAGACTCTGGAATTGCAACCCAACTTGATAGCGTGAACACTTTACTTTATCCGTCCATATTTTTATGTCAGGTTAATTTCCATATAGGTTTGTAAAAGTTCTTCATTGTAATATGGATGGTGGGGGCTAATTACGTTGATATGGAATAATAAACTCGGTTGGTCCAAGTTCTTTCGCAAAACAACTTGGCCAAAAAATCTATTGCTGGAAACTACTAAAAAGTTGTTGGTTGGCATTTAGTAAATTAGGATAGTCCGAGTTCTTCAAAGTTTATAGTAAAACGTTTATAGTAAAACGTTTATACTAAAAAATATTATTTTTGTGATGATCACTATTAGAAATTTATGTAATATAGACGAATTTTTTCTATTTCTATTAAAGACAAATTTACAGACAAAAAAATAGAAATAGGAAAAAACATTTTGGCAGAGTTACATAATCTCTTTGTAAATCCGTCTACAATTATTGGTGTAACATCGAGCCACGAGATGCTTAATTGTTAAAGACGGAAATTACAAATGAATATTGTAGATTTTTTTTTCTTTCTTGCAAGCCTTATAGACCAAAAAATCTGTCCATAATATATTCATTTTATTTAATAAAAATGAATTCAATAAATTACACATCGAAAAATCCATTTGTAATTTGAAATTAAAGGTGTGTATTTAAAATGTGCATTACATTTATTGAAACAATGGAAATATCCATTCGTAATTTAACACGTGCATTGCAGTGGAAGTATCCATTCACAATTTATTCATTTTATTGAATTAAAATAAATTTAATATATTACAGACAAACAAATTCATTTGTAATTTGAAAATAAAGACATGTATTTAATGTGTGTATTACAAATGGAAAAATCTGTCTGTAATGATTGAAATTAAAACACATTGTTTTAGTGAAGTAATTACAGATGGAAATCTATCTATAATCCCTTAATTGAAACAATGCATTTCATTAACTGGATTGCAGATGGATTTTCCTGTTTGTAATTGCTTTAATGAAATGATTCGTTTTGTTGCGTGAGCTACAACATTAGAACTAAGTTAAAACCTTGTAGCTCCCCTTCCTCTTCCCCATTTTTCCTTTTATTATTTCTCGCTTTTCTTTTTCTCCAAACTTTTTACCATGATCACCGCCCTTCTTTTTTAAACAGTGGCACATTTTTTTTTAAATGGTGGAATACTTTTTTTTGCCCCTTTACTTCTAAAAGATAAACTCGAACTAGGGATGACAAAAATGCCCACAAATACAGATAACCATGGGGATTACTCGTGATGGGGACAAGTATGGGGCTAGCTTGCTCCCCATGGGGAAGGGGATAGGGTCCCTGTTTATTAAACGAGGTGGGGATGGCTCCACCCCATTGAGACCCATCAAATCCCAATAAATATAAGTTTATGTAAATGTCCTTTTTATATGTATATACTTATACCCCAAAATATCTCAACTCTCATATTCTTAACTGCTTTTAAATAGATTTACATAATGCATTTTATTTTTAATTTTGACTATGCAGGATAATGTTATGATGATCAATAAAATATGAATATTTATAAGTGTTTTTAATCATATTCAAGAGCATTTTTTAATATTTTATCCTTTTTTATATTTTTTGAATTCTTTGGAATAAACCCACATATATCCATAGGATTTGAATCTTCATAGGGAGTGGGGATCTGTGATAGGGATGGGGATAGGGACAGGGATGATGGGCAAATTTTTTAATAGGGATAGGTGATGGGGGTGGGGGCATATTCCCACTTCATAGATGTCTATTGTCATCCTTAACCCGAATTAGTTTCAAAACTAATTTTATATTATAAACATTTTAAAAAGTAGATGTTTTACACCGGCTTTTTACCCATATTTTTAAAAAATCGTTAAATATCAAACACTAAGGAATCCTAGTTTTCTTGACTAATTTCTATCTGTTTCACTCATTAGAAATCTACTCATACTTAACCTGTTTTAACTATATATGTATATATAAAAAAAATTGATGTGCAAAATTAATCTTCATGAAATGAGAAATTAATATTTAAATATATATTTTAAATTTATAAAGGTAAAAAAGCCGTTTACACTAAATCTAGACCGTTGATTTTTTTTTAAAAAAGGTTTTTTAATTTCCCTATGGCCTTTGTAAAAGTATTTCATTACAATATGGATGGTGGGGGCTAATTACATTGATATAGAATAATAAACTCGGTGGGTCCTAGTTCTTTCACAAAACAACTTGGTCAAAAAAAGCTACTGCCAGAAACTGATAGAAAGTTGTTAGTTGGCATTTGGTAAATTTAGATAGTTCGAGTTCTTCAAAGTTTATAATAAAAAATTATTATTTATGTGATGATCACTATTAAAAATTTATGCAACATAGACAGATTTTTTCTATTTCTATTACAGACAGATTTTTAGATGAAAAAATAGAAATAGGAAAAAAATTTGGTAGAGTTACATAATCTATCTGTAAATCCGTCTACAATTATTGGTTCAATATCGAGTTACGTGGCGCTTAATTATTAAACACAGAAATTACAAATGGATATTGAAGATTTTTTTTACCAAACCTTATAGATGAAAAAATGTCTATAATATATTCATTTTATTGAATTAAAATAAATTCAATAAATTACAAATGAAAAAATCCGTCTGTAATTTGAAATTAAAGACACATGTTTAATGCGAGCATTATAGACGAAAAAATCTGTTCATAATTTATTCATTTTATTGAATTGAAATAAATTCAATATATTACAGATGAAAAATCCATCTATCATATGAAATTAAAGATGGGTATTTAACGCATTACAAATGGAAAAATCCATCTATAATGATTGAAATTAAAACACATTGTTTTAGTAAAGTGATTACAAATGGAAATTGATATGTAATCCCTTTACTGAAATAATGCATTTCATTAAAGGGCTTATAGACAAATTTTTCCATTTTTAATCACTTTAATAAAATGATGCATTTTGTTGCAAGAGTTACAATGTTATAACTAAGTTAAAACCATGCGGCTCCCCTTTTTTTCCCCATTTCCCTTTTTCTTTTATTTCTTATCTTTTCTTTCTTTCTTTCTAAATGTATCGCTATTGCCGCCTTTTTTTTTTGCCATTGCTAGTGACTGTAACCTCCATTTTACAAATAGTTTGTAGCCATTATGTTTGTGGTAAGGTTCTTTAGCTTTTGAAATTGGTTTAGTTTTTTCATTTCTTTTTTTTTTTGTGGATTGCATTGTGTTGTTAGTTTTTAATGTGTAGGGCTAAAGAGAGCAAATTTAGAACATTGATGCTTTGTTTTGTTGGGGGTGGCGATTCCATTGCGACTGGCATAGCACAGCGGAGGACACGGTGGCTGTAGCAATCAGTTTTGCAATTTTATTTTGTTTGAGGTTTGGAAAGATCTGGGGTTAACTTTGTTTGGTTATGTCACGACTCGATCTAGGAACTTGACCGGCACGTGAGAAAACCCATTCTCACACAAGCCTCGTGACCTGTTAACTGTTTCTACATGTATACTGTATTCATAAAAATCATAAAAACCAGAAAATTCTCTTTTCTGCCTACATTTCACTTATTTCTCTTCATATAGAGACCATAAACAGCCATAACCAGTGTCTCATAAATTAATTCAAAGTTCATATGTTTTCATACAATATGTACATTACAAGCTTACTCGGTTTTCAAGTAACTTTGAAACCAATACAAATAAGTTATAACAACAAAATGCAAAATATGCTATATGGCTGGGATCCTGCCTGCAACTACACTGGAGCACTCTAAGTCAAAATGACAGGAAGGCTCGCCAACTGAAGTCTAGGGCTGCTGGGAGACAGGAGGTTGAGGGGAATCCGCAGCAGTTGTTGTATCTATAAAAATGAGAGGAAAAGAGAGGGGTGACTTTTGACAAAACTCAGTGAGTGAATCCTTACCTGAAACCCCCTTCCATGGGACACCAAAGAATGAATAAAATCATAATAACATCATTAATACTTAAAAGTATTCATAACTAAATATGCATACATATATATACATGCCAATCATCATGTACAATTTGAAAACCATTTTCTCAACTTAATTTCATATTTGAAATCATACAAGCTCATATTATAGTAGCTTTTAGAGAAACAACAATCTCTGCTCTATGGGTACCCAGTTCCTCATGAACAAGAATCCCTAATTGAGATCTTAATGATTCCTCGTGAGCCGTGTCCCTCGTGGACTGATCTCAAAACTCTGAATATAAGGTACCTAGATCCTCATGAACAAGGGCCTCTATTTGAGATCTTAACGGTTCTTCATGAACCGCATCCCTCGTGGACTGATCTATTATATATACAAATTGCCCCTCGTGGGCCTTAGTACCAAGGTTAACGTTTGGTTCCAGCCGTTAACTCGTTGGCTATTTCTCTATAGCTACTATCTGAGCTAACTAAATAAATCCATATAAATTTGAAAATCTTTAAAATATTTTAGTTCATTATCTAAATCATTTCTCAAATTGTCAAGCTTGCCATGGGCTTCAAAACTTAATACCATATGCAATAACCAGTTCTAGAAATTCAGTCAAACAATCATATAGGTTTCTAACAATTACATATTCCATCAATTCTATACAAAATCAATATAACCAACATTGTCCCATGGGTTTTGTCAAAAGCATGTTCATGTCATAAAACCAAGAGTTCTAAAATATACAAATCAACAGCTTCTTTGAACAAATCTTTAAACTCAAGCAATAAATAATATTTCTATGAAAATAATTCTAATGCACAACATAGAGATCACAGATCCGAACCCACTCACCTGGAGGGCTAGATGGTGAAGGATTGACACTAACAGAATCTTGAGGAAGCAGAAATGGCACTATATCTGCCATAGAATCAACAGAGCTCTAGATTAACCCTTAATGCTTCCTTTTTGCATAGATAAAACTCTAGTCACCAGAGAAAACCTCATTTCCTTAAAAGCCATGAAGTTCTCTATGCCAACCCCTCAAAGACAAGGAAATCTTAAATGAAAGGAAGCATAATCTATGAAAGAACATACCTTAGAGCTTGAAAGGTGGAAAAATCTTGATTAAACTTGAAAGAAATGAAGGAAAATGAGGATTTGGGGGTGAAAAAAGTAGAGAGATGGAATTTTTTGCATTTATGGGGAGTGTGGGGTGTGTTTTTGGGTGTGAGAATATTTTGGACCTCGAAATGGGGGCTTTTATAATTTTGTTGACCGCTGCAGTGCTCATTATCAGAGAGCATAAAATCATCCCCTGCACCGCCTTACTGTTCTCTGACCGTTGCAGTGCTCATTCAGCGCTGCAGTACTCTCCAGAATGTTCTCCAGAATTTACTTATTTGCATTTATTAATTTTAAGTTAATGTTCATTAAATTTAAAACATAAATGCAAATAAGGAAATACCCTCCATTTGGATTCAAATAAAATATCAGAAAAATCAAAATCTTAACAATTCAAAACTCAAATTTTGGGTTTTAGTTAAAATTTGAGAAATTTTACTATTTATAAACTTGTAGGCTAAAAATGAAATGTTTGAGAGTTCCATAAAATTCATTAAAAATCACTCTTCAACTCATTTTCCTCTAAGGAACAATTACTGGGACTTTTAATCCCAAGAAAATGGCTCTATCATAAAGCCTTCCAAGGACGTGTAGGGTCCAAACTTAGTGAAATCCAGGACCTAGAACGATGGGTAAGAGTGACTAGCACCCTTTTTGGTTTGAAAATTTTTTCTACCCTTTTTTATTAAAAACCTAGGGTATTACAGGTTATAGTAGTTGGCCACATTAAAAAGCTACAAGAAGCTTTGAAATTTGACCATGAACTTGAATAGTTTTAGTTCTAAATGTGACACCACAACTAATGTGATGAGGCTGGGTTGATGTGACAACACTTTGAAAATTGCTCCGGGAAATGGGGGAATCTGTGCTTGGTTTGCTTCGGGAACTGGAGATGAATCATTGCATGGTAGAAGGGAGTAGGTGATGAAATTAATTGAGTTTTTAATATAATATAATATAGTTTAATTTCAATGCACTGATGACTTTTGCATTGTCATCCAATTAAATCTCTCTTTTTATATGACTTTCAAGTAGTGAAATAGAAAGTAACCTGTATTTACTGATTTGTTATTGTTAACTCCAGAACTCTTCGAAAAGCTTTAATGCATGATGTTTTGAGTGATAACTCAACCAATTTGGAGAAAATATTTTGAAGAAGGACAAATTTTTCCCTTGAGTTTCTTAAAGCATGAAATAGGTCGTTATGTTAGCATAACCCAGTTCTTAAAGTGAAAATATTTTTACATGACATGTGCAAACATGTTTAATCTCATTTAAAGAGATTGAGACTTAATGAAGTGAAAATATATCGTGGAATGAAGGAATATATGCTCAATGTACTAACGAAAATTCTCAAATACAAGAAACCAAGGCTCAGATCTTCAGAAAGTAGCATATGACTTCAAAAAGTATATTTTAGGTGAAGATTCCAACTTCACTCTGAAGCAAGTGTGTACTACATTGCAAATAACATCATCAATAAGCTCTGATTGAAGACTAGAAGATTGAAGAAAAGTCAAGAAACTGATACTGTACTTCAGAAAGAATGCTTCATAGTGAAACAGTGCACTTTACAGGAAAATGAGGGAATTTTAAAATTCAAATTTAAAGTCAAACCAGTTATAGACTGACGTGATATCTCTTTTGCCCACTTGGTCAATTGCCCTAGCTTTTAGAACGAAAAGTTTAGAAACCTTGTTTAGAAAGTAAAAAGTATTTTATGAAGATGACCTCAAAAACCTCCATTTCACAATGGCTTCTCCAACTCCTCTAACAGCATCGAGCTACTCCTCTAGACTGCATCTTCCAAGACACAAAAAGAAGATCAACACGTGCCAATTTGACAATAAATCAAGGGCAACGGTTATAAATGCAAATCATCTATAAATACAGATGCTATGCTTCAAATCAAGAGGCTTTTACGAAGAAGAAGTGCTAAAATGCTAAAAACTTTTCTCCTTATCTTTTCTATGAAGATATTACTTCTTGTAATCAGTTTCTTACTTGTAAAAATCTTCTTTCTACATTCTTAGTAGATCATACGTTCTTCCTAGGAAAAGTTATAGAAAGAAGTCATTCAAGTTTTCTAAGTCTATTATTCATCTTAAGAAAACTTGAGTATTCATTAGTTTGGGTGTTTCACACCCAAACACAAACCTTTGTAACCCCGATCTGGTAGTGATCATTGTGAGTTAGCTTGGAAAGGCAAAGCAATGACTACTTGTAATGTGACTCTAAAGTGAGCTACAAGTCATGGTATTAGCTTAGAGAGGCTAGTCAAAGATTACTCAATTGTGATGACAGAGTGTGCTTGATGGTCACTATGTTAGCTTGGAGAGACTAGTCAAAGACTACTCAGGTGTGAAAGTAGAGTAAGCTATTGGTCACTGGTAAGAGCATGGGAAGGCTACTGTAATGACTATCCAACTTTTCGAGTTGAGAAAGGTTTTTATTGGAACTCAATGGTGGTTGAGAATTGGATGTAGGCAATTTCGTCAAACTAGTATAAAAACACTTGTGTAGTATTTTCTTCTTCCTTAACTCTCTTTTATTTATTGCTTTGTGCTTATTATATTGTGTTTTCTGGAAATCTTACTTTTACGCATTTTAATATATATCTCAGTTCAGAAAGTTACTTTCTACTGTAACTAATGCGATTTTCACTACACTTCAAATTTAATACTTAATAGTATATTGTTAAGTTATTTAGACAAAGAATAGGAAAGAAAAAGAAAAGCACAATTTAACCCCCTTTCTTATGTACTTTTCTACCTATAATTGGCATTATAGCTCAAGCCTCTAAAGGGTTAAGCATTCTAATGACTGTAGAGGTTAGAGATCCTAAGGAGATATGGCATAAAATATCCACATAGTATATGGATACTCCATCAACAGACCACCATTCTTTGATGGTGGGGACTATGCATATTGTAGAGATCGTATGGAGTCGTTTATAAAGTACATAAGTCTTGACTTGTGGTAGATCATCCAAGAAGGAGAATACATTCTAACGGAAGAAGTTCCCAGAATAAAAGGCGCACCTTCCACCTCCAGAAAAGTTCCCAAGAGTAGGTGGATAATGCAACACAAAGCCAAAGTTCAGTTGAATTCCAAAGCTAAATACCTACTTATGTGTGCATTAAGGAAAGTCGAATATGATAAAATTATTATTTGTGACATGGCAAAGGAGATTTGGGACAGACTGCACATGCTGTATGAAGACACTGATCAACTCAAAGAGACAAAGATTAATATGCTAGTCCATCAATAAAGAAGAGCAAGTCCATAGTGAATCCATAAAGAAGAGCAAGTCCATGACCCTAAAGTCATCTCATTAGAAATCGAATAAGGGCAAAACAATGAAAGTTGATAAAACTTTCGATGACAAGGAATAATATGATGAAGAGACAAAAGAAGATGGAAATGAGATATCCATCTAGTGAGGAAGATGTCAAAGGTTTGGAGAAGCAAAAAAGAGAGAAGAAAAGAAATTAACCTTGAGAAGGACAAAAGAAGTAAGGGAAAGCTGGAACGTGTCACTTGCTGCAACTGTGTTAAGAAAGGACACTTCAAAACTGAATGTACAAAGCTCAAGGGTCCATAGAAGAAGTTCCATTCCAAGAAGAAATGGATGCTGGCTACTTGGAGTGACTTAGAAGAGAAAATGGATGGTTTAGAAAGCCAGGATGAGCTGGAAGATGTTGCAAATCTGTGCTTCATGGTTGGTTATGCTTTAGAAGAAGAACTTAAGGTAAAAACATCTGAAGCATATCTTTCATATGATAAATTACTTGTGTTATATGATGAGTTACTCGAAATTCCCAAACTCTCTCCTCTCATTATCTTAACCTAAAAAAAGCATTAGAAAACTGTTTGGGAACTTGAAATAGTCAAATGATGTTGAGAATCTAAGGCTTAAGAAGGAAGAAATAAAAGGAGAAAACAAGGTTTTAAATATTAAGCTCAATGCCTTTGAAGTTGAAGTCACTGAGAAAAATCAAAAAACTCATAAAGTTATTTTTGAACTTGAAAGAACTTCAAAGAATCTTGAACTGATTCTTTGAAGTCAAAGGCCATATCTTCAAAAAATGGGATTGGGATATGAAAATAAAACAGATGAGAAAGGAAAAGTTATCTCATCAAAGAGAGTCAAGAAGAAAGTTTCTTGTATTTTCTGTCATAAGAAAGGACACCCACCTAACAAGTGTTTCACGATAAAGAAATCTATTAGAAAGATTAGGAAACCTCCATCTTGAAAAACTAACCCAAAAGGAGCCAAGAAAGTCTAGGTACCTAAATTAAAAACTGTTTTTGTTGCAGGTGTGTCTGAGAATGCACGTTGATTAGGACACCAAGTTGTACATGGATAGTGGCTACTCCAAACACATGTCCGAATCTAGAAGATGGTTTAGAAATCTAAAGCTAAAGAACTCTAGATTAGTAAAATTTGTCGATGGAGGTAAGGCCAAGGTCATAGAAGATATAAGAAATATTAGTAAGGATGATTCCCACCAAATTTCTGATATTTTACTTATTGATGGTCTAGCTCATAATCTATTGAGCATCAGCCAATTCTATGACAAAGGCTTTAACGTTTGATTTAATGCTCATGCCTGCAAACTTGTAAATTCCATTTCGGGACAAGTCATCTTATCTGGCAAGAGACATGATAACACTTATGTGTTATTCTTGGATGACCTTCTAGATCAAGATGTAAAATGTTTCATATCCTTCATGGATGATAAGTGGCTGTGGCATAAGAAGCTTGGATATGCTCATATAAAGCTTATCTCAGAGTTATCTCAGAAACAGCTTGTTAAAGGCCTGCCAAAGATTAGATTTGACAAGGATTCAACCTGTGATTTGTGTGAGAGAGGCAAGTAGACCAAAGCTTCTTTCCACAACAAAAATGTGATTTCAACCACTAAACTACTTGAGCTTTTACATACGAATCTTTTTAGACTAACTAGGACTGCAAGCCTTGCTGGGAAAAGATATTGCCTTGTCATAGTGGATGATTTTTCTATATTCATGTGGATTGTCTTCCTAGCTTTTAAGGATAAGGTGGTCGAAAGATTCATGGTTTTTGCAAAATGTGTTTGCACTGAAAAAGATTCTCAAATCACTTCTACAAGATCAGATCATGGAGAAGAATTTGAAAATCATATTTTTGAAGAGTTTTGTGAAAAACATGGCATCTCTCATGAGTTCTATACACCTAGAACTCCCTATTTTGCTGACAGGAAAAATAGAAACTTACAAGAGATGACCAGAACTATGCTTTTGGAAAGTATTTTTTCAAAAGGATTTTGGGTAAAGCCTATAAACACCTCACGCTATATTCAAAACAGAATCTTTCTAAGGTTAATTCTCAAGAAAACTCCTTATGAGCTACGGAAGGGTAGAAAACCCAACATATCTTATTTCCATATTTTTGCTTTATTCTTAACACCAAGGACAAACTTGCAAAGTTTGGTCTTGAATTTGATGATGAAATTTTCTTACGATACTTTTCGGTCTCCAAAGCTTTTAGGGTATACAATAAGAGAGTGCTATGCATTGAAGAGACTAGCCACATTAAGTTCAAAGAGCTCAACAAGGACTTTGCTGATGATCTTGAAGAGCTGGAGGAAAACCTTGAGAAATTGAGTCTCAAGGAACCCTCAAAAAACAAGTAGATGAAAGCAAAACCTGCAGAAAGTAAACTCCAGAATATGGACTATTCAGAAAGCTTACTTCTGAGCATAAGGAAGAGCAATATGAAGATGAAGGAGAAGCTGAAGAACATTAAGGTTACAAGAACTACAAAGGAGTTTCTGATTTAAAAGCAATTTCTCAGAACAAAGTTCTTGGAAACATTTTCAAGGGTGTGAGAATAAGATCTGCCTTGAAAATGTATCTAACTGTGATTTCATCTTCACCATCGAGCCTAAATGTATTGAAGATCCTATGATCGATCAAAGTTGGGTAGATGGTTTGCAAAAGGAACTAGACCAGTTTGAGAACAACAAAGTTTGGATGCTTGTTGAAAAACCCAAAGGGAAGACCATCATCGGAACAAAATGGGTGTTCAGAAACAAGCTCGATGAAGCTGGAAGGGTCATTAGAAACAAAGCAAGACCGGCTGCACAAGGTTATAATCAATAAGAGAGAATTGATTATGATGAAACCTTTGTACCAGTAGCTAGGCTCAAAGCCATAAGAATGCTACTTGCTTTTGTTGCCTATAAAGGGATTCACTCTTTACTAAATAGATGTAAAGTTTGCATTCCTAAATGGATTCCTCTCTGATGAAGTATATGTGAAGCAGTTTCCTAGTTTTGAGAGTGAAAACCTTCCCAACCATGTCCTCAAGCTAACAAAGGCACTTTATTGTCTTAACTAGGCTCACCGAGCTTAGTATGGAAGGCTAAGTACCTTCTTACTGAAGAATAGGTTCAAGAGAGGTAAAGTTCATACTACTCTTTTTACTCTTGAGCAGGATAATCACTTTCAGATAGTCCAAATATATATTGTTAACATTATATTTGGTGCCACTAATTATTCTCTCTGTGAAAGATTTTAAAATTAATGCAAAGTGAATTTGAGATAAGCATGATTGGTGAACTCAAGTTTTTCAAATTCAACCAACTGATACCACACTTTAGAAAACACGCTTTACAGTGAAATAGTGCACTTTACAGGAAAAAAGGAGAGAATTTTGAAATTCAAATTTAAAGTCAAACCTAGTCATAGACTAACGTGACATCTCTTTTGCCCACTTGGTCAATTGTCCTAGCTTTTAGAAAAAAAAGTTCAAAAATCTCATTTCGAAAGTAAAAAGTAGTTTCTGAAGGTGGCTTCAGAAACCTCTATTTCACAATGGCTTTTGAAACTACTCGGATAGCATTAAGCTACTCCTCTAGATTGCATATTCCAAGACACAAAAGGAAGATCAACATGTGTCACTTGGACAACAGATGGAAGGCAATAGTCATAAATGCAAATGATCTATAAATAGAGATGTTGTGCTTCAAATCAAGAGGTTTTTGCAAAGAAGTATTGAAATACTGAAAAATTTTCTCCTCATCTTTTCTGTAAAGATATTACTTCTTGTAATCAGTTTTTTCCTTGTAAAAATCTTTTTTATATGTTCTTAGTAGATCATACGTTCTTCTTAGGAACAATCATGGAAAGAAGTCATTCAAATTTTTCAAGTCTGTTGTTTATCTTAAGAAAACTTGAGTGTTGGTTAGTTTGAGTGTTTCAAACCCAAACACAAACCTTTATAACCCCGATCTGATAGGGATTGTTGTGAGTTAGCTTGGAGAGGCTAAGCAAAGACTACTTGTAACATGATTGTAGAGTAAGCTATAGGTGTTAGCTTGGAGAGGCTGGTCAAAGACTACTCAATTGTGACGACAGAGTGTACTTGCTAGTCACTATTTAGCTTAGAGAGGTTGGTCAAAGACTACTCAAGTTTGTGATAGTAGAGCGAGCTACAAGTCACTGGTAAGAGCTTGGGAAGGCTACTGTCAAGACTATTCAAATTTCCTGAGTTGAGAAATGTTTTTAGTGGAACTCAATGGTGGTTGAGAATTGGATGTAGGTAGGTTGGCCAAAGCAGTATACAAACACATGTTCAGTATCTTCTTCTCCCTTAACTCTTCTTCATTTACTACTTTGTGCTTATTATATTGTGTTTTCGGGAGAAACTGCTTTTACGCGTTTTAATATATATCTCAGTTTAGAAAGTTACTTTATGATGTAACTAACACTATTTCCGCTGCACCTCAAGTTTAATACTTGATAGTATATTGTCTATGTTTTTCAGAAAACGAATAGGAAAGAAAAAGCGAAGCACGATTCAACTCCCTTTTCTTGCACTTTTCTATCTACAGTTATTACATGATTGGATGAATATGCAAAACTTTTTAACATTGTCCGTGCATTCCAATTAAATCCTAGCTATAATCTAGAGTAATTTATAATAAACTCCCCTGAGGTTTAGTTTAAATTTTTTTAATAAACTCGTGAATAACCATATGGATTCAAAATGGTGACCCGTGATAGGGATAGAGATAGGAGGCAAAATTCTAAATAGGGATTGAGGTAGTGGACATATTCCCTCTATCATGGATACTAATTGTCATCCATATAAATAGCTCATGGTATAGTGAAATTATCCGCTTATTCTCTTTTATTATTCAACATTTTCTAATTTCGAAATGGTTTAATGCAACCTTATCAGGTAGCAATTAAAACACTATACAATAATATTCTAGTTGTCAAAATATGCTTGACTTATGAGCTTTGTTCTAAGCAACATTTCTTCGAAATCTACATGTAACTCAATGGAACTAATGTTTGGCTGATGTACTAGACTACAAATATGGGCCGGACACTTTAGTCTAAACCATGACAACTTAGACACGGGTTCCAGAGATCGACCATGTGGCACTTAGGTTTTCTGCGGATTTACCCCATATTTAGTTGAGGATATCTCTATATCTATCATTATTTCCTGTCATTATTATATCACATCTCATATATTATACCATATCTCCTGCAAATATGGAATATATATAATATCTACTAAATTACAGGAATATCTCCCCCATTCAGGGTAGATTATCTTCTAACTTATCATGGGGTCACCTCACATTTTATAAGGGGCTCAACAGCCCAAGGTATCAAAAGCTTATTACATGCTATTCTCTTACCACTCTATGCCTTTATTCATTCACTGACTTGAGTGTTGGAATGTCTTTGTAGGTACCCCACCCCTTGATATGGGGCTTTGTGCCACTTGTCTTACTTCTAAACCTTAGCTTTTTACATGAGTTTAATGTGTTGTTGATACAATTAATAAGGATTTTGATTTATTCCTTATTGTGTGATTTTGATAGAATTGATGGCTTTTGCATTGATTTTGGGATAATTTGTAATTATACCCTATTGCATGTGACTTGTCTCTTTGAGTATCATTTTGTGCACAAGAGCTTTGAATCAAGTGCAAATGTCAAGAACAAGGTTGGAAACTGTTGGGAAGAATTTGGAAGCAAAATAGAAGAACTCTTGAGTTTATTTGAGCAAAATTGCAAGAAGCATTGTAAGAGAAAAATCTGTATTTCTTTCTACAGGGATCAGATTAAAACAAATGAAGATGTTTTGGAAAGCTCAAGAAGTCGTATACAACTTTCATGTTCAGCTCAAAACCCAGTTCTAAGAGTATCTTGGTGAAAATTGAGTTGCAAGATTAAAGGTTGCTGATGCTCTGATGCTGTCCAACTTGACCCCCCTGCTTGCACAAATGTTGGAGCTAGTTGCACCCTTACCACATTTCCAGGTAAGACCAACTAATGTTGTTGACTTGTTCTAAACATCTGTTGAATGTTGCCGTCCATTATTGCAACTAGTTAATTTTATATGTCGCCAATAATCGAGATTGAACAACTATATCTTATTGATGCCACTTTCTTTGGAGTTTGGGATTTATTGATAGACAACGAAAATCCTATGGCTCTACAAATGAGAATGTGTAGGGAATAGGAAGATATACTAGACTCTCACATATAAGTGAGATATCTTCACTTGCATTTGTTAGGATATGACTATTAAAATATACTATTATCATGACAGTACTCATTTTTAAATACTTGCTTTTTTCTATGCAACACTTTTTTATGCATTTTTTTAAATAGTGACCCATTTTTTTCCTTTAAACAGTGGAAAATTTTTTTGTTTCCTGTGCTTCAAAAGGATGAACTCGAACTAAGGATGGCAAAAATACCCATAAACATGGATACTTGTGGGTGTTACTAGTGATGGGGATGGGTATGAGGACTGGTTTGTGTTAACTCTAGAACTCTTTGAGGTTATTTGTTTTGAATGAGAACAAAGTCAATTTAAAGAAAATGCTTTGAAGAATGACTGATGTTTCCTCTGAGTTCCATGTAAGATTATAACAGATTTCTTTCATTTAGCAAGAGCAGGGCTTACTCAAATAAGAATATATTTCACTATACATGTGTAATCATGTTTATCTCGTGTTATGAGATCTGGAATAAAATAAAAGTGAAATTACCAAGCAATTGTTAGCTAACAATGAGAAGAAGTTTTCAACTCTACAAGAAACCAAGTTCAGAGGCTTCAGAAAGTAGCACGAGACATCAGAAAATACTCTTAAGATAAAGATATCAACCCATGTCCAAGAGCAACGTGTTACTTAATTTTCAATCATCATAATCACAAAGATATAATCAGCAAAGAATATTTGATTGAAGATTAGAAAGTGAAAAACTCTTTAAGGGACTGATTGCGTACATTAGAAAGCTCACTTGTGAGTGGAGCAAAGAATGCTACAAGAAATGGAGGGAAATCTAAAATTTGAATTTCAAATAATCAAGTCAAACTTAGTTTCAAATTGATACGTCATCTCTTCTGCTTTTTTGATCAACCATCCTAGCTTCATGAAAGAGGAGTTTAGAAACCTTGCTTAGAAAGTAGAAAAATGGTTTCTAAAGAGAGACTAGAAAACTCAACTTTACAACTACTTCTGCAACTGATGTGATAGATTTGTTAACCTCTCTTCTTTCTATTTCTTTCAAAACACAACTAATGATCAACACGTGTCACTTGAAGAATTGATCTATGGTAATGATCATAAAGAAAGATCACTATACAAGGAGATGCTAAGCTTGAAGAACGATGAGAGATTTGAAGATTCAATAGAGAAAACTCTGCAAAAATCTCTTCTCACTTCCTGGAATAATCAATTTTATCATGTAATAAATTTTATCCTTAAAGTGTAAAGAAAATCTTCCTTCTATATTCTCAGTTAGATTCATACTCTTTCTAAGGAAGAAATAGAAAAAGGAAGTCATTCAAGTTTTTTCCAAGAACTTCTATGTATATGTTAAGGAAACTTGAGTATAGGTTAGTTTGAATGGCAATCCAAACACCTAACCTATGTATCCTTGATCTAGTAGTGATCGCTGTAAGATAATTTAGAGAGACTACTATAAAACTACTTGCAACGAGATAACAGTGGTTGCTGCTAGTCATGATTTGGCTTGGAGAGGTTAGGGTCAAGACTACTTTCAACGTGACTATAGAGGTTGCTACTGCTCACAGTTTAGCTTGGAGAGGCCAGTGTCAAGACAACTTTCAACGTGACTGTAGGGGTGGCTACTGATCAGGGTTAGCTTGGAGAGGCTAGTACAATATTACTCGATTTAGCCTGGAGAGGCTTGTGGAAAAAATACTTAACTTATGTTCGTCTCTGAGTTAGTCTGCGGGCATAAGTGAGAACTTGGGAAGGCTAATGTAAAGACTATCCAACTTTACTTTCTCCAATTGAGAAAAATGTTTTGAATGGAATCTCAATGGTTGTTGAGTACTGGATGTAGGCAGGTTGGCCAAACTAGAATAAAATCCTTTGTGTCTTCTCTCTCTCTCTCTGATCTCATTTATTTATCTTGTTGCACCGTTCTCTTTCTCTTGATCTTATATATCTTTCTTGCTTTTTGTTATTTCTTTTAATAATGAGCATTTTATTTATTAAAGTCCAAAAATCTACTTTCTGAAGCTACTAACTATATTTCCACTGCATTTCAGGTTTTACACTTGATAGTAATTATTTTCGAAAGCTTCAGAAAACACAAGAAAAGATCAATGTATGATTCAACTCCCCCTTCTCGTGCACATTTGTACCTATAGGTGGTATCAGAGCCAGGCCTCTGAGGGGTTGAGCAATTCAACGATTGCAGAGGAAAAAGATCCAAAGGACAAAATGGCCTACCTCATCTTTCCAAGATCAATCTTTTATCTGATCATCCTTTGCTGACAAGACTCTAGGTTATGGCATAGTTCATTCATATAATGAAAGAGATTCAAAAGCGACTTGTTGACATGAATTTTACAAAGGAGAAAGTTCAGCTATTCCATCAAGCCAAGTCTCTATTCATATTTGCCTTAAGCTACAGCTGTATATGCTACCTATGTACTGTGTGTTACATATGAAAGACTATATGAATCAGTCTGTACATGATGTTGAAGGATTTTAGCATGTATCAAGATGTATTTGATCCAATTATAACATGTCAGATGTTTTACAAGATGAAGCAATAAAATTGCTAAAACTTCTCTGTAAATTAGAAAGATCTGATATTGTTATTTGAGATTAGTTTTAGAGATGAATTCTCTGTTTGTGTGTTATGTCTAAAGTCTGTAATGACTATATCAAGAAGACAGCAATCTCATGAATGACTAATTCGGATAAAGATCATCTTGAGAAAGAACATATGCTTATAACAGGAATGGCACATATAATGTATTTAACCTATTCTTATTTGTCATATCACTATACAAAAAGAAGAATGTGCCAGACATCCAGAAAGTCTTTATCAGAAAGTCTTGTTGTGGTAAAACTTATTGCCATTTTGTGCTTCATGACTAAAGAACATTATCACAGATTTGTGAGGTAAAAATTTCTCTATCTTATCTCTGTTATAATTTTCTTTTTATACTTCATAAGATGAGTTGCTAGAATGATATCAAGCCTATTCATCTATATATCTCAACCTATCAAAGAACTCACAGAGTTGCCATGAACACTTGAGAAAGTCCAGTCTAAAGCTAGAAAATTGAAAGAGAGAAATACTCCAAAAGAGTTTACTCTTCTCAAGTTATATAAACCTCTAAGAAGCTATATGATCATGTCAAAAATTTCTTCTAAATCCTTCAGAGGACTTCATGACATTCTAAGATCTGACCCATTTTTATTAGATAAACACAAAAACCATGTTTTTTAACAAATGGTCAATATCTTTTGTTTTAGAAAAACTAGATTGAGATGTACAGGTGAAACAGAAGAAGAAAAATCTATGCAACTTCATCCAAAGACATATAAATAGATATCTTCTGGTTCTGATCTACACATATGTTTAAAGAGATACCTTTACAACAAATGAATCCTGAGAAGGAATTTCTTTAGAAAGGTTGGAAAAGTCTCTTTATATGAAACTAACTAAAAAGGACCCATGAAAGTCTAGGTACCAAAAGTCATTCTCTTTCTTGCAGGTATATCTAAAAATATCTCTCTAACTGAAAAGCTAAAGAGGCACTCTGATGTTGATCCTTCTAGATATCAAGCTTTGATTCTAAGTGTTTTCACAGTTCCTGAGAGATAATCCTCGCAAGGACTCTCATGTATGATGATGATGAAAAGTGTAAGGAAGACTTTGTTGATAATCTTGATTATCCTGAAGAAAGTCTTGAGAATTTTATCTCAAAGTAACTCTATAAAGCTAGCAAATGAAAGCCAAAGCTTTAGAAAGTGGACTCTAGAACCTCAGTCTTTCAGAAAATATGCTCGGACCATTTAAGGTGATCAGAAAGTAATCTTTCTGAAATACAACATGAGTAATATGAAGAAGACATAGAAGTTGGAAGATCTGAATGTACAATAACTTCACAAAAGTTTATGTTTTAAAGATAACCTTCTATTATCAAAAGTTCTTCGAGTATCCCCAAGGGTATAAGAACCAAGCCATTCCTTGGATATCTATCAACCATGCATTCATCACTACCACAATATCTATATATGTTGAGAAAGCTTTAAGTTGTCAAAGTTGGGTGGAAGCTATGCTGAATATGCTAATCAAGCTCAAGAGAAAGGCAAAGTATACTCATCATGTTTGAGAAATCATCATCCATACTTACAGGAAGCTCAAGGACTATCTAGATAAGTTTGATATCATTAGCGCAAGAAAATCCATGCAAGAAGAAAGGATCAAAAGGAAAAAGCTCAAGCATGCTAAGATCTTTGAACTCAGACGCTGCAGATAAGGAATCAGTTGCAAGATCATCTCTTAGGGTAAGTTGCCTTCCTATCCTCTGAAACATTGTTATGCTATTTATCCTTATAAGAATCCTTTCAACACTTCTTATCCTAGTCTTTTTTTTTGTAAATTTTTTTATTTAAAAAATGGGGATGCTTAGTAAATAGATATGCCTACTCAAGATCTTCTATCAAGATGTATTCACAATATCTATAACCAAGGATCTCTTATTTGTTTTCTAGCTTTGAATTTTTTTAAGCCTTCACATATGCATAAAGTATCTTTGCATAAAACTCTTTGGGTGGTCTTTCTCTACTACTCACTTTTGAAGATCAAGCAAAGCAATCAGAAATCATCAGGGTACATATCCTCCTGAAGACTTTGCTTATTAGTTTGCAAGAATGTCAGAAGATCAGTATGCAAGATCAAGTCTACCAACATGTATTTCAGAAGTCAGTTTGCAAGGCCACAGATCTTTGTGAGGAATAGTGTATTAGTTTGCAAGAATAGAAAGGATTCAACATGTTCAGTTTGAAGATGAGTCAATCAGAATGAAGACGATGTGTTCAGAAAAAGGTTGCTTAGTCAGAAAGAACCCTTTGAGGATCAGAGAATGATGGTCATATAAGTGCATCAAATCCAAAGTTGGAAGAAAAGAATCTGGGATGAGACACGAAGGTTTCTCAGTAGATCAGAAAGTAAACATTTGAAGCTTTAGAAAGTAAATTCTTTAGAAAGTGAAATCAAGAGTCAGAAAACTCTTTTTCTGGAAGAATGTTGAAAAGGCGAAAGTTTCTACCTACTGTGTTAGAGTTTCTTTCTCTCACATCGTTTGCCTTTACCTTCATCTGCTTAAAAAAGCTACTTCTTTTACCTTCACCTTCTATTCTAAACTCTCTTTATCAAATGTTTTGCATTCTTTACATTTTACCATAATCTTGACCACACTCTTCTTCAAAACCCCTTTGTCTTCTTCACACCCCATATCTTCTCCTTCTTCTTTACCTAAGATCTTTTCAAGCCTCAACCTTTTCTCGTTAACATGGCTGAAGGAAAGATTTTCAGAGGAAATATTGCTGATTTGGGAATACCCCATATTTATTGTGAATCTTTTCATCAGCAACATTATGTCAATAACTATGTTCACCAGCAAATAGCTCTAGGAAAATGTCTGAGCTAAGAATTGATAACTCATGTTGCTATTCTGATGGAAGTCATTACTTTCCAAGGATGGGATAAATTTGTGAGCATGACAAACAGAGTCTTCACCAGGGTGGTAACCATTTTTACTTGTAGTTGGTTCAAGTGACTAATTCAGTGGTAACTTCTTATATCACTGGCATTGATATAGAAGTTAGCAGCGCTGATCTCTCCAATATCATCGACGCCCCAGATGAAGGTCTTATATGCACCTTTGACAAATGTTAGTTTATTCCTCTTGGAATCTATCCTGAAGAAATCTCCATTTGTCTCATTGGCTTCCCAAGTTTTCTACCATGGAAGATATCTACCGCTATGCTTCATATAGATGCAAGAAAGGTTTTTACTCTTATTCAGTGCACTCTTATTCCAAGGCTTAACTGCATGTATACTCTGGAAAACATTGATTGCATGCTACTGTTTTGTCTCTTATCCAAGAGAAAAGTTGACCTACCTCATTTGATTTTGGATCACATGATTGATTATGCCCTTAGAGATTCTTCAAATTCAACTCTACTGTCTAGGATATTTGATTATTTGAAGTATCCTTTGGGAAATGAATGGCTTGAGTATATGGTTGGAACTGAATATGCCATATCTCACTTCAAAACTCAGAAAAAACCTATCAAAGACCTCACTGTCGAGGAAAAGGGATGCAAAGAGGCATGTGATTACTCTGGACAACAGCTCTGAAGACTCTGCAAAGCCTCTATCAGACACAATGCCTAGTGGTGACATTGTCCCTTTATCTAAACTCTCAAGATCTGGGACTGATCATGGAAGCAGAATCAGGATGCATGATAATATATCTTTTCCAACGATTAAACTACATTCATCAAGTGGCAATAGAGGAAGTATAGTTCTTGAAATCATCTTTGCTCTTGCTAGTAATTCTCCTCCTTCCAATACTGAGCAACCTTTCGCTTCGGTTCCACCCTTCTTTCAACCAGCTCAAGATCGAGGTGGTGATCACCCCCCTCTAGTCATCATTAGAAAGCACTTACTCCAAACTTTTCCTATTTAGGAATAAGGAGACTGTTGGATTATCAATAAAATATTTCTACCAGATTGGAAAATATGGAAGAAACATCTTGAAATCTTGAATAAAGTTCTCGAAATCATGATGATCTTTTGCGCCAGATTATTCAGAATAATTTTGACATCCTACAAGAATTGAGGCGAAGAGACTGAAGATGGTGTCCCTCGTTTCTTGGCGCACGCCTTTTTGATGATGCCAAATGGGAGAAGTTTAGTTTGAAGAAAATCTGTGTCGAAGGGATTCAGGGGGAGCTATGTTGAAATGAAGGATGTGCTGAGAACTTAGGGGGAGCATATGCTAATGGGGAGAGCCTAGAGATTTTTTTTCCGTTTAGCATTTTTTTTAGCTTTTCTTTTGCATATCTCTGAACAAATTGTTTTGTTTGCTTTGTTTATATAACCCCTTTGTTTCTTCTTTTATCATGACTAGGAGAGACTAGAGTGTCGTAGCTCTAGCTCTAACAAATTAACAAATTTATTTAAAATCGAATTGCACTAAGAACGTAGTATAATGGTGTGCAAGTCGAGTCGTCTCCTAATGATATCGGTGAACTAATAGATTATGCAACAAGGGGGTTTTTCATTGAGTGCATCAAGCAAAAATAGAATGTAAACTAAAACAAGAAAATAACTAACAATTAACTAAAGCACTAGCACAAGGATTTCCTAAGCCTAGAATCCATCTATCCTTGACAAATACATTTCATCAAACACATGGTAGGTGACTAACTTGTGCTTAGAATCATGCAATCACACAACCTTGACCCCATAATTCACTTAGCAATCAATCAATTACCAAGTATTTGGCTAGCATACAACACTTAAGTAATTGAGATCTCAATCCCTAAATGCATACACTAACTTGAGCACCAACTACATTAGTCTAACCTTAATCAAGAATTAATCTCAATTTTTTAAGCTAACCAAGCATTCATTAATGAATCAACCAATTCATGCCTAATCAACAATCTCAATTATGCATCTAACCCCACAATCATGAAGTAGCATTCAAAATCAAGATTCATTCCAACCACATATTCACACATTCGCATATCATAATCAATCAACTAATCAACATAAACTTATGAGCAATGAAAGAAATGTGAGAGAAAGGAAATCAAGAAACCAAACCATATATTCATTGAGTATGCAAGCCTTAAGACAGGCTTGGAGAATCCTTAATGCTAGTTACAAATTCACTCCTCCATGGAGAAGTTGCAATGAAAATAGGAAATAAAACCTAACCTAAGAGAAGAAGAGAGTGGGTGAAGAAGAAGATGGGTGAAGAAGAGGAAATGGGAGAGCATAGGAAGGAGAGGGAGATGGCAAGAGAGGGAGAAGAGAATGAGAGTCTAACCTAACCTAATTTAAGCTATTTTGAGCTAATGAGTCATGTCTGTTTGTTCTATGGGCTTGAGAATCATTTAAAGACCCAAAAACTAATTAAAATCTGTACAGAACTGTCACAAATCTTTACATACTCATTGCAGTGACTTAGGCTCGCTGCAGTGAGCTTGTCTGATAAAAAATTTGGAACGATAGCACCAAGGGTCACTACAGTGAGTGTTTTCACTTTTGGACCCTTGAAATGAATGAATTAGCTCTTGGTTCCTTCATAAAAGTTGTTTATATTTTTCTTTCTTTTAAAATGGACACCTTATTTACCTAATTTTGACTCTGGATGAGAGAGATATGCCCTAATTATTGAAGCATGCCCAATATGGAAATTCAGCATCTCAGTTTTGAATTCCAGGCTTGTTTTGACTAGCTAGATTTTTTATCTGGCTTTTGAGCTCTTCATGAAAGTTGTAAATAATCCTCTTATATTTCCTACAAGCCAAAGAGCATAAGTTTTAGAGGTCTACAACTTCAGTTAAGTGTAAAACACAAAATAGTGCCAAAAGCATAAGTATGCAGAAAATTTTCATTAATGCTTAAATCAATGTCCAAACTTAAACATGAGGCAAATGCATATAATTAAAGCATAAAAGAGAGCTAGGACAATAAGAATAGGGTGCAAAATATGTATATAAATGCACACTTATTACTCCCCCATACTTAGGTTCTTGTATGTCCTTATGTAAGACCAACAATCAAGCAATGTTTAAACGTCAAAGCAATCAAACCATCCGCAAGCCAACTACTAACAACTTACAAATCCTAAACCTGAAACAAAATGAGGAAGACAACTAAAATGCCAATTCTAATGAACTATGAGGAAACAAGCATTATGGCCAAAAACACACCATCAAGCATCAATTCCTTCCAAGCAAGACTCTTGCCAAAGGAGAGCAAACAAGGTAAATTTCACTCATAACATGCAAGGGTCAAGGACATGGGACCTCACAAGGCTAGTGTTTACCACTCATGTTTGTCTAAGTGTTTTGCTTTAGATTTTGACACTCAGAACCTCTCAAATGGAAATAAATTACCATAGGCTTGCAAGTCATCTCACTCTCTACTAGTCACATACATGCATACACAAATCAAGAGGGCTTATTCAAGGTTATAACGGGACCTGGATGAGGGGTAGGAAACATCAAAAAGGTCAAGCAAAGTTAAACCCAAGGCTAAGAGAGCAAATGCATATGCACAAGAACAAAGACGCAAGAAGTGCAATTTCCAAACAAAACATTGCTCAAAGAAGCCTTATTTCCCACAGCTTAACCAATTCCCCACAACTTTCATTTTGTAGAATTTTCTATTTTTTTCAAATTTTTTCAATTTTTTTTTCTGATGCATTTTTATGCACCTTTATTGCCATACTTCCTTTATGGAGCTTCTCTTTACAAGATAATTCCTCCCCCACAATTAAAACAATGCATGTCCTCATGCAAACCCCCATAGTTATGCTCAACCATATATGAAGGATGAACAAATGCTCTCCTAAGCTTAGAGGTTGGGTAATTTCATTGTTTTTCTCTTAGGCTTATAATGTGCTAAAACAAAAGAGTGGTCATTAAGGCTTAGATTGGGTGCAAACAAGAGCAATATGGAAGGTTGACCATGTGGTCAAGTAGCTAAAAACAAGAAAAATACCTCTGTCATCTTAATGCATGCACATGCTAATGACAAAGCTTTAAGAAAAAAAAAGGGCAAGTTCTAGAATGCATAACCAATGAAGGAACACACAGAAAAACAAAATAAGAATACCATGCAAAATGTCCATCATGAATGGCTCAAAAGCTCAACCAAGGGTTTTCTCCATATGCTCAATCCATGTGATGAAGAGCAAATTGCTAAGTATGCATTACACAAAGCACAATTCATAGTCAAGCAAGTTAGGAAAAATGCCAAATATGTTAAAAGCCAAGCAAGTAATCCTCAATAGCATAAATGGGATGGCATACAACACAACTAAAAAAAATAACTAACAACCTAAAACTAGTAGCATGTGAAATCCCACACTAAGCATGCTTTATTGAAAATTAAAGATAGAAAACTAAAAGAAAAAATGTGATGAGAACTCCCTTATGGTGGCTTATGCTTGAACTGCTCCAGGAATTCCACCAGGATCCCATATCATGTAAACCACATCATGGTTCTTGAACCCATTTAGCTTCTTGGACCCAAGTATTGAAATATTCAGTGCACTCCTCAGAGCATTAGGACTTTTCAAGGTCTTAACATCCCAGCAATAATACACTTCATGTACGAAGGGATGTAAATCCCCACAAGAAGGCTCCTACTGATTGCATCTCCTACGATCTAGCTCCCAAGAATTGGCTACTTGGTGCTCTACAAGTCCTCCACAAAAGTCTAAGAGGTAAACAACATTCTATAAGATACCATACTCATGCGGCCCAAAAATAGGAACATGTGACAAGCCCCAACCTTCCATCTTTGGGTTAATTGCAAGTGGAGAGAAATGCCAACTCATATCAACAATAGCATCCTTGCATATGACTGACACCGAAGGCTCCCCTCTCGGCATGTCGATCTTATCCTCACACTTTATAGTGAAAGCTTTATCCTGTATATTGGCTTCAATTTCTTAGCATGCCATACATAAATGAACATTACAATAGTCATGGCATATAAATCCCACCAAATCATCCAGTGCTACATCAGGGAGCAAAGGGTACAAATCACACAATAAATCCTCATACTCTTTCTGAAGCAATTAATCATATTTCCACTGCACTTTAACTTCCATACTTAAGAGTAATCATTTCAGAAGATTCAAAAATAAAAAAGGGTTAATACACGATTCAACCTTCCTTTTCATACACATCTCTACCTACAAGTGGTATCAAAGCAAGGACTCTAAGGGATTGAGCAATCCAACGATTGCAAAGGACAAAGATCCATAGGAAAGAAGACATATATCATCTTTTCAAGATCAGTCTTTATCTAATGATCCTTTGCTGACAAGGCTCGAAGACATGACACAGTTCTTTTCTTTTGGTGAAAGAGATTCTAAATGAGACTTGTCGAGTATCTTTCAAAGGAGAAAAGCTTTGTTTCTCTATTAAGTCAAACCTCTATTCATATAAGCCTTGAGCTACATCTGTGTATGCTATTTATGTACTATGTATTACATAAGAAAGACTATATGAGACAATCAGTTCATGATGTTAAAGGAACTCAACATGCATCAAGATATCTTTGATTACATTTGTAACATGTTAGATATCTGGCCTTGTTGAGGCAATGAAATTTGTCGAAAGCTTCTTTGAGAAGTGGATACTGTTATTTGAGATTGGACTCTCTATTTGTCAAACATGTCTGAAGTGTAAAATGACTATATTTAAAGGACATCAATCTCTCGAAAAACAAATTAGGACACAGATTATCTTGAGAAAGGATAGTTGTTTGCAGTAACAATGTCTCACATCATGAATCTATTCAACTCTCTACCAACATATCCTTGCGCAAAAGGAAAGAATGTGCCAGTCATCTAGAAAGTCTTTGTCAAAAAGTCTTATTGTACAAAAACTCACTGCCATTCTGTGCTTCATATCTGAAGAGCTTCATCAAAGACATTTAAGGTAAATGTTTACGTATCTTACCTCTTTTATTTCTTTTTTTCAGATGAGTTGCTACAAAGTCATCAAGGCCATTTGTCTATATGTAACACCCTAGTAATTAACCAGATACACCTAGGTTGAATCTGATTAATGACTAGACTTTACTCCTTGCTTTGGTTCTTTCTTCATAATTTGAAAATACTTAGTGAAATTACGAGCCATTTTTTTTTAAAACACATAATTGAAAACGTGAGCCGAGTACAACGTGAACGAGTAAGCGGAGTATAATAAGATGTTTAAGAATATATCACATCATTTCACTTAGGCTCCATCATATAACATCCATAAGCACATTATAGCATATATTTACATACAATAACCTCACTCAAAGGGTGGGTTATGTTCATACATCATTATCTTATGCAAACCCATAAAAGAAAATATACTTAAGGAAATACATGCCCCTAAACTAGATAACTCCATAAGCTGGGAAGGTTATCCTAAAACTAGGGTGCATGATCACACATAAATCTACTAAGAACCCTCTATGGCCACTGTCCTGGAAATGGAGGAATAAATCCGATCCACTGATGAGCTCCCTCAGGAGGGGACACACGAGATGCACTAGGCTGGGGTCGCATGGACGGCCTTCTTGCTAACCTCGGCTGAACAACTGTTTCCTCACTACCCTCTCTTACACGTGTGGGAGTAGGAGCAGAGCTCTCAGAATATACATGAGTAGGAGTGTCCTCTGAAGGATCAGTTTCAGAATATCTCGTCTCGGGAACATACTCTGGAAATCCATGGATAGCAGATGAAGCGGGATAAGAACGTAACATCCTTTCATCAAGTGGACGTGCATGTTCGAAAACCATTTCATCGCCATAGGGAGAAGTAGGAGAAAATCGATAACTAGGGACAGGATGTGCAAATGGACGACCTATGTAAATAAAAACATGAACTGCGCACCTCCCTTCAAAATGATACGAGCGATGCACCGGATCATAGTGAAATTCCTAAGTAGGGGTATCAACGAACAGGACGAATGTCGCTATCTGAATCTGGAGACAATGACGGAAATAAAGAAAAGGGAGTGAGAATCTTGCTAAAGAATTCTCGATGAAGGTACCTCCTTCTACAGTGTCATCATCAAAGTCTCCAGGAACCTCGGGATTATTCTAAAATAGTGAGCATGCAAAGATTCATTTTAAGTTCGGACAAATACTTAACCGAGGTTCGTCAATTTTTAATCATGCGTCTTATAATGCATCATAATCTTAACATGTCATATTTACAATGAACTTTTCCTTTATCATTACATCATTTTCCTCATCATCATTATCAAATAACATGCATAAAAGAACGTCATATAATATTAGCTACATGTGGACATAGTGCACATATTTCATTTCTTTAGTGCCTTAGGTGACTTAAAATCTTATCATCATCATTATTTTCCTTAGGCCACCCTATACTCCACCCTTTTGGGAGTAATTTAGGTTATGAGCTCATACTTTACTAGTCGTCACTAGCATATACTTATCCCTTTTGATAAGCTAAAGTCCCGACTCTACCCTTTTGAGAGAACGGGTTAGGGGGCTAAAATCACCTTTTCACCACCTATAGTCTAATGGTTCCAAAGGATCATTTTCTTATAAGTTTAAGTCACCATTAAATCTTTGCATGTTATATCATAATACAATTCATAAACATCATAACATTTTCTCATTTATAGTCTTAAGCTAGAATAATATATATCAACTGTAATCATGCATATGGGAGATTCCCAGGAAAGAGAGGTGGGTCACAATGGACACGCTTAAATACCAAGTCTTTCCTTAGCCAGAACCTTTCCAAATTACACTTTTACAATGATACACTTTCTTCTAGCAACAAAGGTAAATTTTACATAAAAAAGAACATTTCATGTATAAGCATTCTCATTATTTGCAACAACAACTATAACATGCAAGCCAGGAAATCATTCAATAAGCATCCAATCCTTACATAGAATTATCAATTATAGAACTAATTAGTTACTAAACCAATTATGAATCATTCTCTTAATAATAAACCATAATTATCACAACTTCAATCATATCAAATCATTATCACACATTGATACTAAACTCAGATCAGTCGGCAAATCATGGACCTCATGCAATTACATGGAATCATATTTTAAGTGCATATAAAATACTAGTGCCCCGTAAAATCCTTGCAAAGCCTTAAAACTCATTTAGAAACTAGTTCTTTTGTCAAATTTGGGAGGATCTTCACAATTAAAATTCTCACTTAAGATAAAAGGAGTAAGTCTTGAGCTTTAGAGATTTAGGTGACATCTTAGAATTATAAACATGCTATGCAACCTTATTTTAATCTTATCTTTATAAGGTGATAGCTTGGAATTATAAACATGATATGCAATTCCATTTCTTTATCTTTAAGATTTAAGGTGATGACTTGAAAATTAAACATGATGCAAGAACTTGAAATATAAACATGATACAAGAAAGCTGGAGCGGCGGTAATCCGCACAGACCGAGAGAGGAGAAGAGAATATTAAGAAACCGGAGCGGCGGTAGTCCGCACAGGACCAATAGAGGGAGAAGAGAATTATTATTACATCTTTTTAAGCTCCAATCTCAAGACTTTTTAAAGAATAAATTCTTTAACTCCAATAATCATATTTCTTTGCTTGTGATACATGGGCAAGTCTTTGAGCTCTAGGATCTTTAGGTGATGGCATAAAATAAACATGTCATGCGTTGATTCTTTTAGCCATTACAAAATATAGTGAGAGCATAAATTAAATATGAGATGCAACCTCTTTATTATCTTGAAAGATTAAGTGATGACTTGAAACATAAACATGAAATACAAGCTTGAAATTTAAACATGAGAAATGCAAGTTCATTTATTCATTCTTGAAAATTTAGTGATGACATAGAAGGTAAACATGGTTATGCAAAGCATAAACTTAATCATGGATGCAAATTCATTTTGTTTCTTTACTAGAGCTCCTTCAAGACTTTAAAAGAATTATAAATTCAACCCAATACATATCTTAACAAGAAATAAAACATAAAAGGAAAATACATCTTTCAAGTTCTAAACTAAAAATCTTTGTTTTAGCATTATAAAGCATTATTCTTTAAAGTTTTGCATCAAGTGGAATTTTCAAGCTTTAGAGGCCTAACTTGTGATGGATTTACAATCCACCCTCAAGGTCCTCATCATCAAGCCATCATCTTAGTTCCACCTAGGCCATATGGTTGAATTGGTTAAATAAAAATTGAAGAGGAAAACCAAAATGAAAAGCTAAGGTAAGTTCATAATTTCATCATTTTGAGCTAAAAACACAACTCCTCAAAGCATAGAAATAAATTTAGAAACTACTCCCTACCTAATCTGAGTTGAAGAAGAGGAAGAGAACTTGGTTTCTTGAAGTGAAATGAAACAAAATCTCTTTGAAAAAATTGAAGAAAGAATTCAGCCAAAGAGGAGGAAGAAAGAAAGTTTTTGGTGCTCTTAAAAACTAGTTATGAACCAAGCATTCCAAGACCACTCAAGCAAGCCTATTTATAGAAGATTTTGAGGCTTCTAATTGGCCAAAATGATGAGGTAGTGGACGGAATTTTGCAGGAGAAATAAGGGAGGAAAAATCATTTTAGACAAAGTTGTATGAAATTAAGGAATTATGTCTCTTATGGTGACATTTTGGCATTTTGTTTTAGTGCAACTTTTGGCAATAATTCAGCTGCATAATGGCATCAATAATTTCATCCATTACAGCCCAAAGAAGTGAAATTTGTGTGTTCCATGCATTATTTAGGTGTAGGCAAGGTATTCATGTAATTTAGAGAATTTATGGTTAAGGGTTTAAGTGAATTAGTAAGCAATTTGGGTGTTTTTGAGCAATTTTGGGTTCTAATCAATCTAAATACATAATTTTGACTCTAGATTAATATTTAGAATTTAATAAGCTTTAATTTGAGCCTAATATTGCTTAGGTTTCAGATATCTGAATCAAAAATCCGAAATTCGCAAAGCGCCCAAAAGCAGGGCAAAATCGTACTTTCACTTAAAATCGCCGAGGCCACCCGAGCTTAACCAATGGTTAATCATGGCTTAAAAAAACATTTTAGTGAGGTTCGGGCTCAGTCGGCACGCACATCGGAGTTAAAACAGCCGCATGGGCGTTTTAGTCGTTTCGCGCGTCGGAACTCAAAATTGAGATCATTCTGCTCTATTAACACACATAACACAAACAATCCCTTATTATCCTCAAAATATCCCCTTGAGAATAGGTGGGGCCCACGATCCTCATTTTCTGAGTAAAATAACTTCAGGGGCATTTTGGTCATTTTATACGTACAGAAATTCGGGATTTGTGACTCTCGCATGAATTGTTCCTAACCTCTCTTCTAATGTTATATTCCTTTATTGAGGATTGTTCGGCCTCAAATCTTATGTAATAATTACCTATGGTAATTCGGTAATTGAGTAATTTCTAATGACAGTAAAAATTACAGTAAAAATTGGGGCGTTACACTATATATCTTAATCTATCATATATGTCAAAAAGGCTACCATAAACT
Organism: Dalbergia cochinchinensis; assembly: GCA_031216125.1. Lineage (NCBI taxonomy): Eukaryota > Viridiplantae > Streptophyta > Magnoliopsida > Fabales > Fabaceae > Dalbergia > Dalbergia cochinchinensis. The sequence goes on from CM062375.1 coordinate 42,814,395, forward strand.
CTTGAGAAAGTCTAGTTTAAAGCTGAAAAGCTAAAATGGAGAAACATTTTAAGAGAGTTTACTCTTTTCAAGTTACATGTTTCTAATGCCTCAAAGAACTATATAAATATTTCAGAAATTCCTTCTGAATTCTTAAGAGGACCTCATTACATCTTCAGATCTGACCTGTTTTATTAGACATATTCAAAAATCATGATTTTGTTACAAATGGTCAGTTTCTCTTGCTTCAAGGAAACTAGATTGAGATATACAGATGTAACATCAACAGAAAAAATTATGCAACTTCATCTGATATATATATATATATATATATATATATTGTAACACCCTAGTTATTAACCAAATACACCTAGGTTGAATCTGATTAATGACTAGACTTTACTCCTTACTTTGGTTCCTTCTTCATAATTTGAAAATACTTAGTGAAATTACGAGCCATTTTTTTTTAAAACACATATAGTTGAAAACGTGAGCCGAGTACAACGTGAACGAGTAAGTGGAGTATAATAAGACGTTTAAGAATATATCACATCATATCACTTTGGCTCCATCATATAACATCCATAAACACATTATAGCATATATTTACATACAATAACCTCACTCAAAGGGTGGGTTATGTTCATACATCATTGTCTTATGCAAACCCATAAAAGAAAATACATAAGGAAATACATGCCCCTAAACTAGATAACTCTATAAGCCGGGAAGGTTATCCTAAAACTAGGGTGCATGATCACACATAAGTTTACTAAGAACCCTCTATGGCCTCTGTCATGGAAATGGGGAATAAATCCGATCCCTTGATGAGCTCCCTCGGGAGGGGACACACGAGATGCACCATGTTGGGGTCGCATGGACGGCCTTCTTGCTAACCTTGGCTGAACAACTGTTTCCTCACTACCCTCTCTTACACGTGTGGGAGTAGGAGCAGAGCTCTCGAGAATATACATGAGTAGGAGTGTCCTCTGAAGGATCAGTTTGAATATCTCGTCTCGAGAACATACTCTGGAAATCCGTGGACAGCAGATGAAGCGGGATAAGAACGTAACATCCTTTCATCAAGTGGTCGTGCATGTTCGAAAACCATTTCATCGCCATAGGGAGAAGTAGGAGAAAATCGATAACTAGGGACAGGATGTGCAAAGGGCGACCTATGTAAATAAAAACACGAATCAAGCCCTTCAAAATGATACGACGATGCACCGGATCATAGTGAAATTCCCAAGTAGGGGTACCAACGAACAGGTCGAATGTCGCCATCTGAATCTGGAGACAATGACGGAAATAAAGAAAAGGGAGTGAGAATCTTGCTAAAGAATTCTCAGTAGGGTACCTCCTTCTACAGTGTCATCATCAAAGTCCCCAGGAACCTCGGGATTATTCTAAAATAGTGAGCATGCAAAGATTCATTTTAAGTTAGGACAAATACTTAACCGAGGTTCGTCAATTTTTAATCATGCGTCTTATAATGCATCATAATCTTAACATGTCATATTTACAATGAACTTTTCCTTTATCATTACATCATTTTCCTCATCATCATTATCAAATAACATGCATAAAAGAACGTCATATAATATTAGCTACATGTGGACATAGTGCACATATTTCATTTCCTTAGGTGACTTAAAATCTTATCATCATCATTATTTTCCTTAGGCCACCCTATACTCCACCCTTTTGGGAGTAATTTAGGTTATGAGCTCATACTTTACTAGTCGTCACTAGCATATACTTATCCCTTTTGATAAGCTAAAGTCCCGACTCTACCCTTTTGAGAGAAGCGGGTTAGGGGCTAAAATCACCTTTTCACCACCTATAGTCGATGGTTCCAAAGGATCATTTTCTTATAAGTTTAAGTCACCATTAAATCTTTGCATGTTATATCACAATAGAATTCATAAACATCATAACATTTTCTTATTTATAGTCTTAAACTAGAATAATATATATCAGCTGTAATCATGCATATGGGAGATTCCCGGGAAGAGAGGTGGGTCATAATGGACACGCTTAAATACCAAGTCTTTCCTTAGCAGAACCTTTCCAAATTACACTTTTACAATGATACACTTTCTTCTAGCAACAAAGGTAAATTTTACATAATAAAGAATATTTCATGTATAAGCATTCTCATTATTTGCAACAGCAACTATAACATGCAAGCCAGGAAATCATTCAATGATATCAAGTACTTAATAAGCATCCAATCCTTACATAGAATTATCAATTATAGAACTAATTAGTTACTAAACCAATTATGAATCATTCTCTTAACAATAAACCATAATTATCACACATTGATACTAAACTCAAATCAGTGGCGAATCATGAACCTCATGCAATTACATAGAATCATATTTTAAGTGCATATAAAATACTAGTTCCCCGTAAAATCCTTGCAAAGCCTTAAAACTCATTTAGAAACTAGTTCTTTTGTCAAATTTGGGAGGATCTTCACAATTAAAATTCTCACTTAAGATAAAAGGAGTAAGTCTTGAGCTTTAGAGATTTAGGTGACATCTTAGAGTTATAAACATGCTATGCAACCTTATTTTAATCTTATCTTTATAAGGTGATAGCTTGGAATTATACACATGATATGCAATTCCATTTCTTTATCTTTAAGATTTAAGGTGATGACTTGAAAATTAAACATGATGCAAGAACTTGAAATATAAACATGATACAAGAAAGCTGGAGCGGGTAATCCGCACAGGACCGATAGAGGAGAAGAGAATATTAAGAAACCGGGAGCGGTAGTCCGCACAGGACCGATAGAGGGAGAAGAGAATATTAAGAAAGCTGGAGCGGTAGTCCGCATGGGACCGATAAAGGGAGAAGAGAATTATTATTACATCCTTTTAAGCTCCAATCTCAAGACTTTTTAAAGAATAAATTTTTTTAACTCCAATAATCATATTTCTTTGCTTGTGATACATGAGCAAGTCTTTGTGCTCTAGGATCTTTAGGTGATGGCATAAAATAAATATGTCATGCGTTGATTCTTTTAGCCATTATAAAATAAAGTGAGAGCATAAATTAAATATGAGATGCAACCTCTTTATTATCTTGAAAGATTAAGTGATAACTTGAAACATAAATATGAAATACAAGCTTGGAATTTAAACATGAGAAATGCAAGTTCATTTATTCATTCTTGAAAATTTAGTGATGACATAGAAGGTAAACATGGTTATGCAAAGCATAAACTTAATCATGGATGCAAATTCATTTTGTTTCTTTACTAGAGCTCCTTCAAGACTTTAAAAGAATTATAAATTCAACCCAATACATATCTTAACAAGAAATAAAACATAAAAGGAAATACATCTTTCAAGTTCTAAACTAAAAATCATTGTTTTAGCATCATAAAGCATTATTCTTTAAAGTTTTGCATCAAGTGGAATTTTCAAGCTTTAGAGGCCTAACTTGTGATGGATTTACAACCCACCCTCAAGGTCCTCATCATCAAGCCATCATCTTAGTTCCACCTAGGCCATATGGCCTGAATTGGTTAAAGAAAAAAGAAGAAGAGGAAAACCAAAATGAAAAGCTAAGGTAAATTCATAATTTCATCATTTTGAGCTAAAAACACAACTCCTCAAAGCATAGAAATAAATTTAGAAACTACTCCCTACCTAATCTGAGTTGAAGAAGAGGAAGAGAACTTGATTTCTTGAAGTGAAATGACACAAAATCTCTTTGAAAAAAAGAAGAAAGAATTCAGCCAAAGAGGAGGAAGAAAGAAAGTTTTTGGTGCTCCTAAAAACTAGTTATGAACCAAGCATTCCAAGACCACTCAAGCAAGCCTATTTATAGAAGATTTTGAGGCTTCTAATTGGCCAAAATGAGGAGGTAGTTGTCAGAATTTTTCAGGAGAAATAATGGAGGAAAAATCATTTTAGACAAAGTTGTATGAAATTAAGGAATTATGTCTCTTATGGTGACATTTTGGCATTTTGTTTTAGTGCAACTTTTGGAAATAATTCAGCTGCATAATGGCATCAATAATTTCGTGCATTACAGCCCAAAGAAGTGAAATTTGTGTGTTCCATGCATTATTTAGGTGTAGGCAAGGTATTCATGTAATATAGAGAATTTACGGTTAAGGGCTTAAGTGAATTAGTAAGCAATTTGGGTGTTTTTGAGCAATTTTGGGTTCTAATCAATCTAAATACATAATTTTGAATCTAGATTAATATTTAGAATTTAATAAGCTTTAATTTGAGCCTAATATTGCTTAGGTTTCGGTATACGAATCAAAAATCCCGAAATTCGCAAAAGTCGCCAAAAATAGGGGCAAAATCGTACTTTCACTTAAAAAGCGCCGAGGCCACCCGAGCTTAACCAATGGTTAATCATGACTTAAAAACATATTTTAAAACATTTTAGTGAGGTTCGGGCTCAGTCGGCACGCACATCAGAGTTACAACAGCCGCAGGGGCGTGTTGGTCATTTCGCGCGTCGGAACTCAAAATTGAGATCCTTCTGCTCTATTAACACACATAACACAAACAATCCCTTATTATTCTCAAAACATCCCCTTGAGAATATGTGGGGCCCACAATCCTCATTTTCTGAGTAAAATAACTTCAGGGACATTTTGGTCATTTTACACGTACAGAAATTTGGGATTTGCGACTCTCGCATGAATCGCTCCTAACCTATCTTCTAATGTTATATTCCTTTATTAAGGATTGTTCGGCCTCAAATCTTATGTAATAATTACCTATGGTAATTCAGTAATTTCCAATGACAGTAAAAATTACAGTAAAAATTGGGGCGTTACATTACTCCCCTCCTTACAAAGAATTTCGCCCCGGAAATTCGTTATCACAGAACAACTTCGGGGTATTGTGCTTTCATGTTCGATTCAGCTCCCATGTAAGTTCTTGGTTTCACCTGTCCCCATGCTACTTTGACCGAGGGTACAACCTTGTTCCTTAGCTGCTTAACTCCTCGGTCGACGATTCTCGTGGGTAGTAAGTTAAATGTCAGGTTATCTCTTAATTGTACATGTTCTGGCTCTAGTACATGACTTGGGTCAGATTGATACTTTCTTAACTGAGAGACATGGAAAACATCATGAAGGTTGGATAGACTCGGGGGTAGGGCTATACGGTAGGCTACAGGTCCTACTTTAGTAAGGATTTCAAACGGACCAAGAAATCTGGGGCTCAATTTCTTTACTTTTATTGCTCGGCCTATGCCTGTGGTGGGGTGATCCTTAGGAACACGTGGTCCCCTTCTTGAAAATCTAGCGGTTTTAGCGCTTGTCCGCATAGTTTTTACGTCGACTTTGGCGTAAGAATCTTATCCCTAATCTTCTTGATTTGTTCCGTTGTTTCCCTCACAATATCGGTCCGAGTAAACTTTGCTCTCGGGTTCATACCAACATAAGGAGATTGACATTTCCGTCCATAGAGGGCCTCATACGGTGCCATACCGATACTTGCATGATAAGCTGTTGTTATATGCAAATTCAATCGATGGCAGTACTTATCCCAACTTCCCTTTGATCTAAAACACATGCCCTTAACATATCCTCCAAGGTTTGGATAGTTCTTTCAGATTGACCGTCTGTTTGGGGGTGATAGGCCGTGCTTAGACACGACTTTGAACCAAGCGCCTTTTGAAAGGCACCCCAAAATCGTGGCGTAAACCGCGGATCGGTCGAGATTATCGTCGACGGCACCCCATGTAACCTTACTATCTCCTGAATATATAATTGTGCTAACCTATCCAAGGAATAAGTCACCTTAATAGGTAAAAGTGGGTGACTTCGTCAATCGATCCACGATTACCCAAATGGTATCATGATTCATTTGGGTCCTCGGTAATCCAGTCACAAAATCCAAGAGGATACTATCCCACTTCCATTCAGGATCGGCGGAGGTTGCGGCATTCCGAGGGTTTTGGTGTTCAATCTTCACCTTTTGACACACCAAGCACTTACTCACCCATGTGCACACATCTTTCTTCATTCCAGGCCACGAACATCTTCTTCAAATCTTGATACATCTTGGTGGCACCAGGATGAAGGTAAAATGGCTCTTATGGGCTTCCTCCAAAATATCCTTTCGGAGGCCACCACTAGCAGTACACATATTCGACCTTTAAACCTCCACAAATCGTCCATCCCTTGGGTAAAACCTATCACCTTTCCTGCCTTCACTCCCCCTAAAGTCTCTTGAAACTCGGCATCGTGCCCTTGGGCTTGAACAATCCTTTCTTTGAACTCACTTGTCACTCTATGATGACAAGCTCGATGCCCTTAGTGGTCAAAGTCATTCCTAGGTTTAAGTCCCTAAATTGCTCAATCAATTCAACCTCCTTCACCATCAAGCGGGACACTTGTAAGGACTTCCTACTCAAAGCATCGGCTACTACATTAGCTTTACCAGGATGGTAATTCAATCCAAAATCATAATCTTTCAAGAACTCCATCCATCGCCTTTGCCTCATGTTTAGCTCTTTTTGATCAAAGAGATATTTCAAACTCTTGTGATCGGAAAACACCTCAAACTTAACTCCATATAAATGGTGTCTCCAAATCTTTAGAGCAAACACGACGGCACTAACTCAAGGTCAAGGGTAGGGTAGTTAGCCTGATGTGGCTTGAGTTGCGTTGATGGATAGGCCACCAGTTGCCTATCTTGCATCAATACACAAGCTAAAGCCTTTTTGAAGCATCACAATACACCTCGAAAGGCATATTGGGGTCGGGTAACACTAAAGCAGGGGGTCGAGGTTAGCTTGTGTTTTAACTCTTGAAAGCTCTTTTCACACTCAGGGTCCATGAAAAGGGTGTTCTTCCTTGTCGACTTGGTCAAAGGTAGGGAAATGCAGGAAAATCCCTTGATAAATCGACGGTAATAACCGGCTAAACCCAAAAAGCTCCTTACTTGATTCTGATGGTTGGTCTTTCCCGGTTTACTACCGCTTCTACCTTACTAGGATCTCTGACAATTCCTTTCTTAGATACTACATGCCCTAAAAATTGCACCTTATCCAACCAAAACTCGCACTTGGAAATCTTGGCATATAGTTTCTTTTCCTTCAAGATCTCCGATTACTATGGTCAGGTGGCATTCATGCTCTTCATGGGTCTTAGAATATATGAGAATGTCATCTATAAAGACAACTACAAACTGATCTAAATAGGGCCGAAAGATCCTATTCATGTAATCCATAAAAATAGCTGGAGCATTGGTTAACCCAAAGGACATTCTTGCAAACTCAAAATGGCCGTGTCAGTGCGAAAGGCCGTTTAGGTATGTCTTCATCTCTCACTCTAATTTGATGGTAGCCTGACCTCAAATCTATCTTAGAAAACACTACCGCACCTTTCGGTTGGTCCATCAAATCATCGATCCTAAGCGAGAGGATACTTGTTTTTCACCGTTACTTTATTCAATGCCTATAATCTACACACATCCTCATACTCCCATCCTTTTTCTTTACAAACAACACAGGGGCTCCCCAAGGTGATGCACTAGGCCTAACAAACTTTTTCTCCAATAAATCTTCCAATTGAGTTTTTAACTCGGTTAATTCTAATGGGGACATCCTGTATGGGGCTATGGATATAGGTCCTGCACCCGGAAGCAATTCTATGGAAAACTCTATCTCTCTCTTGGGGGGAAACTCAGGTATCTCATCTGGAAATACTTCAGGATAATTTCTTACTATTGGTATCTCATCGATACTTTGCTCAAAGTCTACATCATTAGCGGCTAAGAAAATGTAACCTTTACTCTCACCCTTACCACAGTCCATTTCCACAGCACTTATGTAAAGACTTATGGGTTTCTTAGGTTCAATAGGAACAGGAAGAAAAGTGATGGTTTTCTCATAACAGTTTAACAGTACACGGTTGGCCTCAAGCCAATCCATGCCAAGAATCACATCTAAACCTCGCATGGGTAAGCAAATAAGATCTAAAATAAAGGATCTATTATCTATAATAAAACTACAATCTAAACAACATTTACAAGTCCTAACGGGGTTTCCAGTCGAGGTAGAAACAATAAGGTCAAAAGGAAGCTCAGTCATAGGTAAATTAAGGCTTTTAACACGTGAATGGGAGATAAAAGAATGAGAAGCGCCAGAATCATATAGTACAATTAAGTCTTTACCATGCATATTACCCTTACCTTCCACGAGATTTCGTGACCTTGTTTCTTCAGCATTAACAGTAAATACCCTTCCCTGGTATTGCGGCTTGGGATTGGGGGTTGGCGGGTTTCTTTCCGTGCATTCTCGGGAGTAATGACCTGGTTTTCCACACCGATAGCACACGTTTGTTCCGGCTCGACATGGCATGCTCCCATGATTCTTGCTCACTTGGGACATTCCATGGATGGCGCAGGCCGTGGAGGTACTGCTGGACCTCTTTGTGGTGCTTTCCCTTTATTGTTGTTATGATTGTTATTCACGATTATTACTGAGGTTATTGTTGTAGCGGTTGTTATTATAGCGGTTGTTGTTGTTTGGCCTTCCTTGTTGAAAATTTCTTTGTGTCCCTTGTGGTCTTGATTGAGAAATGGAGGTCGATTCGCCTCTTGAACTGCTGAACTTGAGGTGTCAACTTTTTGGTAATATTATCGACTTTGGGGTGTTTAGTTTTCTCGACCTTCTTCAATAATCCGACATTTGTTAACTAGGGTAGAGAAATCCCTAATCTCAAATGTGCAATCGCCACATTAAGTTACGCCTTCAACCCTGACTCGTATTTGATGCATTTCCAGTACTCATCAGGATTTCCTTGGTACATTCTTGAGAACTTAATGAGTTCTTCAAATCTGGCAGATGTCTTGGGCCACATTCATATTCCCTGGACAAGTTGCATGAATTCAATGTCCTTGGCATTTCTAATCGACTGGAAAGTACTTTTCGTAAAAATGGACCTTGAATAGTTCCCAATCAATGTCCACGTCGGTCGTCTCCAGTCTTGAACACCGTCCACCGTAAACCGGCATCACCCTCAAGCATATGAGTAGCGAAGGTGACCTTCTGCTCCTCCGAGCATGGGACTACAATAATGACCTTGTCGATATTCAGAATCCATTCATCCGCAATATTTGGATTCGGTCCCCTTGAAAACTGGTGGGTTTGCCTTACGAAACTCCCGAAGCAGGCATGTTCAGAATCTCATGTCCTCGACTCATATTGGCTTGACGATCCCGATCCATTCGTTCCATCATCATTCTCATGGTCCTTGCTACGTCATGCGAGTGCTTCAAATTGCCTCGTTGTCTTGATTATTCCGTCTGCGCTCCTAGTCCGTTGTCGACGTGCCATTGGTCCCTATACACACAAAACAAAGAACACCGAGGTGATCAGGCCCAATATTCCATGCAAAGTGAGCAAGTTACCATGGCACTTTCAACATACAGAGTCATGTATTTCTAATCCTCAAGCTCATCCTAATGATAAACATCTACACATGACGTCACTAACATATTATGCTTTAGAAGCATAGCTAGTCCAATCCTCAGGCTCCATGAGAATCAAACTGCTCTGATACCAAAATGTAACACCCTAGTTATTAACCAAATACACCTAGGTTGAATCTGATTAATGACTAGACTTTACTCCTTACTTTGGTTCCTTCTTCATAATTTGAAAATACTTAGTGAAATTACGAGCCATTTTTTTTTAAAACACATATAGTTGAAAACGTGAGCCGAGTACAACGTGAACGAGTAAGTGGAGTATAATAAGACGTTTAAGAATATATCACATCATATCACTTTGGCTCCATCATATAACATCCATAAACACATTATAGCATATATTTACATACAATAACCTCACTCAAAGGGTGGGTTATGTTCATACATCATTGTCTTATGCAAACCCATAAAAGAAAATACATAAGGAAATACATGCCCTAAACTAGATAACTCTATAAGCCGGGAAGGTTATCCTAAAACTAGGGTGCATGATCACACATAAGTTTACTAAGAACCCTCTATGGCCACTGTCCTGGAAATGGGGGAATAAATCCGATCCACTGATGAGCTCCCTCGGGAGGGGACACACGAGATGCACCATGTTGGGGTCGCATGGACGGCCTTCTTGCTAACCTTGGCTGAACAACTGTTTCCTCACTACCCTCTCTTACACGTGTGGGAGTAGGAGCAGAGCTCTCAGAATATACATGAGTAGGAGTGTCCTCTGAAGGATCGGTTTAATATCTCGTCTCGGGAACATACTCTGGAAATCCGTGGACAGCAGATGAAGCGGGATAAGAACGTAACATCCTTTCATCAAGTGGACGTGCATGTTCGAAAACCATTTCATCGCCATAGGGAGAAGTAGGAGAAAATCGATAACTAGGGACAGGATGTGCAAAGGGGCGACCTATGTAAATAAAAACACGAACTGCGCACCTCCCTTCAAAATGATACGAGCGATGCACCGGATCATAGTGAAATTCCCAAGTAGGGGTATCAACGAACAGGACGAATGTCGCCATCCGAATCTGGAGACAATGACGGAAATAAAGAAAAGGGAGTGAGAATCTTGCTAAAGAATTCTCAGTAGGGTACCTCCTTCTACAGTGTCATCATCAAAGTCCCCAGGAACCTCGGGATTATTCTAAAATAGTGAGCATGCAAAGATTCATTTTAAGTTCGGACAAATACTTAACCGAGGTTCGTCAATTTTTAATCATGCGTCTTATAATGCATCATAATCTTAACATGTCATATTTACAATGAACTTTTCCTTTATCATTACATCATTTTCCTCATCATCATTATCAAATAACATGCATAAAAGAACGTCATATAATATTAGCTACATGTGGACATAGTGCACATATTTCATTTCCTTAGGTGACTTAAAATCTTATCATCATCATTATTTTCCTTAGGCCACCCTATACTCCACCCTTTTGGGAGTAATTTAGGTTATGAGCTCATACTTTACTAGTCGTCACTAGCATATACTTATCCTTTTGATAAGCTACAGTCCCGACTCTACCCTTTTGGGAGAATGGGTCAGGGGCTAAAATCACCTTTTCACCACCTATAGTCCGATGGTTCCAAAGGATCATTTTCTTATAAGTTTAAGTCACCATTAAATCTTTGCATGTTATATCACAATAGAATTCATAAACATCATAACATTTTCTTATTTATAGTCTTAAACTAGAATAATATATATCAACTGTAATCATGCATATGGGAGATTCCCTGGGAAAGAGAGGTGGGTCATAATGGACACGCTTAAATACCAAGTCTTTCCTTAGCCGAACCTTTCCAAATTACACTTTTACAATGATACACTTTCTTCTAGCAACAAAGGTAAATTTTACATAATAAAGAATATTTCATGTATAAGCATTCTCATTATTTGCAACAGCAACTATAACATGCAAGCCAGAGAATCATTCAATGATATCAAGTACTTAATAAGCATCCAATCCTTACATAGAATTATCAATTATAGAACTAATTAGTTACTAAACCAATTATGAATCATTCTCTTAACAATAAACCATAATTATCACACATTGATACTAAACTCAAATCAGTGGCTGAATCATGAACCTCATGCAATTACATAGAATCATATTTTAAGTGCATATAAAATACTAGTTCCCCGTAAAATCCTTGCAAAGCCTTAAAACTCATTTAGAAACTAGTTCTTTTGTCAAATTTGGGAGGATCTTCACAATTAAAATTCTCACTTAAGATAAAAGGAGTAAGTCTTGAGCTTTAGAGATTTAGGTGACATCTTAGAGTTATAAACATGCTATGCAACCTTATTTTAATCTTATCTTTATAAGGTGATAGCTTGGAATTATACACATGATATGCAATTCCATTTCTTTATCTTTAAGATTTAAGGTGATGACTTGAAAATTAAACATGATGCAAGAACTTGAAATATAAACATGATACAAGAAACTGGAGCGGCGGTAATCCGCACAGGACCAGTAGAGGGAGAAGAGAATATTAAGAAACCGGAGCGGCGGTAGTCCGCACAGGACCAGTAGAGGGAGAAGAGAATATTAAGAAACTGGAGCGGCGGTAGTCCGCACAGGACCAGTAAAGGGAGAAGAGAATTATTATTACATCCTTTTAAGCTCCAATCTCAAGACTTTTTAAAGAATAAATTTTTTTAACTCCAATAATCATATTTCTTTGCTTGTGATACATGAGCAAGTCTTTGTGCTCTAGGATCTTTAGGTGATGGCATAAAATAAATATGTCATGCGTTGATTCTTTTAGCCATTATAAAATAAAGTGAGAGCATAAATTAAATATGAGATGCAACCTCTTTATTATCTTGAAAGATTAAGTGATAACTTGAAACATAAATATGAAATACAAGCTTGGAATTTAAACATGAGAAATGCAAGTTCATTTATTCATTCTTGAAAATTTAGTGATGACATAGAAGGTAAACATGGTTATGCAAAGCATAAACTTAATCATGGATGCAAATTCATTTTGTTTCTTTACTAGAGCTCCTTCAAGACTTTAAAAGAATTATAAATTCAACCCAATACATATCTTAACAAGAAATAAAACATAAAAGGAAATACATCTTTCAAGTTCTAAACTAAAAATCATTGTTTTAGCATCATAAAGCATTATTCTTTAAAGTTTTGCATCAAGTGGAATTTTCAAGCTTTAGAGGCCTAACTTGTGATGGATTTACAACCCACCCTCAAGGTCCTCATCATCAAGCCATCATCTTAGTTCCACCTAGGCCATATGGCCTGAATTGGTTAAAGAAAAAGAAGAAGAGGAAAACCAAAATGAAAAGCTAAGGTAAATTCATAATTTCATCATTTTGAGCTAAAAACACAACTCCTCAAAGCATAGAAATAAATTTAGAAACTACTCCCTACCTAATCTGAGTTGAAGAAGAGGAAGAGAACTTGATTTCTTGAAGTGAAATGACACAAAATCTCTTTGAAAAAAGAAGAAAGAATTCAGCCAAAGAGGAGGAAGAAAGAAAGTTTTTGGTGCTCCTAAAAACTAGTTATGAACCAAGCATTCCAAGACCACTCAAGCAAGCCTATTTATAGAAGATTTTGAGGCTTCTAATTGGCCAAAATGAGGAGGTAGTTGTCAGAATTTTTCAGGAGAAATAATGGAGGAAAAATCATTTTAGACAAAGTTGTATGAAATTAAGGAATTATGTCTCTTATGGTGACATTTTGGCATTTTGTTTTAGTGCAACTTTTGGAAATAATTCAGCTGCATAATGGCATCAATAATTTCGTGCATTACAGCCCAAAGAAGTGAAATTTGTGTGTTCCATGCATTATTTAGGTGTAGGCAAGGTATTCATGTAATATAGAGAATTTACGGTTAAGGGCTTAAGTGAATTAGTAAGCAATTTGGGTGTTTTTGAGCAATTTTGGGTTCTAATCAATCTAAATACATAATTTTGAATCTAGATTAATATTTAGAATTTAATAAGCTTTAATTTGAGCCTAATATTGCTTAGGTTTCGGTATCTGAATCAAAAATCCCGAAATTACAAAGCGCCCAAACAGGGGCAAAATCGTACTTTCACTTAAAAACTGCCCGAGGCCACCCGAGCTTAACCAATGGTTAATCATGACTTAAAAACATATTTTAAAACATTTTAGTGAGGTTCGGGCTCAGTCGGCACGCACATCAGAGTTACAACAGCCGCAGGGGCGTTTTGGTCATTTCGCGCGTCGGAACTCAAAATTGAGATCCTTCTGCTCTATTAACACACATAACACAAACAATCCCTTATTATTCTCAAAACATCCCCTTGAGAATATGTGGGGCCCACAATCCTCATTTTCTGAGTAAAATAACTTCAGGGACATTTTGGTCATTTTACACGTACAGAAATTTGGGATTTGCGACTCTCGCATGAATCGCTCCTAACCTATCTTCTAATGTTATATTCCTTTATTAAGGATTGTTCGGCCTCAAATCTTATGTAATAATTACCTATGGTAATTCAGTAATTTCCAATGACAGTAAAAATTACAGTAAAAATTGGGGCGTTACATATATTCTCTTTTATTTCCATGTGTTTAAAGAGATACCTTCATGACTAATGAATCCTAAAAAGGATTTCCCTTTAAAAGGATTGGAAAAATCTCTTTATCTAAAATCAATTGATAAGGACCCATAAAAGTTTGGGCACCAAAAGTCATTTTCATTCTTACAGGAATTTCTGATATATCTCTTTGCCTGAAACATCAAAAGAAGTACTCTGATGTTGATTCATCTAGATATCAGACTCTGGATCTGAGTGTTGTCTCAGTTCCTAAGAGCTAATCTTTTCAAGCATCTCTCATGATGATGATGATAAATAAAAAAGCTTAAGGAAGACCTTGCTAATAATGATTTATGATAAAGAATATCATGAGATTTTCTATCCCAAGGCATCTTTAGAAAGCTAGTAGATGAAAGCCAGAAGTTTCAAAGAATAAGCTCCAAAACCTCAGTCTTTTAGAAAATTATGCTCAGACCATTCAAGATAATCAGAAATAAATTTTTCTGATAAACAACATGAGCTGCTTAAAGAAGACACATAAGCTGAACATTTTGGATGCACTGTAGCTTCATGATAGTTTAGTATTTAGAAATTATCTTTTGTTGTCAAAGTTCTGAGAGTTTTTCAAGGTTATGAAAATCAAGTCATTCCTTGGATATCTATCAATCATGCTTTCATCACCACCATGATATCTATATTTGTTGAGAAAGCTATGAGCTGTCAAAGTTTAGTGGAAGTTATGTTGAATATATGTTTCAAGCTTAAGAGAAAGGCAAAGTCTACACTTCATGCTCAAGGCATCATCATCCTTGCTGAGAAAAAAATCAAGAATCATCTGGATGAATCTAATATCATCAAAGCAAGAAAAATATACTCAGGGAGAGAAGATCAAAAAGGAAAGGCCAAAGGCATGCCAAGTTCATCAAACCTAGATACTGTGGATAAGGAATCAAGTGCAAGAACATTCCTTGAGATAAGTAGTTTTTCCTATCACCTGAAACTTCTTGTGTTCTTTATCCTTACAAAAATCTATTTCAACTTTTCTTATCCTTATGTGTTTTCTGTAAAATGTTCCTTTGATGTTAACTCTTGAGAGGGAAATTCTTGGTGAATAGATGTGTCTACTAAAGATCTTGTATCAAGATGTATTCACAATATCTATTACTGAGGATCTCTTGGTTGTTTCCATCTTTGAAAAGTTTTTTTAAGTTTTTTTTGCATAAGCATTCCTGCATAAAACTCTCCAGGTAGTCTCTCTATACTCTCCTTTGAAGATCAAGCCATCATTTGTGTACATTTTCTCTTGAAGACTATGCTTATCAGTTTGCAAGGCCACAGTTATCTATGAGGTATGATATACCAGTGCACAATAGTGTCAAAAGATCAATTTGCAAGATCAGGTCTATTATCACGTGTTCCAGAAGTCAGTTTGCAAGGCCACAATTATTTATGAGGTATGATATGTCAATTTGCAGAATAAAAGGAAATCAGATTGCTTAGTTTGAAGATGTATTGATCAAAAAGAAGTTTTTATGTTCATAAGAAGATTGCTGGGTCAGAAAGAAGGTCAGAGCATGATGTGTGACATCCTCCCAAGTACAGCATCAGTCTTAAGCCATGATATCAGACTCAAGGTTACTTATAGATTAGTGGACCTTTCTTAAATACCTATAATAAGATTGATTAATTCACGAGATAACTATGTCGTTGTTCTATTAGAATATATAGCAAGGAATCCAAAACATTTGTTTAATACAAAGTTAAGTATATAAGGGAAGCTCTTCTATGAGCTTTAATACACCTTTGTTCTCTAACACATTTACATATATATCCATTCTACTATAACATAATAAAAGCATTAACTACTATACTATTGCACTTTCGAGTTCTTTTGCATAGCAGTCTCTCAGTTCTCTGCATCAACTTAGAGACGACACGGGAACACAAAAATATAGAGGTGAGAATTATACAATTCTCAGTAGGGTAACTCCCCAAATACACAATCATAATGTCATCGTCATCGTCCCAACCACTTCGGTTTATTATGAAAATGTAAGCATGGAACATATCTCAAATGTTCATTTGAAAGTTCAAAATCCATTCTCCTGAAATGGGTCTATTTTATTATTCATTCTCCTAATTTGCACATATCATACTACTCAACATCATATAAACCACATATTGCTAACTCATAACTTAAACATATTGGCCTCAATATCGATACTAAAATTCTTCACTTAGCTCATAAGATAAAAGACTACTTAAAACAATTTCTACTTCTTCTTGTCTTGGCCCTTGACCAATCTTGTCACGTATGGACGTTACGTACCGTCGTCCCCAGCATGGCAATAATGGTAATAGACTGCTTTTCAAGACTGAGCTCATTCCTATACATGATCATTGGGTTTGTTTTCTTCAATTCTCACACAGGCCTATTCCTAGCCACGTTTACTTTCCCTTACTCAATTCAAGGGTAATCAGGTTTACTTTTCCCAACAGATCGGATTTACTTTCTCCAGCCTAACAATTATAAACCTTATGCTATTCTTGGTAGTTAGGTGTACTTTCCCTGACAAACTGGATTTACTTTCTCCAACCCAAGAAACATAATCTTATGCTTTTCTTTCGCATATAAGCAATTGTAATAAGCATTCATATTTATGTGAGCCTAACCTCATCAGTAGGCTCACATGCTCAATTGTTCATATTCACATTCATGTGGTCATGTCATACTAGTACAAGATACCATTATTTCATTAATTCAAAGCATCAATTCATCTTCAGCACAATGGCAAATTCCGTATATTCATAGCACAATTTATTCTCCATTTCAAACCATCAAACACAAGGCTATAAAAATTATCTAAGACATTTCAATATGTCTAAAATGTCCTGTAAAAGTTTCATAGCAAACGGAGTTGTCTAACCAAGTTAAATAAATTGTACAAATTTAGTGGTCAGAGATTGCATATACACAGCTCAGACCAGGATTCTCATAATTTTTAACCTTAGCAAATGATTGAATGAATTCTAAAGAAAAATCATGATTGAATTTCAATATGTTTCCAATTCTCTATAAAAATTTCAAAGGAAATTTGCTATGATAATAAAATTAGTAAATTTAGCAGCTTCAGCTTCAACAATTCAGGCAATACAGGTAGGGCTTTGGTTCATGATTTTTTTAACATAGCAAAAGTGCCCAAAATGACTCCAAATTTTTACTGGAGACACCTTAACATGTTAGATATGTCCCATAAAATTTTCAACTCAATAAAAGATTTCTAAATATGCCAGAAAATTCAAAAATCACCACTGCCAGTAAGAAAACCAAAAATCTAGCAGTCTAGTCAAAACTTCTTTTGACAAAAATGATTTTTTAACCTCATGCAAATACTCCACTAAAAATAATCATCAATATCAACCAATATAACCAAAAATTTTGAATTAAAACCAATCAGAAAGTTTCAGAAAAATTTTGAAAGAAAAAGGCTAAAGAAAACCCTACTCTTGAAAGCTAATGTATCCTTGTCTCTAGTTTGCTCCAAGATGGAAGTTCTTCACTCCAAAGCTCTTAAAACACACTCAAACCCTCCTCTAATCAGTGATGAGAGAGGTAATAAGGTGAGATTTGGAGACTCTAATCGATTATACTTGTAGAGGTTGAAGTGTAGAACAAGTTTAGTTAAGGAGGATTTTGATTTTGACAAGGTTTGGCTTAGGATTTTTGAGGTTCAAATTCAAGGTTTCAAGCTTTTTGGAAGGATAAAATGGAATCCTCTAATTTCTTTCTTTGCTGGCTGAACTTGAATGAGGAAATAATGAGGGTAGATGAGTTATATTTATCTAATAAGGTGTAATCGCATTGGCAAAACATAAAGCATTTTTCTTTTCTTTAAAAGAAATTAACATCAATGGTTCAGATTTGATCTTTCATCCAAGATGAAATCTTAGGTGTAACGCCCCAATTTTTACTGTCATTAGAAATTACCGAATTACTATAGGTAATTATTACATAAGATTTGAGGCCGAACAATCCTCAATAAAGGAATATAACATTAGAAGAGAGGTTAGGAGCGATTCATGCGAGAGTCACAAATCCCGAATTTCTGTACGTATAAAATGACCAAAATGCCCCTAAAGTTATTTTACTCAGAAAATGAGGATCGTGGGCCCCACCTATTCTCAAGGGGATGTTTTGATGATAATAAGGGATTGTTTGTGTTATGTGTGTTAATAGAGCAGAAGGATCTCAATTTTGAGTTAGGCCTTGAAATGATCAAACGCCTGTGTGTTTTAACTCCGATGTACGTGCCGACTGAGCCCGAACTTCACTAAAATGTTTTAAATTTTTTTTTTAAGGCATGATTAACCATTGGTTAAGCTCGGGTGGCCTCGAACAGTTTTTAAGTGAAAGTATGATTTTGCCCCTGTTTGTTTTGGCGATTTGCAATTTCGGGATTTTGATTAGATATCTGAAACCTAAGCAATATTAGGCTCAAATTAAAGCTTATTCAATTCTAAATATTAATCTAGAGTCAAAATTATGTATTTAGATTGATTAGAACCCAAAATTGCTCAAAAACACTCAAATTGCTTACTAATTCACTTAAGCCCTTAACCGTAAATTCTCTAAATTACATGAATACCTTGCCTACACCTAAATAATGCATGGAACACACAAATTTCACTTCTTTGGGCTGTAATGGATGAAATTATTGATATCATTATGCAGCTGAATTATTGCCAAAAGTTGCACTAAAACAAAATGCCAAAATGTCACCATAAGAGACATAATTCCTTAATTTCATACAACTTTGTCTAAAATAATTTTTCCTCCCTTATTTCTCCTGCAAAATTCCGCCAACTACCTCCTCATTTTGGCCAATTAGAAGCCTCAAAATCTTCTATAAATAGGCTTACTTGAGTGGTCTTGGAATGCTTTGTTCATAACTAGTTTTTAGGAGCACCAAAAACTTTCTTTCTTCCTCCTCTTTGGCTAAATTCTTTCTTCAATTTTTCAAAGAGATTTTGTTTCATTTCACTTCAAGAAATCAAGTTCTCTTCCTCTTCTTCAACTCATATTAGGTAGGGAGTAGTTTCTAAATTTATTTCTATGCTTTGAGGAGTTGCGTTTTTAGCTCAAAATGATGAAATTATGAACTTACCTTAGCTTTTCATTTCGGTTTTCCTCTTCATTTTTCTTTAACCAATTCAGCCATATGGCCTAGGTGGAACTAAGATGATGGCTTGATGATGAGGACCTTGAGGGTGGGTTATAAATCCATCACAAGTTAGGCCTCTAAAGCTTGAAAATTCCACTTGATGCAAAACTTTAAAGAATAATGCTTTATGATGCTAAAACAAAGATTTTTAGTTTAGAACTTGAAAGATGTATTTTCCAAGCTTGTATTTCATGTTTATGTTTCAAGTCATCACTTAATCTTTCAAGATAATAAAGAGGTTGCATCTTATATTTAATTTATGCTCTCACTTTATTTTATAATGGCTAAAAGAATCAACGCATGACATGTTTATTTTATGCCATCACCTAAAGATCCTAGAGGTCAAAAACTTGGCCATGTATCACAAGCAAAGAAATATGATTATTGGAGTTAAAGAATTTATTCTTTAAAAAGTCTTGAGATTGGAGCTTAAAAAGATGTAATAATAATTCTCTTCTCCCTTCACCGGTCCTGTGTGGACTACTGCCGCTCCGGTTTCTTAATATTCTCTTCTCCCTCTACTGGTCCTGTGCGGATTACCGCCGCTCCAGTTTCTTGCATCATGTTTATATTTAAAGTTCTTGCATCATGTTTAATTTTCAAGTCATCACCTTAAATCTTAAAGATAAAGAAATGGAATTGCATATCATGTTTATAATTCCAAGCTATCACCTTATAAAGATAAGATTAAAATAAGGTTGCATAGCATGTTTATAATTCTAAGATGTCACCTAAATCTCTAAAGCTCAAGACTTACTCCTTTTATCTTAAGTGAGAATTTTAATTGTGAAGATCCTCCCAAGTTTGACAAAAGAACTAGTTTGTAAATGAGTTTTAAGACTTTGCAAGGATTTTACGGGGAACTAGTATTTTATATGCACTTAAAATATGATTCTATGTAATTGCATGAGGTTTATGATTCGGCCACTGATCTGAGTTTAGTATCAATGTATGATAATGATTTGATATGTTTGAAGTTGTGATAATTATGGTTTATTGTTAAGAGAATGATTCACTGCATGTTAGAGATAAAACTAGCTCCCTAGAACAACCGAAGAGCTAGAATTTACCTAGTTTTTGACCCCTTTAAGTTTAGCCAATGCCAAATCTGTTTTAGTATGTTATAATTCTGTCTAGGATTAGTTAGCCACGAAAAATTTGGTATCAATTAGACTAGGATTGATCCCGAACACTAAAAATGAACTTAGCAACTAGAAAACCGTAAAAACAAGATTTCTAGAACTCTAGGGAATGAAATTTATGCATTCTATCCAGAATATTTAGCAACGATAAGAACCAGGTTTTATTATGTTTAAATAAGGGAGAATGATTCATAATTGGTTTAGTAACTAATTTCAGCATCATAAGGAAAGCTGGTAACAAGAAAGGATTTAAAACATAACTTCTAGCATACCGTAAAACCTTAGGAACAACTTGCTACCTATGCTACCCCATTTGATTTAATAGTGTTCTTAAGGCCTATAAATAATCGTAAGGATGGTAATAAATCCCTTAGGTGCATAACTAATTAGTTCTATAATTGATAATTCTATGTAAGTATTGGATGCTTATTAAGTACTTGATATCATTGAATGATTTCCTGGCTTGCATGTTATAGTTGCTATTGCAAATAATGAGAATGCTTATGCATGAAATATTCTTTATTATGTAAAATTTACCTTTGTTGCTAGAAGAAAGTGTATCATTGTAAAAGTGTAATTTGGAAAGGTTCTGGCTAAGGAAAGACTTGGTATTTAAGCGTGTCCATTGTGACCCACCTCTTTTTCCTGGGAATCTCCCAGATGCATGATTATAGTTGATATATATTATTCTAGCTTAAGACTATAAATGAGAAAATGCTATGATGTTTATGAATTGTATTGTGATATAACATGCAAAGATTTAATGGTGACTTAAACTTATAAGAAAATGATCCTTTGGAACCATCAGACTATAGGTGGTGAAAAGGTGATTTTAGCCCCCTAACCCGTTCTCTCAAAAGGTTAGAGTCGGGACTTTAGCTTATCAAAAGGGATAAGTATATGCTAGTGACGACTAGTAAAGTATGAGCTCATAACCTAAATTACTCCCAAAAAGGTGGAGTATAGGGTGGCCTAAGGAAAATAATGATGATGATAAGATTTTAAGTCACCTAAGGAACTAAAGAAATGAAATATGTGCACTGTGTCCATGTGTAGCTAATATTATATGACGTTCTTTTATGCATGTTATTTTGATAATGATGATGAGGAATATGATGTAATAATAAAGGAAAAGTTCATTGTAAATATAACATGTTAAGATTATGATGCATTATAAGACGCATGAATAAAAATTGACGAACCTCGGTTAAGTATTTGTCCGAACTTAAAATGAATCTTTGCATGCTCACTATTTTAGAATAATCCCGAGGTTCCTGGGGACTTTGATGATGACACTGTAGAAGGAGGTACCCTACTGAGAATTCTTTAGCAAGATTCTCACTCCCTTTTCTTTATTTCCGTCATTGTCTCCAAATTCAAATGGCGACATTCGTCCTGTTCGTTGATACCCCTACTTGGGAATTCCACTATGATCCGGTGCATCGCTCATATCATTTTGAAGGGAGGTGCGCAGTTCGTGTTTTTATTTACATAGGTCGTCCATTTGCACATCCTGTCCCTAGTTATCGATTTTCTCTTACTTCTCCCTATGGCGATGAAATGGTTTTTGAACATGCACGTCCACTTGATGAAAGGATGTTACGTTCTTATCCCGCTTCATCTGCTGTCCATGGATTTCTAGAGTATGTTCCCAAGACGAGATATTCTGAAACTGATCCTTCAAAGGACACTTCTACTCATGTATATTCTGAAAGCTCTGCTCCTACTCCCACACGTGTAAGAGAGGGTAGTGAGGAAACAGTTGTTCAGCCGAGGTTAGCAAGAAGGCCGTCCATGCGACCCCAGCCTGGTGCATCTCGTGTGTCCCCTTCCGAGGGAGCTCATCAGTGGATCGGATTTATTCCCCCATTTCCAGGACAGTGGCCATAGAAGGTTCTTAGTAGATTTATGTGTGTTCATGCACCCTAGTTTTAGGATAACCTTCCCGGCTTATGGAGTTATCTAGTTTAGGGGCATGTAGTTCCTTATGTGTATTTTCTTTTATGGGTTTGCATAAGACAATGATGTATGATCATAACCCACCCTTTGAGTGAGGTTATTGTATGTAAATATATGTTATAATGTGCTTATGGATGTTATATGATGGAGCCAAAGTGATATGATGTGATATATTCTTAAACGTCTTATTATACTCCGCTTACTCATTCACATTGTACTTGGCTCACGTTTTCAATTATGTTTTTTTTTTAAAAAAAATGGCTCGTAATTTCACTAAGTATTTTCAAATTATGAAGAAAGAACCAAAGTAAGGAGTAAAGTCTAGTCATTAATCAGATTCAACCTAGGTGTATTTGGTTAATTACTAGGGTGTTACATTAGGTGTTCATTTGGCATTCAAAGGGAAAAACTTCATTATTTTATAGAGATTAACTAGCTTTTGGTGTTAAAAATCACACATCGAAATTTCACCGAAAGGGTGAAGTACTGTACCCGAGTAATCAAATATTACCTGAAAACTAATTCTAAGTATAAAATTTTCATTTCTAATTATTTCTAACCTTATTCTCATGTTTTCTCAAATTCGGCCACCTCCAGGTCTCGAATCTAAGGTTTCAGCTGTCCTGGCAGGCCTGAGGGTTTCTCATGTTACTA
Organism: Dalbergia cochinchinensis; assembly: GCA_031216125.1. Taxonomy (NCBI): domain Eukaryota; kingdom Viridiplantae; phylum Streptophyta; class Magnoliopsida; order Fabales; family Fabaceae; genus Dalbergia; species Dalbergia cochinchinensis. The sequence continues at coordinate 42,837,388 of CM062375.1, forward strand.
TTTATATTTTTATTTTTACAAATTCGTTGAGCCATCCTCATCATTACTAAAACTATCAGTTTTTTGAAATTATGACTAATAAAGTTCAAATTAATTTTTAAATAATTTTTAAGGTATTACATGATGGTTTTATGATAGCCTTGAACTCAAAACAAGATGAAGAATCTGGGATAAGTTGTGGAAGTTCCTCTGGAGATCAGAAAAGTAAACCCTGAAGCATCAGAAAGTAATCCCTTCAGAAAGTAAGATCAAGAGTCAGAAGACTCTTTTTAAAATAAGGATGAAAAGGCGAGAGTCTCTATCTACGGTGTCAGAAGTTTCTCTCTCCCACGTCGCTTCATCTTCAGTCTTATCACATCTCTTTAAACTCCCTTGTCTATCTTTATTCTTAACTGTCATCTTCTTGAGCAAGTTTTTTTCAACCCTTAACCTCATATACTTGATTGCTTCACTTTCGCTTTCACTTCTCTGTTACCTAAATCTTTCTTCCTCCACTCCACAGTAATCCTTCTTCAAAGCTTCATCCTTACTCCTTTAATCATTATTTTCACCTTTGAGCTGTTTTCTTCTCTTCCTTTAATTTTTTCTTCTTGTGTCTTTTCTTTCAAACCTTATCCTCTCAGAATTACTCCTACACCTTTTAAATGGCAAAGGATAAGAATGTGGCTGAGTCTGTCCCTGTAGAAAAACCTTTTCACATGATCGAATATGCTAGAATGCAGGACCATTTTGAGAGATTCTTCATAAACAAGAAGATAGCACCTGGAAAGTCCTTGAGTAAAGACCTATGAGAAGAAGTCACCACTCTCAATGAAGTCTTTACATTTCAGAAATGGCAAGAATTCTGGAAATAAATGAACTCATCTTTCCTCCACTGGTTAATGCCTTTTACTCTCATCTATAGAGATTTTCACCTTCACAAGTTATAGGAATGATCAGAGATTGCTCTATCAAGGTCACTGCCTTAGGTCTTGCAAAGATCATCAAGGCACTGTGCAAGGGGATTGTTTGCATATCTACACCAGATTGGGCAAAATCTCTCAGTGTAAATGAAGGAGACGTGTCCAGGTATCTCACTGACTCCATTATTCACAAGCCCAGTGAGATTTCCACAACCATGTTAAGTGTTAGGGCAAGAAAAGTATACACTATAGTTTAGTTTTTCATCCTACCATGAATTGGTAGTACATACACTCTAGTTGGAATGGATTGCATGCTTCTCTATTGCCTAATGGCAAAGAGAAAAGTAAATCTACCTATGCTCATTCTTGATTATATGATGAGCGCTACAACAAAGGAAACTCGAAGGACTGTGAGTGTTCCATATGGCATGCTTTTGACTAAGTTGCTTCAAAAGGTGAAATTCCCCCTTGACAATGAAATATATGAGTTGATGGAAGGAACCATCTTCATGCCTTCATCCTTCAGAACTGCAAAAAAGAGGTTAATCCTCCAAATATCTGAGCCTTCAAAATAAAGCCCCAGACGAGAAGAGGACAAACTCAAGAGGCCTCTCAGAAGTCTCAGTCCAACCAAGAAAAGGCAAAATGGAAGAGAAACTCATTCTTCCTGATAGTGAATCTGATGATAAAGATGTTCCCATAATCCAACATTTTGAAAAGAGCATAAAAAAAAGAGAGGAAGCAAGCACTTAACCATCAGAAGCTATAACCAAACCTGAAAAGGTTATTAGTAGAAAAGAGATTGAGCTAGGATGCAAGAAGATGCACAAAAGTGCATCACCTGCCACTATTCTATGGCAGGAAGTCAAAAAATTTCAGGAAGAAGGATATCGTGTAACAATGCTAAGTGATATTGAAGAAGAAGAAAAGGAAGAAGATAATGAAGAACATGTTGCAACATTATCTTTTGAAGAAGAAAAAAAATCTTCTGAGCTCTAAAAAGGCCAGATTGAGTGCCATAACAAGTTCTAGACTCGCACTTGAAGAGCTTTAGATGGAGCCCATTATTGAAGAGACAGATGAAGAAAAGGTTACAACCTGTTTTGCTCTTATACCTTTTGAATCTTTACCTCTCTCTTCCATTCATATTCCTCTAGTTGAAGAAGAAGGGGACAGATTACCTGAAGGTTCAGTTCCTACTGTTCAGGAAGCTAATGCTGCCACGCTGAGCCAAAATATTCCTGACTTACCTGCTCAAGCACAAGATCCTCCTAATCTTTCTGTTGACCATATGCTCATTGATGATGATGTTGAGCCTATACCTATTCCCACTGTCTCTGCTTCAGTTTCTGCCTCTTCTGAAAATGCTCATAGACAACCACCCTCACCTCTGACTAAGTTACAAGATGACACTATGAGTAATTCACCAAGATCAGAGGACACTATAACCCTAGAAATTTTAGAATCCTCTACCAGAACTGCTCCTGTTCCAATCAATCAGCCACCTCCTTTTTCAATAATCCATCAAGTCATCCCACGAAATCTGAGAGAGATCTTTTCTAGGTAGGGTAGATTTGAAGCAACCTTGGTTGTATAACGCCCTGATTTTTCTCAAAGTGTACAAATAACCAAAATACCTCTGAGGTCATTTTTACCAACAAAATGAGGATAATCGGCTCGGCCATCCTTATAGGGCTATTGAAATGTTAGAAGGGGATTGTATGTGAATGAATGTTAATAAAGCAGAAAAATCTCATTTTGAGGGTTTCTGTGCAAAAATGACCAAAATACCCTTGCTGTGATTGAGTACAGTTTTGAGTTCTGATTTAACCCGGACTTTGCCCGGAAGTGTAAAACTATGTTTTCAAGGCATATTTAAGGTTTGTTTAAGTCTCGGAGGTCCCGGGCAGTTTTTTGAGAAAATTACAATTTTGCCACTACATAGTGCAATTTGGGTCCAATAATACGATTAGTAAAACCTAAGCAATATCACGCTCTAATTAAAGATTAGCAAATTCTAATTACTAATTTATAGTCAAAATAATTAATTGAGATTAATTAGAACCTAAGATTGCTTAGAGAAGCTGAAAACTCTTTTCTGGTTTTAATTCTTTAAGAAAGGAATCTATGAATAGTATTTTCTCTCACCTACTTCCTTAAATCAAGGAATGTTGTTGGCATTAGATTCCAAGTTAATAAAGTTTGACTTTATTAATTTAAAAAGACCACCTTCTAATCTAGTCTTATATGGCCCTAATTACCTACTTACTTACCTAAACACTTAGTCACAAAACTCTAATCTTTGGCCTAATCAAATACTACCCCTAAGCTTACTCCAAATACACATTAAATTGTGATTTCCCCCCTAATTAAGAAGAAGGCCGTCACGCTTCCTCCTCCTCCATTTAAAAGAATTAATTTATTATAATTCCAAATGCACACTCAAAGGCCATACTTGGAGCCATACTTGAGACCATACCTCACCATGCCTTCATGAAACAAAATTCTGTCACCTCATGGAACATGAGAGCTGTGGCCTCCCCCCTCCATTCTTTCATCCTTAATTTTGTTTTTCTATAAATACCATGCTTGGAAGAACTTGGTCACATTTTGAGCTTTTGCTAAAAGTAAGTTTTAAAGAGCATTCTTGAGTTTCTTTCATTTTCTCTCAAGAATTCAAAGAGTTCTTTCATCTTCTTCTTATTCACAAAGAACCACTACCTCTTAACCATACACCAACCTCTAAACACTTGGCCTTACCATTCCAAAGATCAAACTCAAAGAAAACACAACTTTCTTCCTTTCTTTTCCTTCTTGGCCGAAAATATCACCAAGCTCCAAGGAAGATTTTTCTTTCATCATTCTCTCAAGATCAAGTCCTTTTCATCACCAAGAAAGCATACCTTTGGTAGGGAGTTATTTTGCAAATTATTTCCTTACTTTGTTAAGCTTTGTTCTCGGTTTAAAATGACGTTTTGATGCTTTACCATTTCGGTTTCTGCCTTTCTTTATGCATTTCAGCCATCAACATTTTGATGGTTTCCCATGATAGCTTGATGATGAGAGTTTCTAGATGATGACTATGAGTTCATCACAATGAAATCTCTAGAGCTTGAGTTTTACTTTTTACAAGTTTAATGAGAATACTAGGTAGCTCACTAAAGGTTTTACCTAAGAAAATATATCATTTGGTTTTCAAAGAGCCCAAAGCTTACCCTTGCCAACCTTAAAGTTGGCCGGCCATTCTAGAGTCCACTCTAGATAGGAGCTCTTGGGCATAAAATAAAGAATATGGTGCAGTTCTCTTTATACCTTGTTTTAAGACTTATGATACCCTTGAGATATTATTTATGATCCTTTAAAGTCTTGAATGAGCTCTAGTAAGACATAAAATGAACTTGCATTCACATTTATATTTCAAGTCCTTGCATGGCATGTTTATATTCAAGTTTTGCATCCATGTTTACACTTCCTTGTCATCACTTAATAATTAATCTTGAAGCCTACCTATTTCAACCTTAAAGTTGATTGTTGATTTAGAGTGAATACTCTAAGGGGCCTAGAGCACTAAAATAAAGAATTGGACTTGCATATCATGTTTATTTCCAAGTTATCACCTAAAGTTTGAAGATAAGAAATGAATTTGCATTCCATATTCATATTTCTTGTCTAACATGTTTATATTTCAAGCCATCACCTAAACTCAAGGATTAAAAATGAACTTGCATCTCATATTCACTTCAAAGTTCTTACTTTATCTTATAATGAAGAATAAAATGAAGTGCATAGCATGTTTAAGATTTTGCCATCACTAAAAGTTCCTAGATCTCAAAGACTTGCCTTTCTTTTTATCTCAAGTAAAATTTTGAATGTGGAGGCATCCTTGTATATGCATAAACTTGGCCATGTGGTGGTGATGAGCTTAGTATAAGTTTCATTTAGTCACAAAGGCCAATAATCTATGTCCTAAGATTCTTAAGTATGAAGCTTAGTTATTAGAAATGCCTTATTTTGTGCTCATGAGACATGTTACTTTTCGATTTTTCCTTTAAATTTCCAGCACCTTTAAATTCTGTTTTGGATGACTTAGATGTGTTATATCTTTGTTATTTGATGTGAAAATTGTTCTTGGCACTTTAGGCAAGCTTAGTAACTAAAAACAATTGAAAGTGTGATTTTTAGAACTCCTAAGGAAAAGAATTATGCTTTCTGTTCCAGCACCTTTAAAGTTTGTAAAATCATGTTATATCATGTTTACTTGAGTGAGGATGACCTATAAATGGTTTAGGAATTAACGATAGCATTATAGGGAAAGACGGTAGTGAGAAAAGGCGTAAAACGTAACTTCTAGAACACCATAAATCATAGAAATTCACTTACTGCCTATGCTGTCCAACTTTGATTAATGATGTTCTTGAGGTTAAGAAGTAGTGATAATGATGACAATCAATCCCTTAGATGCATAAGAAAACAATTTGATAATTAGAGTTACCCGATTTAGGGGTTTGGTCATTTAAGGAAATGATTACGTGTTGATGGTTTGAGATGATGAATTCATGTGATATTTGATGTTATGTGAGATATTGATATAGAGTTCATTATTTACATGTTATGGTTTCATTTGGAATGTTAGAGATGCATATGCTAGAAATATACTAAGAATTATGACATTTATGAGTTATGAATTGCATCTTGTTATAACATGCTAAGACTTAAGGTGACTTAAAACATGAGAAAATGATCCTTTGGACTCATCAAACTATAGATGATGAAAAGGTGATTCTTGCCCCCTAACTCGTACTTATTAAGTCGAGACTTTAACTTATCAAAAGGGATAAGTATATGCTAGTGACGACTAGTGAGATATGAGCTCATAACCTAGAAGTACTCTCAAAAGGGAAGAGTAATAGGGTGGCCCCAAGAATGAAAAGAACTAGCTTAAGTCACCTAAAGAACTAAGGAATGTCATTCATGAACCATGTTCTATGCCCATCATGTTTGCTATGAAATTTGATGTATGTTATAAAGTTAAATGTTGTATAAGGTATTGACATGCATATCATAATGAAGTATGATGCATTCATTACAAGACTCATGACAAAATGAACAGGCCTCGGTAATGGACGTTTTAGAACTTAATAAATAAATCTTTGTATGCTCACTATTTCATAATAAGCCTGAGGTTCCTAGGGACGTTGATGATATCACTTAGATAGGAGGATACCCTACTGAGATTCTTTAGTAATATTTTCAATCCCTCTCTCTTTATTTCCGTCACGTTTTCAGATTCCGATGGCGTCATTCATCCTCTTCATTGACACTCCCACTTGGGAGATCCATTTTGACCCCCGACCATCAGTCCTACCATTTTGAGGGAAGCTGCACTATCAGAGTTTTTATGTTCTTGGGATGACCATTTGCATACCCCGTACATAGCTATAGTTCTCTCTGACTTCCCCATTCGGAAATAACATGGTTTTGTAGCATGCGTGGACGCACAATGAGAGGATCCTTCGCACGTACACCATTCCGTTTGCCGTTCGTGATTTTCCGAACTGTGTCCCTCGCTCGAGGCATTCGGAGACTGACCCCTCGAAGGATCCACCTACCTACATGTATTCCGAGAGTTCTGCCCATACTCCCCCATGAATGATGGAGGATAGCGAGGAGACGGTCACACAGCCATGTGCCCCCGGCATGGTGCCCATGCTTAGGCATCTCGTGTGCCTACTCCAAACGAGCTTTGCCCATGGGTCAGTTATGTTCCACTCTTTCTCGGCCAACAGAGTAGATCTCTTGGAGGGTTATTAGCGCACACACCTTTACTAGTTTAGGATAACCTTCTTTTACTTTAGAGGTTATCTATCTTAGGTGCACTAGGTAGGAATGTTTTCCATTGTATTTTCCTTTCCAATGTATTTGTATTTCCATGTTGTACTAACTTAACTCACCTTTCATGGGTGGGATATTATTTATTTAACTATGATGTGTAGATGGATGTTTATTTATGGAGCCTAACTGATGTTCTGTTTTACGTTATTCTTTTTACATGCTACACTTTACGTTAACAATCACTTATGTTCTGCGTGGCTCACGTTTTGTTTATATTTTCAAAAAAAAAAAAAATTGGCTCATATTTTCATTAAGTACTTTCAACTAAAAGAAAAAGAACTGAAACAAAGAATAATACTTAATAATTAACTGGAATGTGTCCTAGGCATGTTAAGTTAATTATTAAGGTTTACAGGTTGCACATGGTGCTCAATTAAGATAGATGGACGATCTCCAACTCCAGATGTTCTAGTGGATGCAGCGATTATTTCCTGGCACACCTCTTTTTTGATGATGCAACAAGGGGGAGAAGTAAAATTGATTAAAGAAAATCTGTGCCTCAGACGTTTAGGGGGAGCATATGCTGAGGGGGAGAGCTTACAGTTCTGTTTAACATGTTTTAGCATTGTTTTTGTATTTCTTTGAACAATCTTTCTATTTATGAAAGTTTCTTTGATCATGGTTGTGTCTCGTGTATCTGTTTTATCCTTTTTGGTTTTGATGCATTGGTTTTATCATGCTTCATGTTTTGTTTTTATCTTAAGCTCTGATTCATATCATACTCTACCTAAGCTCAGCTAATCACATATATTTGAAATATATCTGCCTCTTACCCTATCTGACATATATGCTGGATAATGGTTTATGTTTTCTATTATGATTAGTCTTGGCCATGTATCTTTAAGAGCACAAAATGGTTATTGCTCTGATACTGTTTTATAAGTTGAGTATTGATAGACATGATGAGCTTAATCTTTATCTTTATCCTTACTTTCTTTAGAGATGGCTTTCTAAAGTTCTATGCCTAACTTGATCAAAGTTTGGATATATATAGTTTCTGACTTGCCTTTAGAAACCTGAGCATAGAGATGTTATAAAGGACCAAGATTAGTGAGCAAACTTCAAAAATCTCAGGAAGAGTAATGTGTTTTCATTTTCACAAATTTGCTTTAAAAAGGGTCATACATCTTCTGTTCTGAAAATGTTATTTTCTTAATCTGGTTCTTATGAAAAAAGTTTCATAGCTCAGTTTAAAAGCTCATTCTTGTAGATTCAGGGATTGATCCCTTTATGAGCTTTAGAAACCCGAATAGCAAAGTTTCGATCTTATCTCTCGTATGGTTTCTCTGAGCATAAGAAACTATAAAAGCTTTAATTTGCTTTTCAAAAATTATGAATGCTCTGCTTAGTTTTCTTTTTTCCCTTGAGCATTCTTTTCAAAGGTTCTTCTGGTTTAAGACTTGCTGAAAACAAATCTTGCAAAGATAAAGAATCACAAGTTTTACTTTTTATGTTTTCAAGCATAAGGATCTTCATAAAGTTGCTTCTTTTGACAAATGATCAAGCTAGTTGTTTATCTATAGCTTAACCACCTTTCTATTTAACATCTATTCTCACAACGATTGGAAGTATGCTTAAGTCTGTCTTGTGCTTAAAATGAAACAACAACAGTACTTGATTAAATGTCACTTAAGGCAAAAATGTTTTTACATGATTTACATTATGCCTTAAGAAAAAGAACTTCCTGAAAATCTCTTGTCCCAATATCTTGAAAGAATATGCTTATCTTGTTTACATTTTTGCAAATATTTCTTTCAAATATCTCTTCAAAAGATTTTCTTCAAAATTGGTTTCTCATCATCAAAAAAGTGGAGATTGCTAGCTGCAGAACCTTAGCACTCATGTGTTTTGAATGACAACAAAACCAATTCAAAGAAAATACTTTGAAGAACAATTGATTCCTCTATTGAGTTTCTTGTAAGTTTACAACAGGTATCTATTGTTAAGCAAGAGCAAGGCTTACTCAAATGAGTATATATATTTCACTATGCATGTGTAAACATGATTACCAGATTTTTTTTAATTAAAGAAGTGAAATTATATTCTTATCTAAGTCCTTCATAGCTAACGATTAGAGGAAGACAACAACGCTACAAGAAACCAAGGAAAGAGACTTCAAAACGTAGCATGGGACATCAGAAAGTACTCTCAAGATAAAGATATCAGAAGATGTCCATTTTACTCAGTCTTCAATCATCAATCACAAAAAATCATCATAAAAAAGATTTGATTGAAGATCAGAAAGTCAAATACTCTTCAAGGAATTGGTTGCGTTCATTAGAAAGCTTATCTTTGTATGGAGCAATGAATGCTACAGGAAAGGGAGGGAAATTTGAAATTTGAATTTCAAATTATCAAGTCAATTCTAGTTTCAAACTGGCACGTCGTCTCTTCTGCCTTTATGATTAACGACCCTAGCTTCATGAAGGAGGAGTTCAGAAAGCTCACTCAGAAAGTAGAAAAGTAGTTTTTGATGGGAGATTAGAAAACTCATATTTACAATGGCTTCTACAACCGATGTGACAGTTCTATCAACCTCTCTTCTACCTGTTTCTTTCAAGATACAATTGATGATCAACACATGTCACTTGAAGAACTGATCTATGGCAATGGTCAGAAAGAAAAGATCTTTATATAAAGAGAGGCAAAGCTTGAAAAACATTGAGTGAGAGATTTGAAATTTCAAAGAGAGAAAACTCTGCAAAAATATGCTCCCACTTCCTGGAATATTCCATCTTTATCATGTAAATCAGTTTCATCCTTGAAGTGTAAAGAAAATCTTCCTTCTATTTTCTTAGATAGATTTATGTTCTTTTTTTGAAGAAGTAAAAGAAGGAAGTCATTCAAGTTCTCCTAAGATCTCTTTAATTGTAATATCGTTAAGGAAACTTGAGAGGTAATTAGTTTGAGTGCCAACCCAAACACTTAACCTTTGTATTCTCGATCTGTTAGTGATTAGTGTGAGGTATAGCTTGGAGAAGCTAAGGTAAAACTACTTGCAACGCGATAGTAAGATGGACATACTCATCATGATTTAGCTTGGAGAGGCTAGTCAAAGACTACTTGTAGCTTAGAGAAGTTAGAGAAAGACTATTTGCGGCTTAGAGAGGCCGCGAACAGACTATTTGAGGCTTGGAAAGGCCTGCAACAGACTACTCAATTAGGCTTGGAGAGGCCAGTGTCAAGACTACTTGCAGCTTAAAGAGGCTGGGAAAGAATACTAACAACGTGCTAAAGGAGTTTCTTGTCAGTCACGAGTTAGCTTGGAGAGCCTAGAGTCAAGACTACTCATGTTAGCTTGGAGAAGCTAGTACAGAAATACTCAAAATCTTTGGTTACAGGTGATTTCTGAGATCCTTGGATGATAGCTTGGGAAGGCTATTGAAAATACTATCTTTCTTTACTTTCTCAGGTTGAGAAAGTTGTTGTTATAGTGAAACCTCAACATTTGTTGAGTACTGGTTGTAGGCATGTTTTTTCTCTTTCCATGATCTCTTTTATTTACCTTATTAGTTCTTTATCTTATCTCCAGTCTTATATATCTTGCTCTTTTTATATTATCTCTTTTAATATCAAAGTTTTTATTTATTTAAAGTTCAGAAAGTAACTTTTTGAAGTAACTAATCATATCTCCGATACACTTCAAGTTCCATACTTGATAGTAATCTTTTCAGAAGATTTAGAAATTGAAAAGAGTCAATGCATGATTCAACCCCCCTTCTCATGCACATCTCCACCTACAATTGTATGTGCCTAATTGGTTTAGGTGGTGGTTCCTCATAAACAATCTCTATATCAAACTCATCATTAGAACCCTTTGTTATTTCCTCAACCAAGGTCTCTTATGGAATCTCATTAAGTTGCTCTAAAACATAACAGCTCTTATCAAATAGTGACCCCATCGACTCTTCAATCATGCTAGAATTCAGGACATCTATCCTCTTAGTTAGCTCTGATGATGGCTCCTCAACAATTGGCTTTTCATATGGGATCGGAGGTTGGGATAAAGAGACTTTATATTCATCCAATTCAGCATGAAGCTCCAACTATTAGTTCCACAACTTTTGGGTTGATGGTTTAGATGATGGTCGAGGTAGATTGTTTGTGCATTGGGGTGGTTGATGGAAAAAAGGTAGGTAACATGGTGAATATGGGGATGCGTCTAGGGATAGTGGCTCATAATATGGCTGTTGGTAAGGCTCATGATATGGGTATATGTATGGCTTATGGTATGAGTATATGTATGGTTCACGATATGTTTGAAGTGGTGGTGGTGGTTGATAATATGGGAGTGGTTGTAGTTCAAAATATAGTTATTGGATTTGTTTTCTCTTGACATATTGCTTTTGGAAGCACTTTATCTCATCCAATTTCTCCTCCAATCCTTGGTAAGAATTATTCACTGCTCCATGGCCTACAAAACCATAAGAACCATACTCTTGGAAACTAAAATAAAGGTTAGTGCTCATGTTAGCTCAAGTGAAAGTGAGTAAAATAAAAGAATATGCAGGAGGAAACAAAAAGCTACTCTAAAATGACATAAAAAAATCAATAAAATGTTATGCAAGGCATTAATGGATGATGGGATGCAAAAACAAACAAATGACAAGCATGAAAATATGAAAAAAAATGCAAAAATAAATTAAAATAAATTTTAAAAGGGGTCTAAACGATAGAATTTGGCAAAAATAGGGTGGGGCTCACAAAAGTGAGTCTTGTTTAGAATGCCAAAATACTTGGGATACCAAGTTTCATGGCAAACGAGATAACTCAAGACAAGGCAACACCTATTTTTAGCACCAAAAGACACCATAAACGACCAAAGAAGAGAAAAATATAACGGATACAAGGATGCTCAAATATTTGCAGGTATATACAAGCCTATTAGCACCAATATCCCCAGCAACGATGCCAAAATTTTGATAGAGACTAGAGTGTCATAGCTCTAGTTCTAACAAATTAATAAATTTATTTAGAATTGAATTGCACTAAAAATGTGGTATAATAGTGTGTAACTCGAGTCGTCTCCTAACAATATCGGTGAACTAATAGACTATGCAACAAGGGGGTTTTCATTGAGTGCATCAAGCAAAAATAGAATATAAACTAAAATAAGAAAATAACTAACAATTAACTAAAGCACTAGCACAATAATTTTCTAAGCCTAGAATCCATATATCCTTGACAAACACATTTCATTAAACACATGGTAGATGACTAACTTGTGCCTAGAATCATGCAATCACACAACCTTGACACCATAATTCACTTAGCAATCAATCAATCACCAAGCATTTGGCTAGCATACAACACTTAAGTAATTGAGATTTCAATCCCTAAATGCATACACTAACTTGAGCACCAACTACATTAGTCAAACCTCAATCAAGAATTAATCTCAATTTCCTAAGCTAACCAAGCATTCATTAGTCAATCAACCAATTCATGCCTAATCAACAATCGCAATTCGCATCCAACCCATAATCATGAATTAGCATACAAAATCAAGATTCATTTCAACCACATACTCACACATTCACATATCATAATCAATCAACTAATCAGCATAAACATATGAGCAATGGAAGGAATATGAGAGAAGGGAAATCAGGAAACCAAACCATGTATTCATTGAATATGCAAGCCTCAAGACAAACCCTTGGACTTTGAGAATCCTTAATGCTAGTTACAAACTCACTCATCCATGGAGAAGCTATAATAAAAATAGAAAATAAAACCTGACCTAAGAGAAGAAAATAGTGGGTGAGGAAGAAGATGGGTGAAGAAGAGGAAATGGGAAGCTAGAGGAAGGGGGAGAAGATGGGAAGAGAAGGAGAAGAGAATGAGAGCCTAACCTAACTTAATTTAAGCTATTTTGAGCTAATGAGTCGTGTCTATTTGTTCTTTGGGTTGAAGATCATTTAAAGGCCCAAAAACTCATTAAAACGCATACAAAACTATCACAGATCTTTGCATAGTCACTGTAGAGACTCGGGCTCACTGTAGTGAGCCTATCTGACAAAAAATTTGGAACAACAGCACCAAGGGTCACTGCAGTGACCTTTCCTTGTTGCAATGAGTGTTTTCACTTTTAGACCCCCTGAATTAACTGAATTTGCTCTTGGTTTCTTATAAAAGTTGTAGATCTTTTTCTTCTCTTCAAAATGGACACCTTATTTTCCTAATTTGGACTCCAGATGAGAGAAATATGCCCTGATTATTGAAGCATGCCCAATTTAGAAATTCAACACCTCTGTTCTGACTTCTGGGCTTATTTTGACCTATTAGATTTTTTATCCATCTTTTGAGCTCTGCATGAAAGTTATAGATAATCCTCTTATCTTTCCTACATGCCAAAGAGCATAAGTTTTAGAGGTCTACAACTTCAATCAAGTGTAAAATATAAAACAGTTCCAAAGGTGCAATTATGCAGAAAATTTTCATTAATACTCAAATCAATATCCAAACTCAAACATGAGACAAATGCATATAATTAAGCATAAAAGAGAGCTAGGACAATAATAGTAAGGTGCAAAATATGTATATAAATGTGCACTTATCAATGATTTCTTTATGTTCTTTTATGCTTTTTGTATCTTCTTTAGCTCATGTGTTTGATGCATACATACTTATCATGCTTCATGTTTTGGTTTTATCTTAAGCTCTGAGTCATATCATACTCTATCTAAGCTCAGCTAATCACATATATCTCTGTCAAATGCTTGCCTCTTATCTTGAATTCATATGCTTTGACATATTTATTCATATATACTAGATATTAGCTTACATGTTTTTTCTGTGATTAGTCTTGGCCAGGTATCTTTAGGAGTACAAGATGGTTGTTGGTCTGATACTGGTTTATAACCTGAGTCTTGATATACATGATGAGCTTAATCATTTTTCTCTTTATCCTTTACTCGCATAAGAGATGGTTTTCTAAAGTTTTGTGAATAATTTGATCAAAGTGTGGTTGTATATAGTTTCTGACTTGTCTTCAGAAACCTGCACTTACACATGTTAAAAAGGACCAAGATTAGTTGACAAGCTTCAAAAATCTATCGAAGAGTAATGTGTTTCATTTTTACAAAACCTGGTTTTAAAAAGGATCATATATCTTCTGTTTTGAAATTTTTTTTCATGATCTAGTTCTTATGGGAAAGTTTCATAGCTCAGTCCAAAAAGCTCTTTCTTGCTTATTCAGGGATTAATCCCTATATGAGCTTTAGAAACCCTGCATAGCAATATGTTTATCCTTGTTAGCTCCAGAACCCTTACGCTCATGTGTTTTGAATGACAACAGAATCAATTCAAAGAAAATACTTTGAAGAATGACTGATGTCTTCTTGAGTTTCTTGACAAAGCATAACAGGTCAAATCTGGTTAGTATGTTACAATCATATAGCAAGAATAATATTTCACTTTTCATGTACAAACATATTTTATCTTATGGGAAGATATTGAGTCAAATAGAAAGTGAATATTATTTCAAGCAAAGAATGTATACATATCTATGGAACAAAGCATAGAAACGAACTTGAATCGAGAATAATTTCACTATACATGTACAAGCATGTTTCATCTCATATGAAGAGATTAAGCTTTAAATGAAGTGATCATTATCTTGTGCAAAGAATGTGTAAATGCTTAAATACTAAAGAGCATCAAGTCAAGAATCAAGAAACCAAGGAAAAGGACTTCAAAAAGTAGCACAAGATATCAGAAAGTATACTCAAGATGAAGATATCAGAATATGTCCATATGCAACATGTTACTCAATCTACAATCATCTCAATCACAAAGAAATCAGCTTTAAAAAGAATTGATTGAAGATCATAAAGTCAAATACTCTTCAAGGAACTAGTTGCATTTATCAGAAAGCTCATCTTTGTATGGAGCAATGAATGCTATAAGAAAACAAGGGAAATTTGAAATTTGAATTCAAATTATTAAGTCAAATCAAGTTTTAAATTGGCGCGTCATCTCTTCTGCCTTTTTGATCGTTGACCCTAGCTTCATGAAAGAAAAGTTTAGAAAGCTTACTCAGAAAGTAGAAAAGTAGTTTCTAATGAGAGATCAAAAAACTCATATTTACAACGGCTTGTGCAACCGACGTGATAGTTCTGCCATCCTCTTTTAGCTATTTCTTTCAAGACACAACTGATGATCAACACGTGTCATTTGAAGAAATGATCTGTGGCAATGGTCACAAAGAAAAGATCTTTATATAAAGAAATACTAAGCTTGAAGAATGTAGAGAGAGATTTGAAAATTCAAAGAGAAGAAATTCTGCAAAAATCTCCTCCCACTTCCTGGAATATTCTATCTTTATTATGCAATCAATTTCTATCCTTGGAGTGTAAAGAAAAAATCTTCCTTCTATATTCTTAGTTAGATTTGTATTCTTCTTGTGGAAGAAGTAGAAGAAGGAAGTTAGTCAAGTTCTCTCAAGATCTCTTTTTAATGTATTATTTTTAAGAAAACTTGACTGCAGGTTAGTTTGAGTGGCAACCCAAATACTAAACCTTTATATCCTTGATTCGATAGTGATAAGTGAGAAGCATAGCATAGAGAGGCTAAGGTAAAACTACTTGCAACACGATAGTAAGATGGACTTACTCATCACAATTTAGCTTGGAGAGACTAGTCAAAGACTACTCGCAACTTGAAGAGGTTGGGGAAAGACTACTTGCGGCTTGGAAAGGCTGGGAACAGGCTACTTGAGGCTTGGAGAGGCCTGGAATAGGCTACTCATGTTAGGCTTGGAGAGGCCGGAGTCAAGACTACTCAATTAGGTTTGGAAAGGCCAGAGTCAAGACTACTTGCAGCCTGGAGAGACTGGGGAAAGAATACTAACAACATGCTAAGGGAGTTGCCTGTCAGTCAAGGGTTGGCTTGGAGAAGCCAAAGTCAAGACTACTCACGTTAGCTTAGAGAGGTTAGTACACTCTAAATCCTTGCTTATAGGTGATTTCTGAGATCATTGGATAATAGCTTGGAAAGGCTAATGAAAATACTATCCATCTGTACTTTCTTAGGTTGAGAAAGTTGTTGTTATAATTGAACCTCAACAATTGTTGAGTACTGGATATAGGCATGTTTGCCGAACTAGTATAAAATCCTTTGTGTTCTTTCTTTCTTATCCTAATCTCTTTTATTTTCCTTCATTGCTTCATTATCTTATCAATCAGTTTTATTTCTACTATGCATCTTTTACGCTATATCTTTTAGCTCTAAGCGTTTTATTTAATAAAGATCAAAAAGTAACTTTTTGAAGCCACTGACCTTGTTTCCGCTGCACTTCAAGTTTTACACTTGATAGTAATCTTTTTTAGATACTTCAAAAAATGAAAAAGATCAATGCATGATTCAACCCCCTTCTTGTGTATATCTTCACCTATAATCCTATCCTTTTTATGGTTTCTTTGAGCATCAGAAACTACATAAGCATTAGTCTGCTTTTCAAAAATCATGAATGCTCTGTTTCATTGATCATACCCTTGAGCGTTCCTTTCAAAGTCTTTTTTGGATTAAGACTTGCTGAAAATGGATCTACCAAAGATAAAATATCACAAATTTTACTTGTTAAGTTATCAAGTATGAGGATCTTTAGAAAGTTCTTTTCTTTTGACAAATGATCAAGCTAGTTGTTTATCCATAGCTTAAATGTCTTTCTCTTTATCATATGCTCTCACAATGTTAAGAAAGTACATTAAGTTTGTTTTATGCTTAAAACGAAACAATAGCAGTCTTGATTAAATGTCACTTAAGGTTTTATATGATTCATATCATGCGTTAAGAAAAAGAACTTCATGAAAATTTCTTTTAATTATATATTGAAAGAATATGCATATAACGTTTACTTTTCTGTAATATTTCTTTCAGTTATCTTTTCATACGATTTTCTTCAAATTAGTTTGTCATCATAAAAAGGGAGAGTTTGTTAGCTCCAGAACCCTTTGAGCTTATTTGTTTAGAATGACAACAAAGCCAATTTAAAGAAAATGCTTTGAAGAATGACTGATGTCTCCTTTGAGTTCCATGTAAGATTATAATAGGTTTCTATCGTTTAACAAGAGCAAGGCTTGCTCAAATAAGAGTATATTTTACTATACATGTGTAAACATGTTTATTTTGTGTTATAAGATCTAGAATAAAATAGAAGTAAAATTACCAAGCATGTTAGCTAATGATGAGAAGAAGTTTTCAACGCTACAAGGAATCAAGTTTAGAGACTTTAGAAAGCAGCACGGGACATTAGAAAGTATTATCAAGATGAAGATATCAACCCATGTCTAAGAGCAACGTGTAACTTAATCTTCAATCATCACAATCACAAAGATATAATCAACAAAGAAGATTTGATTTAAGATCAAAAATTAAAAAACTCTTCAAGGGACGGATTACGTACATCAGAAAACTCACTCGTGAGTGGAGCAAAGAATGCTATAGGAAAGGGAGGGAAATTTGAAATTTGAATTTCAAATAATCAAGTCAAACTCAGCTTCAAATCGGTAAATCATCTCTTCTACTTTTTTGATCAACCATCTCGACTTCATAAAGGAGGAGTTCACAAAGCTTGTTCAGAAAGTAGAAAAATAGTTTCTGAAAAGAGATCAAAAAACTCAACTTTACAACGGTTTCTGCAACCAATGTGACAGATTTGTCAACCTCTCTTCTAGTTGTTTCTTTCAAGACACAACTGATGATCAACACGTGTCACTTGAAGAACTAATCTATGGCAATGGTCACAAAGAAAGACCACTACATAAGGAGATGCTAAGCTTGAAGAGCAATGAGAGATTTGAAGATTCAATAGAGGAAACTCTACAAAAATCTCTTCCTACTTCCTGGAATATTTAATCTTTATCATGTGATCAGTTTTATCCTTGAAGTGTAAAGAAAATCTTCCTTCTATATTCTTAATTAGATTTATGCTCTTCTAATGGAAGAAATAGAAGAAGAAAGTCATTCAAGTTTTTCCTAGGAACTTCTATGTATACGTTAAGAAAACTTGAGTGTACGTTAGTTTGAGTGGCAACCCAAACACTTAACCTATGTATCCTCAATCCAGTAGTGATCGCTGTGAGATAGCTTAGAAAGGCTACTGTAAAACTACTTGCAACAAGATAACAGTGGTTGCTACTAGTCACAGTTTAGCTTAGAGAGGTCAGTGTCAAGACTACTTTCAATGTGACAGTAGAGGTTGCTACTGCTCATGGTTTGGCTTGGAGAGGCCAGTGTCAAGACTACTTTCAACGTAACTGTAGGGGTGGCTACTAATCATGGATTAGCTTGGAAAGGCTAGTACAATACTACTCATATTAGCTTGGAGAGGCTAGTACAATACTACTCAATTTAGCCTGGACAGGCTTGCGGAAAGAATACTCAACTTGTGTTAGTCTCTGAGTTGGTTTGCTAGCATAAGTGAGAACTTAGGAAGGCTAATGTAAAGACTATCCAAATTTATTTTCTCAGGTTGAGAAAGCTATTTTGAATGGAACCTCAATGTTGTTGAGTACTGGATGCAGGCAAGTTGGCCGAACCAATATAAAATCCTTTGTATCTTTTCTCTCTTTCTCTAATCTCATTTATTTATCCTTATTGCATCATTCTCTTTCTCTTGTCCTATATATCTTTCCTGCTTTCTGTTATTTCTTTTAATAATGAGCACTTTATTTATTAAAGTTCAGAAACTTACTTCTGAAGCTACTGACTATATTTCTGCTGCACTTCAAGTTTTACACTCGATAGTAATTATTTCCAGAAGCTTTAGAAAACGTGAAAAATGATCAATGCATGATTGAACCTGTAACACCCTAAAAATTATTTAAAAATTAATTTGAATTTTATTAGACATAATTTAAAAAATATGACAATTTCAATAATGATGAGGATGGTCTAACAGATTTATTAAAAAAAATTGAATAGTAATTTGCTGGCCTCGCAACCGATCAGGATAGCCGAAACCTCAAATTTGGGACTAGGAGATGCCCGGAACTAAGAAAAGAGAGGGTTAATGTTAGAAATAGTGAGAATTGAAGATTTTATACCTAAAATTAATTTTTGGGCAATGTTTGATTACCCGGTATGGTATTTTACTCGTTCGGTGAAATTTCAGTGTGCGAATTCTAACATCGAAAACTAATTTGATCTCTACAATATGAATGAGATTATCTCTTTAAATCAAATGAATGGCTAAGATTCAATCTTGAATTACAAGATTGAATCATAACCATCCATCTTACTTTATTAGATTTGATATTATCTAATTATAATATATGATAATCATGCATTTATTACGTGATAAACTCAAAACCAAGCTTGTCATTGAAGCTTGCACATTCCCGACCATAACTAGCAAGGAAACAGCCAGCTTCTTCTCCATTTTCTTTGAGCACTAAACTTGATTCAAATGCCTAAACATCTAGCCTAGATTTGATAAAACCACAAACTCCCTTTCACTAAAGTTCTTCCTTTCATTGATACCTATAATTCTAACTGATTAGAATTTGAATCCATCACATTTTTCCACCCTGAGAGATAATTCTTCACTGTCTAAGGAAGGATTTGATGTTGATTTGGTGGCTTGAAATGAGCAAGATTACTCTTGAAACATCCTTGAAGCCAACATCCTTAAAGCCACCAAAGTAGGGCATTTTAAACCTCTTTTACATTCAACTCTATTTCTATGATTTGCCTACTGATTTGGCTGAATATTTTTGGTTCAATTGGCTGATTATATATTGATATTGATGTGTTAATTTTATTGGAGTGATTTGATGCTGTGAAAAATGATTTTTGTCAAAAGAGAATTTGACACATGCTGTTGGATTTTCATATTTCAACATGACAAAGTTTATTTATGAATTTTCTGATTCAATTGTAGTCATTTTCATGAGCTATAAAAATTATATGTTGAAGCTAACATATCTGGAAACTCTGAGAATTTTCATGGTGCATGATAAGGACTTTTAATGCCTGAGAAAAATCATGAACCGAAGTTATAACTGTGCTGCCTGAGATGTTGACTCTGAAGCTGTGAATTTTGCTAATTTTTTTACCATGGAAAATGATTGATTCTTCCTTTAAAATTTTTACAGGCTAACATATTGAAGTGTAACCATGATTTTTATTATGAGTTGATTCAATATTTTTTGGGTTAAAAATTATGAGATTCCAATTCTGAGCTAAGATTGGGTGGTCTCTGACCACCAAATTTTTTGAATTTTGTTATCACAATTAGAGACCTCTAATTGCTCTGAAATTTTTAAACAACCTTGGGGATACATTGAGGTGTCTTGGGGAATTTTATAGCCCTTGCAATGGATTTTTGATGTGCAGAATAAATTATACTCCTTAGGTATGAATTCTGCCAACATACTGTATTTGTGCTGAAAATGAATTGATGCTTTGAAATGATGGAATAATGACCTTTGGTTCAAGTATGATATATATGAATGCATGCTAGTGACTTCAAGGAATGGTTTGAGGCATGATTGGAATCATATTGTGAATGAATGTGTATATGTGCCTCATGCATGTATTTGGAAAAGAAAAGTGAATGATATACGCATATGGTAAAAGAGAATATAGGAACTTTAATCGTGCATGTTCTAACATATGGAGAAAATAGAAACAAGACTTAGATTAAATGTGGGGAAGGCAAAAATAGGAACATCTCTAAGATACTATGAGTGTGCATATTCTGATATTTGGAGAAAACAGAAACAAGACTTAAGTTGAATTAAGGGGAAGGCAAAAAGATGAACTTCCCCAAGATATTGTGAGTCGGTAGATATACCGGTTAGGAATAGAATTGTGTGTGATTCGAAAATGAAAAAAATGAAATTCAATGATTGCGTATAGGATTGAGCTTATCCTGATAAGCAGTTTATTTCCCATTTTGGTGTTATTCACTATAAATACCATTTGGTATAAATTGTATATACTAAGTCTTTTCTATGTCAATAAAGAGAAAAAGTTGTACTGAATTGAGTTTTACAGCGTGATATGAGCTAAGTCTTTCCTATATCAATGAAAAGAGAAAAATGCACTAGATTAAGTTCCTTGGCCATGAAAAGAAACACATAATTTATTATTATTTTTGCATATAAGTTTACTTGATAATGCTTGTAAGAATGAAATTTCTACTTATGTTTTGATTTTTATTTTTGAATTGTCTGCTTAGAATGATTTACTAGATGTTTGAACATTACAATATATATTAAGTGATTGATCATTAAAAGCTATCCACTTCGGGAGTACAATTTGGAACCTTAAAAATGAACCATTGTTATGAAATGCATGATCACTCTTTTTCTAATAAACCGAAATGGTTGGGGCGATGACGATGATATTATGAGTGAGTTTTTCGAGAGTTGCCCTACTAAGAATTATATAATTCTCACCCCTATGTGTTTTATATTCCCGAGCCGCCTCCAAGTTGATCCAGAGAACGACGCAGCTGCTACGGGAAAGAACTCACGATTGCAGTAGTTGATATTTTAGTTCACTATATTTAGTTGGAGTCATATGTATGTAAATGTAATAGAGATTGTGTATGTATTAAAGCTCATAGTAGAGCTTCCTTATGTAATTGACTTTATATTAAATAAATGTTTTGTATCCTTGTTATATATTTTAATCGAATTACGCTAGTTATTACACGAACCCATTGAATTTGTTATAGTTATTTAAGAAAGGTCCGCTAATTTATAAGTAACCACTCTCCAGCCCGATGTCATGACTTAAGGATGACGTTGCACTTGGGAGGATGTTACAGAACCCCCTGTAACATTCTAATTTTTAACCCAATACTCCTAGAACGTGTTTAGGTTAACCATTAGTCTATTACTTCTTAGTTTCATCTTTTCTTTAAATTACTTAGCGGAAAATACGAATAAATTTTTCTTTTTGAACTTAAAAACAAAAACGTGAGCCTCGCATTAATATAAAACCTTTCGTTCGTCATAAACATAACTTACAAGGAAAAGAAATCACATATAAACATGAAATACAACATTATATTAACCACATATCATAACCACATCATTATAGTTACATAGTACTAGCATCAGTGTTCTCACCAAAACATGCATATATATATATGAAATACTTCTTATCCACCTACGAGGTTGGATAAGTAACAACCTAGAGACTATCCTATCTATTCTTCCGCAACGACCCTCGGCATCCATTTGCTGAAGTGACCTTTAAGTACGAACCTCAAAAGAAGTCACGAACCTCGTTACTATCCTTGTCTGGAGACGACACGGAAGAAAAGAGAGGGATGAGAAACTTATTCAAGATTCTCAGTAGGGATTTCCGACTCTAACACAAATGTCATCGTCATCGTCCCCAGCCACTCCGGTTTTCATTATAAAAAGGGTGTGCATACATAAGGATCGATTTTAAACTTCTTAAATCTATTTATCCGAAGTGGGTGTCTTTTAACATGAGTCTTAATGATATGAATGCAATAGATATTGAATGAATGCATATCAATACCATATGCAAACAATACTAGCTTTTTAGCAAGTGTAGCATCATAGACATAGTGCATGATACATGGGTCATAAAAACATAGAACATGGAACTTGATACATAGTACATGGTACATAAAACATGAATCGTGGAACGTAGAACTTGGTACTTAAAACATGATACATGGTAGCTTAACTTGGTTACTTAGGTGACGTTGACATATTATTCTTTTCTTCCTGGGAGCCACCCTAATATTTCTCCCTTTTGAGAAATCTCTAGGTTATGAGGTCATACCCAGCTAGTCGTCACTAGCATCTGGACTTATCACATTGTGATAAGTTAAAAATCCCGACCTAAAGTACGGGTCTAGGGGGCATAGAATCACCTCATCCCCACCTATAGTTTGATGGTTCCAAAGGATCATTTTCTCATAGTTTAATGTCACCTTAAGTCTTAGCATGTTATGACAAGATGCCCCATAGTTCATTCATGTTACATATGAATCACCTCATCCCCACCTATGGTTTGATGGTTCCAAAGGATCATTTTCTCATATTTTAGTCATAGCAAGATGCTACATATTTCATGCATGTCACATATATCGTGTAATTCTAACATAGGCATCTTTAAAGTTCTAAAGGGAACCATAACATGCAAATTATACAATCATCATTTAAGAGCAATTACTCGCATAGCATCACAGTGGTCATGAGACAACACAATAATCCATCATCATTCACATAGAACATATAAATCATTCCCTTAAGAATAAACCCCTAAATCGGGTAACCTCAAACTTCCAAATCATTTCCTTATGCCTCTAAGGGATTGATTAATCTCATTACCATGATTTATTAAGTCCTAGAACCTAATTTATTATGGCTGGGCAGCATAGGCAATAAGCATAGTTTTGATGGATTACGGTGTTCTAGAAGTTGCGTTTTAGATCCTTTCTCTTTACCGACTTTTCCTATGATGCAAGAATTAATATCTAAGCCAATTATGAGTCACTCTCACTCATCTAGACATCATATAATGTGATTCTATGCACTTAAACAAGGCTGGAACAGAATGTATAAGTTCAGTTCCGCAGGGGTTCTAGAAACTATGTTTCAGACCCTTTTTAAGTTCTGTCTTCGCCTAAGGCACTATAAATCATCCCTAAACCAATTGTAAAGGATTCCTATACATATAAACTAATTATAAAACATGATTTCTGCACCTAAGGGTTGCTGGACAGAAACAGTTTTACTTTTGATTCTAAGTGTTCTAGAATTCACATTTTCAAGCATTTCAAGTTACTAGGCATGCCTAAGATGCCTAGAACCTTTATCATACATAAGGCAAGGTATTTAAACACATATAGACCACCCAAAACAGAATTTAAGGTGCTGGAAAATAAAAGGGAAGAATCGAAACTTGAAGGCATGTAAATGCTCAAAATAAAACATTTCTAGTTCACATAGTTTGCTAGTTTCTCTTGGAACACTTTTGAAACTTCTAAAACTCTTTGGAAATCAATTTATCTTGTCAAAAACCTTTACAAAAGACATAGGGCAGTACCTATCTATTTTCTTTCATGGTTAGGATTTAAATCATAAAAACATGCTTGAAGCATTCTTCAAGACTACCTATGCTTAAGAAAATCCTAAAACATGGGTTATAGGCCCTTGTAACTAAATGAAACTCATGCTTGAGCCATTATCATCACATGGCCGAATGCATATCCAAGAAATACCTCCTTGATAGATCTTTTCTCAAGATGAAATGGGCAAGTCTTTGAGCTCTAATATCTTAGGTGATGACATAAAATAAACGTGCTATGCATTTCATTTTAGAGTCCTTTAGAAAGTAAAGTGATAGCTCAAAGTAAATATGAAGTGCATATTCATTTTCATTCTTTGAGTTTAGTGAGGACTCAAAATATAAAATGAGATGCAAAGCTTGGAATTTAAACGTGCATAATGCAAGTTCATTCTTTATCTTGGGATTTAGTGATGGCACAGAAAATAAACGTGCTATGCAAAGCGAGAAATAAACGTGAATGCAAGTTACTTTTACATCTTGACTAGAGCTCTTTTAAGACTTTAAAAAGAACTAAGTTCCAACCCAAAACTCATCCTCACAAGAAAAGATAAGAAGCTTTACTAAGCCTTAAAGATATAAACATAAAGGGACCTATGTCATATTCTTTATTAATGCCCAATAACCCCTATCTAGAGAGAACTCTAGAACGTGCCGGCCAACTTTAAGGTTGACAAGGGTAGGTTATGGACTTTTTGAAAACCTTATTAATTTCTTTTTTTTTTGTTATAAAACCATGGTGAGTTAAGCAAAACATAAAGAGAATGAACTCATAGAGGTGGTAACCTCAAAAGAATGGAAATGGCCGAATCCTAGCAAGGAATAATGGACCATTTTTAAACTCTAGGGACCAAGATCTTGGTGATGTGTTAACACCAACATCATGAGTCCTCATCATTGAGTACTTAACATCATTCTAAACCATCATCAAAACAAAGTTCATGACAAGTTAAGGAAAGGAGAAAACCGAAAACCATGTTTATTTGAAACATAGATCAAGCTCTAGAGGTTGTTCAAGTGCTAAGCACCATCATGAAACCCTCATCATCAAGCTTACATTTTTCCAAGTTTCAAAGGCCTTCATGGCCGAAACCTTGAGAGAAAGAAATGAGGTTTTTAAGGGTTCAAAGGAAACATAACCCATTCTTGAATAAATCTTGAAAAAGATGAAACTTTTCTTTTTAAAAACTCAAGCTTTAGAGGTTGTTCATGTGACAAGCATCAACATGAAACCCTCATCATCAAGCTTCCATTTTTCCAAGCATCCAAGGCCTACATGGCCGAAACATTCAAGGAAAAGAAAGTGAGGTTCCAAGAGATTTAAGAGAAACATAGCTCATACTTGACTAAAACTTGAAAAAAGGTGAGGCTTTTCTTCAAAAAGATTCAAGCTTTAGAGGCCTCATGTTGAGATGAACTTATAGTTACATCTTGGAGAGCACTCATCATCAAGCCATCATCATCTTGGCCTTGAGGCTGAAAATAAAAGAAAAGGAAAAGGATGAAACCGAAAATAAAACTTCATGGATGTTTATCCAAACAACATTTTTCCAGCAAGATCAAGACATAGAGAACAAGGAAAGCATTTTTAGAAAAACTCCCTACCTAGTACTTGTGCTCTTGAAGATGGAGAAAGGTTTGATCTTGAAAAACAAGAAGAAGAAATCTCCTTTGAACTTGGGTATATATTTTCGGCCAAACAAGGAAATGAAGGAAGGATGTGTTGTTGGCTTGTGTTTGGACTTGGATGTGTGTTTAGAAGAAAAGAGATGAAGATTGGAGGTGGAGAAGGTGGCGGTTTTGGCTTGGACAAGGAGGAAGAAAGGAAAATTTGAGAGAACTTGGAGAGACTAGAACTTGCTCTTGGAAGTTTAAACTTTGCAAATGAACTAAAGTAGCAAAATGTTCACCAAGGCAAGGTATATATAGAGCCTTGAGTCATGAATGAGTGGAGGGGAAGAGGCCATGTGGTTTTCTTCTAGAATGAGGGAAGTGTGTGGAGGAGAATGAATGAGAAGTTGTCTTGGAGACATGGCCATTTGTGTGCCACACATTCAAACAACATGTGATGCAAAGTGGAGGGAAAAGTGGTGCCATTTTTGGGCAGCCATGGGGGCAAAATTCATCTCCGCTAATCATGGTTTAAAGGTTTGTTTAGGTGTGTTATGGATTAGACTTAGGATTAAAGGTTGTTAAGTAGGTATTTTAAGTAAACTAATTAGTTAATTAAAGCTATAATTCCTTAGGTTAGAAGTGGTCTTGTAGGTTTAATGGAGTCAAAACCTCTATGACTAGTGATGTGAGTATGACAACCTTTCTTGGAAATGAGAGCGTGAATAGTGAAAATACTATTCATAAATACTTTCTCTCTTTAAAGGAAGAGACTATAATTAAGTTTGAATTTCCTTAAGCAATTCTAGATTCCAATTAGTTTTAAATAATGATTTTGGCTCTAGATTAATTATGGAAATTAATTAACCTTTAATTAAAGCCTAATATTGCCTAGGTTCTGAGTTAGATAACTCATTAAGCCCAAAATGCACTAAGCATGGGCAAAATCGTAATTTTACTCAAAAACTGTCCGGAACCACCGGGACTTAAACAAACCTTAAACAAACATAGTTCATGCCTTAAAATCATTGTTTTGAACCTCCGGGCAAAGTCCGGGTCAAAATGGAACTTAAAACTGCCTTAAATTACTGTAAGGGTATTTTGGTCATTTACACGTAGAAACCTCAAAAATGATATTCTTCTGCTCTATTAAACACGCCATCACATATAATCCCCTTCAAACATTACAATAGCCCTATGAGGATGGCCGAGGTCGGCCGTCCTCGATTTTCAAGTAAAAATGACCTCAGAGGCATTTTGGTCATTTTTTTGCTTAGAGAAAATTAGGGTGTTACACCCCCTTCTCGTGCATATCTATACCTACAGTTTGCTCCCCAGGGGGATGAGGATAGGTCCCTTTTTATTAAATGAGGTGGGGATGGGAGTTAAGTCTCCACCCCATTGAGACCCATTAAATCCCTATTAGTATAAGTTTATATAAATGCCCTTTTATATGTATATACTCATACCCCAAAATATCTCAACCCTCATAATCCTAGCTACCTTTAAATAGATTTACGTAATGTATTTTATTTTTAATTTTGACTATGCAAGGTAATGTTATGATAATCAATAGAGTATGAATAATTATAAGTGTTTCAATCATATACATGAGTATTTTTTAATTTTTTGTCTTTTTTATATTTTTTGAATTCTTTAGAATAAACCCATAGATACCCATAGGGATTTCAATCTTCACATGGAATAGGACCCGTGATGGGGATGGGGATGGAGAAGGGGACGGGGATGGCGGGCAAATTTTTTAATGAAGATATAGGCATACTCCCACTCCATGGATACTCATTGTCATCCTTAACTTGGACTAAGTCAAAACTAATTTTATAGTATAAACATCTTTAAAAAGTTAATGTTTTACATTGTCTTTTTACCCATATAAATTAAAAAAAAAATCTTTAAATACTAAACTCTCATTTTGTAAGGATTAAAAAAATTCTTTAAATATCAAATAGTAAGGAATCCTAGTTTTCTTGACTAATTTCTATGTATTTCACTCATTAGAAATCTACTCATACTTAATCAATTTCAACGATATATAAAAAAAATGATGTACGAAATTAATCTTTACGAAATGCAAGATTAATATTTAATATACATATATATATATATTAATTTATAGAGGTAAAAATGTCATTTTACACTAAACTTAGATTGTTGATTTTAAAAAATAGTATTTTAATAAAAGATTAAGATATTATTTTATTAATAAATTAACATATATTGAATTTGGATCTTCTGAATTTGGTTTGAAACTTTTTTAGAAACATTAAAATAATATATGTTTATTTTACACCAAACTCGGATTGTCCAATTTTTTAATTTTAAAAACCAATATTTTAATAGAAAATATAATAATATTATTTTATTGTTAAAGTTACTCTTTTTGACTATTGAATTGGGATGGTTCGTATTTTCATGTCCCACACCAAAATTTATGATATAATCACACAAAACCAATAACAAAAAAAAAGCCCACCTACGAAAAAAAATTTAATTTCGTGATCTCTCAAGATTGAAAGTGCTCGATAGATATATTAGTCCCAATGTTAGTTCTACGTTAGTAGGCTTATACATATGGCACAGTATAATGATGATAGCTTTTAAAACATCATATGCAAGCAAAACGATGCCTTTTTTAACATAATATATTTATTTTGGTGTTTAATAAGTTAGTTTATTACTTATAATAGAGATTTAAATAACTCATTTTATATAATTTCAACTATCAAAAGTGAGTCCTTTTAAAGTTCATTCTATTTCAAGTGACACACACTTCGCTTAACATTCCGTTAATGATTAATGTGGAATTTCATTAGTATTTAAAGGATCAAATACTCATAGAAGGACTATTGTGTTAGATTATTAAAATCTTGAGATATAACGGGTTTAGTTTCAAGTTTTGATGGACTAAACTGTCTTGTGAAATTATTTTGAGAGACTACATCGACTATTTACTTTATTTGATATCCCTCCCTTTCGTTTCGATTTATTTATCAATTTAAAGTCCACATATAAATTAATAAAAATAATAAATAATATTAATAATGGTATAAAATAAATTAATTTAATAAAATTATTCATGTTTTAAAAATTAAATTTATCAATTCTTTTATCTTAGTTTAGTCATTAATGGCTAATAACCATAGTCCGAATAAGGACATTATAAATAAATATATATATTAATAGCATATTAATATTCGAAATAGAAAGATAGATTGAAATTAAAAATGTCCTTAATTGATTGTTAACTTAAAAATGGAGGAGTAATCAAATAAGGAAAATTCTATTTTATCCCACTAATGGTAGGTCACGCATTTTAGTCTTGAAACTTGAAAAAAAAAATGCATAATATAATGTCCCAAACTTTCCACTATTTGTGTTTTAGCCTTTCATTTAATAAGTTTCTACCCATTGTTTAATGAAAAAGGCGTGGACTTTATTCTCTAATCTTGAGCCATGTATAGTTTAGCCTCTATAAGATAAAAGAAATGTAACTCTATCGGTGGCTGATCATTTAGTCCTGTATGGTTTTGGACTTTCACATGCTCCACCTATTATCACTTTCAAATTATAAAATTAACCTTAAAAAAATTATTTCCTCTATTTTGTATCCACTTACAGTCTTCTTGTTCACCTAATCATACCATCCCTATTCCAGCCATCGTCTCTTTGCTATTGGACTACTGTAATCTCCTTTTCCACCCTCATTTTTCACCACTAGGAAGTCGCATCTCTGTTTTTTATATACCCTAGTCTATCGTGAAGCTTAGAAGAAGGATTGTGCTCCATTTCCTCATAAACATACTCATCACTTCAGTTTCAAGTCACCAAATGCGGCCCCCTTCTGTCCTTTTTATCGTGTTTTTTGCTCTTTGATTACGTGTTGGGTGTTTTGCTTTCTCGTACATATAATGTTTGTGCTAGAGGCATTGGAGAAGGCATTTGGCTTCTCTGGTGGTATATGCATCTTAGTTGTGGTGGTGGGTGAAAGGGGTGGGTAATACCAATACAACCTATCTTCAAAGATTTGGAAATATTAATGAACTAAGTTGATTGGGTGAAACAACACAAATGGGAAGTGGAGGAGTGTCAAATATGAGTTCAAAAGATTCAAAAAGTTTAGTGTGGGTGATTGATTCATGTTGTGTGAGGCTGAAAACGGTGGGCAGGGGCTGAGAGGAAAGGAAAGAGGTTCAGGGTTGTATTTATATTTAATAAATTATTCATAATTTTTGATAACTTGTCTATCATATGTTTAGGTAGTGGTGTCAAATTAGGCCAACCCATCTCTATTTGGCCCTGGCCCACATGGATCAGGGTTAAAAAGCCCACAGGGCCAAAAGCCCATATAGGCCAGAGCTAGCCCATAGGCCATTCTACTTATAAAAATTTTAAAATTTATCAATATTTAAAATGAGTTAGTCTATGGGCTGACCTATAGATTGGTCCACCTATGGACTATCCTCAACCCACCTACAACTTTTTTTTTAGCTTGATCAATCAGATTCAATTAGTAATAATTATTAAATTTTTTACTTTTATTAGAGAAAAGGAGAAGAATTTTTTATCCAACTTTTTTTTATTTTGACATCGATTTGGTTCAAATAAAATTCTTTACATCTATTTAATGCTAATATTTTTAATTTCGATATCAATTCAATTATTCTGTTGACTTTTTACTTTAACTGAATTGATGTAAAAAAAAAAAAAAAAGAGAAAACTTAAGATTCATGCTAATATACTAGACACCTTTCTGTTTTGCAAAATTATCACTAATCTTCCTAAGATTCATTAGAATTACACTAACATTCCTCATAGATTCTAGTTTGTTAGTGTAAGTGACCAAAAAAAAATTGCTAGGATAAAAAATGGTTATTTGCTCATAATTTTTTATTAAACATATTTTTTATTTCAAGAATAAATTCATTTTAAAAGAATCTATAATTTAATTACCTTGTAGCCACTAAATTCTTCTAAAGTTCTTTCTTGTACTGTGCACATATTTAAATAAGTAGCGTTAAAGTACAAAATATGAGTACCATTATATAAACATATGAAAAGAAAAAAAAATTAACAATTACAAGCTATTGAATTGATAAAAAAAATCTTACGTTCTTTTTTTCTGAACTGCAGTAGATTTTTGTTAAGAAAAAAGCAGATAACAAAAGAATGTTTTTTTAACGCTCACAATTCATCCAAGTTAGATCCATTCATGCCCGAAAAAAAGTTAGATCCGTACATGCATATGTGTGACGCGTAATAACTAATGCATGTGCTTCTGTGTGCATTAGATTGGTTGATATGGATTTTGGGAGCTTCGAGATCCTTGGGTGGACACGTGATGCTGGGTCAGAAGATGTGCAACTTTCTTATTCTGCTTGTCCTCCTAGCCTGTTAGCTGTGTCCATGTAGGGCCAGCCCCATGGCCCATGGGGCCTAACCCACAACTTTGGTGGCTTAGATGGGCTAAGGGCTGACTAAGCTCCAAAGCTATGGGCTAAAATTTGATGGGGCCAAAAATGTGGGGTTAGGGACTAGCCTATGGGCCATGGACTTAATTGACACCTCTAGGTTTAGACATTAAATTTAACCATTGATTCTATTTGTTTTTAGATCTAATGGCTAAAACTAAACAATCATTACAAGCTCCAAAAGAAATGGGGACTAAATTATCCTCTATCATTTAAGCGTTTTGAACATGTATTATTTCTATTAACAATAAATTGAAGGACTAAAGTGTATTTTCAAAAGGATTAGAAGAGTTATATTGCATATTTTTCAAAATATGCTAAAGTTTTATATAGGAGGATATACGCTAAAGTTTTATATTAATTTGTTAACGTTAATTATAAAAATAACTTTTTAACTAAGAGTAAATGTAAGTTCGTTTTTCACTTAAAAGAAATTAATGAGCTCTAATTCATGAGAAAATAAATAGAAAATATTTGTATAGTAAATTAATGTCCTTGACTAAACTAGTGTGGGATTTTTTTTTTTTTTTTGTCTTTTTCAATGAATTGTGTGAGATATGTTAGTTCTAAAACTGAAAACCCTCAAATAGTCATAAAAATTAACAATATCTATCATCTACACTAACTTCCCTTCCAATTTATTCTAATTACACTCAGCACCTCTCTATTTTGAAAAACTATCATTAACTTCCTCCAAAATTTACTAGAATTATACTGACCTCCTCTGTATATACTAATTTATTAATTTAAGTGACAAAAAATAATATATGACATATACATAAGTATTAACAATGAAATTATAATATTTTAGCAATATTTAACACATCAGTTGAATAAAATACTTTCTTATTACATGAAAAAAAAACTTATAGTTATAACTTATGATAAAAAAGATATTCTAATTAATGTGTATGCCAAATATTATCAAAATATTATAATTTTTTCATTAATAATTATGTATATATTCTATGTTATCTTTTCTTGTTACTTAAATTAACGAACTAGTATCTACTGAGAAGGTTAGTGTAATTTCAGTAAACCTCAGAAGAGGTTAGTGATAGTTTTATAAAATAGAGGGATGTTAAATATAATTATACTAAATTTCAGGGGAAATGAGTGTAAATTATTCTTAATTCTTTAAAGATGTTTTCCTTGAAAAATGTTAATCTCTAAAAAAATTTTGCTTCCCTCCTTGGGTTAAGCCTTGTTTTCTTAACTATTAAAAAAATAATAATAACCAACATTTTCTAATTCTTATTACGAGCTATACTGATGGTGGAACTGGGGGATTTTCTAATTCTTATCACTCAAAAGTTTTGACAGTCAATGTACTTGTCGAATTTATATGAATTGAATTTTTTTTTTTCAAAAGGATACTGGAATTGACGGAATTTTTAATCTAACATAAAAGTTAAAAAAAAAAATCAGTCAAGCAATATTGACTAACAAATGGGTGGTTAAAGTTTAGGATTTTTTTTCCCTTTTTGTGCATTATAATTTGGGGTTAATTCCTCCCATATGACGAACAAGAGTTTAAATTGGGGGAGGTGTTTATATAGTGTCCGACAATGCTTCAAATACAATCATCTCCAATAAAAAAATATGTGAAAAATTAAACGATATTGAATCATCAGAATTACAACAATGCTTGTTATCTGTGCTATGACACGGTGTATGTGTCACGATTTAACACAAATAAGTACACGGTAGTCTTCAAGATGTCGGGATCTAGGGTTTGAATCCTCTTAATTTAGAAAGTAAAGTCAAAAATTTTATCTTTAGATTAATAAATTTAAAAGTAGGACCATTTTTACTCTATTGATCCAAAAATGTAACTCCTCATTTCACTCCAAATCCAAGGATTTAAGAGTGAAACTCCTCCTTACTTTACCCAAATCCTATACATAAATATCGAATCTTATTCCAAATTGTTAAGAATGCCTCGACCGATGGACCGATAACTTTGATGTCCCCTAGTAGCATGCAAGTATGGAATACCAGGCCTGCATAATGTTGAACGCTTAATTAAGTCAAACTTCATCATTCTTCAGACATTAAATAAATCTAATGTGATCACACATGCCTGCAGGCGTGATCCAAAACCAATGGCACCCCTACACGTATGAAATATCCTAGAAGTACTTGGGAGCATAACTACAAGCAGGCAACATTATGTGGATGAGAGAAAGACAGACAAATGAATGTGCTAGTGCTACTTTGGATACCAATACAAACAGTAAATAGTTAGTGTAGTCAACTCCTTTATAAGTCGCTACTTTAGCCCACTATGTATAGCCATTTGCAGATACTGTCCTTTATAGTGGAATCATATATAATCATGAACATCTGATAATATTTCATAGTTCTAACTGGAAACAGAGACAAATGGAGATAGATATATGTTTGTCACTAAAAGAAATAGAAGTTTGGACATAAAAGTTGATAATCATCCTAACATCATTTGTGTTTTTTCTAATAGAATTTGGTTTTAAGTAATATATTGTCAGTGTAAAAGAATTTTATACTTCAATGATATGATATGTTTTTATTTATGAGAATTTTAGGCTATGATTATGAGAATAAAAATGAAGGAAGTAGCAAGGAAGGGAAGGGATAAATTTAAAATGTGTGTTTGGGAGAGGTAAATGGAGAGGGAGAGGTATGGATGAGAAGGGATATCATAGCCACTCCAAGCCTTCTTCTACAATGTTTTTTTTATCCTCCAAATTGGGGTGTTGACGATGGCATATGGATGTTATGCAATGATTTTACTGTTTTGACATTTTGTAATCTCTCACACATGAAAAATATACTCATAAAGTGAAAAGGAAAAATTGAATAACAAAATTTATTCACCCTTCTGTAATGCCCCAATTTTCCCTTCTATGCAAAATGACTAAAATGTTCTTGAGGTCATTTTTACATGAGAATTGAGAACGGCCGGTCCCGACCATCGTGAAAGGGTTAGTTTACTGTTTGAAGAGGTTTATATGTATTTTAGATGGTAATCAGTGTGAAAATCGCAATTCTTATTTTTTCAGTGTGCCAAGTTACCAAAATGCCCCTGAGATAATTTAATGCTGGATTAAGTAATAATCAGACCCGATCATCACCTGGGAGTTGGATATGTTAATATGAAGGGATATTTGATGTTTGGATGAGTCCTAAAGAGTTTTTATGTAAAATTACCTTTATATCCCTAGTTAGTGTTAATTAAACTTAACTAAAGTAATTAAAGAAATATAGATAATATTAGGCTTTGATTAAAGATAATTCATTTTTATTAATTAATCTTGAGTCAAAATAATTATTTTGAGTTAATTGAGGCCTAAGAATGATTAGAGAAATTTAATCCCACTCTTAAAGACAAAGAGGAGACATGATGATGTCGCCAACCACTACACTTGTCTTGTAGTGGCTACATATTATGATATTATTAAGGACAAATACCATTTTATTGTGATAAATTGTACCTTTAATGATGATTAATTCAAATTCATCTTGGTTAAACTAAATTAATCCTATTTTGACCATTGTTTTTACTAAATTACCCCTAATTAGTACAGTTTCCACCTAAATTATCCCCACTTTTTTTGTCTAATTCCTAAAGTACCCTTGACCCTAACCCAACCATTCCTTTTTTCTCTTCTTAGCCGCTACCTTTTCCCCCAATCTGATCTCACTCATTCTTTTTCAAAGCAAAAACTCTTAAGTATCATTTCCTCTCATCTCCACTATTTTCCTCTATCACCTCCAATCTCAACTTCTTCATTTCTCCACCAAATCCAACAAACAAATATACTTTTTCATATCTTTTCCATCGAACAAACCCAAATACATCATTTATCTTTCAAGAAAAAGCCTCCTCCTACCTAGTCTTGAAGAGGCCGAGTTGTTGTTGTCAGAAAGGAAGAGATTTTTGCTTCCTTTCTTTAAGCCTCAAGGAGCTTAAGCCTCAAGTAAACTATTAGCCAATTCTTAAAAATATTTTAATAGAATTTACTTTATTGTCACTCAAAACTCAAGCTTTAAAGCTTTTTGAAGGCTTCCAGAGCTAACATTAAGTTCTTAAATCAGTTTTCACTTTCTCAAGCTCTAAAGTGAGTTTTTGATGGTTCTTTTTGAGAAAAAGATGTGAGAAGTTAAGATTTGAGAATTTTCAAGTAGTTTATCATATAAAGCTAAAATTTTATTATAAGAAAAATCAGATTCTGAAGGTTCATTTACCTCTATTTCTCCTTCATAAGCATAGTAAGCCATGAAGCATAGATTGGCCATGTCTTCAAGCTCGTCTTGGCTTTCTGATCCTTCCTTTCTTCCTAAGAGTTGCTCCAGGCAGCAAGCATTCCTTTTTTCTTCAAAGAAAACTTCTTTTTTGGACCCTTGACTTTAGGACAATCTGTTTTGAAGTATCCCTTCTCTCCACAGTTGTAGCAACTCACATTTTCCATCTTCCGTTTGCCTTTTTTGTCTTTTCTGAGGTTAATATCCTTCTTCTTTCTAATTCTGCTCTTGCAAGCCCTGGATATCTTCCTTAAAAGCATGGAGATTTCATCTTCATCTTCTACCTTATATTCCTCTTCTGAGTCTTTTTATTCATTATGGGTATCAGTAACTTTCATAGCCTTACCTTTGATTTGCTTCTTGTGAGAGGACTTCAAGGAAACAAATTTGTTTTTCTTCATGGCTTCACTAAAAATGTCAAAAAGTACCACATCATGGGTTTTAAGGGACCCAATGAAGGCATCTAAGCTAAGTGTTTGCAAATCCTTAGCTCTTGTGATGGCTATGACCTTGGGAAGCCATTTTGCAGGAAGGCTTCTCAAGATTTTCCTTCCTATCTTAGAGTTTCAGTATCGCTTACCTGACCTTTGAGTTGGTTCACAATGTGCATGAACCTAGTGATCATGTCATCAATATTTTCTCGTACAATCATCTTGAACATTTCATATTGATGGACCATCATGCTTATTTTGGTCTCTTTGACATGATCTGTCCCTTCATGCAACATGTTTAGTCTGTCCCAGATTCTTTTGATGTGTCACAACCAATGATTTTGTCAAATTTAGCTTTGCTCAGTGCACAAGTGAGTAGGTATTTAGCTTTGGAGTTTAGCTGAACTCTTGCTTTGTATTACACTATCCATCTACCCCTAGGAATTTCTTTTGAAGTGGAAGGTCCATCTTTAGCTTCTGGAACTTCTTCCATAGGAGTATAATCTCCTTCTTACATTATGTACAACATGTCTAGGCTTGTGTATTTGATAAAAAACTCCATCCTATCTCTCCAATAGGCATAGTATCCATGATCAAAGAATGGTGGTCTATTTATGGAGTGTCCTTCTGTGATGATGTTTTGTGCCAAATATATGTCCTCAAGATCTTTTGCCTCTGCAATCATTTGAATACTCAACCCTTTAGAGGCCTAAGCTCTAATGTCAATTGTAGGTTGAAAATAGCATGAGAAGAGGGGTTGAATCGTGCTTTAACTTCTTTCAAGATTCTAAAAAACTTAAACAAAGTCTATCAAGTTTACACTTGAAGGCAGCGAAAATCTTTGTTAGCAAGGTTTAGAAAGTTACTTTCTGAACTAAGTGAAAATACAGAAACTATTTAAAAGCATTTTTCAAATATATATATATATCATAGTAAATCACAAATGCAGTATATAAACGAGATAAAAAGAGATTGAGAGATATCATACAATGATTTTTATACTGGTTCGACCAACCTTATCTATATCTAATCCTCAACAACCTGTTGAATTTCACTAACAATCCTTTCTCAACCTTGAGAAAGCAAAATGGTCTTTAGATAGCCTTTTCAAGCTATATCCAGTGAGCAATAGTTCTAATTTACTTTCATTCCATCTAGTCCTTTTACTAGCTTCTTCAAGATAACCTCTCAATGATCACTACTAGACTAGGGTACACAATTTTGGTTTGGTTAGTATGCTTCAACTAAGACATACTCAAGTTTTTTGGGAATATAATAGTGTATGAATTGAAAAACTTGAATGACTTCTTTCTAAAAATTCTTCCTAAAAGGGGGTGTTATCTAATGAAACCTAGAAAGAAGATTTTTATAGAAATTGAAACTGATTACAAGATGTAATATACTTTATAGAAGAAGAAGAAGAAGGATTTTCGTTTATATGTTATTGCAAAAATTAAAACTCTTGAGTTGTATGCACATGACATCCTTTTATGCTTGATCTCAAATCAGACCGTTGTCCCTTGATTTCTTTTCTTCTTGACATGTATTGATCTTCTTTTTGCGCCTTAGAAATGCCATCTAGAAGATAAGCTCAGCTGTGTCAAAGCTACTTTTATAGGTGCATAGATTGTAGTCAAGTGTGGTTTTTGAGTAAAGCTTTAGAAACTAATTTTTACATTTTAGATATGGTCTCTGAACTTTTTCTTCTAGAAGTTGGGACAGTTGACTAACATCATGGTTCCAAAAACCTTATTTCTTGGACTCACTATCAAGCTTAAACAAAAATAACCAAAGAAAATCAACAAAACAATCTTTTCCTCATTTTTCTTTAAAAACCAAAGTTCAAGCCTTGAGCTCTAGAGGTCAAACAAATGATGGTAACACAACCAACATAAAAAATCCTCATCATCAAGCTATGGTCTTGAACATCCAACTATCAACAAAACCAAAAATCAAGAAAAGAAAAAGAGGAAGAACTCATCTATCAAACTAACATCAAAACTGAAAAATGATGTAAAGAAAAAGAGAAAGAGCTCAAAACAAAAATCCCTACCAAGTGTGTTTATTTCCTGTTTGTGGAAGAGAAAGCCTTGATCTTTTTGAAGAAATGAGAAGAATAAATTTTCTCTTGGAGCACAAAATGGATTCGGCCAAAAGGAAGAAAAAGGGAAGGAAGATTTTTCTTGAGTTCTTGTGTTTAGAAATGGAAAGATTGTGTATCTTGGGGATGATCTATGGTGGTGATGTGGTGGTTTGAGGTGGAGAGGTGGTAGAGGATGGAAGTTCTTATGGTGGAGGAAGAAGAAGAAAAGAAATCTTGAGATGAGAGAGAAGAGAGGATTTTTGACCAAATTTTTGGACAAGAGTGAAGACCAAAAAAGCAAATGGTGAAAGTGTGTGTTTCTTTGTGTTTGAAGAATAAATATGAGGGTGTTTTAGGGAGGAGGAGGCCTCGGCCTTCATGGCCCTGTAGGAGGGAAAATTTCTTATTTCATTTGTGTTAAGACATGCGTCGCAACCGGGATCGCGATGGGATGGCAAAAAAAAGAATTTTTGTGTTGAAAATTATAGAGTCACCACCAAGTTTATTTAAAATTGAGAAAACATGGAAAAATCCGTTTATTTTGAAAAATGGTTTTTAAAACCAAATTTGAGTTCAGGAGTCAGTTATGCATAGGGAATGGTAGGAATTTAATCCTACGCACCCCTAATACACCCGTCCTTAGACGATACCTTTAATTAAATGTGCAAATTAAATAATAACCCATTCAAAAATGTTTATTTTTATTTTATTATAAAAAAAAGAGAACACCAAGTTGTCACAACTCAGATGTTCTGAGGTATCCAGTTAACAAGCCGTCACGACTAAATCAACCTTTTTATTTGAAATAAAAATTTTGATAAATAAATGAATAAATTTAAATTGAAAATGAAAATATAAATTATAAATATTTACAAATAAGATTAAAAAAATTATTTTTTATATTTTTATAAAAAAGATAAATATGAAAGAAAAATAAGTATTTTTAGAGAAATTTTCGAATCATTAAGCTGCCACAACTCAAATGCCCGAAATATCGAGTTAACAAGCCGTCACGGCTAAATTAACATCTTTATCTAAAATTTTTCACATAAATGAATATTAAATAAAATATTTCAAAAAAAGAAATTATTTAAAAATATAACAAAACACAAAAATTGCATAAAAAATGCAAGAAAAAAATTTCTTTTAAAAAAATACAAAAAGAATGAATTATGAAAAATTAATTTTGACTTGACAGGGATCGAAATCGCCTGTTCCTATATATCCCCTGGTGCAATAGGGAATTCAAAGTCACATAGTTCTGTAGAAAATATTTGTGATATTGTTTAATCTTATTTTGAAAAAGAGATGTAGAATATTAAGCTGTCACAGCTAAAATATTCTAAAACATAAAGTGAACAAACCATCACGGTTAAATTAACTCTATTTTTGAAAAGAGATTTTGAATATCAAGCTGTCACAACTAAAATATTCCAGGACATGTGATTAACAAGCCGTCCAGGCTCAATTACCCCCCCTTTTTTTTACAATACAATTCATCAATTAATTAACTAAATAAAATCTTAATAAAGCAAAATACTCAAATATTTATTTCAAACAATAAATAAAACTTTCTTTTTTATTTTAGACTTAAATTAATTCATATCCAAATAAGCAAAGTCAAAAATAAAACAAATATTAATGCAATGTGCAAACCCGAACCCAAACGAAAAAATTGAGTATGATCTAATAGAA
Source organism: Dalbergia cochinchinensis (assembly GCA_031216125.1). Classification (NCBI taxonomy): domain Eukaryota; kingdom Viridiplantae; phylum Streptophyta; class Magnoliopsida; order Fabales; family Fabaceae; genus Dalbergia; species Dalbergia cochinchinensis. The sequence goes on from CM062375.1 coordinate 42,876,842, forward strand.
AAATAACCCAAATAAACAAAATAAATAATAATAATAAAATAAAATATTCTAATTTCTTAACCTATTCTACACTTCCTAATTTTATACCCTTCTCTAATACATACACACGAACTCACTCAAGCATGGAAATCTTTGTCATACGCGTGCACACTTAAAACACAAAACCAAATTCTCTCTCTCACACCTCACAGATGGTACTCTCTCTCTTTTACACACACACACAGCGATCTCACTTTCTCTCTCTCACACACACACACTAAGAGACATGGAGACAAAGGGAAATGGAAGGCACGCAGAGAACAATCGAAGAAGAGAGAAAAAGCCGTGAGGGGAAGCAAGGACCGGCGGTGGAGGTGAAAGCACAGTGCGAAGGCTAAGCGCGGTGGCTTTGGAAGGCGGTGACCGAGGACTAGGCGCGGTGGTTGATTCGGTAGGGAAGAGTGAGGATAAGAGAAAGAGAGCCACAAAGTGTGTGAGAGAGGAGATGCGGTGGCAGAGCTCGCATGAAGGGGTAACGGCTCGCGGGGGGAAGGGGACCGATGGCGGAGCTTGTCTGCGCGAAAGGGATCGACCGTGGCGGTTCAGATCAGAACCGTGTCATGGTGGAGGAGGATGATGGTGCAAGGGGGTGCGGGATCGCGACCAAGGAAGAGGAACCAGTGCTGTGGCTAATGGTTTGCCAGTGTAGATGTAGACCGCGATGCGAGGGGGAACTTCATGGAAGTTTATGGCAGTGGCGGGGTGAGTGACCTGAGAGGAAAGAAGCGTTTGATGATGATGATGACTGTAAGGGATAAGAGGAGTTTGTAGTGGTTGGTGGTTTGGGTGATAGTGATGATGAAGATTATGTTGAAGGGTGATGGAAGAGGAAGAAGATGATGAAGGAAAAAGGAGGAAAGGAAGGGGAGGCCGCGGCGGAGTAGGGAGGCCATGGCCTCACTATTTTTTTTTGTTTTAAAATTTTAAAATTGAAACTAAAAAATACCTAAACTCATTCTTTGCCTCGATTTTTGTTCTTGCTGGGTTGTATTACTGGACTGGATGTTGTTGATTTCTTTGCAGGTTCTCAAATTGGTCTTCTGATATTTCTATGTATATGTTTGAATTTTCCTTGAGTGTTTTTTTTTTTTCTGATCATTGCTCTCTTCTTTTTTCATATTCCCTCCCTCAATATGTATATTGTGTTCTTCGGATTCCTCCCCTTCTGCCAAAAGAAAGATGAACATTTTTTCCAGGGACAACATCATTGTGTTCGTTTTTATTTTTCATGCTTTCTTTCATTCCTATGTTACTATTTCCTCACATGCACATCTCAGCCAAATGAGAAGACAGGAGTCCGTGAACTCCTTTGTTTCCTTTTCAATTTTTAATTTTTAATTTTAATTTTAATTTTTATATTTATTTTATTTATTTTTTTTAAGAAGTGAAAATGGGCTGAAACGGGTTGGGCCTCTATTTACAAAGGCTACATAAGAAATCCAAAACAAAGGAATGGGCTGAAAATAACACAAATGGATTGGATAATACACAATTGGACCAAAAACAATTTTTGGGTATTAGGCTAATAAAACTGGGCTAAAAATGTAAATGAACTAAAAAGGATTTTTTTTGTTTTGTTTTAATTTTGGGAAATAAAACAACCAGAAACTCTTTATCAGATTTTTCCATAAGAAATGAATGAAGCAGCCGTAAATCATAAATTATGCAAAATTTGAATTTTTTTTGTTTATGGGCCGGACAAAATCGAGTGTCCACAGTTGGCCCTTTTTACTTATTTCTTATAAAACAATGTAAAAGACATAAGTCTTTTACACATTATTTTCATAAGGAATGAGTAAAGATATGAACATAGATTTTGTTCGGCAATGCATGAAATGCAAACAATCTAAACATTCAAGAAAGTCATATGCAATGATGCAACTCAGAAAAACAACAGTACATGAATCAAAGAAAATAAGGAGAAAAGAACTAACTAATTTAAAATGAATTCACGAATGACATGAGACGGTAAAACTTGCGAACAATCCAATATGGGTTCACAAATAACCAAAAAAGTAAAAGTCATTTGGGGGGCAAACATAAAAAGTAAAAGGCGATAGGGAGTGATTGAAAAGTAAATTGGCATATGAGATCGACTGGAAATTAAATTGGCAACTGAGGCCGACTAAAATGTAAATTGGCATCTGAGGCCAACTGAAAATCAAACTGGCAAGGATACTGACTGAAGAGTAAATTGAAAAGTAAATTGGCAAGGATACCGACTAGAAATTAAATCGGCAAGGATACCGACTGACTGAAAATTAAACCGAAAAGGATACTGTCTGGAAATGTAAACTAGCAAGGAGACCGACTGAAAATTAAACCGGTAAGGATATCGACTGACTGAAAATTAAACCGGAAAATTAAACTGGCAAGGATACCGATTGGAAATTAAACTAGCAAGGATACTGACTGACTGAAAATTAAATCGGCAAGGATACCGACTGGAAATGTAAACTGGCAAGGAGGCCAACTATTTATTAAACTGGCAAGAATACTGACTGAAGAGTAAATTGAAAAGTAAATCGGCAAGGATACCGATTGACTAAAAATTAAACCGGTAAGAATACCGACTGGAAATGTAAATTGGCAAGGAGGCTGACTGAAAATTAAACCGGCAAGGATACCGACTGATTGAAAATTAAACCGGTAATGAGGCCAACTGAAAATTAAATCGGCAAGGGTTCCAACAGGAAATGTAAACTGAAAAGTAAATCGGCAAAGATACCGACTGGAAATTAAACTGGCATGGATACTGACTGAAGAGTCAATTGAAAAGTAAACCGGCAAGGATACCCGACTGGAAAAGTAAATTGGCGGCAAGGATACCGACTGGCAATGTAAATTGGCGGCAAGGATACTGGCTGGAAAAGTAAATTGCCGGCAAGGATACCGACTGGAAATGTAAATTGGCGACAAGGATACTGGCTAGAAAAGTAAATTGGCAGCAAGGATACCGACTGGAAATGTAAATTGGCGGCAAGAATACCAACTGGAAAAGTGAATTGGTATCTGAGGCCGACTGAAAATTAAATTGGTATCTGAGGCTGATTGAAAATGTAAATTGGCAACTAAAGCCGACTGAAATGGTAAATTGGCAACTGAGGCCAACTAGAAAGTAAATTCGCAACCGAGGCCGACAAGAAAACCAATGATTTGCACATTTTTTTTTTGAAGGAGCATATGCATTTTTTCAAGATGGTTGGGTGCAGAATCAAAATTTTTTCTTTTTTTTCAAAAAAAAAGTGAATCAAAAAATCAAGCTAAATGTATATACAACATGTGAATAAATCAAGGATCATAACAGCATGAAATGGATTAAAAAGAGTAGGCCAAGAACCTAAGTGATTTGAAAATCAAAGAAGGAAATCTTGTAATGATGAAAATGTCACAGAAGATCTTTTTAGCATGAAAAAACATTTGAACCATAAGCTTCTTTAGAGAGGATTTCATCACCCGAACTCATTTTCAATTTTGTCATTGAATTTGCTACCTTGCAATATGGTTTCATTGCATTTTTTTCAAATTCTCTTCTTCTTTTTTTTACATCGTTTCTCATAATGACCTGTTGCAAAGGCTTTGTAGCTCTCATTTGATCAATTCTCTGAGTTGAAAGGATCACTACCAGTTAGACAATTCACATTATTTCACTCTTGTTCACTAGACTTGAAGCACAATTCAATAGATGCACATGGATCCAAGCGAATGACCTAGAACCTTATTGGATACACATTATCATGGAAATGGTGTTCCAAAGGCTGACCAAACAAGAGAATGCAACTATTGCCCTAGTATAGATTTTTGTTTGGTTCTCAAGTGATTGATCAATTTTCATCCATTGGACATCATAACTATTCATTCATCCTTAATGCAGTGAGCACATGTGTAATCAAAAAAATTTGCCGGCTTCAATTTGCAAAGCCAAGTCTAATCATCACCAAAATTGCCCCAGTATCAATCTTCTTGGTTTGTAGGCTTGATAAAAAAAATTTTCCCCAATATAGATAGGAAGCTGATCGACACCAAAAAATTGCCCCAGTTTCAATTTCCTTGAATTGGAGGCCTTGATGATCATACAACAATGCCCCAGTTTAGGTTGCTTGGAATAGTGCTTATTCTTTTGACCAATTTTGCTTAGGTCATCCTTTCGGGTTTTCAATCTAACCAGTCATTTTTTCTCCTTGTTTTTTTTTGAATTTACCTATTTTCTCTCTTTTTTTCATTTTCCTTTCTTTTTTCTCTTTTTTTTGGTTCCCCAAGAATTAGTGCAAAAGTCATGAAAGATTATGCATGTTTTTGTCTCAAAATTGAAACTACAGAAAACATAATAGTCACTCATTGATCAGAATGGACTTTTTAAGGCTTGTAACTTGGCCAGGTTTAGAGTTGTGAAACAAAAGATATAAAAGGCTCAAACAAGTATTTAAGGATTTGAAAAGATCAAGGATCTTTGACTCTTTTTTTTTAGTAGATTCCAGCAATTCATTTCATTTTTCTTTTTTTTTTGAGGTAAACATTTCTCTTTATTTTTCTTCTCCATTTTCCTTTTGCCCTCTGACAATGCATTGGGTTTAAGCTATTGCGTTTACCCCATTGTGGAATAATCCTTGTCCAAGGTTTCTTTTGAAGAAAGAAAATTTCAGGCTGAAAAAGGGTGACAAAGGATTATTTAATTAAAACATGGGATAGAGAAAGATGGCCAAACATCATTTCAAATTGTGATTGTTTATTTTCCAAAAAGCTCAACTTCAAGACAAAAATAATGGATGCATGGTTCAGCCTTTCCTACTCTTGCTCATTCACCTTCTTCCATTGTTTTCTTAATTGACTTGTTGCCAGCCATATTCAATGCCTAGTACTCAGAAAAATTTCATGATTATTTTTGTCCTATGGATTAAAATGATCAACCAATGAGTTTCCAATTATTTTTTTCACCAGGCAATACAAAGACATTTTTAATGGATAATGTAGACTGTGGCAAAAATGAGATGACAATATGCAACAAAGGTGAGGATGACAGGGGTCTGTAGGACTAAGACACTATGAATGGACATGATAATGATTAACAGAACTGAAAATATATGGTGATTAACATGAATGAAGGTATGAAATGAAAACTTTTGGAAAACACTATGGATAAATATGCAAAACACTAATATGAACGAAGTGATGTAATAGCAACAAGACAGCCAAGATGCAGAAAGAGTAGGACATGAAATTATGCAGCAACAATATGAATAAAATTATGGAGAAAATCTAATACATGAAATCCATACCACCAATTGTTCTAGTGTTTCAAGAAAGTGAACAAAAGCTCATAATTTTGACCAACTTGAGGTACCAATTGATGGTATCCACTTAATAAGAGAATCAATCCAATATCACTTAAGGATCTTACAGGGTTGAAGGATATGAAAACATTATATTCTCTTCTTCTCCTTTTCTTTTCCTTAGGTTGAAAGATAAATAGCTGAAAGAATTTAATGCTTCAACATCTTTTAACTTTTACACTCTCCCAATAGATAAAAATTGCTAGGAAGGTTGAGATTGCCCACTATTAAGAGTGATGGCTTCACAAGGCTCTATAGCTTTCTTAAGACAAAAAGAATCATCGAGCAAAATTTTGAGTGAAATCATGCAAAGGTGATGGGCGACAAAAGTATTTTTATTTTTATAGATTTTATTGGTAAATGAAGGTGCCTTGGTTAATTGATATGAGATAAAGGAGATGTGATGGAAGTGAACATGACTGAGTACAAGTGTATGGTCATGAAGGGGAAACATGCTTATTATGGTAAAGGATATATGTTAAGGTTGATGATAAAAGGTTTGGTGGATTGGGGGAGATTATAGGACATGGATTGGCGATGCATTGTGCATGATTTACTTTTGATTCATTTTGTCCTAATACAGCTCATTTGTTAGCAATTCAATCTTCCTTCAATCATCCATTTCAGCTTAAACCATGACATTGGAGCTCCAAATTGCCTTCATTTCCCTTTGAGATTTTCAGTATTTCTTTATTCATTTGCTAGAGTCCCTAAACTTCCTTTCACAATTTGCTTTAGCCTTCATGTCTCTTAATCATATGATTGTGCTTTTCCATGCTCCATCAACTGATAACCCAAATTCCTCTTAATCTCCTTTGAAATTTTATGATATGACCTCAAGAATTTGAATCTGGGTAACATTCACTCTCTTTAGAAGCACCATGGTCCACTTTTTTATTGAAAGAAAGATTCCAAATACAATAATCTTGTATTGCTATTCAAAAGATTGTTCAAAACTTTCCAAAGACATGACATGAATGAACACCAATCATTATTTATGTGAATTTTTTTGCAATGTGAAAATCAAAATAAAATATGCTCTATTTCTAAATACGAAAAAAAATCAAACTAAATTGGGGAATCCAAAACTTTTGGTTTTTTTTTTTTGCAATGCAACAAAATAAAATGAAATGGAAATGACAAGCCACTATATATGAAAAAAAAAGTTAAAATGAATGCCTCGTCCTTTTTTTTGTAACTAACAAAACAGAATGATATAACAATGATGAACCATGATGTACATGAAGAACATGTTAGAATGGATGCAATGTTAAGGACAACTTCCATTCATGAGACATTATCATATGGTAAAATGTTGAAATGCTATTCTTCTTTTACCTTGAAGCAAAACTTCATGAACAGATAAAAGGACGCTCTTTTTCTTTTTAGAAACAAATTATGATATGATGTAAAACCTCACAAACAGATAACACATATAAGGATGCTAAGATACACAAAGATTAAAACCTTTACAAATTTTTCCAACAAATCAAGACAAATACCCAAACATAAAAGCAAATAGAAACAGATGCAATGATGCTCTTTTTCTTTTTTTATCTTTTTTATTTTAGGCAAAAAAAAAATCAATTCAAATGCAAAAGGTGATTGTACAATGAAAAAGCTTAATGAAGAAATGGAAGAATCTTTTTTTATAAATCAAAACAAGTGGACAAATGCATAAAGATGAACAAATGACAGATGCAATTCTTTTTTCATTTTTGTATGAAGCAACAAAATCTAGACAATGCCTAAGTGAAAACTACTTAATTCACAAAAAATCACAATATAAAGCTTATCCTATGCTAGAACATAAAGGTTTTTTCTTTTTTGAAGTGATAAATGACATAATCAAATAAGGAACTATCTAAACTAATGATTACAGTGTGCAAAGTTTCATTATCTAGAATGACTGCAAAGGCACACATCCTTTTGAACATGAAGAGCCACAAAAGATGGAAAACAAATTGTGTTCAAGTGAATGCAAAATCATGAGAAGTTTTCAAATGCAATGGAATCATGTCAAAATATATAATATCAAACATCGTCATGAGGAAGACGTTGAAATCCACTTATTCTTCTTTTTTTTTTTCATTTTCTTGATGCAACGAATCAAACCAACATGTCAGAAAACCATGTTAAATAAGTAAATGCAAAACTTTCTTACATGCAAGAGTAAATACAAAGAAGCTCTTTTTTTTTTCTTTTCTCTTTTTTTTAGTAATGAAAAATGATAAGTAATTGAAAATGTGCTAAGATGAGTACAAAATCATGAAGAGTTCATACATACAGGGAAATCATGTTAACAACAGATTTTTATGTAGCATGAACACTCCCCGTATGTAAAATGAAATATTTTCAGATGAATTGTGCAAATTCTTATTGAAAGCCAACATGTATATGATGTTCTTTTTTTTTTAGTGCAACAAAACATGAAACAAACGGTTCCCAAATGCAAGAAAAACATATTTAGGTGTAGAATGTAATACACTACTTTCCGCTTAAATGATGCAAAGATACAAATGACACTTTTTTTATTTTACAATGTAGCAAATTGTGATGGCAGAAAAATGCGAGATCAAATGCAAAACAAACATGCTAAACTGAAAAGCACTAGGATTTATTATTTTTGTCTTCTTTTATGCAATTCAACAAATGAAGCTAACTTTGGAATGACAAACTACCAAACATATTCCATGCTAAAATACAGAATGCAAAACTTCAAAAATATTTTTTCTTTTTTTTCTTTTATTCTTTTTTCTTTTTAAGAAAGTGCACCAAATCAAGAGAATTAGGAGAAGAGAAAGACATTGATTATAAGAAAAAAAACATTGCCAAATTTCATTGAAGGGTGTACTCTCTTTTCTTTTTTATATGCAACAAATCAATACAATACATTATCATGATATAATGCAAATATATGATCAAATGTAAGGATTTCTTTTCTACTGATGCAACAGTTAAAAATATGATATGATAAAAAGCTTTGTGAGAAGATACAAGGATGATGCCTTTTTTTTCTTTTTTCCAACTAACTATGAAAATGAAAAGGAAATGTTATCATGCCAAACTTTTTGAGTATGTACAAGGATTTTTTTTTGTTCGAATCATGCAACATATAAAAACATGCTACAATGCAAAACCTCATGCAATAGTAGTGTTTTCTCCCCCGTTTTTTTTTGTTATTCATGCAACAAATCAAGGCTACATGACATGAGATAATGCAAAATTTTATGGATAGATGAAATGATAATGTTTTTCTTCCCACCCCTTTTTTTCAAGAAAGAATGCTACAAGTCAAGAATCATGATGTGAAAAGAAGCTTCATGGACAAATGCAATGATTTTTTTTTATGCATCAAATCAAGTAAAATAAAAAAAAGGGTATGATGTGAAGCTTCATGAAAAATGTAATGAGATTTTTTTTTTAAAACAGATGCATCAAATTATAACAATATGAAATGAAGAGTTTCTAAATGTAGTGGTTCAAAAGATAACTTTTTTTTTGTTCTTTCTTTTATGATGAATAGAAAGAAATTATCTTGGATCTAGAAAACTCATGCTTAAGTGCAAAACACAAAACTTTATTTATGTTTGAAATGAAGCAAAAGAAGCAATTTTTATTTTTATTTTTTAATTTTTTTATCTTTCAGAAATATGCCAAATCAAGGCAAAGGAAAAAAAATGCAAATAAACCACACACAAAAAAAAATTTAAAGTACAAACTATCATCAAAACATAATGGATAAAGGACACAATAAAACAAAATTTTGATGCTCAAATGGAGATAAAATAAATACATTTTTATTTTTATATGCAAGAAGTATATAAAATGATGTCAAAGATGATGCAAATGGTGCTAACTTAATACCTTCTTTTATTCAACAAAAGCCTTCAATTTTTTTTTTTGAAAGAACAAAGAAATATGAAAAGGGATGAACTTAGTCAATTGAACAAATGAGTCAAACAACAAACCAAAATGGAAGAGAAATTTTCACTTTTATTATCTTTGTTTTTTTTAGAAAAAAGATCATGGGTAAAAAGAATAGGGAATAAATACTTTGAGCATGTTAAAGAAGAAATGAGTCAAGGAAAAAGCATGCTCCCTTTGTGTCCTATTTGAGGTGAGCTATGGAGGCTAATCCTATGGTCCTATGGTTGTTCTACTTTGTGAACACTTTCACCAGGTGGGTCTATATTCTTAGGATTCTATGGCTTCTAGAGTTAAAACTCATCTTGGAATGCTATCCACAATAGTAGCTGGACCACTAGGTGTAGAACATTCACAAAAGAGTCACACTCTAGACGAGATTTTCATGATAACCAAACAGGATGAACATCTAAAATGGCTACCACTACACAATCTCTTACTTATCTCAAGTTGCGCTCAGACCCGGGTATAGGGCCCACTCGTGTGTGATTAACGTGTAAGTGTTATGTGTAAAGAGAACATACAAACCTGAAATCCTAAAACTACCCATGGTAAATACCTGCAAAACAAATACAAACAACAAATATATACAGAACCAACAATAGTCCCCAACCCTAAGGTTTCCACAAAGGAAAAAAGTAAAAAGTCATCTATCCTAGGGTTGTCATAATAAAAGAAACAAAAAGGCTATACAAATACAATGTCAACATACTCTAGCATAAAAGAGAACAATAGACAATTAAACAAATAAAATGAAATGAAGGAGAAAGAAAAAGTGAGGTTATAATAATATACACAATCAATTACCTTAGGCTTGACTCTCAATCTGTCCCCAGTGGAGTCGCCATCTGTCACAACTGGGATCGCGATGGGATGGCGAAAAAAAGAATTTTTGTTTTGAAAATTATAGAGTTGCCACCAAGTTTATTTAAAATTGGGAAAACATGGAAAAACCCATTTATTTTGAAAAATGGTCTTTGAAACCAAATTTGAGTTTGGGAGTCGGTTATGCATAGGGAAGGGTAGGAATTTAATCCTACGCACCCCTAATACACCCATCCTTAGACGATACCTTTAATTAACTGTGCAAATTAAATAATAACCCTTTCAAAAATATTTATTTTTATTTTATTATAAAAAAAGAGAATACCAAGTTGTCACAACTCAGATGTTTTGAGGTATCCAGTTAACAAGCCGTCACGGCTAAATTAACCTCTTTATTTGAAATAAAAATTTTGATAAATAAATGAATAAATTTAAATTGAAAATAAAATATAAATTATAAATATTGACAAATAAGATTAAAAAAATACTTTTTATATTTTTATAAAAAGATAAATATGAAAGAAAAATAAGTATTTTTAGAGAAGTTTTCAGATCATTAAGCTGTCATAATTCAAATGCTCGAAATATCGAATTAACAAGCTATCACGGCTAAATTAACATCTTTATCTAAAATTTCCCACATAAATGAATATTAAATAAAATATTTCAAAAAAAAATTATTTAAAAATATAAAAAAACAAAAATTGCATAAAAAATGCAAGAAAAAAATTTCTTTAAAAACATAAAAATAAAATGAATTATGAAAAATTAATTTTGACTTGACAGGGATCGAAATCGCTTGTTCCTACGTATCCCCTGGTGCAATAGGGAATTCAAAGTCACGTAGTTCTGTAGAAAATATTTGTGATATTGTTTACTCTTATTTTGAAAAAGAGATGTAGAATATTAAACTATCACAGTTAAAATATTCTAAAACATAAAGTTAACAAACCGTCGCGGTTAAATTAACTCTATTTTTGAAAAGAGATTTTGAATATCAAGCTGTCACAGCTAAAATATTCCAGGACATGTGATTAACAAGTCGTCCCGGCTCAATTAACCTTTTTTTAAAAAAAATACAATTCATCAATTAATTAAATAAATAAAATCTTAATAAAGCAAAATACTCAAATATTTATTTCAAACAATAAATAAAACTTTCTTTTTTTATTTTAGACTTAAATTAATTCATATCCAAATAAGCAAAGTCGAAAATAAAACAAATATTAATGCAATGTGCAAACCTGAACCCAAACGAAAAAATTGAGTATGATCTAATAGAAAAATAACCCAAATAAACAAAATAAATAATAATAATAATAATAATAATAATAATAAATTTCTAATTTCTTAACCTATTCTACACTTCCTAATTTTATACCCTTCTCTAATAGATACACACGAACTCACTCAAACGTGGAAATCTCTATCACACGCGCTCACACTTAAAACACAACCAAATTCTCTCTCTCACACCTCAGAGATGGCACTCTCTCTCTTTTACACACACACACACACAGCGATCTTGCTTTTTTTCTCTCTCTCTCACACACACACACACTAAGAGACATGGAGACAAAGGGAAATGGAAGGCATGTGGAGAACAATCGAAGAAGAAAGAAAAAGCAATGAGGGGAAGCAAGGACCGACGACGGAGGTAAAAGCACGATGCGAAGGCTAGGCGTGGCGGTTTTGGAAGGCGGTGGCCAAGGGCTACGTGTAGTGGTTGATCAGGTAGGGAAGAGTGAGGATGAGAGAAAGAGAGCCACAGAGAGCATGAGAGAGGAAATGCGGTGGTAGAGCCCACATGGAGGGGGTAACAACTCGCAAGGGGAAAAGGACCGGCAGCGGAGCTCATCTGCGCGAAGGGGATCGGCCGCGGTGGTTCAGATCAGAGCCGCGTCATGGTGGAGGAGGATGATGGTGCAAGGGGGCGCAGGATCACAGCCAAGGAAGAGGAACCGGTGCTGTGGCTGATGGTTTGCCGACATAAATGTGGACCGCTGTGCGAGGAGGAACTTCGCGGAAGTTTATGGCAGTGGCGGGGTGAGTGACCTGAGAGGAAAGAAGCATTTGATGATGATGATGACTGTAAGGGATAAGAGGAGTTTGTAGTGGTTGGTGGTTTGGGTGATAGTGATGATGAAGATTATGTTGAGGAGTGATGGAAGAGGAAGAAGATGATGAAGGAAAAAGGAAGAAAGGAAAGGGAGGTCGTGGCGGAGCAGGGAGGCCATGGCCTCACTATTTTTTTTTGCTTTAAAATTTTAAAATTGAAACTGAAAAATACCTAGACTACTGCTACTGCCTCTGATTTTTTGTTCTTGCTGGGTTGTATTACTGGACTGGATGTTGTTGATTTCTTTGCAGGTTCTCAAATTGGTCTTCTGATATTTCTGTGTATGTGTTTGAATTTTCCTTGAGTGTTTTTTTTTTCTCTGATCATTGCTCTCATCTTTTTTCATATCCCCTCCCTCAATATGTATATTGTGTTCTTTGGATTCCTTCCCTTCTGCCAAAAGAAAGATCAACATTTTTTCCAGGGACAATATCATTGTGTCCATTTTTATTTTTCATGCTTTCTCTCATTCCTATGTTACTATTACCTCACATGCACATCTCGGCCAGATGAGAAGACAGGAGTCCGTGAACTCCTTTGTTTCCTTTGCAATTTTTATTTTTTATTTATTTTTTTAAGAAGTGAAAATAGGCTGAAACGGGTTGGGCCTTTATTTACAAAGGCTGCATAAGAAATCCAAAATAAAGAAATGGGCTGCAAAATAACACAAATGGATTGGATAATACACAATCGGACCAAAAACAATTTTTGGGTATTAGGCAAAATGTAAATGAACTAAAAAGGATTTTTTTTGTTTTGTTTTAATTTTGGGAAATAAAACAACCAGAAACTCTTTATCAGATTTTTCCATAAGAAATGAATGAAGCAGCCATAAATCATAAATTATGCAAAATTTGATTTTTTTTTGTTTGTGGGTCAGACAAAATCGAGTGTTCACAACATGGTTTAGGGATAGATTTGATTAGGCATTGGGTTAGGAACTAGTAATTGAGTGTTTAGACTAGTGTAACACCCTAATATTTAACTCAACAAGTCTAGGACAGTTTCAAGTTAATTATTAGTTATTACTCTTTTATTCCAGTTTCTTAATTCTAATTTTAGAAAATACTTAGTGAAAATATGGGTAAATTTTTTTTTTTGAAATTAAAGATGAAAACGTGAGCCACGTATAAAATAAAAACTACGTCATTTGTCTCACAGAATAACATAAAGGAAACTCATCACACTACAAGTGGAACACAAGAGTATAAACACAACCAACCATCATAATTATATAATAAGAGTTTTACCATTCACCAAGACACATAATAGTAGCATTAGACCCACTATTATAGGTTGAGCCGATACAGTCATCCGTGCAATACATAAAGAAACATAAAATACACCCATTAGAATCCTCGCCTACTCGAGTGCACCTTAAGTAGATAACCTCTAAAAGCAAAAGAAGGCTACCCTATGTAAGATATGAGTGCATGCACTACAAAATCTGTTGCTGACTCTTATTACTGCCTATCCCAAGGGGGAGGAATGTAACCAATCCACTGGCCCAGTTCGGCTGTAACATCCTAATTTTTAACCCAATACTCTAGAATGTAACATCCTAATTTTTAACCCAATACTCTAGACCATATTTATGTTAATCATTAATCTATTACGTCATAGTTTCCTCTTTACCTTAAAATACTTAGCAGAAAATACAGGTAAAGTTTTTTTGAAATGTAAAAGCAAAGTGAGAGCCGTGCAACACGACGAACGATGAAGCATGAAAGGAATAAAACACAAATCCAAATAAACACCTCATGAGCATCCGATCATAAAACATATAATTACACGACATGATAAAGCAAACTGCATATATAGATATCATATGCCCACTCAAGAAAAGCGGGACTTAGTTTAGTATAGCATAAAACAATTACAACTGAAATAGAAATACATGGAAACATAAAAAGAAACTCTCCTAACTCTAGTGTGCCTGCAAATGGATAGCCCCAAAGACAAAAGAAGGCTATCCTTGTAACACCCTAGTAATTAACCAAATACACCTATGTTGAATCTAATTAATGACTAGACTTTACTCCTTGCTTTGGTTCTTTCTTCATAATTTGAAAATACTTAGTGAAATTACGAGCCATTTTTTTTAAAAAAAAAAACATAATTGAAAACGTGAGCCGAGTACAACGTGAACGAGTAAGCAGAGTATAATAAGACGTTTAAGAATATGTCACATTATATCACTTTCACTCCATCATATAACATCCATAAGCACATTATAACATATATTTACATACAATAACCTCACTCAAAGGGTGGGTTATGATCATACATCATTGTCTTATGCAAACCCATAAAAGAAAATATACATAAGGAAATACATGCCCCTAAACTAGATAACTCCATAAGCTAGGAAGGTTATCCTAAAACTAGGGTGCATGATCACACATAAATCTACTAAGAACCTTCTATGGCCACTGTCCTGGAAATGGGGGAATAAATCTGATCCACTGATGAGCTCCCTGGGCAGGGCACACACGAGATGCACCAGGTCAGTCGCATGGACGGCCTTCTTGCTAACCTCGGCTGAACAACTATTTCCTCACTACCCTCTCTTACACGTGTGGGAGTAGGAGCAGAGCTCTCAGAATATACATGAGTAGGAGTATCCTCTGAAGGATCAGTTTCAGAATATCTCGTCTCGGGAACATACTCTGGAAATCCATGGACAACAGATGAAGCGGGATAAGAACGTAACATCCTTTCATCAAGTGGACGTGCATGTTCGAAAAGCATTTCATCGCCATAGGGAGAAGTAGGAGAAAATCGATAACTAAGGACAGGATGTGCAAATGGATGACCTATGTAAATAAAAACACGAATCACAAGACCTCCTTCAAAATGATACGAGCGATGCACCGGATCATAGTGGAATTCCCAAGTAGGGGTATCAACGAACAGGACGAATGTCGCCATTTGAATCTGGAGACAATGACAAAAATAAAGAAAAAGGAGTGAGAATCTTGCTAAAGAATTCTCAGTAGGGTACCTCCTTTTACAGTGTCATCATCAAAGTCCCCAGGAACCTTGGGATTATTCTAAAATAGTGAGCATGCAAAGATTCATTTTAAGTTCGGATAAATACTTAACTGAGGTTCGTCAATTTTTAATCATGCGTCTTATAATGTATCATAATCTTAACATGTCATATTTACAATGAACTTTTCCTTTATCATTACATCATATTCCTCATCATCATTATCAAAATAACATGCATAAAAGAACGTCATATAATATTAGCTACACATGGACACAGTGCACATATTTCATTTCTTTAGTGCCTTAGGTGACTTAAAATCTTATCATCATCATTATTTTCCTTGGGCCACCCTATACTCCATCCTTTTGGGGGTAATTTAGGTTATGAGCTCATACTTTACTAGTCGTCATTAGCATATACTTATCCCTTTTGATAAGCTAAAGTCCCGACTCTACCTTTTTGAGAGAACAGGTTAGGGGGCTAAAATCACCTTTTCACCACCTATAGTATGATGGTTCCAAAAGATCATTTTCTTATAAGTTTAAGTCACCATTAAATCTTTGCATGTTATATCACAATACAATTCATAAACATCATAGCATTTTCTCATTTATAGTCTTAAGCTAGAATAATATATATCAACTATAATCATGCATCTGGGAGATTCCTAGGAAAGAGAGGTGGGTCACAATGGACACGCTTAAATACCAAGTCTTTCCTTAGCCAGAACTTTTCCAAATTACACTTTTACAATGATACACTTTCTTCTAGCAACAAAGGTAAATTTTACATAATAAAGAATATTTCATGCATAAGCATTCTCAGTATTTGCAATAGCAACTATAACATGCAAGCCAGGAAATCATTCAATGATATCAAGTACTTAATAAGCATCCAATACTTACATAGAATTATCAATTATAGAACTAATTAGTTATGCACCTAAGGGATTTATTACCATCCTTACAATTATTTATAGGCCTTAAGAACACTATTAAATCAAATGGGGTAGCATAGGTAGTAAGTTGCTCCTAAGGTTTTACGGTATGCTAGAAGTTATGTTTTAAATCCTTTCTTGTTACCAGCTTTCCCTATGATGCTGAAATTAGTTACTAAACCAATTATGAATCATTCTCCCTTATTTAAACATAATAAAACCTGGTTCTTATCGTTGCTAAAGATTCTGGATAGAATGCATAAATTTCATTCCCTAGAGTTCTAGAAATCTTGTTTTTACGGTTTTCTAGTTGCTAAGTTCATTTTTAGTGTTCGGGATCAATCCTAGTCTAATTGATACCAAATTTTTCATGGCTAACTAATCCTAGACAGAATTATAACATACTAAAACATATTTGGCATTGGCTAAACTTAAAGGGGTCAAAAACTAGGTAAATTCTAGCTCTTCGGTTGTTATAGGGAGCTAGTTTTATCTCTAACGTGCAGTGAATCATTCTCTTAACAATAAACTATAATTATCACAACTTCAAACATATCAAATCATTATCATACATTGATACTAAACTCATATCAGTGGCCGAATCATGAACCTCATGCAATTACATAGAATCATATTTTAAGTGCATATAAAATACTAGTTCCCCGTAAAATCCTTGCAAAGTCTTAAAACTCATTTAGAAACTAGTTCTTTTGTCAAACTTGGGAGGATCTTCACAATTAAAATTCTCACTTAAGATAAAAGGAGTAAGTCTTGAGCTTTAGAGATTTAGGTGACATCTTAGAATTATAAACATGCTATGCAACCTTATTTTAATCTTATCTTTATAAGGTGATAGCTTGGAATTATAAACATGATATGCAATTCCATTTCTTTATCTTTAAGATTTAAGGTGATGACTTGAAAATTAAACATGATGCAAGAACTTGAAATATAAACATGATGCAAGAAACTGGAGCGGCGGTAATCCGCACGGGACCAGTAGAGGGAGAAAAGAATATTAAGAAACAGGAGTAGCGGTAGTCCGCACAGGACCGATGAAGGGAGAAGAGAATTATTATTACATCTTTTTAAGCTCCAATCTCAAGACTTTTTAAAGAATAAATTCTTTAACTCCAATAATCATATTTCTTTGCTTGTGATACATGGCCAAGTCTTTGACCTCTAGGATCTTTAGGTGATGGCATAAAATAAACATGCCATGCGTTGATTCTTTTAGCCATTATAAAATAAAGTGAGAGCATAAATTAAATATGAGATGCAACCTCTTTATTATCTTGAAAGATTAAGTGATGACTTGAAACATAAACATGAAATACAAGCTTGGAAAATACATCTTTCAAGTTCTAAACTAAAAATCTTTGTTTTAGCATCATAAAGCATTATTCTTTAAAATTTTGCATCAAGTGGAATTTTCAAGCTTTAGAGGCCTAACTTGTGATGGATTTACAACCCACCCTCAAGGTCCTCATCATCAAGCCATCATCTTAGTTCCACCTAGGCCATATGGCTGAATTGGTTAAAGAAAAATGAAGAGGAAAACCGAAATGAAAAGCTAAGGTAAGTTCATAATTTCATCATTTTGAGCTAAAAACACAACTCCTCAAAGCATAGAAATAAATTTAGAAACTACTCCCTACCTAATCTGAGTTGAAGAAGAGGAAGAGAACTTGATTTCTTGAAGTGAAATAAAACAAAATCTCTTTGAAAAATTGAAGAAAGAATTCAGCCAAAGAGGAGGAAAAAAAAAAGTTTTTGGTGTTCCTAAAAACTAGTTATGAACAAAGCATTTCAAGACCACTCAAGCAAGCCTAGTTATAGAAGATTTTGAGGCTTCTAATTGGCCAAAATGAGGAGGTAGTTGGCGGAATTTTACAGGAGAAATAAGGGAGGAAAAATCATTTTAGACAAAGTTGTATGAAATTAAGGAATTATGTCTCTTATGGTGACATTTTGGCATTTTGTTTTAGTGCAACTTTTGGCAATAATTCAGCTGCATAATGGCATCAATAATTTCGTCCATTACAGCTCAAAGAAGTGAAATTTGTGTGTTCCATGCATTATTTAGGTGTAGGCAAGGTATTCATGTAATTTAGAGAATTTACGGTTAAGGGCTTAAGTGAATTAGTAAGCAATTTGGGTGTTTTTGAGCAATTTTGGGTTCTAATCAATCTAAATACATAATTTTGACTCTAGATTAATATTTAGAATTTAATAAGCTTTAATTTAAGCCTAATGTTGCTTAGGTTTCAGATACAAATCAAAAATCCCGAATTCGCAAACCGCCAAAAACAGGGGCAAAATCGTACTTTCATTTAAAAACTGCCCGAGGCCACCCAAGCTTAACCAATGGTTAATCATGGCTTAAAAAAAAATTTTAAAATATTTTAGTGAGGTTCGGCTCACTGCACGCACATCTGAGTTAAAACAACCCAGGGGCGTTTGGTCATTTCAAGGCGTTCGGTACTCAAAATTGAGATCCTTCTGCTCTATTAACACACATAACACAAACAATCCCTTATTATCATCAAAACATCCCCTTGAGAATAGGTGGGGCCCACGATCCTCATTTTCTGAGTAAAATAACTTCAGGGGCATTTTGGTCATTTTATACGTACAGAAATTCGGGATTTGCGACTCTCGCATGAATCGCTCCTAACCTCTCTTCTAATGTTATATTCCTTTATTGAGGATTGTTCGGCCTCAAATCTTATGTAATAATTACCTACAGTAATTCGGTAATTTCTAATGACAGTAAAAATTACAGTAAAAATTGGGGCGTTACAACCCACACTCTAGTGCACCTAAAATGGATAACCTTTCAGAATAAAAGAAAGTGATCCTCATCTACGTGTGGTGTGTACACTATCACTCCTCAAGCGTCTCTATTGCTAGTAGTCCGGAGTGGGCACTCGCTGTTGCTGGACGTGAGCTTCTTGATGAGGGCGCATGGACTGCCTCCGAGCCAGCCTCGATTGTATAATCGTCTCCTCACTACCCTCTACCCTCAGTGGGAGAGTAGGGGCAGAGCTCTTAGAGTATGGATGGGTGGGTGGATCCTCTGATGGGTCAGTCTCCGAATGTCTCGAACGGGGGACATAGTCGGGAAAATCACGGGCGGCGAACTCGGCAAAGTACGTGCAGAGTACCCTCTCGTTATGCGTCCGCACTCGCTCAAAAACCATGTCGTCGCCATATGAGGAAGTCGAAGAAAATTGATGGCTATGTACAGGGTGAGAAAGGGGCGTCCCAAAAATATAAACACTCGGAGTGTGCAGCTCCCCTCAAAATGATACGACGATGCTCCGGGTCGTAGTGTACCTTCCAGGTGGGGGTATCAACGAACAACACGAAAGTCGCCATCTGAAGACGTGACAGAAGGAAAGATAGAAAGAGTGAGAATCTTGCTAAAGAAACTCATTAGGGCAACCTTCATCTAGGTGTCATCATCTACGTCCTCAGGAACCTTGGGTTTCCTTGAAAAAGGTGAGCATGCATAAAATTCACTTATTAGGTTTTAAACTTAATTATCCAAGGTCTGTTCCTTTTAAGATGAGTCTTAATGTCATGGACGCAATATAATAAAGTATGAATGTATGAAGATGCAACAGGCAGAATCAATTAAACACTTATAGAGCTATCAACATCATACAGGTGGCATAAAGTGGTATATACTTCTCATGTAAAATCATTTCTTTTTCTGTAATAGTGTGACATTCAAAGCATCGTACTGTACATAGGGATCACCCTAAAATCATCTCTAGGTTATGAGCTCATACCTTAACTAGTCATCATTAGTTCTTACTTATCATCTGATAAGTGAAATCTCAATAATAATAATCATAACAGAACGCGTCGCACCGGCATTAAGTACACGGTGAATATTGTCCTCTTCGGGGCATTGCGTATCGCTATCCCCCTCAAGGATTTGTTTCTAGGGCATTACGTATCGCCGTCCCCCAAAATGCATTCTCGCAGTACTATGTCACATTCAAAACTCATATCCTTTTGAAACTTTCCAAGTTCCTCAAATTTGTTAGAAATTCGACAGCATAACCACAACACACCAAATTTCTTCCAAGTTTGCTTTATGCCACATTTACATATATATACATAATCATGAGCATCACAGTTGTCATGAATTTCCATAATAAAATCATGCACCCACATGAAGTACTACAGTTCATTATGCTCTTAAACCTAGGGTGTCTTATGCTTTGACCCTTACGGGTCTTAAACTTGAGATATAATTATTCTAACGTCCACTATTAATCTTTTATGCACCTATGGGTTCACAGCTAATATCCTCACTAATTTTTATACCTAGGAGAAAAACCAAATAGCCCCATACAGATCGACCATTTTCTAAAACTTGCGATTACGGGGTTCTAGAAACTACATTTTAGACCCTTTCTACGTTCCATCTTTGCCTAAGGCGCTATAAATTAAATCCAAACCAATTATGAGGTATTCCTATGCCTTTGAACTAATTATAAACCATGTTTACTATATTATAAGGTTGCTGGACAGAATTATAAAATTTAGATAATCTAAGTGTTCTAGAATTACACTTTTACAGTTTTCTAGTTACTAGTTTCTCTATAGGCGCTAAAAATCAATCCTGCATCAAATGTTATCAAATTTTTCATGATTAATCAATCCTAAACTAAATGTTATCCCATTAAAACAGTTTTGGCAATGGCTAAAAATAAATGGATCAAAACTATGCTAAAACTCAACTTTACGATTTTTCGGTAAGACTAGATTCTTTCCTAACATGCATAGAAAGACTCCTACCTCAACATATATAATTTTTACACATTCTAATATATTAAAATCATCATCAAACAGCAACCAAATCATCAAGGCAGAACCGAATTCATTCATCATCATACCAAGCATGAAATTTCATTTTCAATACACATAAGTCACTAGTTTCTCATGGATTCACTTTAGGACTTCTAAAACTCTTTGAAAACCAACTTATTTTACTAAAATCATCATAAATTAAGCAAGGGCAGCAACCATTTGAGTTGGCCCATGATTGAAATTTAAATTGTAAAATCATACTTGAAATATTCTTGAGTTCCCCTATGCTTAAGAAAATCCTAAGACATAAATTATGGGCACTTGTGATTAGATGAAACTCACACCAAGCTCATCATCATCACATGGATGAATTGTGCATTCAAGGTATTGCTTCCATAACCAAACTTTAGCTTGAGATAAAAGGGCAAGTCTTTGAGCTCTAGGTTCTTTAAGTGATAACAAAATATAAACATGCTATGCATTCCATTTTATTCTTCATTATAAAGTAAAGTGAGAACTTCAAAATAAATATGAGGTGCAGGGACTTGAAATATAAATATGAGATGCTAGGAATATAAATATGCAAGACTTGAAAATAAATATGCAAAACTTGAAAGTAAATAAGCAAGCTCATTTTATCTTTTAGGATTTAAGTGATGACTTGAAGTATAAATATAAATGCAAGTCCAATTCTTTATTTTAGTGCTCTAGACTCTACAACAATCGACTTTAAGGCCGAAATAGGTGAGCTTCGAGATTAATTATTAGGTGAGATGAGAATGCAACTCTTGTTTTAATCTTTACGTTTTAGGTAATTAGCTCAAAAATAAATATGCTAGGAAAAGAAAATAAATATGAATGCAAGTTCATTTTACATTCTTCACTAGAGCTCTTGCAAGATTTTAAAGGAACTTAAATCTTAACCCAAACTTATCATAGCAAGATAAAGTGAACTTTAGAGTTCTTTGTACCAAGTTGTCAAAGAAACCTTATGGTTTGAATATCATCATCAAGTTCAAGGAAATGGATCAAGAGATCAAAATAACTAACAACCAACATTATTCAAAACAAAACCTTGAACACCAAAGCAAAGGAAAACAAGGCTGAAGCCATGAGGAGGAAAAGAACAAAACTTTAAAACTCTAGAGGTCATGATCTTGGTGACACATAAACTCCAACATCATGTGCTCTCCTTGAGTCATTTATATCCAAAATCAAACCTTCAAAACCGAAACCATAGCAAGGAAAAGAGAAGGAGAAACCGAAACCAAAACAAGAAAAGGAAAAGGAAAAGAAACCAAAGCCTTTGAAAGAAAAGAGAGGGATAACCCAAAATGTGTTGAAATTAAGACTAAGTTTTAGAGGTTTCTCAAATGATAATCGTGAGTCCACTAAGCCATGGTTTTTCTTTCAAGATAGGCCATTATGGCTGAAACTAGAAGGAAGAAAAAGGAAGCCAAGAAATTGAAAAAAAAAAAAAAGAAAAGAGAAGGAAAGAAGAACTAAAAGATTCAAGAGAAATCATAAAGCACACAACTAAACAACAACTTTTAATGAATGAAACACTTAAAATAAAATCCCTACTAAGTGATTTGGAGATTGAGATGAGAGAAGAAGATGAAGAAGTTGAAGAAGAGGAACTCTTGAACTTGAGAGAAAAAGGAAAGCTTTAAGGTGCTTTTGAGAACTCAACTTGGCAAATGAACCAAAAGTGGTTCAAGTTCATCCAAGCATGCTATTTATAGAGGAAAGAAACATGAGGGGTGAAAATGGGGGGAAGAATGGCGCCATTTTGGGGAAGGGAGGAGGGAGAAAAATATCTCTTGGTTATGTCATTTCAAGGTAAGATGTAGGCATGGATTTAGGCATAGTGTAGCATGCTTCTGTAAGTGTGTAAGTGAACAAATTTGTGATGCAAGAAGGGATGAGGTGGTGCCACATTTTGGGGATCCAAGGGGAGGAAAATCTTTCATTTAATTGTGGTTTAGATGTGTGTTTAGGTGTAGTTTTGATTAGGCTTAAGATTAGGAGCTTGTAAGTAAGTGTGTAAGTGAAAGGATACATAATCAAGACTATTTTAAGGCATGATTAGTGAGCACTCTAGCCCATTAGTGGGGTCAAAATCTTACTCTACCTAGGCTTCTTGGAGTATGGAGAGTGAATAGTAAAAATACTATTCAAGATTCTACCTAGGCTTCTTGGAGTATGGAGAGTGAATAGTAAAAATACTATTCAAGATTCTATGTCTTGGGAACTTAAAACTCTAGATTAATTATGAAAATTAATTAATCTTCGATTAGAGCCTAATATTGCTTAGATTTGCTTAATTACATCATTAAGCTCAAATGGCACTATACCAGAAACAAAATCATAATTTTGCACAAAAACTGTCCGGGATCACTGGGACTTAAACAGATATTTTTAAACACATGAAAACATCATTTTAAACCTTTGGGAAAAGTTTCGGGCTCAAACGGCACCTTTACCCGCGTAAAACGCTATAGGGGTATTTTGGTCATTTTGACTCAAAACTGTAGAAAACACGATTTTTGTTTCCGAAATCACTCAAAGACCATCCAATCTCCTTCAAACATTGAGTTGACCCTTCGAGGATTACCGGGCTGACTATCCTCGAATTCTGGGCAGAAAATGACCTTAGGGGCATTTTGGTCATTTTCTCTCAAACAGAAAAATCGGGACGTTACATCGACTAAAGTGGCCAAATGGTGAACGAGTTGGGCATGAGCTCCACGATGGGGTCGCATCGCCATTCTAGCTCCTTGTATTGGCTGAGTTACCATAGCCTTACTACCTCCACCTATCTCTATGGGTATGGTAAGGGAAGAACCAACAGACGATATCTAGGTGGTTGAGTCATCAGATGGGTCAGTCTCTAAATGGGCAGGAGGAGAGTAGGGAATATACCCCAAGTAGTCTCTGATAGTTAAGGTAGCAGCAGAGGTCAACACATTTGCTCTCCATAAGGGTGTGTGCACTCGAAGAAAAGATCATCGGCGAAGGAGGACATGGGAGAAAAATGGAAACTGGAGACTAAATGAGCAAATGGGCGGCCCAAGAACACGAACAGGCAAACAGAATAGTGGCCCACAAAATGGTATGACTAGTGTGTGGCATCAAAATGGAGTTCCCAAGTCAGCGCATCAATGAATATCACAAACGACGCCATCGTCCTCTGAAGAAGTGTAACACCCTAATATTCAACCCAATACTACTAGTACGTACTTAGGCCAAATATTAGTCGTTACTTACTGGCATGGTTCATCTTCTTGAGAAAATAGACTTAACGAAAATACGAGCCAACTTTTTTTTTGAAATCGTTACTTAAAATAAAAGCCGCGCGTAACTTTACGAGTCAGTATTATAGTATACGGAACGATAACATAGGAATGGCTCCAAACCATAACATCGAACATAACATCAATCATAACTGAAATACCTCATAGATAAAATATGCCTACCCTACAGGGCAGGACTCTTCAAGTACATAGTAACATGAATACGGCAGAAAAACAGAATACATGGAAAAGAACTGGAAAGAAGCATCCCTACCCATGTGCAACCTAAGATGGATAACCTCAACACAAAAGAGGTATCATCCATACTATGTGACGTCGTGCACTAAGGACTACCCTCCAATCTCCATAGCGTACTCACGGCACGGAGGAACGTGAGCCAATCCACGGGCGAGCTCGGCAGTGTGCATGCCCTGTGGATCGAACGTGTCGCCCACGTCGGGTCGTGGTCCGCATCAAGCCCTCCGACACCGAAAGTGATCGCTCGCCGCCTATCTGCCGCAGAGGCGGAGTGGGGCGAGCCCTCATGGTCCATGGGGAATCCTCAAGGGTCCTCCTCTGAAAGTCTTTGCGATGATGGCACGTCTTGCGCGCGTCCGCCTGAACCGGCAGTGGGTCCGCAGCTTCCTCTCATGTCGTGGCCGTGCATGCTCAAAGATCGCGGGTCACCATAGGGATGCGAGAAGCGATAATCAGTATAAGGGGTGTGCGAATGGCCGTCCTAAAAACATGAAGATGCGACAAGTGCACACCTCAAAATGAAATGACCCATGCTCTGGGTCATGGTGGATCTCCCACCGTGGCGTGTCAATGAATAGGACGAAGGTCGCCATCTCGCTCAAGACGTAATGGAAAGGAAAAGATAGAGGAGTGAGATTCTTACTAAAGAAACTCAGTAGGGTTTTCCTTCTATCCTAGGTGTCATCATATACGTCTCCAGGAATCTCGGGTTATTTATAAAATAATGGACATACATAGGTTCAATTATGAGTTTTCCAAAATCTCATTTTCCGACAATCCGTTCTTTTTACATGGTACTTGTTTTACATAGGCTATATACTAAAATCATAGACATAAATCATGTAGCTTGGTACGTAGATCATGCATCATATAAGCGGTACATGGAACATAAATCATATAACCGTACATGAAACATAAATCATATAACTGGTACATGAAACATAAATCATATAATCAAGTTACTTAGGTGACATAAGAACCTTTACTTAATCGGGCCGCCTCTAATATTTCTCCTTTTGAGAAATCTCTAGGTTATGAGCTCATACCACGCTAGTCGTCACTAGCATCTAGACTTTATCCATTTGGATAAGTCAACTTCCCGACTTTAAGTACGCGTTTTGGGGCCTAGAATCACATTGTCCCCACCCTTACATCGGAGGTTTCAAAGGATTGCATTCTGATGTTCTAAGTCATCCTAAGTTTAACATGTTTCTTTAAGATGCCACATAATTAATGCATAACACATAATTACTACCTCGGCATCTTTAAGTCCTTTTTAAAGAATAATAATAACATGTTAATACACGCTATCACATAGGGATAATAGTTAACATGGCACCATACACGGCATGAGCTAACACATCAATTCATCATCAAACTTAGAGGCGCATAATCATCCCTTAAGGTAAAAATCCCTAAATCGGGTAACCTCAAACTTTCCCATTACTTTCTAGTATATTTATGGGATTGATTAACCTCATTACCATAATCCATTAGGTTCTAATTCCTAATTAATTATGGTTGGACAGCCTTATGTAGTTGTTCATATTTGATGAATTACGTGTTCTAGAAAATGCGTTTTAAGCCCTTCCCGGCATCCGACTTTTTCTATGGTGCAATAATTAATACCTAAGCCAATTATGAGTCACTCCCACACATCTAGACATAATCTAATGTGATTCTAAATATTTTATCAAGGCTGGGCAGAAACTCATTTTGCCATTCTTTATAGTTCTAAAATTCACACATTAAGCAAACAAAGTCACTAACAATGCTTTGACGAGTCTAGAACAACTATCACATACTTGGCAAGGTATTACAACATATTTAGACCACCCAAAACAGAATTTAAGGTGCTGGAGTTATTAAGGCAGAACCGAAATCCTTAAGGCATAAAATCATGAGAAAAACCTTTCTTTCAACCATATAACTTGCTAGTTTCTCTTGGAACCTTTTTGGGACTTCAAGACTATGTAAGATCAAAGTTTATTTTGCCAAAACTCATCATGGAACACCAAGGGCAGCAGCCATTTCGGCTTGCTCTTGGCAAGGATTTAAAACTTAAAAACATGTTTAAAACCTTGGTTAAGTGCATCAAAGCTTAGAAAAATTCTAAGACATGCATTATGGGCCCTTGTAGTTAAATGAAACTCATCCTAGAGCCATTTACACCACATGGCCGAATGATGTTCAAGGAGATACCTCCTTGATTTAATTCTTTTCTTAAGATGAAATGGGCAAGTCTTTGAGCTCTAAAGTTTCAAGTGATGACATAAAATAAACGTGCTATGCATTTCATTTTATAGTCCTTTAGAAAATAAAGTGATAGCACAAAGTAAAGATGAAATGCATCTTCATTCTTATTCTTAGAGTTTAGTGATGACTTGAAACATAAAATGAGATGCAAAGCTTGAAACATAAACGTGCATTGTGCAAGTTCATTCATTATCTTGGGTCTTAGTGATGGCATAAGAAATAAACGTGCTAATGCAAAGCATAAACGTACGTGGATGCAACTTCTTTTATATCTTGTTTAGAGCTCTTGCAAGACTTTAAAGGAAACAAGGTTTCAACCCATAACTCACCCTCACAAGAAAAGAAAACTAAACTCATGACCAACATGGAGGAAAGTAACCGAAATATGCTTGGCCTAGGGACCAAGTCTATACTCTAGAGCTTTGTTCATGTGACATACATCAACATGAAGCCCTCATCATCAAGCTACCATTTTTCTAAGTCCCAAAGCCTTTCATGGCCGAATACTCAAGGGAAAGAAATGGGGTTTTCAAAGATCCAAGAGAAACATAACCATGTCTTGAGCAAAACTTGAAAATAATAAACTTATTTTTAGAAAACTCAAGCTTTAGAGGTTGTTCATGTGACAAATATCATCACACAACTCTCATCATCAAGCTCCTCATATTTCAAGTCCAAGAGGCCTTCATGGCCGAAAACTAACAAAAAGAAAAGGAAAGTTTCAAGGCATCAAAGAAACATAACTCATTCTTTGACCAAGACTTGAAAAGAGAAACCTTTCTTGGAAAAACTCAAACTTTAGAGTTTGATCATGTGACAAAGGCCAACATGAAGTGCTCATTACAAAGCTACCATTTTTCCAAGCTCTTTAAGCCTTCATGGCCGAAAACATCAAGGAACAAAAGCTCAAAAGAGTTTTCATGAAAAACATAGCCTTGTCTTAACCAAGACATGAAAAAGATGAAACTTTTCTCAAACAAAACTCAAGCTTTAGAGGTCTCATGTTAGGATGAACACATGGTCATCCCAAAAGAGCACTCATCATCAAGCTCTCCTCATTTTGGTCTAGAGGCCGAAAATGAAAGAAAAGGAGAAAGGATGGAACTTTTTCTTAAGAAAGGTTCAAGCTTTAGAGGCCTCACTTTAAGATGAACTCATGGTTTCATCTTTGAGAGCACTCATCATCAAGCTCTCACTACCATGGCCTTAAGGCCGAAAATGAAAAGGAAGAGAAAAGAAGAAACCGAAATAATGCTTGGGAAGAAAACTTACTAACAACACAACTTTCAAGCAAGATAAACATTGATCATGAAAGTAAAAGAAAGCATTCTTAAAGAGCTCCCTACCTAGAGTTTGAGATTGAGAGGAAGTGAAGAAGATGAAGAGGTTGGAGAGGATGAGCTCTTGAACTTGAGAGAAAGGAACTCAAAGTGCTCTAACTCAAAGCTTTAGTGAAATGAACAAAGGTGCTTCAAGTTCCCTAAGCTACCTATTTATAGAGAAGTGAAATGAATTGAATATTGGAGGCCTTTTGGGGGGAAGGATTTCCGCCACTTTTCAGCCACAAGAAGGAAGAAATATCTTTGTTCAAAGCATGGTATTGGTCATTCAAAGTATGGTGAAAAGTCTAGCTATGCATGTCCTAAAGCATGGCTAGAATGTACCTTATTTTCCAACCTTTAAAAATGCATAAAAACTTAAAATTTTGGGCTGCAAAATCTGAAGAGAAACCATGCTTCTCATGCCCAAAAAGAAGAGAAAATTTTCTAGACTTAAATTCCCAAAGCATAGGTAATGTGTTGTAAGACATGTTGTCTTGAAAAAGTTTGATAGAAAGCTTGAATGACCACAAAAACAAATCATTCTTTTTGAATTTGAAAGACATAATTTAATTCATTTTAGAAATGAATTGAAAACCTTGATTGACCATATAAAATATTCTTTGAGTCTTGAGTGACAATTTTTCTTGAAAGTTGATCATTGATTGAAAGTGTTCAAGACACATGTCACAAGATAGCTTGAACACATAGACTAATTTTTTTGATGATTTCTAGAGAAAATGGTGCCATTCTTGGCAGCCTTGGGGAGGAGAAATATCTCCTTAAACCATGTTCTAGAAGTGTGTTTTGGTGTGACATAGATTAGGCTTAGGATTAAAAATTGCTAAGTAGGTACTTAGGTGCACTAATAGGTTAATTAAAACCATAAATCCCTAGGTTTAGAGGTGGTCTAGAAGGATTAGGAGTCAACACCTCTAGGACTAGTGATGTGAGTGTGACAACTTGTCTCAAAAGAAAAGTTGATGTGAATAGTGGAAACACTATTCGACACTATTCACATATTCTTTTTCCTTTTTAAAGAATAAGACTATGATGAGATTTGAATTTTCCCTAAGCAATTTCAGTTTCCAATTAATTCTAAATGATGGTTTTGGCTCTAGATTAATTATGGAAATTAATTAACCTTTAATTAGAGCCTAATATTGCTTAGGTTTGAGTTAAACTCATTGAGCCGAAAATGCAATATGCAGGGGCAAAACCGTAATTTTCACCGAAAGTTGCCCGGGATCTCCGGGACTTAAACCAACATAGTTTATGCCTTAAAATCATTGTTTTGAACCTCAGAACAAAGTCCGGTCAAAACGGAACTTAATCTTGCCTTTAATTTACATGGGTATTTTGGTCATTTACGCAAATCTCGTAAATGAGGTTTTCCCGCTTTGTTAGGCATTCATGCTCATACAATCCCCTTCATATAACATATGAACCCTATGAGGATGGCCAAAGTCGGCCGCCCTCGTGTTTCGGGTAAAAATGACCTCAGGGGCAATTTGGTCATTATGAAAGTTTAGCGAAAATCGGGGCGTTACAAGAAGTAATGGAAAGAAAGATAAAAGGAGTGAGAAACTTGATAAAGAATCTCAGTAGGGGGTCCTCCTATCCTAATGTCATCATCTATATCCTCAGGAACCTCAGGTTTCATTATAAAATAGTGAACATGCATAAAGTTCATTTATTAAGTTATAAAATACCAATTACCAAGGACGGTTCATTTTAATGAGTCTTGGATGTTATGAATGCATCATACCTCATCATGGAATGCATGTCAATGCAAGGTGCAACATACTACATATAGAGACATATGTGACATACAAAGAACATGGTAAACTTGGCATGAATTAAATCCATTTATTCGTTAGGTGACTTAAGCTATTCTTTTCTCTCATTGGGGCCACTCTATTACTCTCTCCTCTTGAGAGTTCTAGGTTATGAGCTCATATCTCACTAGTCATCACTAGCATACTCTTATCCTCATGATAAGTTAACACCCGACTCTTAAAGTACGGGATAGGGGGCAAGGATCACCTTTCATAACCTTTAATTCAGGGAGTCTAAAGGATCACTTCCTTATTGGATCACCTCTCATAACTTTTAATTTGGGGAGTCTAGAGGATCATTTCCTTATGTTTTATGTCATCTTAACCTTAGCATGTTATATTGAGATACAAGAACACAAATAGATCATATAATGTCACGTGCTTTCATATTACTTCAACATATGCATCTTAGCATTCCAAATGTAATCATAACATGCCACAATAAATCTTGTAACTAGTAGCCAAGTATGCAAACATAATCATCAGATAAATTCTCAAGTATACTAAAACACATCATCTCATAAAATGAGCATCTTCATTATCTCTTAAATGGTGAAACCTCTAAATCGGGTGAACCCAACTTTTGTATTTATTCTTTTATGCATCTAAGGGGTCAATTACAATGTTGTTCATTAATTATTAACCTCAAGATTATCATTAAACAATGCTGGATAGGTTTGGACAAAAATGAAAAATTGAACAATTTCAGTGTTCTAGAAGTTACGTTTTTTACTCTTTCTCATTACCAACTTTTCCTAAGATGCTAGAATTAATTCCTAACCCATTTATTAGTCATTCTTACACATATATACCTAATATAACACACTTCTATCACTTCTAATCATGCTAAAACAGAAACTACATTTTCAATTTTTTAGGGAGTTCTAGAAATTATATTTTTATCCTTTTTAGTTACAAGACTTGCCTAAGATGCCAAGAATAATTATCATATCAGTTAATAGTAGTTCTCACACATATAAATCACTCCAAACAACATTCATCAAATCTAGAAATGTTAGAACATAATTTGTAACATCTTAATTTTTAACCCAATAGTCTAGAATATATTTAGGTTAATCATTAGTCTGTTACATCATAGTTTCCTCTTTACTTAAAAATACTTAGTGGAAAATACAGGTAAATTTTTTTTTTTTGAAATGTAAAAGCAAAGTGAGAGCCGTGCATATGGCGAACGATGAAGCATGAAGGCAATAAAACACAAATCCAAATAAATACCTCATGAACATCCGATCATGAAACATATAGTTGCACAACATGTTAAAACAACCCACATATATAGATATATAATATGCCCACTCAAAAAAGTGGGACTTAGTTTAGTACAACATAAAGCGAATACAACTGAAATAGAAATACATGGAAACATGAAAAGGGGAAACACCCACACCCTAGTGCACCTAAAATGGGTAGCCTTTCCGAACAAAAGAAAGCTACCCTAATCTATGTGTGGTGTGTACAATATCACTTCTCAAGCACCACTACTGCTGGTAGTTAGGGTAGGGTGGGATATAGCCAATCCAAGGACGAAGCTCATCTGGAGTGGGTACTCGCTGTGGCTAGACATGAGCTTCTCGACGGGGACACATGGACTGCCTCTGAGCCAGCCTCGGCTGTGTGACCGTCTCCTCACTACCCTCTACCCTCAGCGGGGGAGTAAGGGCAGAGCTCTCGGAGTAAGGATGGGTAGGCAGGTCCTCCGACGGATCGGTCTCCAAGAAGTATGTATGCGACACATAGTTGGGATAGTCACGTATGGCCGAGGCGGTGGTGTGCATATGGAGCACCCTCTCGTTGTGCGTGCAGGCACACTCAAAAACTCGATCATCGTCGCCATATGGTGCTATCGAGGAGAAGCGATAAGTATGTACAGGGTAGGCAAAGGGTCGTCCAACGAACATGAAGACACGAATAGTGCATCAGCCCTCAAAATGGTACGATCCATACTCCAAATCATGGTGCACCTCCCACGTCGGGGAATCCACAAAAACTATGAACGTCGCCATCTGAAGACGTGATTGGAAGAAAAGATAGAGGGAGTGAGAATCTTGCTAAAGAAACTCAGTAGGGCAACCTCCTATCTAGGTGTCATCATCTACATCCTCGGGAACTTTGGGTTTAGTGTATGAAATAAGTGGGCATGCATCAAGTTCATTTTTAA
This sequence comes from Dalbergia cochinchinensis, assembly GCA_031216125.1. Lineage (NCBI taxonomy): Eukaryota > Viridiplantae > Streptophyta > Magnoliopsida > Fabales > Fabaceae > Dalbergia > Dalbergia cochinchinensis. Next base: position 42,908,987 of record CM062375.1, read on the forward strand.
GCTTCAAAACATAGTTAGCCAAGGCCCGTTCATTTTAGAATGATTCTTAGTGTCATGAATGCAACATAGTAAAGAATGTATGCATGGTGCTATTGAATGTAAGAATATTAATCATAACATCAAGAAACATCATAATAGTGGCATAAAGTGGCAATTTAAATCTCATATGGGAAGACTTTTGTGACATAATCATCATACTTTACTTTCTCATAGGGCCACCCCCTAAAAAGATATTCGTTCTGGGGGTGCTCGGCCGAACCAGTGTCACCCAGAACGTGTCACATCTCTAGGTTATGAGCTCATACCTAACTAGTCATCACTAGTTCTTACTTATCCTTTACTGATAAACGTATCATAAATAAATCCCGACTCTCTAGTATAGGCTAGGGGGCATTTTCTTGGGGGTGCTCGACCGAACCAGTGTCATCCAAGAATACATCTTGATACCGATGTCACATGCGTTCTTTGGAGATGCTCGGCCGAACCGGTGTCATCCAAGAACACATCTTAGTACCTCATCTCTTTTAAAGAAAATTCTCATAGGTTCTTCAAAAACTTTCTAAGTCCCCAAATTTGTCAGAAATTCGGCAGCATAACTGCAGCTCGCCGAATTTCTTCCAAATTTACTTTATGCCACATAAACAAATAGAGCATGTATCCTCAGTCATAATTTCATACATATACATAATCATATTCAAATAAAACATACATTCTCATGTAACATCATAGCTCATTATGCTCTTGAACCTATGGTGTCTTATGCTTTGACCCTTACAGGCCTTAAACTTGAGATATAATTATTCTATCATTCTCTATCAACCTCTTATACACCTAAGGATTCACAACTAATAATTTTTACTAACACTTATGTCCATTAATAAATCTGGGAAGCATCATACTCTAAGGGCAGAATTACATTTTTATGATTATGGGATTCTAGCACTTACGTTTTAGACCCTTTCTCGGTTCTGTCTTTGCCTAAGGCGCTATAAATTAAATCTAAGCCACTTATGAGATATTCCTATGCATATGGACTAATTATAAATCATGTTTACTATATTATAAGGGCGTTGGACAGAATCAGAAAATTAAATGTTCTAAGAGTTCTAGAATTGCATTTTTATTGTTTTCTAGTTACTAGTTTCTCTATGGGTGCTAAAATTCAATCCTACATCAAATGTTACCAAGTTTTTCATAAATAAACAATCCTAATCTGATTATTATCATACTAAAATATTTTTGGTAGTGTCTAAAAATAAATGGGTCAAAACTATACTAAAACTCAACTTTATAGTTTTTCTGTAAGACTAGTTTCTTTCCTAACATGCATAGAAAGGTTCTCAACTTATTATACATAATTTTAACACATTCCAACATACCAAAACAACATCATACAGCAGCAAACATACCATGACGGAACCGAATTCATATATATTCATATCATGCATAAAATTTCATTTTTAACAAGCATAAGTTACTAGTTTCTCATGGATTCACTTTAGGACTTCTAAAACTCTTTGGAAACCAACTTATTTCACTAAAATCATCATAAACCAAACAAGGGCAGCAATGATTGAGTTGGCTCAAGATTTAAAATTTAAAACATAAGATCATACTTGAAATATTCTTTGAGTTCTCCTACACTTAAGAAAATCCTAAGGCATAGGTTATGGGCACTTATGACTAGATGAAACTCATGCTAAGCTCATCATCATCACATGGCCGAATTGTACACTCAAGGGAATGCTTCCATAACCAAACTTTAACTTGAGATAAGAGGGCAAGTCTTTGAGCTCTAGGTTCTCTAAGTGATGACAAAATATAAACATGTCATGCATTCCATTTTATTCTTCATTATAAGGTAAAGTGAGAGTTTCAAAGTAAATATGAGATGTAAGAACTTAAAACATAAATATGAGGTGCTAGGAATATAAATATGCAAGACTTGAAAATAAATATGCAAAACTTGAAAGTAAATATGCAAGACTTGAAAGTAAATATGCAAGTTCATTTTATCTTTTAGGATTGAAGTGATGACTTGAAATATAAATATGAATGCAAATCCGGTTCTTTATTTTAGTGCTCTAGACTCCACAACAATCGACTTTGAGGTCGAAATAGGTGAGTTTCAAGATTAATCATTAGGTGATAAGAGAATGCAACTCTTGTTTTAATCTTTACATTGCAGGTGATTAGCTCAAAAATAAATATGCTAGGCAAGGAAAATAAATATAAGTGCAAGTTCATTTTATATTCTTCATTAGAGCTCTTGCAAGACTTTAAAGGAACTAAAACCTCAACCCAAACTTATCATAGTAAGATAAAGTGAACTTTAGAGTTCTTTGTACCAAGGTATCAAAGGAACCTTATGGTTTGAACATCATCATCAAGTTCAAGGAAATGGATTAAAAGAAACAAGTTAAACATTAATATTATTTAAAGAACCAAAAATGGATCAAGCTAGAAAACCAAGCTTTGAGTTTTAGAAACCATGTCACCATGTCTTTGGTGACAAAACCAAAACATCAAAGAAAAGGTAACCATGGCCGAAACCATGGAGGAAAAATGATGGAACTTTGAGACTCTAGAGGTCATGATCTTGATGATACATCAACATCAACATCATGTGCTCTCATCCTTGAGTCATTTTTATCCAAAAATAAACCTTCAAAATGGAAACCATAGCAAGGAAAAGAAAAGGAAAAACCAAAACCAAAACAAGGAAAAGGAAAAGGAAAAGAAACCGAAACCTTTGAAGGAAAAACAAAGGAATAACCCAAAATGTGTTGAGATTAAGACTAAGTTTCAAGCTTTAGAGGTTTCTCAAATGGTAATCATGAGTTCACTATCTTGAAACCTCATCATCAAGCCATGGTTTTTCTTCCAAGATAGGCCATCATGGCTGAAACCAAGAGAGAGAAAAAGGAAACCAAGAAACCTAAAAAGAAGGAAAAGAAAAAGAAAGAAGAACTAAAAGGTTCAAGGGAAATCATGAAGCACATAACCAAATAACAACTTTTAATGAATGAAACACTTGAAAGAAATCCCTACCAAGTGAAATGAGGTTGAAGAAGATGAAGAAGATGAAGAGGTTGAAGAAGAAGAACTCTTGATCTTGAGAGAAAAAGGAAAACTTTGAGTGCTCTAGGAAACTAAAACTTAGCAAATGACTAAAGGTAGCTCAAGTTCACCCAAGTGTACTATTTATAGAAAAACAAAACATGAGGGGTGAAAATGGGGGGAAGAATGGCGCTATTTCTAGGGGAGGAGGGAGGAAGAAATATCTCTTGGTTATGTCATTTCAAGGTAAGGTGTAGGCATGGGTTTAGGCATAGTGTAGACATGGTTCTTTGAGTGTGTGAGTGAAAAAATTTGTGATGCAAGAGGGGATGAGGTGGCGCCACTTTTTGGGGAATCCAAGGGGAGGAAAATCTTTCATCTAATTGTGGTTTAGAGGTGTGTTTAGATGTAGCTTTGATTAGGCTTAGAATTAGAAGTTTGTAAATAAGTGTGTAAGTGAAAGGATAGGGAATTAAGGCTATGTTAAGGCATGATTAGTGAGCATTCTAGCTCATTAGTGGGGTCAAAATCCTACTCTAGCTAGACTCCTTAGAGTATGGAGAGTGAATAGTAAAAACACTATTCAAGATTCTATGTTCTAGAAACTTGAGTTTTTAAAAGAAAAAGGGGTTTTGAGTTTAATCCAAATAATCTTAGGTTCTAATTAATTTTAATGACTTATTTTGACTCTATATTAATTATGAAAATTAATTAATCTTCGATTAGAGCCTAATATTGCTTAGGTTTGCTTAATTACATCATTAAGCTCAAATGGCACTATGCCAGGGGCAAAATCGTAATTTTACACAAAAACTGCCCGGATCACTGGGACTTAAACAGATACTTTTAAATACATGAAAATGTCATTTTAAGCCTTTGAGGAAAGTTTCGGGCTCAAACGACACATTTACCTGCGTAAAACGCTATAGGGATATTTTGGTCATTTTGACCCAAAACCACAAAAAACATGATTTTCATTCCGAAACCACTCAAAGACCATCTAATCCCCTTCAAACATTGAATTGACCCTTCGAGGATTGCCGGGCCGGCTATCCTCGACTCTAAGCGGCGTAAACCCGACATCGTGGGGCATTTCGGTCATTTTCTCTCAGACAGAAAAATCGGGGCGTTACATAATCTAGAATTTTATTTGCCAAAAACATGCAAAATTGTAATAATAAGCATTTCTAGTAACTAGTCTTTCTTACAATTAATTTTAGGTCAAGGAACACTCTTATAATTAATTTATCCCCTCGGAAACACAAGTAAATGTCCTTAGATCAGTAAAAAAATCAGAGGGCTAAATAATAAGGTTTTGGTTATGTAAATCATGTTTTAACTCTTTAGGAATTAACATCTTTCTCAAGGAAAATTTTGTAAGACACAAGCTTTGAAACCTCAAAGTAATAATATACCAACCCTTAAAACTTTATTTCTTTGAAAGACAAACATATTTGTAAAGATAAGTGCCCATGGAACCGAAATTCTTATGTAAGTTGAAAGGGGTAAGTCTTGAGCTCTAGATATTTAGGTGATGACATAAATTTAAACATGCTAGTACAAGCCTCATTTTAATCTTGATATTATAAGGTGATAGCAATGGAAATATAAATATGATATGCAAAGCTTGAATATAAATATGAGAATACAAGCTCATTTTTAATCTTTAAGATTTAGGTGATGACTTGAAACATAAATATGCTAGACAGGAAATATAAATATGAAATGCAAGTTCATTTTCTTATCTTCAAGATTTAGGTGATAACTTGGAAATAAATATGATATGCAAGGCTCAAATATAAATATGAAATGCAAGGACTTGGAAAATAAATATGAATGTATTTCCATTTGTTATTTCTTTGGGTTCTAAGCTCAAGACTCCTATTTAGAGCAACAACTCTAAAACACCGATCAATCTTACAAAATGGGCATGAGCTTTAGAGTTCATTAACACTATGGTTCCAAGAACGTGTATTTTGTTTGGACTCACCATCAAGCTCAAAGAAATGAAATATAAAGAAACTAACACCTTATTCCTTTATGATTCTTTGAAAAACCAAAAGAAAATTTCAAGCTTTAGATGTCAAAAATGCGATGATCTCATTATCATCATCTAGGAACCCTCATCATCAAGCCAACATTCTTGAACACAAAAGGCCTTCAAGGCCGAAATGAAAAAAGAAAGAAAAGGAAATCCACAAGCCAAAAAATGTTAAGAGTGAAACTCATCCATTATTTCATCATCAAACCAAAAATAAAGAGAATATAGAAGAAGAAAATATTTCCAACCAATATTCAAACAAAAATGATTCCAAGAAAAAGAAATAGAACTTTGAAACAACATCCCTACCAAATATATTTTTCTTGTTGGAACAAAAAAGTTTGATCTTGAAGAGGAAATAAGAAGAAAAATCTTCCTCGGGGCTCAAAGTGTTTTTAGCCAAGGAGAAAAGGAAGAGGGAGGAAGATTTGTCTTGGGTTTTTGATCTTGGAAGTGAAAGGTTAAGTGTTTTAGGAAAGGTCTATGGTGGTTGTGTGGTGGTTTGAAGTTGAGATGTGGTAGTTGATGTGGTTTCTTTGAAGAAGGAGGAAGAAGAAGAAGAAGAAGAAGAAGAAGAACTCTTAGAATGAGAGAAAAAGAGAGAAATCTTTGAATGAGCTTTGAACTAAAGATTGCAAGAATGAACAAAGGTATTGTAAGCTTCCTTGAGTATGTATTTTTAGAGAAATTGAAATATGAAAGGGTGAAAGAAGGAGGAGTGGCCACGGCATTCACCAAGAGGGGAGGAGAAAAATATATCATTTGTGTGCATCATTTCATGGCATGGTGTAGGAATGGCTAGGTATGGGTTTGGGTAAGGTTTTCTTAGAGTATGTAAGTAAATAAATCAAAATATGATGAGATGAATAGAAAGGGAGTGGCGCTGGTTTCATTAAGGGAAAATAGGGAAGAGATGTTTTCATTTCATGTGTATTAGGAGTGTGTTTAGGAGTAGATTTGATTAGACATTTGATTAGGAGTTTATAATTAAGTGTTTAGATAAGAAAGTGGGTGATTAAGTCCACTCAAGACATGATTAAGGAGTGCTCCTGCTCAATTAGTAGAGTCAAACATCATTCAACAAAAATTTCAATCACATCTTTGATTCCTTAATTTAAGGAATTGGAGAGAGAAAATACTATTCCATGATTCTTGATATAAAGTCTTAAATTAAGAAAGGGATTTTGAATTTCTTTAAGTAATCTTAGGTCCTAATTAACCTCAATTAATTATTTTGACTCTAAATTAATTATTAGAATTAATTAATCTTCAATTAGAGCCTAAAATTGCTTAGGTTTCATTAATCACACAATTAAGCTCATTATGTCTTTAATTAGAGGCAAAACGGTAATTTTTTACAAAAATCACCAGGACCACCCAGGCTTAAACAAACATTAAACATCCCTTAAAAATGACATTTCAAACTCCCGGGTAGAGTCTGGGTTCAATCGGCAATTAATTCTGTGTTAATTAGCTGTAGGGGTATTTTGGTAATTTTTGTGTATAGGAACCCAAAAATGAGATTTTTCTACTCTATTAACAAGCATAGCACAGACAGTCCCCATTCAATATTAAAATAGTCCTTTGAGGATGGTCGGGACCGGCTAACCTCATTTTCTAGGTAAAATGACCTCAAGGGCATTTTGGTCATTTAGACAGGGGAAAAAAATCGAGGCATTACAGCTAGCAATCAAGTGATTAAGGCATTTCAAGACATGATTAAGGAGTGGTCTTGCACACTTAGTGGAGTTAAGTTTCATTAGTTTGAAATTCAAACTCCAACATGATTCCTTAATTTAGGGAAATGAAGAGAGAAAACACTATTGCTCATGACATGACATAATATCTTAGATTAAGGAATCAATTTTGAACTTTCCTGAGCAATTTTAGGCTCTAATTAACCTCAATTAATTATTTTGACTCAAGTTTAATAATTAAAATTAATTAATCTTTAATTAGAGCCTAATATTTTCTATGTTTCCTTAATCACACAATTAAGCCTATTTACCACAAATCAGGGGCAAAATGGTCATTTCACATAAAAAATCCCTAGGACCACCCGGACTTTCCCAGATATCATACAACATGTATAAATAACATTTCAAATTCTCATGTGACAACCGGGTCCAGTCGTCACTAAATCCCGCGTTAGATTATCTCAGGGGTACTTTGGTAAGAGAAACCCAAGAATTGAGGTTTTCACCTCTAACATTATTAACAACACATCTATTCCCTTTCAAACATCAAACTAACTCTTTAAGGATAGCTTGGACGAGCTGTCCTTGGTTTTCAGGTAAAAATGACCTCAAGGGCATTTTGGTCATTTGTACACAGGGAAAAATCAGGGCATTACATGTTGTGATTATAAGTAAATGGTTAGGCCCCATTCCTACTACCACTATGACATGTATCATTAGCTTGCCCTATTGTAGTCACTTAACAAAAACTTAAATGGATAAAAGGGTCTAGCAAAAGCAACCCTCCTCTCATCTAAGTCAAATCAATCATCCATGCCAATTCAAATACCTCCTTTATTCTAAATTTTTATATTTGTGTCTTGAATTCATTCTAACTAGCTAACTTCCTCACTAATGGTGTAGTCATCGTAGATGAAGTTATCACAAGAGAGGAGCTTATCACAAATATTTTCATTTGGGTGAGACTTGGAAGGTGTAGTTTCTTTGGTTCCCCAGGACTCAAGAGTACATGTGTTTATAGGTCCGAGCATACCTATGAACCTGGCCGATGTGACCCTACTCAAACATGAAAATATGGTTTGGATTGGGCCATCTGTTAGTTGTATGCCTTAGAGCTAATAAATATATGTATCAATAATTCTTATTAATGGCAGCTTATTATTCTTTTATCCATAATTTGTGTTTATTATATAATAAGTCCATAAGATACTTGTTAGATACTTCATTTTCAAGAGTTGAGGATATGAGTAACAGAGTAGTCTACTACAATATCTTTAAAATAGTTCACGATTATAAGAATTCAAATTGGATGTTTTTTATTTTGGAAGATTGTCACCTCTGTCTGTTTCCATGTTAGTATAAGATACTAATAAAGATGGAGTAGTGAGTCTTATACTATATAATATTAGATGTCAAAGTAGATATGTGGACACTTATAGGATAAGTGGATTGAATGTGACAAATAGATAAAGTTCACATGGTAATTTCACTAATGTCAATGAAACGTTATCTGGATCATATTAGTGCATATAATCCTTAAACTTGAGATGGCATGATTATCTTGTACATAGGTATCTATAGTTTGCGATATACTCATGTCTTGCATTAGTATTAAGTAGTCTGTGGCTATAGTTATGTATAGAGATAGGTGATTAGTCAAGATAGAATTCATTTACCTCATGCAAAAGAGAATAGGTCCTATGGATGAGAGGTTGTTCTTAATCATGAAATCCTTGGCCAAGGTACTTGGACTTAAATAGAAAAGAGTTTCTAGTTCATATCATGTTGATCAAAGAATGAAAAACTCAGAGAATCCATATGATCTAAGCTATAGGATTTGATATTATCCATGACCTTGACTAGATTGGGATCCTATAATAAAAGGATTTGAGTGCATGGAAAATATGATCATTGGTTCACTAGAATGTTCTAATTGATACATTTATCACTATTTGGGTGGTCATGACATGCTGTGCTAGGTGTTACCCAGGACTTATGAGAACCAAGAGTATTTTGGGAATTGTTCTTCAGGTTCGGAATTCTACTCCAGATTCGGAAATGAGTTTCCGATAAGATCAAAATTTTGATTTTGTGATCTCATTACCAGTTAGTGATGAACCTAGTTAGTCACACACAATAGAACATGTATGTGCCAAGAACGAATTAATTCTAACTGATATAGTTAATTAGAAATTAATTACCGCATTGGACCTGCAATTGGATTGTAGGGTTGCTAGGACATCCCAAAGTCTAGTTCAACATGGTGGTAAATCCTCAAAAGGTTTTATATGGAAGCTCCATATTTAGAAACCTATGTCAAAGGCATTTTGCTCTTTTCAAGTTTGGGTTAATATAAGGCATCAGATAACTTTTATGAGATAATGTTATCATGGTAAATACCAAAATTACATAATGTAACGCCCCGATTTTTCTGTCCGAGGGAAATGACCAAAATGCCCCTGAGGTCATTTCCTGACCCGAACTCGAGGGTAACCAACTCGGTCATCCTCGAAGGGTCAACTCAATGTTTGAAGGGGATTGAATGGCCTTTGAATGCTTTCGGAAGCAAAAATTTCGTTTTCCGCAGTTTCGGGTCAAAATGACCAAAATACCCCTATAGCGTTTTTACGCGGGTAAAGGTGCCGTTTGAACCCGGAACTTTCCCCAGAGGTTTAAAAACATGATTTCATGTGTCTAGAGGTCTCTGTTCAAGTCCCGGTGGTCCCGGGCAGTTTTAGTGCAAAATTACGATTTTGCCCCTAGAATAGTGTTTTTGAGCTTAATGACGTAATTAAGCAAACCTAAGCAATATTAGGCTCTAAACGAAGATTAATTTATTTCCCTAATTAATCTAGAGTCAAAATAATTTATTAAAGTTAATTAGAACCTAAAATTGCTTAGATTAAACTTAAATCCCTTTTTAGAACTCAAGATTCCTAGTCTTGGAATCTTGAATAGTGTTTTCTCTCTCCAATTCCTTAAATCAAGGAAATGTGTCTAGAGTTGTTTAGACTCTAAATTGAGGATTTAACTCTCTAATGGTGCAAGACCACTCCTTAATTATGTCTAGACCACCTTAATTACCCATTTCCCTTACCTAAACACTTTCTTACAAATTCCTAATCTTAAGCATAATCAAAGATACACCTAAACACAACTCTAAACCACAATTAAAATGCAAACTAATCCTCCCCATGCATGATGAAGTTTTGGCCAGACCTCATCCCCATTGGCCACATGTTTAATTGTTTTCTCACTCAAAGAACCATGCTTGAGGCCATACCTTGAACCATACCTCACCATACCTTAAGCCATACCTCAAGAACACATTATCTCACCTCATGGAACACATGGAACCCTCCAATTCTGCACCCTCATGGCCGAAACCTCCTCCTCCATGAGCTCCCTCCATTTGTTTCATTTCTCTATAAATAGAATGCCTTGAGGAGCTTGCACCACTTTTAGATCATTTGCTAAGTTTAGGAAACACTCAAAGCTTTTCTTTTTCTCTCAAAGTCTTTGTGTTCTTCAAGTTCTTAGAGTTCTTCAAGTTCTTCATCTTCTTCATCTTCTTCTTCCATCTTCAAGTTCATCACACCAAGTAGGGATTTTCTTTCATGTATTCTTTCTTTAAAGTTCTTGTTCTAAGCTTAATGTTCATAGTTTCTCTTGATTCTTTTTAGAACTTCTTTTTCTTTCCTTTACCTTTTCATTTTGCGCCATGGGCCTTGGAGAACAAAGGAATGAGAGCTTGATGATGAGAGTTTCATGATGATGTTCATCACTTGAAACAAACTCTAGAGCTTGATTTTTGTTCTTGAGCAAAAGTGTTTCTAGATTTTCCTTTCTTGAACTTTTGAGAACTTTAACTTTGATGGTGTTTTAAAATGGCTCTATGAACTCAATGATGAGGACTCATGATGTTGCTGTTAATATATCATCAAGGTCATGAACTCTAGAGTTTTAAAATGCACTTTTCTCTTCTTGGAGATTTCGGCCATTTCCTTGAGATTTTCTAAGTTTCATAGTTTGATTCCCAAAGATATTATGTTGAGTTCTAAGAACTCCAAGCTTGACTTTACCTTGTTTGAATGAGTTTGGGTTAAGGTTTAAATTCCTTTAAAGGCTTGTTAAGAGCTCTAGAAAGATAAAATGAACTTGCATAATTTATTTTATGCTTGCATTCATATTTACATTCTTGCTATGCATCTTTACTTTCAAGCTATCACCTAAGAACATAAAGATTAAAATGGAACTTGTATCATCACTTAATTTAATTCTCGAAGCCTTTCTATTTCGGCCTTAAAGTCGATTGTTGTTGGGCCTAGAGCACTAAAATAAAGAATTGAACTTGCATTATCACCTAATTAATTTCTCAAATGCCTATCTATTTCGGCCTTAAAGTCGATTGTTGTTGGGCCAAGAGCACTAAAATAAAGAATTGAATCTTGCATATTTACTTTCAAGCTTGCACATTTAAGATTATGCTTCGCATATTTACTTTCAAGCTTGCACGTTTAAATTATGCCTTGCATATTTAATTTCAAGTCATCACTTTACTTTGAAAGCAAGATTAAAAATGAAGAACATGAGCACGTTTAGTTTATGTCGTAACTTAAGAACCTAGAGCTCGAAGACTTGCCCATTTCATTCCAAGTTAAAGTTGAATGTAAACCATACTTTGAATGTATGTTTTTCGGCCAAGTAGTGAGGATGGACTTCCAATGAGTTTTCATCTAGCTACTAGGACCAATAGCCTATGTTTTAAGTGATCCTTAAAGTTTTACAATTCTTTATAAGGTTATGTCATTATAAGTTGTGATTCCAAACTCTTTTAGGGGATGGAATATGTTTTGGTCACTGACCTAAGGCTTCACTTAGCCTCTTGATGAATTAAAATGTTTTGCAAAGAGTTTTAGAAGTTCTAGATTGATTCCTAGAGAAACTAGTTAACTTATGTACCTAGAAATGTCAATTTACTTCTCTTATTGAGGCAAGATGTTTTCGGTTCTGATGTGGTGAATGTGATGCTATATGATGATGTTTTCATGTGTTGGAATGTGTGAAAATATCGTATGATGATGTAGAAGCGATCCTATGCATGATAGGTGAAAAACTAGCTAACTAGAAATACCGTAAAGCTAGAATTTAACATAGTTTTGACCCATTTGTTTATGGAACTAATCCAAACTGTTTTAATGGGGACATAATCAGATTTATATTGTTTAGACATGAAAAACTTGGTATCATTTGAGTTAGAATTGAATTCTAGCACCTATGGGGAAACTAGTAACTAGAAAACCGTAAAAATGCAAATGTAGAACTCTTAGAACATTTAATTTTATGGATTCTGTCCAGCACCCTTACAACATGATAAACATGATTAATAATTAGTCCTTAAGCATAGGAATGCCTCATAATTGATTTAGATTTAATCCATAGCCTTAGTTAACGGACCCAAGAAAGGGTCTAAAACCTAAGTTCTAGAACCCCGTATTCACATGTTAGGATTTCCACCCTATGCTATTCAGATTTAAAAGTAAAATGAGAGGATTATGAATGATGTTTAATTATGAGCCTTAGGTGCTTAAAATATGAACGACGGATGTAGAGAACTATATCTCAAGATTAAGACCCGTAAGGGTCAAAGCATAAGCTACCGTAAGGGTAAGCGTTTGGATTATTTATGATGATGCATGAAGTATGCTAATGATGATGATGTTATTCATATGAGGAACTTATGAGATTATATGTTAATGTGGCATAAAGCAAATTTGGAAGGAAATTCGGTGTAATGACCATTTGGCCACCGAATTTCCGACAAATTTGGGGACTTAAAGAGATTTTGAAAATTAAGGTACTAAGATGGGTTCTAGGATGACACCGGTTCGGCCGAGCACCTCCATAGAACTCATGTGACATCGGTACCATTTTATACTCTTAGGTGACGCCGGTTCGGCCGAGCACCCCTAAGAGTTTTGCCCCCTAACCCGTACTCAGATAGTCGGGATTTATGATTTATGATATGCTTATCGTTAAGTGGTAAGTAAGAACTAGTGACGACTAGTTAAGGTATGAGCTCATAACCTAGATGTATGACACGTTCTGGGTGATACCGGTTCGGCCAAGCACCCCCAGTTCGATTGTCTTTTAGGGTGGCCCATGAGGAAGAGAAGTTTCATGATTATGATTATGTCACAAAGTTTTGTCCCATATGAATGTTACTATTGCCACTTTATGCCACCAAGAATGATGATGCTTGATGTTATGTTTTTATGTATGTGCATTAGGTAGTGTCATGCATACATTTTCTATTATGTTGCATCCATGACATTAAGATCATCCTAAAATGAATGGACCTTGGCTAAAATATATTTTAAAGTTTAAAATGAACCCAATACATGCTCAGTCATTTCGTATAAATAAACCCAAGGTTCCTGAGGACGTAGATGATGACACCTAGGTAGTAGGAGGCCCTACTGAGATTCTTTAGCAAGATTCTCACTCCCTCTATCTCTTTCTTTCCGTCACGTCTTCAGATGGCGACGTTCGTGATATTCATGGACACGCCGACATAGGAGGTGCACCATGACCCGGACCACGGATCATACCATTTTGTGGGTCGATGCATAGTTAGAGTATTCATGTACATGGGTCGACCCTTCACTCCCCTTGTACATTCCCATCGTTTCTCCCCCGTCTCACCTTTTGGCGATGGCCTGGTGTTCGAGCACGCACGTCCCCGAGTTAGAACACACACCACTTAGATGGGGATGAACCTTCTTTTGTTTAAAGGTTATCCTATTAGTTGCACTCGGGTAGGGGAGTAGATTATGTTTATGTTTATGTTGTATTTTCTTTCATGTATTTCCATGTACTAAATCAAGTCCCACGCTTATAAGTGGGCAAATTATAATTATATATGAGATGTTATTCAGTGTCTCTCATGATGTGCCCTTATATGCTTTATGCTATGACGTTATGAGATGCATGTTTTGTCTGTTGCAAGTTATATCGCATCACGCGGCTCTCACTTTCATTTCAAAAAAAAATTACCTGTATTTTCCGCTAAGTAATTCAAAGTTAAATGAGAACTATGAAGTAACAGACTAATGATTAACCTAAATATGTTCTAGAGTCTTGGGTTAAAAATTAGGATGTTACATTATGGTATCGAGGCTTCGATTCTCATGGAGCCTGAGGATTGGACTGACTATGCTTTCTAAAGCGTAGTACGATAGCTATGTCATGCGTAGTGCTTAGTTAGAGATAAGCTATAGGATAGAAGTGCATGACCCTTTGTCTACTTGCGTGTGCCATGGTAACTAGCTCATCTTACATGGAATATTGAGCCTGATCACCTCAGTGTTTATTGTCTCATGTGTTTAGGGACCAATGGCACCAAGGAGACAACCTAGGACCCCGACCGAGGGGGATCAAAGCGATGCCATCGCTTTGTTCGTGACATGGCAAGAGCCATGGAACGAATGTTCGAAGGATGAACCAACAAGGGAACACCGGACGTGCTCCCCTCGCCGAAATGATCGAGCAAGCAAGGTTTGGTGAGTTTCGCAAAGCGAACCCGCCCACCTTCCGAGGAGCCATGGACCCAGGCCAAGGCGACGAGTGGATCAAAAACATGGAGAAGATCTACTCCGTGGTAGCTTGCTCGGAGGAGCAAAAGGTCACCTTATTGCTTATATGATGGAGTCGGATCTTTGAGTTACGGTGGATGGCACCAAGATCGCTAGAAGCTTCTAAATCACTTTGTCAATTGGGAGTGTTCAAGACCTACTTCTATGAGAAGTACTTCCGAGTCCGTGAGGAACGCGAAGATATTGAGTTCATGCAACTGACTCAAGGAGGGTCTCATCGTCGCCCGACACGGCAAAATTCGAGGAGCCGATCAAGTTCTCTAGGGTGTTTCAAGGAACCCGACGAGGTGTGGAAGTGCGTCAAGTATGAGGCCGGACTAACGGCAGAGCTCAACTATGCTGTAGCACACATGGAGATTAGGGACTTCCCAACCCTAGTCAACAAGTGCCGGATCATGGAAGAGGGACAGAAGAAAATCAATGCTGCAAGGGCAGCACGGAACAAGGGGCTAGCACCTCAAGCCCCAAAATTCAAGCCCCAATATCCAAACCAATCCCGAAATCACTATAATCCCTACCAAACCAACCAGTTCAGACCACAACAACAACAAAGAACCCCCTTCCACCAACAACCCAAGCAGCCATACCGACCACAATTCCAGAACAATAACAACCGCAACAACAACAACAACAACAACAACAACAACCGACAAGGAGGGTCGGGCGGCCCCCGAAACAACCAAGGAGGACCAAGTGGGCCTAAGAACAAGGCACCTCAAGGAACCCCCGCCCAAGCTATCCCAGCCGTGCTATGTCCCAAGTGCGGGAAGGATCATGGCAACCGTCCCTGCCTGGCGGGGCAGAATATCTGCTTCCGATGCGGAAAGCCTGGCCACTACGCCAACAACTGCACTAATGGGAGGCCAGCGAGAATTCGACCGCAACACCATGGGAGGGTCTTCACCCTCAATGTAGACGAAGCGGACACATCCAACGGTCTCATAGAAGGTAAGTGCGAAATAGATGGAAGAACCTTAACTGTACTATATGACTCTGGTGCAACACATTCTTTCATTTCGTATGCTAGTGTCGAGACTCTAAATTTGAGAACTTCCAAACTTCCTTTTGATCTTATTGTTTCCACCCCTACAAATCATCCTGTGAATACTTGTTATTGTTGTCTAAATTGTCACCTCACCACTGAAAATAGGCCATATGTTATGGATTTAATTTGTTTACCCATGAAAGGTATAGGAGTAGTTCTTGGCATGGATTGGCTTCACGCCAACCGTGTATTGTTAGACTGTGACACCAAAACAGTCGTCTTTCCTTCTCCCCCTAGTGAAATAAGTCAACCTTTGAAACTCTATCTCAATGCCATAGAGGTCCACTGTAGTGGGAAAAAGACTAAGGGATATGTTCTCCTAGCCGCTAGCGAGGTACACTTTGAGCAGAGTTTAGAGAATATACCTATAGTGAGAGACTATCCCGAGGTATTTCCGGAAGATATACCCGAGTTCCCTCCCGAAGCAGAAGTGGAGTTCTCCATTGAGTTGGTTCCTGGGCGGGACCAATCTCCATTGCCCCCTATAGAATGTCACCCCTAGAACTAGCCGAGCTTAAAAACCCAACTTGAGGAACTTTTAGAGAAAAGCTTCATAAGACCTAGTGCTTCACCATGGGGAGCCCCGGTCTTGTTTGTGAAAAAGAAGGACGGGAGTATGAGGTTGTGCATAGATTATAGGCAATTGAACCGTGTGACAGTGAAAAACAAATACCCTTTGCCTAGGATTGATGATCTTATGGACCAACTGAGAGGAGCAGTAGTATTTTCCAAGATCGACCTAAGGTCAGGATACCACCAAATTAGGGTGAGAGATCAAGATATACCAAAGACCGCCTTTAGAACTCGGTATGGACACTTTGAGTTCGCGGTGATGTCTTATGGGTTGACAAATGCTCCTGCAGTATTTATGGATTACATGAATAGGATCTTTAGACCCTATTTAGATCAGTTCGTGGTCGTTTTCATAGATGATATACTCATCTATTCGAAGACCCACGAGGAGCATGAGCGACATTTGGGGATAGTTTTGGAAATTTTGAAGGAGAAAAAGTTGTATGCAAAACTCTCTAATTGTGAATTTTGGTTGGAGGAGGTCAAGTTTTTAGGGCACGTTGTGTCAAAAGGAGGCATAGCCGTTGATCCTAGTAAGGTAGAAGCCGTAATGAATTGGGATAGACCGACCACCGTAACGGAAATACAGAGCTTTTTGGGTTTAGCAGGCTATTACCGTAGGTTTATCAAGGGATTCTCCCAAATTGCCCTACCCCTGACCAAGCTAACTAGGAAGAATGCACCATTTATGTGGAGCCCCGAATGTGAGAAGAGTTTTCAAGAGCTTAAGGAAAGGTTAACCACGACCCCAGTCTTAGTCTTACCTAGCCCCAATGTACCCTTCGAGGTATATTGCGATGCTTGAACAAAGGACTAGGGTGTGTGTTGATGCAAAATAGGCAAGTGGTAGCCTATGCATCACGACAACTCAAGCCTCACGAGACTAACTACCCCACCCATGACCTAGAGTTAGCTGCCGTAGTGTTTGCCTTAAAGATGTGGAGACACCATTTGTATGGTGTAAGGTTTGAAGTTTTCTCCGATCATAAGAGTCTCAAGTACCTCTTTGATCAAAAGGAGTTAAACATGAGGCAAAGAAGATGGATGGAATTCCTCAAAGACTACGATTTCGGTTTAAGTTACCACCCCGGCAAGGCTAATGTAGTCGTCGATGCCTTGAGCCGAAAGTCGTTACACCTGTCCCACATGATGATCAAAGAAGTTGAGTTGATAGAGAAGTTTAGGGATATGAATCTAGGGATGTCAGCAACCGATAGAGGGATAAAGATGTGCTATCTTAGTGTAACAAGTGGATTTAAGCAAAGGATCATGTTAGCACAACGAGAGAATGAGGAGTTCGAAGAGATCATAGATGCTGTTAAGGCGGGAAAGTTGAAAGGTTTCGAAAGAGGCGAGGATTGGATATGGAGATTTGAGGGAAGGATCTGCGTACCCCAAGATGGTGACCTCCGAGAAAAGATCTTGGAGGAGGCTCACAAAAGCTATTTCACCATTCATCCCGGTGTTACCAAGATGTACCAAGACTTGAAGAAGATGTTTTGGTGGCCCGGAATGAAGAAGGATGTAGTCGCCTGGGCTAGTAAGTGCTTGGTATGTCAGAAAGTGAAAATCGAGCACCAAAAACCTTCAGGTTTGTTGCAACCCCTGTCAATCCCCGAGTGGAAGTGGGAATGCATATCTATGGATTTCGTGACGGGATTGCCTAAGACCCAAGCTGGCCATGATGCTATTTGGGTGATAGTGGATCGACTAACCAAGTCGGCACACTTTCTACCTATTAGAGTGACATACTCTTTAGATAAATTGGCTCAGTTATACATCCAAGAGATCGTGAGATTGCATGGAGTACCATCGACGATAATCTCGGATAGAGATCCGTGGTTTACGTCGCGTTTTTGGGGAGCCTTTCAAAAGGCGTTTGGTTCAAAGCTATGCTTAAGCACTGCTTACCACCCACAAACAGACGGACAATCCGAAAGGACGATCCAAACCCTAGAGGATATGCTAAGAGCTTGTGTGTTAGACCAGAGGGGAAGTTGGGATAAGTACTTGCCTTTGATCGAGTTTGCGTATAACAATAGTTATCACTGGAGCATCGGTATGGCACCGCATTTAGGCGTTGTATGGAAGGAAGTGCCAATCACCTTTGTGTTGGTACGAGCCTGGGGAGCAAAGTGTCTTAGGACCCGATGTAGTGAGGGAAACGACGGAACAAATCAAGAGGATCCGGGATAGGATGCTCACCGCTCAAAGTAGACAAAAGAGCTATGCGGACAAGAGGCGCAAGCCCTTGGAGTTCGAAGAGGGAGAACATGTGTTCCTTAGAATTACCCCCACTACAGGCATAGGGAGAGCCATGAAAGTCAAAAAGTTGAGCCCCCGATTCCTTGGTCCCTTCCAAATTCTTCAAAAGATAGGAACAGTTGCCTACAAAATAGCCTTACGGCCTAATCTTTCTAATCTCCATGTCGTCTTTCACGTCTCTCAGCTAAGGAAGTATGAGTCCGACCCTAGCCACGTTTTAGAGCCAGAGCATGTTTAGTTAAGAGGCGACCTAACTTTCAATCTTCCCCTACGAGAATCGTGGACCGCGAGTCAAGCGGTGAGGAACAAGTCCTGCTCCATTAGTAAAGGTAGCATGGGGACGCGACAAGTCTCAAGAATTCACATGGGAGCTAGAGGCAAATGCAACACAAGTATCCCCAGATTTTCCGAGGTAGCAATTTGAGGGCGAAATTCTTTTAAGGAGGGAGTAATGTAACACCCGATTTTTCATCCAAGGAAATGACCAAAATGCCCCGAGGTCATTTCGACCAACTCGAGGGTAACCAACTCGGTCATCCTCGAAGGGTCAACTCAATGTTTGAAGGGATTGAATGGCCTTTGAATGCTTTGAAGCGAAAATTTCGTTTTCAGATTTAGTCAAAATGACCAAAATACCTATAGCGTTTTTACGGGTAAAGGTGCCGTTTGAGCCCGGAACTTTCCCCAGAGGTTTAAAAACATGATTTCATGTGTCTAGAGGTCTCTGTTCAAGTCCCGGTGGTCCCGGACAGTTTTAGTGCAAAATTACGATTTTGCCCCTAGAATAGTGTTTTTGAGCTTAATGACGTAATTAAGCAAACCTAAGCAATATTTGGCTCTAAACGAAGATTAATTTATTTCCCTAATTAATCTAGAGTCAAAATAATTTATTAAAGTTAATTAGAACCTAAAATTGCTTAGATTAAACTTAAATCCCTTTTTAGAACTCAAGATTCCTAGTCTTGGAATCTTGAATAGTGTTTTCTCTCCAATTCCTTAAATCAAGGAAATGTGTCTAGAGTTGTTTAGACTCTAAATTGAGGATTTAACTCTCTAATGGTGCAAGACCACTCCTTAATTATGTCTAGACCACCTTAATTACCCATTTCCCTTACCTAAACACTTTCTTACAAATTCCTAATCTTAAGCATAATCAAAGATACACCTAAACACAACTCTAAACCACAATTAAAATGCAAACTAATCCTCCCCATGCATGATGAAGTTTCGGCCAGACCTCATCCCCATTGGCCACATGTTTAATTGTTTTCTCACTCAAAGAACCATGCTTGAGGCCATACCTTGAACCATACCTCACCATACCTTAAGCCATACCTCAAGAACACATTATCTCACCTCATGGAACACATGGAACCCTCCAATTCTGCACCCTCATGGCCGAAACCTCCTCCTCCATGAGCTCCCTCCATTTGTTTCATTTCTCTATAAATAGAATGCCTTGAGGAGCTTGCACCACTTTTAGATCATTTGCTAAGTTTAGGAAACACTCAAAGCTTTTCTTTTTCTCTCAAAGTCTTTGTGTTCTTCAAGTTCTTGGAGTTCTTCAAGTTCTTCATCTTCTTCATCTTCTTCTTCCATCTTCAAGTTCATCACACCAAGTAGGGATTTTCTTTCATGTATTCTTTCTTTAAAGGTCTTGTTCTAAGCTTAATGTTCATAGTTTCTCTTGATTCTTTTTAGAACTTCTTTTTCTTTCCTTTACCTTTTCATTTTCGGCCATGGGCCTTGGAGAACAAAGGAATGAGAGCTTGATGATGAGAGTTTCATGATGATGTTCATCACTTGAAACAAACTCTAGAGCTTGATTTTTGTTCTTGAGCAAAAGTGTTTCTAGATTTTCCTTTCTTGAACTTTTGAGAACTTTAACTTTGATGGTGTTTTAAAATGGCTCTATGAACTCAATGATGAGGACTCATGATGTTGCTGTTAATATATCATCAAGATCATGAACTCTAGAGTTTTAAAATGCACTTTTCTCTTCTTGGAGATTTCGGCCATTTCCTTGAGATTTTCTAAGTTTCATAGTTTGATTCCCAAAGATATTATGTTGAGTTCTAAGAACTCCAAGCTTGACTTTACCTTGTTTGAATGAGTTTGGGTTAAGGTTTAAATTCCTTTAAAGGCTTGTTAAGAGCTCTAGAAAGATAAAATGAACTTGTATAATTTATTTTATGCTTGCATTCATATTTACATTCTTACTATGCATCTTTACTTTCAAGCTATCACCTAAGAACATAAAGATTAAAATGGAACTTGTATCATCACTTAATTTAATTCTCGAAGCCTTTCTATTTCGGCCTTAAAGTCGATTGTTGTTGGGCCTAGAGCACTAAAATAAAGAATTGAACTTGCATTATCACCTAATTAATTTCTCAAATGCCTATCTATTTCGGCCTTAAAATCAATTGTTGTTGGGCCAAGAGCACTAAAATAAAGAATTGAATCTTGCATATTTACTTTCAAGCTTGCACGTTTAAGATTATGCTTCGCATATTTACTTTCAAGCTTGCACGTTTAAATTATGCCTTGCATATTTAATTTCAAGTCATCACTTTACTTTGAAAGCAAGATTAAAAATGAAGAGCATGAGCACGTTTAGTTTATGTCGTAACTTAAGAACCTTGAGCTCGAAGACTTGCCCATTTCATTCCAAGTTAAAGTTGAATGTAAACCATACTTTGAATGTATGTTTTTCGGCCAAGTAGTGAGGATGGACTTCCAATGAGTTTTCATCTAGCTACTAGGACCAATAGCCTATGTTTTAAGTGATCCTTAAAGTTTTACAATTCTTTATAAGGTTATGTCATTATAAGTTGTGATTCCAAACTCTTTTAGGGGATGGAATATGTTTTGGTCACTGACCTAAGGCTTCACTTAGCCTCTTGATGAATTAAAATGTTTTGCAAAGAGTTTTAGAAGTTCTAGATTGATTCCGAGAGAAACTAGTTAACTTATGTACCTAGAAATGTCAATTTACTTCTCTTATTGAGGCAAGATGTTTTCGGTTCTGATGTGGTGAATGTGATGCTGTATGATGATGTTTTCATGTGTTGGAATGTGTGAAAATATCGTATGATGATGTAGAAGCGATCCTATGCATGATAGGTGAAAAACTAGCTAACTAGAAATACCGTAAAGCTAGAATTTAACATAGTTTTGACCCATTTGTTTATGGAACTAATCCAAACTGTTTTAATGGGGACATAATCAGATTTATATTGTTTAGACATGAAAAACTTGGTATCATTTGAGTTAGAATTGAATTCTAGCACCTATGGGGAAACTAGTAACTAGAAAACCGTAAAAATGCAAATGTAGAACTCTTAGAACATTTAATTTTATGGATTCTGTCCAGCACCCTTACAACATGATAAACATGATTAATAATTAGTCCTTAAGCATAGGAATTCCTCATAATTGATTTAGATTTAATCCATAGCCTTCAAGTAAAAACGGAACCAAGAAAGGGTCTAAAACGTAAGTTCTAGAACCCCGTATTCACATGTTAGGATTTCCACCCTATGCTATTCAGATTTAAAAGTAAAATGAGAGGATTATGAATGATGTTTAATTATGAGCCTTAGGTGCTTAAAATATGAATGACGGATGTAGAGAACTATATCTCAAGATTAAGACCCGTAAGGGTCAAAGCATAAGCTATCGTAAGGGTAAGCGTTTGGATGATTTATGATGATGCATGAAGTATGCTAATGATGATGATGTTATTCATATGAGGAACTTATGAGATTATATGTTAATGTGGCATAAAGCAAATTTGGAAGGAAATTCGGTGTAATGACCGTTTGGCGCCAATTCCGACAAATTTGGGGACTTAAAGAGATTTTGAAAATTAAGGTACTAAGATGGGTTCTAGGATGACACCGGTTCGGCCGAGCACCTCCATAGAACTCATGTGACATCGGTACCATTTTATACTCTTAGGTGACGCCGGTTCGGCCGAGCACCCCTAAGAGTTTTGCCCCCTAACCCGTACTCAGATAGTCGGGATTTATGATTTATGATACGCTTATCGTTAAGTGGTAAGTAAGAACTAGTGACGACTAGTTAAGGTATGAGCTCATAACCTAGATGTATGACACGTTACGGGTGACACCGGTTCGGCCAAGCACCCCCAGTTCGATTGTCTTTTAGGGTGGCCCATGAGGAAGAGAAGTTTCATGATTATGATTATGTCACAAAGTTTTGTCCCATATGAATGTTACTATTGCCACTTTATGCCACCAAGAATGATGATGCTTGATGTTATGTTTTTATGTATGTGCATTAGGTAGTGTCATGCATACATTTTCTATTATGTTGCATCCATGACATTAAGATCATCCTAAAATGAATGGACCTTGGCTAAAATATATTTTAAAGTTTAAAATGAACCCAATACATGCTCAGTCATTTCGTATAAATAAACCCAAGGTTCCTGAGGACGTAGATGATGACACCTAGGTAGTAGGAGGCCCTCTTGAGATTCTTTAGCAAGATTCTCACTCCTCTATCTCTTTCTTTCCATCTCGTCTTGAGATGGCGACGTTCGTGATATTCGTGGACACGCCGACATAGGAGGTGCACCATGCCCCGGACCACGGATCATACCATTTTGTGGGTCGATGCATAGTTAGAGTATTCATGTACATGGGTCGACCCTTCACTCCTTGTACATTCCCATCGTTTCTCCCCGTCTCACCTTTTGGCGATGGCCTGGTGTTCGAGCACGCACGTCCCCGAGTTAGAACACACACCACTTAGATGGGGATGAACCTTCTTTTGTTTAAAGGTTATCCTATTAGTTGCACTCGGGTAGGGGAGTAGATTATGTTTATGTTTATGTTGTATTTTCTTTCATGTATTTCCATGTACTAAATCAAGTCCCACGCTTATAAGTGGGCAAATTATAATTATATATGAGATGTTATTCAGTGTCTCTCATGATGTGCCCTTATATGCTTTATGCTATGACGTTATGAGATGCATGTTTTGTCCGTTGCAAGTTATATCGCATCACGCGGCTCTCACTTTCATTTCAAAAAAAAATTACCCGTATTTTCCGCTAAGTAATTCAAAGTTAAATGAGAACTATGAAGTAACAGACTAATGATTAACCTAAATATGTTCTAGAGTATTGGGTTAAAAATTAGGATGTTACACATAAGCCTATTTAAAATAAGAATTATTTGAAAATAAATTAATTTGATTTTAAATAAGTTTTTAATTGAAAATCAATTGAGAATTGATATTTGACATAAATGTCATCCCAACATTTGCACATACCCAATAATAAAATAAAAAAGGAATCTGACACAAAAAGGACAAAAAGTGTGGCTCATGGTTTTAAAAAGGGGAGAAACCTATTGAACAGAGATCTCTCTATTATGAGAAAACCACTCCACCACTCACTCCATAACAGTCAAGGCTCCCAAGGGTAACAAAGAATGGGACTTGGACAAAAAGGAATTTCGTGGCATATCGTGTTCATGTGGACAAGCTAGAGATTGCGTGGTTGTGCAGCTACGTGTTTGTGAGACGGACAACAACCCTTTATGGGACTTCGTTACAAGAGATACATGTCCTATTTATTCATCCTTGCTTTAACCATTTATGTTATCAAAATGACACAAGATGATACCAACCTCATGAACTGCGATTTCATTGAGAATGTTTTTCTATTTTATATAAGCGGTTCATGTGCTGGAAAATTTTTGTTCACTACCTTTTAATCTTCCACTGCATTAATCTGATGTTTTCCAACATCATCATCAATATATTTCAATAAAATTTGATGAATTCACTCATTTATTGGGTAGACTAACCGGTAGAAAAATAATACCCCTTGTGTGACTTGTCGACCTAAACTCCCTCATATATGTGTCCTCAGTACATTCTTTCTTTCTTTTTTTTTCTTGTACACTTATATATATTTTTCACCCTTAAATATATTTTAATCTTTATCAATACAGTGAATGTTTGATTTACTCTAGATAATTGGTTTTTATCCAAAGTTTTTTAAAATTAATTGGTTTTGGTCCTTATTATACCAATTTAGTTGTTAAGTGGAACTATTTCCAAAAAAAATAAATAAATAAAAAGGGTCATCTAGTACACAAGGCTCCCATCTAGTTGGATTTTAGAAGAGTAGATGTCCATAACTTTATCCTTGCTTTGGAGAAATGTTGTATCCAAGACTTAAACTCGTGACTTTCAAGTTATAAGGGAGTAACCTTACAGTTATATCA
The DNA here is from genome assembly GCA_031216125.1 of Dalbergia cochinchinensis. Lineage (NCBI taxonomy): Eukaryota > Viridiplantae > Streptophyta > Magnoliopsida > Fabales > Fabaceae > Dalbergia > Dalbergia cochinchinensis. The sequence goes on from CM062375.1 coordinate 42,933,589, forward strand.
AAGCTCACCCTCAAAAAATTTATATAAAAAAATTTATTTTTTCAAAAGTTATGAATGTTAAATGTGTATTCTTAAATAGTTAAAACGTGGGGACCAAAATCAATTTTTTTTTTAGAAAATTGGATCAAAATCCATTTTTAATAGGAATCAAAATCAAAATTCACTATAATAAGGCATTGATTTAAGTGAAGTTAGCTTCAATCTCTTCCTTTAAATATGAGGTATTGTGTTTGTCGATTTTTTTTCAAAATTTATAAGTCCTACGTCTGTATTCTTAAATAGTTGCAGAGAATAAGATAAAAATCATAGGGACCAAAATCTTTTTTTTTTTTTTTGAAAAAATGAGATCAAAATCAACTTATTAATAGGAATCAAAATCAAAATTCACTAATAATAAGGCATTGATTTGAGTGAATTCAGCTTGAATCCCTTTCCTTTAGATATGGGGCACTGTGCTCTATCTCAAAATTCATTTATATAAAATCTCATCTTAGACACATAATTTTACCTGAAAAAATAGTTTCTCACATATCAAATTAGAGAATATTCTTAAAAACCTAAAAAGAAAAAAGAACTATATTTTGAAGTGCCAAAACATGTTACCCTTTTTTGTAAGAAAAAGAAAAAGTTTAATTTCTATAACATTGTAAATTTTTTTTAATTGTTATCCAATTATTTGTTCTCATATTAGGAGAGGATCAAGTGAGAGGGGGTAATTTTATATGAGAGTGAAAGAAGTAAATTTGAGCTGTTAGATTATGCATGAATAGTTAATATTAAAAAATAAAGTCATATGATATTTTTAAGTGATCATATGATATTCTAATAACTTCTAATACTAACTATTTATGTATGATTATATAGTCCAAATTTAACACTCTTACTCTCGTATAAAACTACTATTCTCACTGAATACATCCTCTTGACACATTAGTAGAAGTAATTATGTCACATACTTACTACTTAAAAAGTCATGCAAATAATATTATTTAAATGAATGAAAATGTAAAAAGTTTTACAGGATTAGAAATTAAAGTAAAAATTAAAAACAACAATATTATACATTTATGGTTTGACACAACATTAAAAAAAAATCACAAACGAGCTTCATTTAAAATTATGTATATCGAAAAAAAAAGTGCTCACAAATTCTTCTAAGAAAATTTTACACTAAATACTTAAATAAGTCTCTTAAATTTATATTGCAAAATAAATTAATCCCGTAAATTTTATAAATCCAAAATTAATCCCTCACATTTTAAAAAAAAGAGATAAATTAATTTTTAATATAATTTTATACGGTTAAAAAAAAATAAATTAATTTTTCTATATACTATATAAAATTATATAGAGAATCAATTTATTTATTTTTTTAAAATGTAAAGAATAAATTTAGCATTCGTAACGCAAATCTTAGAACCATATTGGGTATTTATTCAAAATTTTATCATAATTTCACCGCGCACTGAAAGACACCTCACATACAGAAACACCAGGTAACCGACACCTAGCGCAGCACCACTCTCACGCTCCGGTCACCCACCTCCATTCCTATTCCTGTTCGCTGGCCCCGCCGCTCCGCTACCGGCGACGCTCCTGCCTTCATCACCTCATCGCTCTCGCTTCTGTTCCTCTTCATCCTACCGTGGTGCCTGTGCGCTCAGCCGTTCCTGTTCGTGACTGCCACCGCTCCTCCGCGGCGACGATAGGAGGGCCACCGCCACGAGAACTAGAAGGCAGACACTGTTGGAGATCATTTTCGTGTCACATTTGAGGTATCACTTCATCTGCCCTTTTAGATTTTGGCTCCTCTGGTCTCTGATTTTTAAGTGGCGATGTTGGTTTTGTCTCGTGGATCTCTGCATAAAATTCTCTGTTTTCTCTTGCTTGTTGACTTGCTTTGAGTATTTGACTTCTTATTTTTGGTTATTTGGGAATTTGGCCATAAAGGCATTTGGATTGATGAATGCTGTTGTTGGTTTATTGGATATAATAATCTATTATTTGTGTATTGATGCAGTTTAAGCTATTTGCGAGTTCTGTGGGTTTTTTATTTTTTAAAATTTCCCACAAGTGTCCTTCTAGGAAACAATCATGTTCGTCCATTTGAGGTCCTATGAGATCCCATAGGCATGACACTCTTGCCTTTTCCATACACAGGCTCGAACCCAAGACCACCGGTTAAGGGGAATGAGCATCTTCCAACTGCCACTAATGAATGGATGGTGCTCTGGTTTGTGTAAAATAGCAGTTAGTTCATCAGATTGCAGCATTCTTAATGAATACGAGAGAAAACAAACACAAAAAAAAAAAAAAACTTGCATTTGATCATTTGGATTGATTTTGGCCCAGTCAACTGATAATTGGAAGTTAGGTTAGTTGTATTACGTTTACATGATTATAATGTTATTATGTAAGTATGTTTGGAGGAATTGACTTCTTTAATGTGAGATTGTTGGTCAAGTGAGAAAGTGAGCGGTTAATTACCCTTAAATTATTTGGTGGTATTTTCTTACTAGCACTCTGAAAATCAACATTAAAATTCTTTTTATGAAAACACACATCCCATCGCTTGCCACACCATCGCATGGTGCCGCTTCCAAGGCCACTGTTTAACAATATTGCCTGATATTTGTCCTAATGTTGTTTGTGGTTTTACTCTTTCACCATTTTCTGCTTCAAGATAAACGGTCACTGTAATAGGAACTGATCCAATCACAATGGGGACCTGGTATAATTGGCCAAGGAGGAGAGAGAGAAAGAGGGTGTGGGTGTGCATGACTTGTAGTGTGTGGCTGTATGCGAATTGGTGTAACAGAATGATTGTGGAGTAGAATTATAAGGAGAAATGCTTGCATGATCCTTGAGCACATTTAATACATGTTCCTCCATAAGCATGCACAAACACTCATTTTTACTTGTAATATTTAAAAGTTATGTAAAAAACCTAAAATGAATGGTTTTGCATACTTTTGGAGCACACATTAAATGAGCTCCAGGAGTATTAGTTGGTTATACAATTGTGGAGTGAGACACTAGTGAGGAGAGAGTGGCAGGGGTCTCTTGAATTCCCCCTCCATTGTTCACTGTTCATCATCATTTCAAGGCTGTCAGATCATCGTGATTGAGACCTCACAGAAATATACAAGATTATAGTGCATTTAGTTTTATTTCTCTGAACCATTCTAACACAATGTTTCTCTCTAAGCAACTTGATTTGACAAATTGCAAATTTCTTTTGCCACTTGCAACTACAATTCATTCCTTTCACGATTAGTGACCCATGTTAAAATTCTCAAGCACTCCTTATTGCCTTGCTATTAGAAAGCAAATCAACCCCTGGAACCTATTCTAATATCAAACAGATGCAGCTCACAAATTTATATAAAATTAAGGGTTGCAAGGGAAGGGAAATTATGGAAGTGGATGGGTTGGTGTGAGGTATAAAAAGGTTTGTGTGGGGAGAGTGTGCCACCTTATACAAAATTTGGTAAATTAGAATTCTAATCTCAAATTGGAAAAAAAAAAAAGCCAAAATGCTTATTCTTCATATTCTTCACTTGATTACATTGAATCAATTCAAACATACAAAGTCAGTGGCCATTTTATGGGCTTTGTAAGTCTCTAGAAGTGACTAGATGCTTAAGTGACTTAATTAATGACATTTGAATGACTTTGTAACTATCCATACTTAAAGAGGGAGCGTACTGTAACTTTGATGACCTAGCAATGAATGATAAATGAAGCACGGGTACGTGAAAATGGGAAGAGTACCCGTATCAGGTGCTTGTTGGGTACGGGAATGGGTTGGGTATGTGTGGGTATGTACCCATCACCTTTTTTCTTTTTTGGGCAAAAAAAAATTGGATACGTCTAGGTATGGTGGGGTCCACACGGGGTCTGCCATTTTTACCAAAACAGTGCCATTTTGTTTTTTGTTTTTTATACATTTTGGCCTTTATTGTTTTAATCCTCAGCCAGCCCTAATCTTTCTGCCATCGCCTCCCCATATTATCTCTTCTCCAGTTCTTCATTGCTGATCGCTGATCGCGTGCGGCGCATCATGGAAGGGCGGGACCCCACAACACAACCTCGCACAGCCGCGCGACAAACTGGACGCGATCAGCGGTGCGACAGAACGGCAACACAGTCAGCGGCTCTCTTCAGCAGCGATCCAGAGTTATTGCTTTGTTCTTTAAGATCTAGTGAATCTTGGTTGTGAGGTAAGGTGTCTTTTGTCTCTATGTTTCAAACTTCAAAAACATAGACAAAATAATAGGAAAAAAATTGCAGTGGGGGGCTTCTGCTGCATGAAAGAAGGATCCGGCCCAGGCACTAGTGGTACTTATGTGCAGCTTTCATATCTGCATGCCATTCGCGTCCAAACTAAGGTTGATTGCTCTGTTTTGTTAATTTTTTGTTGCTCACTTGCTGCAACCTTGTAATGTGGTTTCCATTTTGTTATCTTATAATTGTTGTTGCTGTCATTGTTTAGTGTTTTGGACAAGAACAACTTCTGAAATTGTGTAATTATTTATCACTTAACAGATGCTTTTAATATGAAATTTATGATTTTATATACTATTGACGGACCCGTACCCCACTTTTTACAACATTGGCGTACGCCGTACCCGTAGTGGGTATGGGTACCGACGTACCGTATCCATAGCTGGGCAACATATTAATTACCAGGAGGAATCTAAGACTTTGTTTTTAGTAATGAAATTTGATCTTAGCAGTTTGTTTCATGATAATCTAATTCAAATTATTCCAGATTGTGTTTCTTTTATTAGTAATTGATTTGCTGTTAAATCAGAATGTCTGACCTCTATTTAGTTGTTTAGGACTTTTGTGGTGCTGCAGAATTCAACATACCCTGCTCTGTTTTAAGCATGGATCCAGAAGCTGCACGAACTGCTCGAGAATCTCTAGACCTGGCATTCCTTATGTCTAATGTACTCGACGCCGGTCTAGACCGTCACACACTTTCTGTCCTTATTGCCCTTTGTGATCTTGGAGTCAATCCTGAGGCACTTGCTGCTGTTGTCAAGGAACTGAGATGAGAGAAACCCACACTGGATGAAGCCCCATCTTCTTTGTCATAAATGTGTTTTTTGTTGATTGGGTGCCATTCTATGCTTGCTCAAGTTCAAGGCATTATTTCTATTCCTCATCTCATTGGTTTTCCTCCTATGCTTGCTTGTCTGTTCTGTAAGGGTTTCATTGGATATATAGTGGCACTATTTGAGTACAAAGTTAATTCGTGTATTGGAAGATGTATACAATTTGAAACCAATGAGGAACCAGTCCTTCAGTGTATCTGCAAATCTTCACTTAAATATTGCGTTGTTACATTCATTGAACAACTTGCTCCATATTGCGTAGTCTAAAACTTATAAACATTTTCTTTACGTTATTGGGAGAGAAGACTAAAGGAGCAACTTGAAGAATGTTGATGATCAAAATAAAGCCAGGAGGTTATAACTCTAAAGAGATTAGGTGAACACTGGAATTAGTTACCATATTATCTTCTTTAGGAAAAAAAAAACAAAAAACAAAAAGATGTTCCTTGCCTCGTACTCTTGTATATTCCTGATTTTGGTCTTGGAAACACACAGTGGCAGCACAGATGCTACTGCAATGCGCAAATATATAATCCCATAGCAATGGCGAGTATGCATATTTAGAAAACAGTTTCCAAGAGGAGGGAATAAGCAATGTATTGAAAATAACGATGAAACTCTTATGATTTGGAACATATTTAAATCATGTTTGATTTGGGTCAAGATTTGGCCTAATTATATTATTGCAAAACAAAGATTCAGGAAATTTGCAACCGGGAAAAGTGTCTAGCATCTAGTATGGTCCTAAAATGGCCACAAGCATAACCAGAAAGCTTTATTAATTTGAAGGCGTTTTTATTCAAAAGGAAGCATATGTAAACCAAAGTGAAATTAGATATGTCAAAATGTCAAGAGACTCGCCCGCTTTGTTTAGGCTCATCCCTCCAAATGCCTGTAAAAAATAGGATAGGGAGAGCTTGCCCATCAAAATTAAATTGGTTAAAATAGTCAGCTTACTCTAACCTATTTTGAGATAGACTTATAAGTCGGTAGGATAATCCTACAAAAAATAAAAAATTAAAAAAAGTTTTTAATTGTTTAATTATTTTGTTTTGAAAAAGCTTTTTAAAATTTTTTTTATTAATTAATTCATATCCAAATTTTCAATGTTCATAATAATTATGTATTAACTCATTAAATTTAATCATTTGCACATAGTATATTATAATTTTTTTTTGGTAAGCACAGTAGATAATAATTTATTATATATAATGTATGCATTTTGTTGGGCTAAAAACATGTTAAATTTGATTTGAGTTTGATCTTATGCCTCTTTAGTTTGGGCCTTTGAAGCTATTATAAAATAAAAATGAATAAATTATGATTTTTTTTCCTTAAAAAAAAAAGGCTTGGTCAGCAAATAAGGCCCACCCAACCTACCTAAACCCGTGGAAGAATACAAATATGTAATATATGAAAGTTTTAAGCAGCGCTTAAGAAGACAATGGTAACGTCCATTTAGTTGTATAGTCATAAATATGTCTTAATACTTCATGTAATCATTGGCCGCCATAAATTGACACCATAGTAGAATATATAAATTCAATTAATAATATAGCAGTGATCATTTGAAAGTAAGCATGACTAACATGCTGATATTGCATGCCACTCCTATTTGTTTATTGACAATCTCCATTTATTGTAATAATTTTTAATCATTCTAAAATGTCCTCGATGAAAAATCCATTTTATTTTGTTCTTTTATATACTATATTTGATGGTTGACATTCAATTTACTGTACTCTCATCTTCACAGCTGTTATCCAATTAGCTTTGGTGAATGGCAATGGATCCTCAACGCCTATTCACTTCTCAGTGAGGATAAAATAATACATCAATTTTGAGAACAAACATGCATGAAATGCCATTAGATATATCTTATATTCAATAACAATAAAATGATTGTTTAAGTAAAAATAGTGATTAAAAATAAATTCTAATTAAAATATTATTGTAGTATTGAATATAGAGTATACATGCATAATGCTCCATATATCTAAGAGTTTTTCCGATTTTAATCTATATTTTGATATTAGATTTTTATATTATGTACTTAAAGCAGATTCCATAAAATCATTTAATGAAAATACATTGCGAAAGAAGAACTCTTCCTCTAGAGTTCAAAAATAATTGTCAATTTTATAATTATTTTTTTATTTTTATGTAATAATTTATTGTTTTCTTATTTTAAAAATACACAAGAATTTCGCTTCAATTCTAGTCGTATATGATGTGTCCCGGACACCTTATATAATAAGCAAAATAGGACTCTACAAGATTTTCTTCAATTTTCATATAAATTATTAGATGATATCTCAGCTTTGCTCTCGAAAAATATTATACTTCAATGAAAGACAGTGAATGTCAACATCAAATATAGGTTTCACTGTATTATATCTTTCTATAGTTTTACTCAATTTTCAATCAAATTCTTATAGTTTAAAAATTTTTAAATAAGTCACTAGAATATATGAAATTTTTTAATCAGGTCCCTGTCATTATAAAAAAATAAAATATTCCAGTAGAATATAGAATACTTTATTTTCATCTCCCTCTTCACGTAACGACAGAGATTTAATTGAAAATTTTTATACACTATAGGGACTTAATTAAAAATTGAGTGAAACTATAAAAATCTAAAAAATAATTAAATTTTCAAATATGCATTTACCTTTCAAATGATGTCTTAGGTTCAAGAGAGGTACAATTTTAATTCCTTAATGGAGTACACATTTTTTATTGTATATTTTACATTACTTTTGGTATTGAATTTGTTTGTTCCTCTATACCTTGAGTTTTAAAAATCATTATTCTATCATTGTCTAAGTTTGTAATATCATTATACTGCCTTTTCTTTCATTAACCATAGAACAGATAAATTTCACAATAGGTTACTCAAAGAAAAGATGATACTTTCAAAATCAAAATTTCAAAAGTGATTAATAATAAAAAAGACAGTAACTTCAAACAATGTAGTGGTTATCATGCATAAAGTTCTTGACGAAGTCCTACACAATAAATAAATAGCATAACTAATCACAACAAAGGAGGACTAAGTTGTAAAAAAAATAATGAAGATAACTGAAATTTAATAATATAAACCTTAGTTAATTTTAATTTAATGGTAAGGAGAAAACAATAGACACAAGGAAAACATTGGATGATATGATAGGAAACTATTATAATGTAATCTCAAAATTGTAAAAGTAATAATTATAATGAAATCAAAGATTTACTAAAATTAATCAAATATAATAAACCAAAAAATATAATTCTAAACGGACAAACATATACAATAAAAATTTATACTTCACTAGCAAACTAAAGTTACACAACTCTTGAAACTGAGGTATCAGTTGAAAGACAAAAACGTATTTTGAAAGTTCAATTATTTTTCAGATTCCTATAATTTCACTTAATTTTCAATTATGCCCCTATAATGTAAGAGAATTTTTAATCAAGTCCCTGCCGTTATGTGAAGAGAAAGACATAACGATAGGAACCTGATTAAAAAATTTCATACTATAGAAATTTACTTAGAAACTTTTAAATTATAGAAACCTAATTGAACATTAAGTGAAACTATAAAGGCCTACGGTATAATTAAACCTCAAATATATTATGTATAAGAAATGCTACGGATGATTGTAATAAACGAAAAGTAACAATAGATAAATGAAAATGGCGGTAATATCACAACATAGGATAGTTAAGTGTGAATACCCAAAGCTCGCACTTCAGCATTTATGTTATAAATAGATAAATGTGTTAATGCACTTATAGCAGATATTAGCATGCTAAATATCGTAACTTATAATGGCTAACAAACAGTTTTGAGTGTAGAACACTTCAGGTCATGTATAAGAGTCGTGTTATGATGAACTAGGGTGCTGATGAACCTAACATCCTTCTTACAAAATGATCAAAACCAAAAATACATTTAGCCATTTTCAGAGAATATATATTACTAATTCCATAAAAAATTTCATTCGCCCCGATCATGAATGATAAACAAGGAAATTTGTCAGCATTGACAATTAAGAAACAAAATAAACTCCAGACAACTTGAAGCATTAATAAAGCCAATGACCAAGACAATTAAGAAGCCTGTTTACTGCAGTGTTAGGAGCATCTACAGTCCCTGTATAATTTTCATTAGATTGCTATGCAGCATCCATGTGAAAACAGATCAAGAAGACAAACCAAAGAACGGGGCATCTAACTTCTCGGTAAGCCTATGTCTGTTAGAACTGAATATTGCTGCAAAAACAGTATCCACACGTTCCGGAAAATCATAATATTCCAATATTGCAGTGAAATGAGTTTCTAGTTAATCTAAATCACTATGCCACAGGGTTCAAGACACCCCAAATATGCATACCACAATATTTGAAAATTTTCCTATGCCAATGATTATCACACTTGACATCCAAAAGAAGGCCTCTATTGTATTTTACAAGTAAAAGAGGTGTATTTGGTAACATGATAATTTAATGGCTGTTTGGTAAAAACTAGAATTAGCTTGGACTCTTTAACCAGCTTATTACTTGGTTACTCTGTAAGCCTGCAGACCAAAGACCATTTTAGCTTATTGAATAAGAATATATACAACACCAAAAAGATAAATAAGAATATATACAACTCCAAAAAGATTGTCTGTGTATTTCACTATTACTAGTATTAAACGATGCTCACCTTGACCCTTTTTAGTAGCTCTTTAGCATTTTTGTCCTCTCTAAAGTGCTTCCTTACAGGCTGCATATTTCAAGAAACAATAATTTAGCTTGTGCTATATAGTGAAAATAAGGAAATAAAAGAAAGGTTTATTGATCTAGACCGTATGCTATAACACCACTACCCTAGCTATGGATGACTTCAAAAATGAATAATCACAAGATGCTGTTAGCACTAATACTATATAATATGCTAAGCAGCTTAAGCATGAGGGTAGCAACTTTCCTCTCAGATAGTAGTATAATGTATTTAATAAATGAAGCAAATGATAGTGTCATGTTTTGTGCATATAAATGTAGTAGGATGTAATGTAAACCGTAAGAGCTCTCATACTGCATTACACAACGAAGCTGCTGATTAAACATTTTGAAATATGCTTGCTGTATAAATGTACCAAAACCATTCCAAGACAACGTTCAAATGCTGAGAAAGAAAGACATACTTGAAATATTGCTTTTGAAATGTAGAGGGAGGGAGATTACAAGAAATGTGAACATAATCAGAAAAAATTACCTCCAGAATTTTATTCAATGACTTCGACAAAGCTGGCTTAAGGTCCCCTGGATGTAACTCCCCACTTTTGTAGTCAGCAATAAGCTCTTCATAGCTTTTGAATGTCCTAGATTGAATGAAATCATGAATACATGTCAACAATTAATTGTACAGCAGAAAAGGGTAGTTAGAAAATAGGCACAAAGCAACCAGAATGATCCAAGAAGTTAGTATTTTAAAAGATTGTGAAGTCAAAGCCCAAAAAATGATATAAAAACAAAAACAGCAGCCCACTCATTAACATATATATATGACAAAAGGTAGCAAAACTTACTTATTTCCACCGTTATCCGGACTACGCTCCACTGTGAACTCATTAAACCATGGTAGGATCAGATATTTAATGTACTCCAGACATGGGTTTCCTTCTACAATCTTTGGTGGGCAATAAGCCTTCTTTATTTTCACATTCACTTCAGCCTATGATACCAAATATCCAAACATAAATTTGAGAAGTCACAACATAAATAAAAATTATAAAGAAAAAGGAAAAACTGAAGTTACAATGAAATGAACTCCTGAAAAAATATTTACCATGAAGGAAAATAGAGCCTCAATTTTACACAAAATTGCAACTTAATTCATTCACCCTTTTATATTGGTTGAAAATTTTTACTGAAAAAAAAAAAACTTTTCTTAGCTATCCTTTCGCTTAGAACAACTAGATATGACACTTGATCTTCACCTCTGTAATGCCTACAACAACAAATTCCATACCCCTATTAGCAACTTACCTCCTCATCTTCCATGAAAATGGAAGATGTAGGATCACTTTTGGACATCTTTTCCTGCCCTTGCTGTAGACCAGGCAACATGTCTGCAAATCATCCCAGAAATAATTAGTAAGAGATACACAACTCACTGTGCATTAGTTTAAAGGGGGAATTTTGGAGAATACGGTGTGACAAGATAATGGGCTTGTTTCTCCTCTTAATGTCATCACAATACTCTCTGGCAAGTACATTCACTTTCCGCTGATCCATTCCCAGTTGGCAGATGTCAGCCTATTTAAGATAAAAACATAATCCAGAGGTTAGGAAATGAGAAATACTACAATATCTGAATACTCAAACATGAATAAAAATTAAATATAAGGTGGTTCATATAGAAACCACAGAAAGTAGGAGGGAAAAAATCATGTACAGCACAAGTGAAGCTATGAGGGAAAATCGTTCAGTAGCCAGTACATGTATCTGACATTTCCAAACCAAAGATGTGGATATCTACAATTTTCCAAATGCTATTTTCATAGCTGCAATTGTAACTACGGGTGAACATGGTGCAGTTCAATTTGGTTTTTCACGTTAAACTGAACTGAAAAGTGGTTTGGTGCTTAAGCTTTTTAAACTGAACCATGCCTATATTTAACAGAAAATAACCAATTTGTATAAGCTAGTTTAACTAAAACCGGTTTGGATGTGATTGATCCAGATGTGGAGAGCAGTGTTGCTGCACAGTGACTATTATCACCAGGTGGGCCCATAGGCATCAAAACTAAAACACAAATGAAATCCAATACCAAAAATGTTGCTCATCCATCCTGCCCTGCTCTTGACAACCATTGCAGTCTTAGGGTGAGTTTGTTTTGGTGTTATGCTCACCCAACCCATGTTTATTTGTCTTGAATACAGTGCCTTTTTGTTTGGATTATTTTTCTCTGCATCAACGTGAATTGATTTTCATGCCCAAGCCCCAGTTCAAATGCAACAATTTGTAGCTTTGGCATCCACATCATCGTGAATGGTAGGGTACCAAGAAAAAGAAGCCACCAGACTTTTTTTATTTAATTTGTTTAAATTTTTTGAACTTTCCACTGTCTATTCACATTACTTGGCCTAGTTTTGTTATTTGACCTTTCAAATTATTTTTATATAATAATATTTTAAAAGTAATATTTATATACTTTTTTACAATAATATTAGTATAGTTTATTTAAATATATGAAAAATAAAAATATAATATACAATTCATATCTTTTTTAGTAACTACACTTCCAAAAGCAATTTTGACTAACATCATCCAAACAATATCCATTTTGTCATAATCACTTTTGATATAGAAGTTTCCAAACATAAATCATATTAATACCAACCCACTTCTGACCAAAATCAATTTTACGGAATCAAGTTGGTTCAAACCCTCGTTTGCAAACGCTAATCCAAACACACTCCTACCTTTCAGTTTGTGGCTTAGTGCACAACACAATCCTCGACAATGCCACACTCTAGCTAGTTATATTTTGGTTTGTGGCTTTATGCACAACACACTTCCAACTTTGACAACATGACACCTTGCATATGGTTATAAACAGTGAACTGAATTGGATATTATAATTGGCTCGAGTTAATATCTTATTCTGATCTCTGAAAAATCAGCTCAACAGATTAAACTGTTTAAAAATAACTAGGTTTTATGGTTTTCTTGTACACCCCTAATTGTGATCATCAAGCAACGGCTACCTTTTAGACAGTTCTCTACACTACAGTAAGCTAACAACATCCACTCTGAGCCTTATAAGAGCATCATTGTAGAATTCTAAAATGACTTTATGCAAACATGTCAGGCTAAGGATGTGTATAAATGCCAAAATTATCAATGCAAATACCAATATACGTATAATATCATATCAGAGAAGAAATGAACCTTGAGGAAAAATATGTCAGCACACTGCATGCATGGATAGAAAATCTGAGCAGCAGTCAATTCGTCCTGTTCATTTCGCCCCATTATTTGGCTACACCTATAATTTCCAAGGAAATGGAAAAAAACAAAACACACAGAAACAAAATGTTTTAAGTCCAAATTCACCATTTACCAAATCAAAATCAATAAAATCACACAACAAAGCAATCAACCTGATAATCCTTTTAAGGTTGTTCTTCTGAGCAATATCCAACACAAGAGGCCAGTACTCATCGGCCCTCGCGTTAATCTCTTTCGACGACCATAAGAACTCGACTTTCTCTCCATCCAGATCCATCCCAACAGCTTTCCAGATCTCAATCAAGTAGTTACCGACAGTCTCGATCTTCTTCAAGTCTCCCCCCATCTTGTTATTCAACTTTGCAAACCAATCAGCAATCCAAATCTTAACCCGACAGCCAGCAGATGTTAGCTTGTTCACATTGATTGTCTTCATCACTCCCTATAATAAACAAACAACAATGAATCGCAAAACAGAAACACCTCAAAAGAGGAACAAAAACATTCCCCATTATTTTTAAAAAGTGAGATTTATTTGAGACAGCAGAAAAAAGGACCTGAGCAATGTGCATTCTTCCAGAGGGTTCAAAGCCGTCATAGCAAACTGGCTCGGGCTTTTTGGCGAGGAGATTACGGAGTTCATCTTCTTGGATGCACTCCTCGCCGACACTCCTCACAATCTGAAACTTCTGATCCAAGGTCAACCTGCGAAACCGTGAAAAGATGAACAACAACAAAAGGAAGTATGGGAAACGAACCCTAGAGGTTAAGGGTAGGGGAAGGGACTCACTGTTGACTTGAATTGGCGTTGGAATTGTTGGAGGATTCGGCTGTGGCAGGGTCGGAAACGGACAGGGATTGGATAGCTTCTTCGGAGGCGGGTGGTTGTTCCATTGGATTGGTGGGATGAGATGAGATCAGTAGTGTGGAATGAGTAAATGGGATTGGAATGGCAGTGAGAAATGAGAACGCTGTTTAGAATCTCAGATGTTAAGACGATGGCGGCGGCGGCGGCGGCGGCGGCTTCGACCCAATGTGGCCAACAACGAATCACGATTTAGGAACCCCTAAATATACGTGGAGACTAAATAGCCAACTTGATATCGATGGACAAATTATGGTATAAGATTTTATAAGTCCTAAATTAATTTACTCCTATTTTGATCAATTTAGGATTTTTACAATTCAAGAGCTTTTTATATTTTTAAAAGATTAATTTGATTATTTTTTCTATTTGTGAACTTTTCTAACCATTATCCTCCTAAAGATTAGAACAAATATATATATATATATAGTGAGGATCTATTTACTCCAGAAGTAAATCTTAACCTACTTATTTCATTAAATAATTTTTTTAAGGCATGAAATTGCATCAATTCAACCGTTGAATTTAAAGTTTCTACTAAGTAGATGAAGTATATAAAGTTTCATATAATTTAAAAATAATTTGATAGTTCATTGTTTCATTTTATTTTAACGGATAATATGTTTTTGCAAATACAAGTAAATATCAATTAATAGATTATATGGCTATTGTAGTTCAAATTTTCTGAAATTGACATGCATGATCATCAATATAATATAGCATAAATCAACGGTCAGATTGATTAAATTCAATGTGGATGAAGAGTTATAGAATGGAATAAGTGTGCAAGACTTACTCCTGGAGTAAACTGATCCCCACTCATATATATATATATATATATATATATATATATATATATATATAATATAGGAAATAGAAAGTTGGTAAAATACAAAAGAAATGGATTAATGATCATTGGATTAATAACTTTTGTTCAAGAGGCAAAGGCATTGGCACGTGCATCCACACGAGGTGGGGTCACCAGTTGGTAAGGCGAAGTAAATGGGTAGCAGAAGGATTGAAAGATTGATGTGAAGCAGACAAGACTTGTCAGAGAAGTGGAAGTATGGGCGACTTACTGGTCGGCCGCCGCCAAACATACCTCCATCCCTACTGCGCCCTAGCACCTAATGAGCACATGACGCGCGGAGGAGGGTCACGAGACATAGCTTGAAGAAAAGATTGATAAGACATTTTGATGGGACAAAAGAGAAGTAAGTAAATATGCATGAGAGATACGCAGATGACAAGAGAGAAGGAGAAAAAAGGATGATATAAATACTAGAAGGAAGAAGATGAAGGGGTTGGCAAAAATTAAAACAAAAGAGACACAGTTCACTTTAGTGAGAGATATACAGGTGAGGCGGATTGCTTAGAAGTCCTTTTGGCTCATAGTGATAATCTGAACTAGCTCCAAAACATTTGACGACTCCACTGGGAGCCGATAAGGACTCTAAGCGAGAAGATGGCAGGGATCTCGTCCCCTCCCCATTTTGGGGGTACCTCGTCGAAGGAAAATGGAGGATATTCAAGCCCGGGAGCGTGGGATGGTGAATATGATTCTTTACTCGACTCATCCTGTGGGGGCAGTAGCAAGAAGAATGGCGATGACTCGCCAAGGGTGCCTGTGTCAAGACGGTTATGGGACCACCTTCTTATAGCCGTGGGAGGAGGGAATCATATAAAGAAAGAACCTAGGCATTATATTGCATAAGACAAAGGGGGAACAGGAGAGGAAGAATACATGACACGTAGCTATGAAGCAAGCGAAACTGGGGAAGGTAATGTGAGGAGAAAGGAAGGAGAAGGAAGATGGGTGACTTAAGGAGAAGTGTTGAGAATGTTAGAAGGGCAAAGAGGGAGTAAAACAAAGGAATATGACCTTAAGCCGCCCTATCTCGCACACGTTACTTGTTTGCCTTATCCCATGGGGTATCAACCGCCTACTTTTCGAAAGTTTGATGGCTCAGAGAGTGCACGAGAGCACTTGATGGCCTTTATGGATGATTTAGGAGTGTACCGAGGCAGTAAGGAGTTGCACATGAAAGAGTTCTCAAAGTCCCTTACAGGGCGAGCATTCACCTAGTATGCTAAGTTACAGCCAAGTTCGCTACGTTCATGGGAGGACATGGTGGCTATAAGGCATCGATTTTTCCCATGTGCAAAATGACCAAAATACCTCTGAGGTCATTTCTACCTAGAAATGGAGGATAGCCAGTCCAAGCAATCCTCAAGTGGTTAGTTTAATGTTTGAATGGGACTAGATATGTTTAGTTTAATGTTTGAATGGGACTAGATATGTTATAGATGATGATAGGGGTGAAAACCTCAATTCCTAGTTTTTTCTGTGCACAAAATTATCAAAATACCCCTGAGATAATTTAACACGGGATTAAGTGATGAATGGACCTGGTTATCAGCCAGGAGTTGGAAATGTTAATTATAAGGGATGTATAATATCTGGAAAAAGTCTAGGTGGTTCCAGAGAGCTTTTATGTAAAATTACTATTTTGCCTCTAGTTAATGCTAAATAATTATTTGAGATTAATTAAGACCTAAGATTGCTTAGGGAAGTTTAAATCTCATTCTTAATCAAAGATACTTCAAGAGACAAAAAAAAAAAATGGTAAAAAGCAAAGACAAAAGCATTTTCTCTCTTTTTCTTTTCCTAAAAATTAGGAACTATGTTGGTGCTTGAAATTCAAATTAATCAAGCTTAGTCTAACTAAGTTTGTAAGACAACTCTTTAAAACTCTCATTCTTATCATTCACTTTTTCGGCCAAACTTGCCAATCAAGTTGTGTCAAAAAAAGAGTCTTGTTCTCTCTAACCTCAAGCTCTCTTCTTCCTCATTTCCTCCATCTTCAGGAACCTCCATTCTCAACCTCCATCCAAGCTCTTAATCTCAAACCAACACATCTCCACCATAGACCAACTTCTAAACACCTAACCTTTCCATTTCCAAACACAAGAACATAAGAAAAATCCTCCATCCATTTTATTCTCCCTTGGCCAAAACTTCACTTGGCTTCAAGAGAAAATTTTTCTCCTCTTTTCTTATCGAAAGATCAAGCTTTCACTCTTGCAAACAAGAAAACACACTTGGTAGAGATTTTATTTTATGTTCTTTCTCTTATTCTTCTCTTTCTTTTTTGGTTTTGATATTTAGTTGATGGTCAAGACCATAGCTTGATGATGAGGTTTCTTGATGTTGGTTGTGAAGCCATCATATATTTGACCTCTAAAGCTCAAGGCTTGTTTTTTGGTTTCCAAAGAATATGAGAAATAGAATACTTGTTAGTTTTCTTTGGTTGATTTTCGTTGAGCTTGATGAGGAGTCCAAGAAATAAGGTTCTTAAAACCATGGTATTTAGGAACTCTAAAGCTCACTTTCATTTTGTTAAGATTGATTGGGGTTAAGAGTTTCATCCTTTAAAGTCTTGAGTTTTGAGCTTAAAAAGTTATAAAAATGGATTTGCATTCATGTTTATATTTCAAGTTCTTGCATTTCCTGTTTAAATTCCAAGTCGTGTATATTGTTTAAATTTCAAGTTATTACCTTAAATCTCAAAGACAAAAAAATAGACTTGCATTTTCATGTTTAAATTCCAAGTCTTGCATACCATGTTCAAATTTCAAGTTATCACCTAAACCTTAAAAACTTAAATATAAACTTAAATTTCTCATATTTATATTTCAAGTCTTGCACATTATATTTATATTTTCAAGTCATCACCGTATAATGATAAAGATTAAAAATGACCTTGCTTCATGTTTATGATTCTAGTTATCACCTAAATCTCTAAAGCTCAAGACGTGCTCCTTTATCTTAAATGGAAATTTTGATCATGGACACATTGTAACATCCTAATTTTTAACCTAATACTCCTAGAACGTATTTAGGTTAAACGTTAGTCTATTACCCTTTTAGTCCCATTTTTTAAAACCTCTTATTAAAATACTTAGCGGAAAATATGAAAATTTTTGTCATTTTGGAACTTGTAAACAAAACGCGAGCCGCGCGCTATCCTAACGTTCGTCATAACCATAATGTACAAGAGAAAGTAATCATACCATACATAATCATGAAATATAGGATTATACATAATAACATAATATCATTACATCTTCATAGATACATAATTTACTAGCATCATTGTAAGTTTATTTACATCAAAACATGCACATATATATGGAGTGTTACTTATCCGCCTACGAGGATGGATAAATATCAATCCCAAAAGCTAAAATATCTATGCTTCTGCAGCGACCTTCTGCTCCATTTGCTAGTGTGACCCTTAAGCACGAACCTTAGAAGAAGTCACGAACCTCATTGTAATCCTCGTCTAGAGACGACACGGAAGAAAAGAGAGGGATGAGAAACTCATTCAAGATTCTCAGTAGGGATTTCCAACTCTAACACAAGTGTCATCATCATCGTCCCCAGCCACCTCGATTTTAATTAGGAAAAGGTGTTCATTCATAAGGTTCGATTTTAGACTTTTCAAATCTATTTATCCGAAGTAGATGTCTTTTAGTATGAGTCTTAATGACATGAATGCAACAGATATTCGATGAATGCATGGCAATACCATATGCACTTTAACATGAAAATCACAATACTTGGGCACATCATAAGGAAACATAAATCATATACGTGGCATAAAAAGGCATAGTACTTTTCATGTGATATCTTTCTCATAAGTCAAACTCTTAAGTTCTTTTTCTCAAGACCACCCTCTTAACATATCCACCAAAAATCCAATCGACTCACCGGCCCCGACGATAATCTGGTCACCAAACTACATGTAATGCCCCGATTTTCTGTCTAAGAGAAAATGACCAAAATGCCCCTGAGGTCATTTTTGCTCGGAATTCGAGGATAGCTGGCCCGGTAGTCCTCGAAGGGTCAACTCAATGTTTGAAGGGGATTGGATAGTCCTTGAGTGATTTCGAAAATAAAAATCTTGTTTTCTGCAGTTTTAGGTCAAAATGACCAAAATACCCTTGCAGCGTTTTTACGCGGGTAAAAGTGCCATCGAGCCCGAAATTTTCCCCGAAGGTTTAAAATGATGTTTTCAAGTACATAAAAGTGTCTGTTTAAATCCCGGTGGTCCTGGGGAGTTTTTGTGTAAAATTATGATTTTGCCCCTAGCATAGTGCCATTTGAGCTTAATGATGTAATTAAGCAAACCTAAGCAATATTAGGCTCTAATCGAAGATTAATTAATTTCCATAATTAATGTAGAGTCAAAATAAGTTATTAAAATTAATTAGAACCTAAGATTGCTTAGATTAAACCTAAATCCCTTTTTAAAACTCAAGATTTCTAGTCTTGGAATCTTGAATAGTGTTTTCTCTCTCCAATTCCTTAAATTAAGGAATTGTGTCTAGAATTGTTTATACCCTAAAATGAATTTCTATCTCCCTAATGAGGCAAGACCACCCCTTAATTATGTTTAGACAACCTTAATTACCCATTTCTTTACCTAAACACCTTCCTACAAATTCCTAATCTTAAGCCTAATATAAGATGCACCTAAACACATCACTAAACCACAATTAATGAGACATTTTCCTCCCCCTTGGATGCTCCATATGGCACCACCTCACCCTCCAATTCCATCATATGTTGGTTTATGTCTCACTCAAGGAGCCATGCTTGAAGCCATACTCACCCATACCCAAGACCATACCTCACCATGCTTTAGGCCATACCGGCCATTTGAAGAAGATATTTTCCTTCCTTTCCTTCCTCAAAATTTGGCCACCCCTCCATTCTTCCACCCCTGGTTTTGTTTTTCTATAAATACATATGCAAATGAGCTTGTGAGAACCTTTGGATCATTTGCTAGCTTTGAGTTTTCAAGAGTTGTCTCAAGTTCTCTTGTAACACCCTAGTAATTAACCAGATACACCTAGGTTGAATCTGATTAATGACTAGACTTTACTCCTTGCTTTGGTTCTTTTTTCATAATTTGAAAATACTTAGTGAAATTACGAGCCATTTTTTTAAAAACACATAATTGAAAACATGAGCTGAGTACAACGTGAACGAGTAAGCGGGGTATAATAAGACGTTTAAGAATATATCACATCATATCACTTAGGCTCCATCATATAACATCCATAAGCACATTATAGCATATATTTACATACAATAACCTCACTCAAAGGGTGGGTTATGTTCATACATCATTATCTTATGCAAACCCATAAAAGAAAATATACTTAAGGAAATACATGCCCCTAAACTAGATAACTCCATAAGCCGGGAAGGTTATCCTAAAACTAGGGTGCATGATCACACATAAATGTACTATGAACCTTCCATGGCCACTGTCCTGGAAATGGGGCAATAAATCCGATCCACTGATGAGCTCCCTCGGGAGGGGACACACGAGATGCACCAGGCTGGGGTCGCATGGACGGCCTTCTCGCTAACCTCAGCTGAACAACTGTTTCCTCACTACCCTCTCTTACACGTGTGGGAGTAGGAGCAGAGCTCTCAGAATATACATGAGTAGGAGTGTCCTCTGAAGGATCGATTTGAATATCTCGTCTCGGGAACATACTCTGAGATTCCATGGACAGCAGATGAAGCGGGATAAGAACGTAACATCCTTTCATCAAGTGGACGTGCATGTTCGAAAACCATTTCATCGCCATAGGGAGAAGTAGGAGAAAATCGATAACTAGGGACAGGATGTGCAAATGGACGACCTATGTAAATAAAAACACGAACTACGCACCTCCCTTCAAAATGATACGAGCGATGCACCGGATCATAGTGGAATTCCCAAGTAGGGGTATCAACGAACAGGACGAATGTCGCCATTTGAATCTGGAGACAATGACGGAAATAAAGAAAAGGGAGTGAGAATCTTGCTAAAGAATTCTCGATGAGGGTACCTCCTTCTACAATGTCATCATCAAAGTCCCCAGGAACCTCGGGATTATTCTAAAATAGTGAGCATGCAAAGATTCATTTTAAGTTCGGACAAATACTTAACCGAGGTTCGTCAATTTTTAATCATGCGTCTTATAATGCATCTTATTCTTAACATGTCATATTTACAATGAACATTTCCTTTATCATTACATCATATTCCTCATCATCATTATCAAAATAACATGCATAAAAGAACGTCATATAATATTAGCTACACATGGACACAGTGCACATATTTCATTTCTTTAGTGCCTTTGATGACTTAAAATCTTATCATCATCATTATTTTCCTTGGGCCACCCTATACTCCACCCTTTTGGGAGTAATTTAGATTATGAGCTCATATTTTACTAGTCGTCACTAGCATATACTTATCCCTTTTGATAAGCTAAAGTCCCGACTCTACCTTTTGAGAGAACGGGTTAGGGGCTAAAATCACCTTTTCACCACCTATAGTCTGATGGTTCCAAAGGATCATTTTCTTATAAGTTTAAGTCACCATTAAATCTTTGCATGTTATATCATAATACAATTCATAAACATCATAACATTTTCTCATTTATAGTCTTAAGCTAGAATAATATATATCAACTGTAATCATGCATATGGAAGATTCCAGAAAGAGAGGTGGGTCACAATGGACACGCTTAAATACCAAGTCTTTCCTTAGCCGTAACCTTTCCAAATTACACTTTTACAATGATACACTTTCTTCTAGCAACAAAGGTAAATTTTACATAATAAAGAACATTTCATGTACAAGCATTTTCATTATTTGCAACAGCAACTATAACATGCAAGCCAGGAAATCAATCAATGATATCAAGTACTTAATAAGCATCCAATCCTTACATAGAATTATCAATTATAGAACTAATTAGTTACTAAACCAATTATGAATCATTCTCTTAACAATAAACCATAATTATCACAACTTCAATCATATCAAATCATTATCACACATTGATACTAAACTCAGATCAGTGGCCCAATCATGAACCTCATGCAATTACATAGAATCATATTTTAAGTGCATATAAAATACTAGTTCCCCGTAAAATCCTTGCAAAGCCTTAAAACTCATTTAGAAACTAGTTCTTTTGTCAAATTTGGGAGGATCTTCACAATTAAAATTCTCACTTAAGATAAAAGGAGTAAGTCTTGAGCTTTAGAGATTTAGGTGACATCTTAGAATTATAAACATGCTATGCAACCTTATTTTAATCTTATCTTTATAAGGTGATAGCTTGGAATTATAAACATGATATGCAATTCCATTTCTTTATCTTTAAGATTTAAGGTGATGACTTGAAAATTAAACATGATGCAAGAACTTGAAATATAAACATGATACAAGAAACTGGAGCGGCGGTAATCCGCACAGGACCAATAGAGGGAGAAGAAAATATTAAGAAACCGGAGCGGCGGTAGTCCGCACAGGACCAGTAGAGCGGCGGTAGTCCGCACAGGACCAGTAGAGGGAGAAGAGAATATTACGAAACCGGAGCTATGTAGTCCGCACAGGACCAGTAGAGGGAGAAGAGAATATTATTATTACATCTTTTTAAGCTCCAATCTCAAGACTTTTTAAAGAATAAATTCTTTAACTCCAATAATCATATTTCTTTGCTTGTGATACATGGGCAAGTCTTTGAGCTCTAGGATCTTTAGGTGATGACATAAAATAAACATGCCATGCGTTGATTCTTTTAGCCATTATAAAATATAGTGAGAGCATAAATTAAATATGAGATGCAACCTCTTTATTATCTTGAAAGATTAAGTGATGACTTGAAACATAAACATGAAATACAAGCTTGGAATTTAAACATGAGAAATGCAAGTTCATTTATTCATTCTTGAAAATTTAGTGATGACATAGAAGGTAAACATGGTTATGCAAAGCATAAACTTAATCATGGATGCAAATTCATTTTGTTTCTTTACTAGAGCTCCTTCAAGACTTTAAAAGAATTATAAATTCAACCCAATACATATCTTAACAAGAAATAAAACATAAAAGAAAAAATACATCTTTCAAGTTCTAAACTAAAAATCTTTGTTTTAGCATCATAAAGCATTATTCTTTAAAGTTTTGCATCAAGTGGAATTTTCAAGCTTTAGAGGCCTAACTTGTGATGGATTTACAACCCACCCTCAAGGTCCTCATCATCAAGCCATCATCTTAGTTCCACCTAGGCCATATGGTTGAATTGGTTAAAGAAAAATTGAAGAGGAAAACCAAAATGAAAAGCTAAGGCAAGTTCATAATTTCATCATTTTGAGCTAAAAACACAACTCCTCAAAGCATAGAAATAAATTTAGAAACTACTCCCTACCTAATCTGACTTGAAGAAGAGGAAGAGAACTTGGTTTCTTGAAGTGAAATGAAACAAAATCTCTTTGAAAAATTGAAGAAAGAATTCAGCCAAAGAGGAGGAAGAAAGAAAGTTTTTGGTGCTTCTAAAAACTAGTTATGAACCAAGCATTCCAAGACCACTCAAGCAAGCCTATTTATAGAAGATTTTGAGGCTTCTAATTGGCCAAAATGATGAGGTAGTGGATGGAATTTTGCAGGAGAAATAAGGGAGGAAAAATCATTTTAGACAAAGTTGTATGAAATTAAGGAATTATGTCTCTTATGGTGACATTTTGGCATTTTGTTTTAGTGCAACTTTTGGCAATAATTCAGCTGCATAATGGCATCAATAATTTCGTCCATTACAGCCCAAAGAAGTGAAATTTGTGTGTTCCATGCATTATTTAGGTGTAGGCAAGGTATTCATGTAATTTAGAGAATTTACTGTTAAGGGTTTAAGTGAATTAGTAAGCAATTTGGGTGTTTTTGAGCAATTTTGGGTTCTAATCAATCTAAATACATAATTTTGACTCTAGATTAATATTTAGAATTTAATAAGCTTTAATTTGAGCCTAATATTGCTTAGGTTTCTTATACTGAATCAAAAATCCGGAAATTCGCAAAAGTGTCCTAAAACAGGGGCAAAATCGTACTTTCACTTAAAAATTGCCCGAGGCCACCCGAGCTTAACCAATGGTTAATCATGGCTTAAAAACACATTTTAAAACATTTTAGTGAGGTTCGGGCTCAATCGGCACGCACATCGGAGTTAAAGCGACCAGAGGCGTTTTGGTCATTTCGCGTCGAACTCAAAATTGAGATCCTTCGCTCTATTAACACACATAACACAAACAATCCCTTATTATCCTCAAAATATCCCCTTGAGAATAGGTGGGGCCCACGATCCTTATTTTCTGAGTAAAATAACTTCAGAGGCATTTTGGTCATTTTATACGTACAGAAATTCGGGATTTGCGACTCTCGCATGAATCGTTCCTTACCTCTCTTCTAATGTTATATTCCTTTATTGAGGATTGTTCGGCCTCAAATCTTATGTAATAATTACCTACTGATAATTCGGTAATTGAGTAATTTCTAATGACAAGAAAATTACAGTAAAAATTAGGCGTTACATTACTCCTCCTTAAAAGAATTTCGCCGGAAATTCGTTACTGAGAACAACTCGGTATTGTGCTTTCATGTTTGATTCCAGCTCTCATGTAAGTTCTTCGGTTTCACCTGTCCCATGCTACTTTGACCGAGTACAAACCTTGTTCCTTAACTCGCTTAACTCCTCGATCGACGATTCTCGTGGGTAGTAAGTTAAATGTCAGTTATCTCTTAATTGTACATGTTCGGCTCTAGTACATGACTCTGGTCGATTGATACTTTCTTAAGCGAGAGACATGGAAAACATCATGAAGCTTGGATAGACTCGGGGGTAGGGCTATACGGTAGGCTACAGGTCCTACTTTGGTAAGGTTTTCAAACGGACCAAGAAATCTAGGGCTCAATTTCTTTACTTTTATTGCTCGGCCTATGCCTGTGGTGGGGGTGATCCTTAGGAACACGTGGTCCCCTTCTTGAAAATCTAGCGGTTTTTCGCTTGTCCGCATAGTTTTTCTGTCGACTTTGAGCAGTAAGAATCTTATCCCTAATCTTCTTGATTTGTTCCGTTGTTTCCCTCACAATATCAGGTCCGAGTAAACTTTGCTCTCCGGATTCATACCAACATAAGGGAGATTGACATTTCCATCCATAGAGGGCCTCAAACGGTGCCATACCGATACTTGCATGATAACTGTTGTTATATGCAAATTCAATCGATGTGAGTACTTATCCCAACTTCCCCTTTGATCTAAAACACATGCCCTTAACATATCCTCCAAGGTTTGGATAGTTCTTTCAGATTGACCGTCTGTTTGGGGGTGATAGGCCGTGCTTAGACACAGCTTTGAACCAAATGCCTTTTGAAAGGCTCCCCAAAATCATGACGTAAACCGCGGATCGCAGTCCGAGATTATCGTCGACGGCACCCCATGTAACCTTACTATCTCCTGAATATATAATTGTGCTAACCTATCCAAGGAATAAGTCACCTTAATAGGTAAAAGTGGGTCGACTTCGTCAATCGATCCACGATTACCCATATGGTATCATGATTCATTTGGGTCCTCGGTAATCCAGCCACAAAATCCATGGAGATACTATCCCACTTCCACTCAGGGATCGTCAGAGGTTGCGGCATTCCGCAGGGCTTTTGGTGTTCAATCTTCACCTTTTGACACACTAAGCACTTATTCACCCATGTGCACATATCTTTCTTCATTCCAGGCCACCAGAACATCTTCTTCAAATCTTGATACATCTTGGTGGCACCAGGATGAAGGGTAAAATGGCTCTTATGGGCTTCCTCCAAAATATCCTTTCGGAGGCCACCACTATCAGGTACACATATTCGACCTTTAAACCTCCACAAATCGTCCATTCCTTGGATAAAACCTATCAACTTTCCTGCCTTCACTGCCCCTAAAGTCTCTTGAAACTCAAAGATCGTCCCCTTGAGCTTGAACAATCCTTTCTTTGAACTCACTTGTCACTCTAAGATGACAAGCTCTGATGCCCTTAGTGGTCAAAGTCATTCATAGGTTTAAGTCCCTAAATTGCTCAATCAATTCAACCTCCTTCACCATCAAACGGGACACTTGTAAGGACTTCCTACTCAAAGCATCAGCTACTACATTAGCTTTACCAGGATGGCAATTCAATCCAAAATCATAATCTTTCAAGAACTCCATCCATCGCCTTTGCCTCATGTTTAGCTCTTTTTGATCAAAGAGATATTTCAAACTCTTGTGATCGGAAAACACCTCAAACTTAACTCCATATAAATGGTGTCTCCAAATCTTTAGAGCAAACACGACTACAGCCTAACTCAAGGTCATGGGTAGGGTAGTTTGCCTCATGTGGCTTGAGTTGTCTTGATGCATAGGCCACCACTTGCCTATCTTGCATCAATACACAACCTAAACCTCTTTTTGGAGCATCACAATACACCTCGAAAGGCACATTGGGGTCGGGTAACACTAAAATAGGGGTAGAGGTTAGCTTGTGTTTTAACTCTTGAAAGCTCTTTTCACACTTGAGTCCATGAAAAGGGTGTTCTTCCTAGTCACCTTGGTCAAAGGTAGGAAATCAGGAAAATCCCTTGATAAATCGACGGTAATAACGGCTAAACCCAAAAAGCTCCTTACTTGATTCACAGTGGTTGGTCTTTCCCGAGTTTACTACCGCTTCTACCTTACTAGGATCTCTGACAATTCCTTTCTTAGATACTACATGCCCTAAAAATTGCACCTTATCCAACCAAAACTCACACTTGGAAATCTTGGCATATAGTTTCTTTTCCTTCAAGATCTCCAATACTATGGTCAGGTGGCATTCATGCTCTTCATGGGTCTTAGAATATATAAGAATGTCATCTATAAAGACAACTACAAACTGATCTAAATAGGGCCGAAAGATCCTATTCATGTAATCCATAAAAATAGCTGGAGCATTGGTTAACCCAAAGGACATTCGCAAACTCAAAATGGCCGTATCGAGTGCGAAAGGCCGTTTTAGGTATGTCTTCATCTCTCACTCTAATTTGATGGTAGCCTGACCTCAAATCTATCTTAGAAAACACTACCGCACCTTTCAGTTGGTCCATCAAATCATCGATCCTAGGCAGAGGATACTTGTTTTTCACCGTTACTTTATTCAACTGCCGATAATCTACACACATCCTCATACTCCCATCCTTTTTCTTTACAAACAACACATGGGCTCCCCAAGGTGATGCACTAGGCCTAACAAACTTTTTCTCCAATAAATCTTCCAATTGAGTTTTTAACTCGGTCAATTCTAATGGGGACATCCTGTATGGGGCTATGGATATAGGTCCTGCATCCGGAAGCAATTCTATGGAAAACTCTATCTCTCTCTTGGGAAACTCGTATCTCATCCGAAATACTTCAGGATAATTTCTTACTATTGGTATCTCATCGATACTTTGCTCAAAGTCTACATCACTAGCGGCTAAGAAAATGTAACCTTTACTCTCACCCTTACCACAATCCATTTCCACAGCAGTTATGTAAAGACTTATGGGTTTCTTAGGTTCAATAGGAACAGGAAGAAAAGTGATGGTTCACTTTAGCTTGTTGTGATAAGTTGGGGTTGAGGTTTAAGTTCCTCTAAAGTCTTGGATGAGCTCTAATAAGAAATAAAATGAACTTGCACTCATGTTTATCTTCAAGCTTTTGCATTTGTATATTTACTTTTGAGCTTTGCATTCATATTTACTTCCTAAGCTATCACCTAAAGTTAAAGATAAGGAACGAAGTGCATTTCATATTTAAGTTTCTTGTCTAGCATGTTTACCTTTCAAGTCATCACTTAAGAACTTAAAGATTTAAAACGAGAGCTTGCATATCACCTAATTAATCTCAAAGCCTTTTTATTTCGACCTTAAAGTCGATTGTTGCTGGGCCTAGAGCACTAAAATAAAGAATTGAACTCGTATATTTACTTTCAAGTCTTGCATATTTATTTTCAAATCTTGCATATTTACTTTCAAGTCTTGTATATTTACTTTGAAGCCCTCACTTTACTTTATAATGAAGAATAAAATGGAATACATAGCATGTTTATATTTTATCATCACTTAAAAACTTTAGAGCTCAAAGACTTGCCCTTATTATCTCAAGTTAAAGTTTGGTTATGGAGACATCCCCATGGATGCATATTTCGGCCATGTGATGATGATGAGCTTGATATGAGTTTCATCTAGTTACAAGAGCCAACAATCTATGTTCAAAGATTTTCCTATGTTTTAAGAATTTTATAAGGTCATTACTAACAAGATTTGTAAATTAAACCTCTTCCAAGAATGTTTTAAATTTGTTACTGCCCTATGGTTGTTCTTAGTCTCTTTTACAAGATAAAATGTTTTACAAAGAGTTTTAGAAGTCCTAAAATGAATCCAAGAAAAACTAGTAACTTATGCTTGTTAAAAATGAAATTTTATGCATGATATGAATATATATGAATTCGATTCTGTCATGGTATGTTTGCTGCTGAATGATGTTGTTTTGGTATGTTGGAATGTGTTAAAATTATGTATAATGAGTTGAGAACCTTTCTATGCATGTTAGGAAAGAAACTAGTTTAATAGAAAAACCGTAAAGTCAAGTTTTAGCATAGTTTTGACCCATTTATTTTTAGACACTGCCAAAACTGTTTTAGTGTGATAATAATCAGATTAGGATTGTTTAATTATGAAAAAATTGGTAACATTTGATGTAGGATTGAATTTTAGCACCTGTAGAGAAACTAGTAACTAGAAAAATCGTACAAATGCAATTCTAGAACTCTTAGAACATTCAATTTTCTAATTCTGTCCAGCACCCTTATAATGTAGTAAACATGATTTATAATTAGCCCATAAGCATAGGAATACATCATAAATGGTTTAGATTTAATTTGTAGCACCTTAGGCGAAGACGGAACCAAGAAAGGGTCTAAAACGTAAGTGCTAGAACCCCGTAATCACAAAAATGTAATTCAGCCCTTAGAGCATAATGCTACCCAGATTTACTAATGAACATAAATGCTAGTAAAAATTATTAGTTGTGAACCCTTAGGTGCATAGGAGGTTGATAGAGAACGATAGAATAATTACATCTCAAGTTTAAGGCCCGTAAGGGTCAAAGCATAAGACACCGTAGAATCAAGAGCATAATGAGCTATAATGTTACATGAGAATGTATGTTTTATCTAAGAATGATTATGTATACATGTGAAATTATGATTGAGGATACATGTTCTATTTGTTTATGTGGCTTAAAGTAAATTTGGAAGAAATCTAGCGTGCTGCTATTATGCTGTCGAATTTCTGACAAATTTGGGGACTTAGAAAGGTTTTAAAAAACCTATGAGAATTTTCTTTAAAAGGGATGGGGTACTAAGATGTGTTCTTGGATGACACCGGTTCGGTCGAGCACCTCCAAGAACTCATGTGACATCAGTACCAAGATGTATTCTTGGGTGACATCGGTTCGGCCGAGCACCCCAAGAAAATGCCCCCTAGCCCGTACTAGAGAGTCGAGATTTATTTATGATATGCTTATTGGTAAGGGATAAGTAAGAACTAGTGACGACTAGTTAGGTATGAGCTCATAACCTAGAGATGTGACATGTTTTGGGTGACACCGATTTGGTCGAGCACCCCCAGGACGAATGTCTTTTTAGGGTGGCCCATGAGAAAGTAAAGTATGATGATTATGTCACAAAAGTCTTCCCACATGATA
The DNA here is from genome assembly GCA_031216125.1 of Dalbergia cochinchinensis. Taxonomy (NCBI): domain Eukaryota; kingdom Viridiplantae; phylum Streptophyta; class Magnoliopsida; order Fabales; family Fabaceae; genus Dalbergia; species Dalbergia cochinchinensis. The sequence continues at coordinate 42,963,230 of CM062375.1, forward strand.
TTTCAATTGCCACTTTATTCCACTATCATGATGTTTCTTAATGTTATGATCAATCTTCTTACATGAAGTAGCGCCATGCATACATTCTTTACTATGTTGCATCCATGACATTGAGAATCATTCTAAAATGAACGGACCTTGGCTAACTATGTTTTGAAGCTTAAAAATGATCTTGATGCATGCTCACTTATTTTATACACTAAACCCAAGGTTCCTGAGGACGTAGATGATGACACCTAGCTATAAGGTTGCCCTACTGAGATTCTTTAGTAAGATTCTCACTCCCTCTATCTATTCTTTCCGTCACGTCTTCAGATGGTGACGTTCGTATTGTTCGTTGATACCCCCACCTAGGAGGTGCACTACGACCCGAAGCACCAGTCGTATCATTTTGAAGGGAGCTGCACACTCCGAGTGTTTATGTTTTTGGGATGCCCATTTTCTTACCCTATACATAGCCATTGATTTTCTCCAACTTCCTCGTATGGCGACGACATGGTTTTTGAGCGAGCGCAAACGTATAATGAGAGGATACTCCGCATGTACTTCGCTGAGTCCGCCGCCCGTGATTTTCCCGACTATGTCCCCCGATCGAGACATTCAGAGACTGACCCATCAGAGGATCCACCCACCCATCCATACTCTGAGAGCTCTGCCCCTACTCCCTCGTTGAGGGTAGAGGGTAGTGAGGAGACTATCAGACAGCCGAGACTGGCTTGAAGGCAGTCCATGCATCCCCGTCGAGGAGCTCATGTTCAGCCGCAGCGAGTGCCCACTCCGGATGCGCTTCTCCCATGGATTAGTTATGTCCCGCCCTATCCGAACTACTAGTAGTAGAGGTGCTCGAGGAGTGATAGTGTACACACCACACATAGATTAGGATAGCTTTCTTTTGTTCAGAAAGGTTATCCATTTCAGGTGCACTAGGGTGTGGGCGTTCTCTTTTTATGTTTCCATGTATTTCTATTTCAGTTGTATTTGTCCTATGTTGTACTAAACTAAGTCCCGCCTTTCTTGGGTGGGCATAATATATATCCACTTATGCAGTTTGTTTTATTATGCTGTGCAATTACATGTTTTATGATCGGATGTTCATGATGTGTTTATTTGGCTTTGTGTTTTATTTCTTTCATGCTTCATCGTTTGTCATGTCGCTCGGCTCTCACTTTGCCTTTACATTTCAAAAAAAAAATTAATTACCTATATTTTTCGCTAAGCATTTTAAAGTAAAAAGGAAACTATAACGTAATAGACTAATGATTAACCTAAATATGTTCTAGAGTATTGGGTTAAAAATTAGGATGTTACACTATATCTCACCTATCGCCTAGGAATGAACTCAATCCTAACTAGTTGTCACTAGATTTAATATGGGGTAATAGAGGGGGTATACATAACTTTCTTGGATCACCTATCTTAGGATCATCTCCTTCTTTGAAACGCTCTACTGGTATCTAGTACACAGTGAATTGTCCGCTTTAGCAAGCTCAATGTCAATACCCTCACGGATTTGTTTCTTCCCCACCATAGCAGGAGGAATACATCTCAGTGTTATGTCACATCTATTCTAAGAGTGTTCGGTCGAACCGGTGTCACCCAGAACCTTTCCTAGGGGTGCTTGGCCGAACCGGTGTCACCCAGGAGTTTTCGCGAACTTTTCTCAAATCCTCAAGTTTGATAGGAAATTCGGTAGCGTAATGGTGTACGCTAGATTTCCTTCAAACTTGCTTTATGCCACGAAACATATAGAACATGCATAGCCATTCAACATCACCATAAGACATCAAGTCATATAGTCAAACTCATCATAGCATATACGTCATCATATCATTACTTTAACGTTCTTAAAAGATAGCATGCTCCTAACCAGTTTGCCGAAATCAAGGACCAGGCTCAGCTAATGCATATGCCATGCTCGAGTTATTCTCATAATTAAACATGCATCTACTTGAAGTCATAAAGTTCATTATGTCTTGGGACCTATGGTGTCTTATGCTTTGACCCCTACGGGTCTTAACTCGAGATATAATTATTCTAACATTCTCTATTAACCTTTTATACACCTAAGGATTCACAACTAATGATTCTTATTAATATTTATGTTTGTCAACGAATTTGGACAGCATTATGCTGTAAGGGCAGAATTTACATCTTGTGATTACGGGGGTTCTAGAAACTACGTTTTAGACCCTTTCTATGTTCCGTCTTCACCTAAGGCACTATAAATTAAACTTAAACCAATTATGGGGCATTCTTATGCCTATGAACTCAATATAAACCATGTTTACTATATTACAAGGTTGCTGGACAGAAACAGAAAATTAAATGTTCTAAGAGTTCTAGAATTGCATTTTTTACGGTTTTCTAGTTACTAGTTTCTCTACGGGTGCTAAAATTCAATCCTACATCAAATGTGACCAAGTTTTTCATATTTAAACAATCCTAATCTGATTATCATCCCACTAAAATAGTTTGGTCAGTGTCTAAAAGTAAATGGGTCAAAACCATGCTAAAATTTGACTTTACGGTTTTTCTGTAAGACTAGTTTCTTTCCTAACAAGCATAGAAAGGTTTCTACCTCAACACATATAATTTTTACACATTCTTAGCATATCAAAATAACATCATACAACACCAAACACACCATGGCAAAACTGAACTCATATATATACATATCATGCATAAAATTTCATTTTCAACAAGCGTAAGTTACTAGTTTCTCTTTGAATCGTTCTAGGACTTCTAAAACTCTTTTGCAAAACATTTATCTTGTAAAAGGGACTAAGAACAATCATAAGGCAATAACTAATTTGAAACACTCTTGGAAGAGGTTTAATTTACAAATCTTGTTGGTAATGACCTTATAGAATTCTTAAAACATAGGAAAACTTTTGAACATAGATTGTTGGTCCTTGCAACTAGATGAAATTCATATTAAGTTCATCATCATTACATGGCCGAAATATGCATCCATGGGGATGTCTCCATCACCAAACTTTAAGTTGAGATAATAAGGGCAAGTCTTTGAGCTCTTAGAGTTTTTTAAGCTCTTAGAGTTTTTTAAGTGATGACAAAAGTAAACGTGCTATGCATTTCATTTTATTCTTTATTGTGAAGTAAAGTGAGAGTGTAACATCCTAATTTTTAACCCAATACTCTAGAACATAATGCTAATCATTAGTCTATTACTCTTTTAGTCTTATTTTTCAAAACCTTTCATTAAAATACTTAGCGGAAGATACGAATAAATTTTTCATTTTCAAAACTTGAAAAAAACAAAACGCGAGCCGCACGCTAACCTAACGTTTGTCATAACCACATCGTGCAAGAAGAGTAATCACACCATTCACAAATATGAAACATAGCATCATACATAACAATTGTAATATTGTCACTCCTTCATAAATACATAAATTACTAGCATCATTGTACCATTATTTACACCAAAATATGCCTAGTTATATGAAATGATCCTTATCCACCTATGAGGTTGGATGAGTATCAATCCAAAAGCTAAACTATCTATGCGTCCGCGGCGATCCTCTACTCCATTTGTTAGTGTGACCCTTGAGCACGAGCCTTAGAAGAAGTCACGAACCTCGTTGTAATCCTCGTCTAGAGATGACACGGAAGATAAGGAAGGGATGAGAAACTCATTCAAGATTCTCAGTAGGGATTCCCGACTCTAACACGACTGTCATCGTTGTCGTCCCCAGCCACCTCGGTTTTAATTATGAAAAAGGTGTACATGCATAAGGTTTGGTTTTAAGCTTTCCAAATCTATTTATCCGAAGTGGGCGTCTTTTAGTATAAGTCTTAATGGCATGGATGCAACAGATATTTGATGAATGCATGACAACGCCATATGCACATTAACATGAACATCATTGCTTTTGAGCTCCACATAAGGAAATATAAATCATATGCGTGGCATAAAAGGCACAGTACTTTTCATGTGACATCTTTCTCATAAGTTGAACTCTTAAGTTCTTTTTCTTTAAGACCACCCTCTTAACATATCCACCAAAAGTCCAACCGATTCACCGGCCCGGCGATAATCTGGTCACCAAACTACATCTCACCTATCGCCTAGGAATGAGCTCAATCCTAACTAGTCGTCACTAGATTTAATATGGGCTAATAGAGGGGGTATACATAACTTTCTTGGATCACCTATCTTAGGATCATTTCCTTCTTTGAAACGCTCTACTGGTATCTAGTACACAGCGAATTGTCCGCTTTGGCAAGCTCAATATCAATACCCTCACGGATTTGTTTCCTCCCCACCGTAGTGGGAGAAATGCGTCTCAGTGTTATGTCACATCTGTTCTGGGGGTGCTCAGCCAAACCGGTGTCACCCAGAACTTTTCCTGGGGGTGCTCGGCCGAACCGGTGTCACCCAGCAGTTTTCACAAACTTTTCTCAAATTCTCAAGTTTGATGGGAAATTCAGCAGCATAACGGCCCTCACCGGATTTCCTTCAAACTTACTTTGTGCCACGAAACTTGTAGGACATGCAAAACCATTCAACATCATCATAAGACATCAAATCATTCTCATAATCAATCATACGTCTACTGTAACGCCCGGGGATTGCGAAGTCGGGGAGTGATCACCGGTGCAAAGAGGCACGGATAAGGAGCAGCTCCTAGCAGACTTCGAAAGCGGAGGGGTACATGAATGAACCGATTACACACCCAAATGAGAGGGATCCTGAGACTGTATAGGTATGGGACTATACAGTTAAGGAGGGCTTATATGAATTGATTTGTACTACCTATACCAACAAGATGCATCTTCTTTTCGGTAGCCTAAACTGAAAGAACTCCACAGTTAAGCGTGCTTGACTTGGAGCAATTTTGGGATGGGTGACCTCCTGGGAAGTTTTCCCAGGAAGTGTGCGAGTGAGGACAAAGCATGCTGAAAAGACCAGTGTTGGTTTGTGGGGATAGTCGTCAATCCATAAAGCAGCAGGGGGCGTTACAAATGGTATCAGAGCCTGCACCTTTCCCAGTACGGTGTGGTTCAGGGACGAACCAAGCGGAAGCTGGTGGGCATGTAACGCCCGGGGATTGCGAAGTCGGGGAGTGATCGCCGGTGCAAAGAGGCACGGACAAGGAGCGGCTCCTAGCAGACTTGAAGCGGAGGGGTACATGAATGAACCTATTACACACCCGAATGAGAGGGATCCTGAGACTGTATAGGTATGAGACTATACAATTAAGGAGGGCTTATATGAATTGATTTGTACTACCTATACCAACAAGATGCATCTTCTTTTCGGTAGCCCAAACTGAAAGAACTCCACAGTTAAGCGTGCTTGACTTGGAGCAATTTTGGGATGAGTAACCTCCTGGGAAGTTTTCCCAGGAAGTGTGCGAGTGCGGACAAAGCATGCTGAAAAGACCAGTGTTGGTTTATGGGGATAGTCGTCAATCCATAAAGCAGCAGGGGGCGTTACATCTACTGGAAGTCATAAGGTTCGTTATGTCTCGGGACCTACGGTATCTTATGTTTTGACCCTTACGGGCCTTACACTTGTAGTGTAGTTAACCTATCATCTTCTATCAAACTTTTATGCGCCTAAGGGTTTTCTTCTAACAAACCTTGTTATAATTTATGCTCTCTATTAAATCTGAACATCATCATTCCTTAGGGGCAGCATTATAAACTTATAATTGCGGGGTTCTAGAACTTACGTTTTAGACCCTTTCTTGGTTCTGTCTTCGCTTAAGGCGCTATAAGTTAAACCTAAACCAATTATGAGACATTCCTATGTCTAAGGACTAATTATAAACCATGTCTACCATGTTATGAGGTTTCTGGACAGGTTCTAAAATTACATGTTCTCAGAGTTCTAGAATTGTGGTTTTACAGTTTACTAGTTACTAGTTTCTCTATAGGTGCTAAAATTCAATCCTACTTCAATTGTAACCAAATTTTTCATGATTAAACAATCCTAATCTGATTATATTCCCATTGAAATAGTTTGGGAAGTGTCCAAAGGTAAAATGGATTAAAACTATGCTAAATCTTGACTTTACGGTTTTTCCTAGAAAGCTAGTTTCTCTCTTAACATGCGTAGAAGTGTTCCTACCTCATCATACATAATTTCCACACATTATAACACATCAAAACGTCATCACACAACAACAAACTCATCATGACAAGGCCGAAACACCAAGTCCCCAAGAAGGTGCATAACTTGATGTTTCTAAGACATATAAGGTGCTAGTTTCTCTTGGAACCAATTTAGAACCTTTAAAACTCTTTTGCAAACCAATTTATTTTGTAAAAGAGGCTAAAATATCCTTAGGTCAGTGACCACTTGATCCCTCCTTAAAGAGAGTTAAATTCATAGAACCTTATGGGTCTTAAACTCAAACAAATTCATGAGATTTAAAAGGATTCTTAAAACTTGATTTATTGGTCCTTGAAGCTAGATGAAACTCATTCCAAGTTCATCATCACTACAAGGCCGAAATCATGCATTCAAAGAATGTTCCCACATTAAACTTTAACTTGAGATAAAATGGGCAAGTCTTTGAGCTCTAAGGTCTCTTAAGTGATGACATAATTTGAACATGCTATGCACTTCATTTTTATTCTTCATTACAAAATAAAGTGAGAGCTTAAAGTAAATATGCAAGACTTGAATTGTAAATATGCAAAACTTGAATTAAATATGCAAGGCTTGAAATATAAATATGCAAAACTTTAAAATATAAATATGCAAGTTCATTTCTTTATTTTAGTGCTCTAGGCCCAGCAACAATCAATTTTAAGGCCGAAATAGAAAGGCTTTGAGATTTAGTTAGGTGATAGTACAATTCTCATTTTAAATCTTTATGTTCTTTAGTGATGAAAAGTAAATATGCTAGACAAGAATGTAAATATCAGATGCACTCCATTCTTTATCCTTTAGCTTTAAGTGATGGCTTGGAAAATAAATATGAATGCAAAGGTCAAAGTAAATATGTAATGCATAAGCTTGAATTTAAATATGAATGCTAGTCCATTTTATTTCTTATTAGAGCTCATACAAGACTTTAAAGGAACTTAAACCTCAACCCAAACTCATCATGATAAGATAAAGTAAAAACAAGAGTGAACCTCAAGGGTTCCTTAAAAACACAAAGCTTCCTTTCTTGAGATGTAGTCATAAATAACATTTTTATTAAAATTCAAGCTCTAGAGGCCTCATTGTGATGAACACATAGTCATCATCTAGAAGCCCTCATCATCAAGCCATTGTGAACCTTAATGGCCAACATGGCCGAAAATGTGGAGGAAGAAAGGGAAAAAGAACCGAAACTTTGAAGTGGAAAAGGAAACATTTGAAACTCTAGAGACCATGACCTTGATGATGCATTAACACCAACATCATGAGTCCTCATCATTGAGTTCATGTTAACCATTTTAAAACATTATCAAGTAAAAGGTTTTCAAGGATTCAAGAAGAAAAGCTAAAACATCTTTAGCTCAAGAACAAAGATCAAGCTTTAGAGATTGTTCAAGTGATGAACATCATCATGAAACCTCATCATCAAGCTCTCATTCCTTTGATCTTCAAGCCTCATGGCCGAAAACAAAGAGGAGAAGAAAAATAAAAGAAGTTCTAAAAAGTTTCAAGAGAAACTATGAACACATAAAGAGATTAAGAACTTTAAATGAAAGAAACCCATGAAAGAAAATCCCTACCTAGTGGTTTGAAGATTGGAATGAGAGAAGAGGATGAAGAACTTGAAGAACTTGAAGAACTTGAAGACTTGAACTTGAGAGAAAAAGGAAACTTTGAAGTGCTCTTTGAAAACTTATACTTAGCAAATGAACCCCAAATGATGCAAGTTCACCCAAGCAAGCTATTTATAGAGAAATGAAACAAATGCAAGGTGCAAATGAAGAAGGAGGTTTCAGCCATCAGCCTCATGGGCAGCCCATGAGTTCCATGAGGTGAGATAATGTGGTCTTGAGGCATGGTGAGATATGGTTCAAAGTATGGTGAGGTATGGTTCAAGGTATGGCTTCAAGCATGGTTCTTTGAGTGAGATACAATTCAACATGTGTTGTAAAAGAGAGAGAGAGAGGGTCGAAATTGCATCAGCCATGGGGAGGGTTTTCTTGCATTTTAATTGTGGTTTAGAGTTGTGTTTAGGTGTATCTTTGATTAGGATTAAGATTAGAAATTTGTAAGAAAGTGTTTAGGTAAGAAAATGGGTAATCAAGGTTGTCAAGACATAATTAAGGAGTGTTCTTGCATCATTAGTGAGTTATAAACTCATTTTAGTGTATAAGCAATTCTAGACACAATTCCTTGATTTGAGGAATTGGAGAGAGAAAACACTATTTAAGATTCTAAGAGTGAAAATCTTGAGTTTTAGAAAGGAGATTTAAATCTAATCTAAGCAATCTTAGGTTCTAATTAATTTTAATAATTTATTTTGACTCTAGATTAATTATGGAAATTAATTAATCTTCGATTAGAGCCTAATATTGCTTAGGTTTGTTTAATTATATCATTAAGCTCAAAAATACTATTCTAGGGGCAAAATCGTAATTTTGTACTAAAACTGCTCGGGACTACCGGGACTTAAACAGATGCTTTGAAACATGTAAAAACATTGTTTTAAACCTCTGGGGAAATTTTCGGGCTCAAACGGCACCTGTAAAAACGCTATAGGGGTATTTTGGTCATTTTGACCCGAAACTGCAGAAAAGGAGACTTTCGCCTCCGAAACCACTCAAGGGCCATTTAATCCCCTCCAAAAATTGAGTTGGCCCTTCGAGGACTACCGGGCCGGCCATCCTCGAATTCCGGGCCGAAAATGACTTCAGGGGCATTTTGGTCATTTTCCTCTTAGACAGAAAAATCGGGGCGTTATAGAGAGCTTCAAGGTAAATATGCAAGACTTGAAAGTGGATATGCAAGACTTGAAAATAAATATGCGAGTTCAATTCTTTATTTTAGTGCTCTAGGCCTAGCAACAATCAACTTTAAGGCTGAAATAGAAAGGCTTTGAGGTTAATTAGGTGATATGCAAGCTCTCGTTTTAAATCTTTAAGTTCTCAAGTCATGACTTGAAAAGTAAATGTGCTAGACAAGAAACATAGATATGAGATGCTCTCCATTACTTATCTTCAACTTTATATGATAGCTTGGAAGGTAAACATGAATGCAAAACTCAAAAGTAAATATGCAAATGCCCAAGCTTGAAGATAAACATGAGTGCAAGTTCATTTTATTTCTTATTAGAGCTCATCCAAGACTTTAGAGGAACTTAAACCTCAACCCAAACTTATCACAACAAGCTAAAGTAAACCTCAAGGTTCTTAGAATACAAAGTATCTTTTCTTGAAGCAAAGTCATAAATAACATTTTTATTAAAACTCAAGCTCTAGAGGTCCCATTGTGATGAACACATAGTCATCATCTAGAAACTCTCATCATTAAGCTATCATGTGTATTAATAACAAATATGGCTGAAAATTTGAAGAAAAGAAAAGAAAAGGGGCCGAAACTATGAGCAAGAAAAAGAATCATTTTGAAACTCTAGAGACCATGATCTTGATGATGTATTAACACCAACATCATGTGTCCTCATCATTGAGTTCATACACTCATTTTAGAACAACATCAAAGTTAAGTTTTTCAAGATAAAAAGGAAAGAAACTAAAATACCTTTTCCTCAAGAACTAAGATTGTAACATCCTCCCAAGTACAGCATCATCCTTAAGTCATGACATCAGACTTGAGAGTTGTTACTTATAAATTACCGAACCTTTCTTAAATAACTATAGCAAATTCGATGATTTCGTGTAATAACTAGCGTAATTCGATTAAAATATATAACAAAGATACAAAACATTCATTTATTATAAAGTCAATTACATAAGGAAGCTCTACTATGAGCTTTAACACATATACAATCTCTATTACATTTATTTACACGAGTACTTGTAGCTATATACCATGTGAGAAAAACATCAACTCCTAAACTACTGCAATCCTGAGTTTCTTTCACGCAGCAGCCGCATTATTCTCTGGATCAACCTGGAGATGACACGGGAACACAAACACATAGGGGTGAGAATTTTAAAATTCTCAGTAGGGTAACTCCCTAGTTACACAATTATAATGTCATCGTCATTGCCCTAGCCACTTCGATTTATTAAGAAAAAGTGGTTATGCATTATATAATAACGGTTTATTTTTAAAGTTCCAAATCATACTTCCGAAGTGGGTTACTTTTAACATTCAATCACTTAATATTCACATATACCATACTACTCAACATCATATACTACTAACTTTCCACTTAAATATATTGGTCTCAATATCAATACTAAACTTCTTCACTCGGCATATAAGACAAATGATTTCTTAGAAAATTTACTTCTTAAACTTGCCTTGGCCCTTGACTAATCCTGTCACGTCTGGCAAGCGTGCATCGCCATCCCCAGTGTGACAATAATGGGTAATAGACTGCTTTTCAGGACTGAGCTCATTCCTATACATGATCATTGGATTTACTTTCTCCAGTTCTCACACAGACCTATTCCTAGCCAGGTTTACTTTCCCCAATTCAATTCAAGGGTAGTTAGGTTTACTTTCCCTGACAGACCGGATTTACTTTTTCCAGCCCAAGGATTATAAATCTTACTTCTTGGTAGTTAGGTTTACTTTCTCTAACAAACTGGATTTACTTTCTCCAGCCCAAGAAATAAAATCTTATGCTTTTCTTTCGCATATGAGCAATTGTAATAAGCATTCATATCTATGTATACCTAATCTCAGCAACAAGCTCACATGCTCAATTATTTATAGTCATATTCAGGTACTCATGTAATACTCATACAAAATGATATTATTTCATCAATTCAAAGCATTAATTTATTTTCAGCACAATGACAGATTTCACACTATTGTGGTACGAATTTATTTTCACATAAAACAATCATTTCAAAGGCTATAAAAATTATCAAAGATACTTAAATGTGTCATCAAGGTCCTATAAAAATTTCAGGGTAATTAGAGTCCTCTAACTATATTAACAAAATTAGACAAATTTGGTAGTCAGAAACCACTCAATCTCAGCTCAAGAACCAAAATTCATAATTTTTAACTCTAGAAATTGAACCAGAAAATTCTAAATAAAAATCCTGGTAAAACCTCAATATGTCTCTAATACCCTGTAAAAGTTTCAAGTGATAATTCCATCATTTGGTATGGTAACAAAATTAGTAAAGTTTACAGCTTTTGTTCCAACACTTTAGGCAGCATATGCTTAATTTCGGTTCTTGATTTTTCTAAGGCAGTTTGACTCAAAATCAAAACCCAAAAAAATTCATGGGACTAGATCAAGATGTTAGCTCCAATATATAATTTTTTCAGCTCACGAAAATTCCACAACAAGCCCAGAAAATTCATGAACAAATACTGCCTGTACAGAAACCAAAATTCCAGCAACATGGTTCAAAATCTCTTTTAACAAAAATGATTTCTAACATCATCCAAACACTCCACCAAATTAAACACATCAATATCTATCTATCATCAATCAATACATCCAGAATTTCCAGCCAAACCAATCAGAGAAATTAAAAACAAATTTTGAAAGAAAAGAGAACAAATAAAACCCTACTCTTGGGAGCTATTGTATCCTTGTCTCTAGCTTGTTCCAAGATGGAAATTCTTCACTCCAAAGCTCTTAAAACACACTCAAACCCTCCTCAAATCAGTGACAGATGAGGTGGTAAGATAAGGTTTAGAGATTCTAATTGGTTACTTTTGTAGAGGTTGAAGTGTAGAACAATTTTGGTGAAGGAAGATTTTGATTTTATCAAGGTTTGGCTTAGGATTTTTGAGGTTGAAATCAAGGTTTTGATGAAGAAGGAAATGGAGGTTTCTGCTGTGTGGTTTCTGCCGAGGATGAAATAGCTTCTTGGAGAAAAATTTGGTCATATATATCTTGTAAGAAATAATGTGACTGGTTAATCATAAAGCATAATTGCTTTTCATTAAAGGAGCTTAATATCAATGGCTAAGATTTGATCTTTCATCCAAGATAAAATCTTAGCCATTCATTTGGTATTCAAAGGGATAGACTTCATAATTTTGCAGAGATTAACTAGCTTTCGGTGTAAAAAATCGCACACCGAAATTTTACCGAACGGGTAAAACAGTGTACCTGAGAAATCAAACATTGCCCAAAAAATAATTTCGGGTATAAAATCTTTATTTCTACCTATTTCTAACCATAATCATATAATTTCTCAATTTTGGGCATCTCCGGGTCCCAATTCTAGGGTTTCGGCGGTCTTGGCGGGCTTGTGGGGCTCGCAAAACACTATTTACTTTTTTTTTACAAATCCGTTGGATCGTCCTCATCATTGTTCAAAGTATCAAATTTTTGAAATTATGACTAATAAAGCTCAAATTAATTTTTAGATAATTTTTAGGGTGTTACAAAGATCAAGCTTTAGGGGTTGCTTAAGTGATGAACATCATCATGCAATCCCCATCATCAAGCTCTCATTTCCAAGCTCACCAAAGGCCCTTGGCCGAAAATAAAATAGGAGGAGGAGATGAAGTTCTAAAAGATTCAAGAGAAACCATCAAGTCAATGACTAAATAAGAACTTTTAATGAAAGAAACATTTAAAATAAAATCCCTATCAAAGGTATGTCTCTTGGAGGATGAACAAGGCTTGGTCTTGAGAGGAGAATGAAAGAAAAATCCTCCCTAAAGCTTGATGGAGCTTCAGCCAAGAAGAAAGGAAAAGGAAAGGAAGTTGTGTTTCTTGAGCTTGATCTTGAGAATGATATAGCTAAGTGTTTGAAGGAAGATTTAATGGTGGTTGTGTGGTGGTGGAAAGGATGAAGAAGATGAGAGGAAGAAAGAACTCTTGAGTTCTTTGAAAGAAAAGAAAGAAACCAAGACAACTCTTGAAACTCAAAGCTAGCAAATGAACTAAAGGTTCTCACAAGTTCATTTACATGTGTATTTATAAAAACAAAACCAAGGGTGCAAGGAGGGAGGGGTGGCCGAAACCATGTGTTCCATGAAGGGAGAGAATTGGCTTCATGGAGGCATGGTGAGGTATGGTGAAAGGTATGGCCTAAGATATGGTGCAAGGCATGGTCCTAGGCATGGTGCAAGGCATGGTATGGTATGGGTGGCCATGAGGGAGGTATGGGTGGCCATGCCTTTCTAGAAGAACTTGGGGTATAAGTTGCTCCTTAATTATGGGTTAGGATATGTGTTAGATGTATCTTGGATTAGGCTTAAGATTAGGAATTGCTAAGTAAGTGTTTAGGTGACTAAGGATTTAATTAGAGACTTGTAAGACTAGATTTAGGAGGTGGTTTTACTAAATTAATGAAGTCAAACCTCATTAACTTGGAATCCAATGCCAATACAATTCCTTAATTTAGGGAGATTGGAGAGAGACAATACTATTCAAACACTATTCAAGATTCCATAACTAGAAATCTTGAGTTTCAAAAAGAGATTTAGGTTTACTCTAAGCAATTTTAGGTTCTAATTAACCTTAATAAATTATTTTGACTCTAGATTAATTATGAAAATTAATTAACCTTCGATTAGAGCCTAATATTCTTAGGTTTGCTTAATTACATCATTAAGCACAAATGACACTATTCTAGGGGCAAAATTGTAATTTTGCACAAAACTATCCGGGACCTCCGGGACCTAAACAAATACTTTTAAACATATGAAAACATCATTTTAAACCTTCGGGGAAAGTTTCGGGTTCGAACGGCACCTTTACCCGCGTAAAAACGCTATAGAGGTATCTTGGTTATTTTGACCCGAAACTGCAGAAAACAAGATTTTCATTTCCAAAATCATTCAAAAACCATCTAATCCCCTTCAAAGATTTAGTTGACCCTTTGAGGACTACCGGGCCGGCTATCCTCGAATTCCGGCAGAAAATGATCTCAGGGACATTTTGGTAATTTTTCTCTCGGACAGAAAATCGGGGCGTTATACACATCTCAATATATATATTTTGGCCTTATGAGGGTATTGGGTTTGAAGTTGGTTTTTATTTTATTTCGACATTTGAATCTTGTATCTAGAATGCACAAAGAATTTTTGAAAGAATTAGAGATTCAAGAGGAGTGAAAATGTGATGTCTAAGTGATTAAAAACCTATTAATGGAATCTTTAGTTTTATTACTGTTTTGAAATTAATATTTAAGTTCTCAAAGAGATAAAATAGTTTCAAGTGTTTTCTATGTCTTAGAAATTTTTTTTTAAGACAAATTAGTAACTTGAAAGGATTAAAAATGTGATTTTCGAAGCTTTTAGAAATTGAAATTATGGCTATTGTTTGATCTCATTTAAATCTGGAAGGTACTGTTTGGTACCAATTACGTGTGTAAAAATTACCAATAATTGTTGTAAAAATTGTTTTTAGCATTTTAGGAAAAACCAATAACTAGAAAGGATAAAAAATGTGATTTTTAAAGCTCTTGGAAATTGAAATTTATGGCTACTATTTGATATTGTTTAATGCTATAAGGTACTGATTGGCATTGATATTATGTGTAAACATTATTAATAATTGTTAAAAATTATTTTTTGGTGTTTTAGGTGCTCAAAAGAATAATTAAAATTTTTAGTTTGTACCATTTTGCAAAATGTGACAAGTTATGCTCTAAACTATCATTATGAAATTTTGGCCAAATGGATTTAATTAGAGTTAGTAATGATTTTGAATGTGTCCATGTATTCAAAATACCATTTATGATGTTTAGAAAAAGTTTTAGAAGCATTAGCATTTGTTAAGTGTCAAAAATAAGAAACTTTACATTTTGACTCCTAAAATCTAACAAAATTTGGTCAATGGCCCAAAATGGTTTTTATGATGAGTTTAAATGATTTCTAAGTGTTATGGGTCTCTTAAAAGCATAAATTAATCTTAAGGATTATTAGTTTGAGAAAATGTATCAAACGGGAAATTTATACTTTGACCCATAATCTTTTAGAAATTGTGGTTTTAACTCCTCATGGGACTCAAGCATAATTATTAATAACTTGATGAGATGTGAATGATATCTTATGGAGGCCATTTCATGTGATTTAGTGGGAAATTATATGACTTGAAATAATTGTGCACACTTATGAATTGATGACTATGCATGTTTAATTCTTGAATTATGCAAGTGATGATCTCTAGTATGTTGTATATATCTTGTTGAGCATATCATATGCATTAGCTAAGTCTGGTCCTTGATTTTCGATATACTGGGTATGAGCATGTTTACTTTTATGAGATATTAATGATAACATGCTTATGGATATATGCAAAGCATGTAATGTATGCTTATGTGATCAATGACATGATGATTTGTGGCATGTTGTGATTATGAATGAATGATGGAGATGCATGATTAATATGTTCTTTAGCATGAAGTAAATTTGGGGAAATTCCATTCCCAGTTGTTATGCCACTAGATTTCCACCAAATTTGTGGACTTAGAGAAATTATGAAGTCTATGAGCATGAAATGTTAAATGACAAGTTATGATTATATGCTCATGTTTGCATCTCTAAATAACATACTAAGATTAAAGGTGACATAAGACACATGGACATGATCCTCTTGAATCTAGAAATTAATGGTTAGGAAAGGTGATCCAATAAGGGGATCCTTTAGACTCCAAGAATTAATGGTTATGAAAGGTGATCTTATGCCCCCTATCCCGCACTCTGAGAGTTAGGAGTTAGCTTATTAAGAGGATAAGTGTAGACTAGTGATGACTAGTTAGGTATGAGATCACAATCTAGAACTCTCAAGAAGAGAGAATATAAGGGTGGCCCCCATAGAAGAGAAGAAGAAATTTAGTCACTTAAAAGAATAAAGAGGAAAAATTTTGTCAGAAGGATTACGTTCTTCATGTCATGTCCATTTAATATGATTCATGTGATATCTTGCATGTGGCATTAGTATGCATTCGTGATATAGTATGTTGCATTCATGACATTAAGATTCATACTAAAAGATATGGGCCTTGGCATATATATATATATATATATATATATGCTCACTATTTTCATAATGAAACCCGAGGTTCCTGAGGAAGTAGATGATGACATATGTTCGGAGGCGAAATCCCTACTGAGATTCTCATATAAGTTTCTCACCCCTCTTTCTTTCTTTCGATCTCGTCTTCAGAGGTTGATGGCGACATTCGTGATTTACATTGATATCCCCACTTGGGAGATGTACTATGACCCGATTAACTAGTCATACCATTTTGTGGGTCACTGTGCTGTTTGATTATTCATTTTCCTAGATCGTCCCTTCGCGCATCTTGTCACTAATGTTTGGTTCTTCCCTACTACTCCATTTACATATGACTTTGCTTTTAAGCATGCGCATCTACATACTCAGAAGTTCCCTCACGCCCACTTTATCGTATCAGCCATTTGGGATTTCCTCGTCTGCATACCCCGGTCACCACCTAGCCCTGCTGAGCCATGGTCGGACCCGTCAAAGGTGTCACCCTCCCAGTACTCTTTCGACGGTTTAGCCCTTACTGTCCCTATAGAGATGGGAGGTGGTAGTGATGGAGAGGCTAGTGTTATGCAGCCATTGAGAGGAGTTGAGTTCGTTCGTAGAAGAGCTAACCATCCTTACCGAAGTGCCCATGTTTGATCTACTGGTCATCTTGCCATGCCTGATGACCTAGCCCATGTGATTGGTTACTTTCCTCTTTCTTGGGAGCAACATTAGTGGAAGTCAATAGTGGACCCCTTAGAGCGCCTATGCATATTTAGTGGAGAAGATAGTCTTCTTTTGTTTTTTTTTATTAGAGGTTATCTATTTTAGGCATGCCCCTAGTAGGAGTAGTAGGAGGAGAGGTCTTTACTAGCTTGTATTTAGTTTCCATCTGCATATTGTTCATGTATATTTTGGATGATTGTACTTAGCCCAACCTTTCTTGGTAGGTATGATGCTACTATACATATATATTTTGGTGCGTGAGGTGGAGCAGTTGATATTGATGATATATAAATATATGATGATATGATTGTGTCCATGATATTGTGGTGTTGCATTTTATGTGTGCCTGTGACTTATTTTTATCTTCTTCTCTTATATGCACGATGTATGATCTAATTTATTTAGTATGAGCGGCTCATGTTTTGTTTTTAAAATTCAACATAATAATTTACTCGTAATTTTCACTAAAGTCCAAGAGTTTAAGTTAAGAACTGGGATAGAAGAATAATAACTAATAATTAACTGAAATGCATCCTGGGAGTGTTCGGCTAAACACTAGGGTGTTACAGTGGCCAGTTTTTGTAGCAAGTTACTTGAAGAAGAAGGAGAAGTGCACATGATAGATTTGGTAAGGATGAAACAACGTACGGGAGAACAGCTGGCGATGTTCATAAAGCAATACAGAGACAAAACGCTGTAGTACAAAGAGACTCTACCTGAAATCGATTTGGTGTATGGCTGTATCAAGAACATAGAAGACGAGTCAAGAGTTTTCCTTCAAATGAATGAAATCCCTACCTTCGCTGAATTGCTAAAGAGAGCTAATAATATTGTGGAATCGCTTAAATACCAAGGAAAGAGACTAAAGGGGGAGGAAGTAGTGTACAGGGTCCAGGTGATCCGGGGCAAAGTGAGGAATAGAGGGGAAATTATTGGCAAGAAAGGGACAAGAGTAATCATATAAGGAGGAAAGGAGAGCAAAGGGGATATACAGGACTGTATACATGTGCATCCGTGTAGACAGAGAATTGTCAACCTTTCTAGAGGTCCCTTTGCTCGTTGGGAAGGTGTGTGAACTAGTCGATGCATGGATAGCAGAGGGCTTGTTCAAACCTATAACAGAGCACATTCGGTTCACGAGGAGAGAAAAGAAAGATACTAGCTTTGCTACATCCATGACTTTCGCACGCATGGGCTCATGGATTGTAGGCAGATACGGATAGTATTCCAAAGAGAAAAGAAAGTTGGCAGAATACTCTTACTATTAGAATAAATATACAAAATCAACAGCTACCTCAGCATGCAGTGATATGATAACAGGAGGCAATGCGATGGTGAAGCCCATGGACCGTGAAGGGGGAGAAGTAGAATAACCAAAGCCCACGATGCAGGAAGTGTTAGTAGGGGAAATTCTGAAAATGAAAGTAGTAAACAAATGCCTAAGGCAATTAGGATTCGATAAGGAAGCACAAAAGAAGGCAAAGGCTTTGGTGAGCATTGCGGAGTAAAAGGGGACAATTGGGCTGCTCAGTGCCCCGATGGGGCACGCTGCAGAGGCACATGTAAGCGCAATATGCTTTAGAGAGAATAAAAAGACTAGGGAAATGTCGTTACATATTTATGTAGAAACAACGATAGAAAGGAGGAGAGTCAGGTGAGCGCTCATTGACGATGGCTCTAGTGTCAACATAATGCCTACGGGAGTTTTTGAAGCTTTAGCAATAATAAAGGAGAGATTGTGCCCTACTGACTTGTTGTTAAATACATTCCAATGGAGGCCCGTCAAGGGAATAGGTGTGGCAAGAGTGGCTTTACAGGTAGGCCCAATAAAATCGGTGGATGACTTCCAACTTATAGAAGGAACACCTAGTTACCATATATTGTTAGGGCGGCCAAGGATTCATAGCCATGGCTATGTGCTTTCCACTCTACATCAATGTATCAAGGCATGCCATAGGGGGAGAGATGTAGAAATAGTGGCCACAGAATCACTCTTCGACGAAGATGAAACCCACTTGGTAGAAGCTATCTTTTATAATGATTAGGCTGCACTAGGTACTAACACCTTGGATCGACCTAGTAGATCTTCGTTATTGTGCGAGAAGGCAAAAGGAATGGCAGACACGAGGGTTGAAAAAATTATTCTAGGGGAAAAAAGAAGGAAAATGGCAAAGAAACACAACCAGGTAGGTTTAAGAACAAAAAAGGGTAGAAACGCGAGGTAGTAGGCGTCAAGAGACGGGGCTTGGAGAGAGTGGTTGCACCTAATGGGGTAGTGCGTTGGCGGATCTTATAGGGACTCACGAGGTCGGCTAAGGTGGAGTCATCGAACTTAGCGGATCCCACAAGCGAAGGGGTGCCACCCAAAGATGTGGAGCAAGCGCCTCTAGCATTGCAAGATTCACCAAAGCTGCAAAGGGAAGAGTCAGAGCAAGTACTCGTAGAACCGAGGAATGAAAAACAACCGCGTCCTGTCTTGATTAGTAAAGGACTTTTAAAAGAAGAAAATGTAGAGTTGATAGAACTGTTATAGAAGTTTAAAGATGTGTTTGCATAGGAATACGGTGAGATGCCAGGGCTAGATACAACATTAGTTGTACATAACCTGGCACTCAGGCCAGGGGCGGTGCCGGTGAAACAAGGAGCTAGAACATACCACCCTAAAGTGGAGCTACAAATAAAAGTGGAGATGGAGAAGTTGCTGAGAGCAGGATTCATAAGATCCATCCAGTATCTGGAATGCCTGGCGAACATAGTTCCCATAAAAAAAAAGAACAGCTAGATTAGATATTGTGTGGATTTCAGGGACTTTAATAAGGCATGTCCTAAGGATGATTTCCTATTACCAAACATTGATAGCTTGATAGATGTAACATCCCTTGCTGTTTTATGGATTGATGACTGTCCCCACAAAGCAACATGGGTCTTTTTAGCGTGCTTTGTCCTCACTCACACGTGTCCTGGGAAAACTTCCCAGGAGGTCACCCATCCCAAAATTGCTCGAAGTCAAGCATACTTAACTGTGGAGTTCTTTAGTGATAGGCTACCGAAAAGAAGATGCATCTTGTTGGTATAGGTAGTACAAATCAATTCATATAAGCCTTCCTTAACTGTATAGTCCCATACCTATACAGTCTTAGGATCCCTCTCATTCGGGTGTGTAATCGGTTCATTCATGTACCTTTCTGCTTTCGAAGTTTTCCAGGAGCCGCTCCTTGTCCGTGCCTCCTTGCACCGGCCATCACTCCCCGACTTCGCAATCCCCAGACGTTACATGCCCACCAGCTTCCGCTTGGTTCGTTCCCAAACCACACCGTACTGGGAAAGGTGCAGGCTCTGATACGATTTGTAATATCCCCTACTGCTTTATGGATTGAAGACTGTCCCCACAAACCAACACGGGTCTTTTCAGGGTGCTTTGTCCTCACTCACACGTGTCCTGGGAAAACTTTCCAAGAGGTCACCCATCCCAAAATTGCTCCAAGTTAAGCACATTTAACTATGGAGTTCTTTAGTGATAGGCTACCGAAAAGAAGATGCATCTTGTTGGTATAGGTAGTACAAATCAATTCATATAAGCCCTCCTTAACTGTATAGTCCCATACCTATATAGTCTTAGGATCCCTCTCATTCGGGTGTGTAATCGGTTCATTCATGTACCCCTCCGCTTTCAAAGTCTGCCAAGAGCCGCTCCTTGTCCGTGCCTCCTATCACTGGTGATCACTCCCCGACTTCGCAATCCCCAGACGTTACAATGGATGCCACGGCGGGCCATGAACATTTTTCATTTATGGATGGATTTAGTGGCTATAATCAAAATCCAAATGGCTGAAGGTGATGCAGAGAAGACTTATTTTCGAACCCCATTCGGTATTTCGTTTATGTGGTGATGCCCTTTGGTTTAAAAAATATAGGCGCTACTTACCAGTGTGCAATAACAGCTATCTTTCATGACACGCTTCATAAAAATGTGGAAGACTATGTGGATGATTTGGTGGTGAAGTCCCAGCGGAAAGAAGAACATGTATGGGACTTAGAGCAAGTCTTTATGAGATGCAGGATGTTCCAATTAAAAATAAATCCCCCTTAAGTGTGTATTTGGAGTTTTATCAGGCACCTTTTTGGGCTTTTGGTTGCACCAAGGAGGAGCATCAATGGAAGAGGGTAAAGATGGGGTATGTTTGGTGGTTCATTCCCGCTTTAGTGAAGGAGATGACGAGCCCAAAAAATTTAAGGGAGTTACACGGATTCCTAGGAAAGATGGGGTATGTTTGGTGGTTCATTCCCGCTTTAGCAGAGCTCGTGCATCTTTTCAAGGATTTGTTGAGGGGTAGAACTACTTTTGTTTGTCAACATTGGCATCAAGTGGCTTTTGACAAAATTAAGAGTGCCTTAACTTTTGACCAGATCACGATGACACCAGCCCAATGGAAGCCATTGCTCTTGTATCTCACCGCCACTAATGCATCCATAGGAATGCTAATATCATAGGATGAGGAGGCGACTGGGAAACCCATATACTACATTAGTAGAGGGCTGAAGAGGCCTGAGGAGAGATACTTGCTGTATGAGTGACTATGCCTTGCCTTAGTATATATGGCTTATAAGTTTAGACATTACTTCATAGGGCATCAAGTACACCTCATTACGAAGGCTCCTGGCTTCCAGTACTTGCTTTGTAACCAGGGTATAACTCAAAAGATGAGTAGGTGGGTGCTCATGCTAAGTGAATTTGATATTAAAGTCATACCCCCACGAGGCATTAGAAGTCAAGCACTTGTTGATATGAGGGGCTCTCCTTTCGAAGGAGTATGATGAACCTACAGAGGTAAACCAGATTGGTGATTCGATGGAGGTAGACGTGCGCAACACGCCTTTAAAGGGTGTGATGTTCTTTGATGGAGCCCTGTCGCAGCTAGATGGAGGAGCAGGCATCAAGATCAACTTGGGGGATAGGAGAGAAGTGATTGTTGGTCATAAGGTTGACTTCCCATGCACTAACAATAAAGCGGAATATGAAAATTCAGGGGTTGCAAGTGAGTGCCGATCTAAGGGCGTAACATATCCAAGTTAGGGAAGACTCGAACCTAATATTGAAGCAAGTGTAAGGCGAGTACAATGTCAAAGAACCATCTATAGCTGCATACCAAGAAAGAGTACCTAAATTGATGACCCATTTCACACATGTGGAATACATGCATGTCCCAAGGGCGAGGGACAGAGAAGCGGTTGCGTTGGCAATATTGGGTGCTAGGACAAAGCCAGGTCAAACGATCCTTGTGCGAAGAAATGATAAGTCGGCACATGTTGGTCAAAGGGAGATTGAAGTAAGACAAGAAGATTCACGAGCACCCCTGATCCGCTAGATTCAAAAAGTGGGCGCCTTATGTGCCAAGTGTAACGCCCCAATTTTCTGTCTGAGTGGAAAATGACCAAAATGTCCTTGAGGTCATTTCCAGCCCGGAATTCGAGGATGGCCGACCCGGCAGTCCTCGAAGGGCCAACTCAATGTTTGAAGGGGATTGAATGACCCTTGAGTGGTTCCGGAGGCGAAAGTCTCATTTTCTGCAGCTTCGGGTCAAAATGACCAAAATACCCCTATAGCGTTTTACGCGGGTAAAGGTGCCGTTTGAGCCCGAAACTTTCCCCAGAGGTTCAAAACCATGTTTTTACATGTTTCAAAACATCTATTTGAGTCCCGGCAATCTCGAGAGTTTTAGTGAAAAATTACGATTTTGCCCCTAGAATAGTGTTTTTGAGCTTAATGATGTGATTAAGCAAATCTAAGCAATATTAGGCTCTAAACGAAGATTAATTAATTTCCATAATTAATCTAGAGTCAAAATAAATTATTAAAATTAATTAGAACCTAAGATTGCTTAGATTAGATTTAAATCTCTTTTCTAAAACTCAAGATTTCACTCTTGGAATCTTGAATAGTATTTTCTCTCTCCAATTCCTTAAATCAAGGAATTGTGTCTAGAATTGTTTATACACTAAAATGAATTTATAACTCACTAATGATGCAAGAACACTCCTTAATTATGTCTTGACAACCTTGATTACCCATTTTCTCACCTAAACACTTTCTTACAAACTCCTAACCTTAATCCTAATCAAAGATACACCTAAACACAACTCTAAACCACAATTAAAATGCAAGAAACCCTCCCCCCATGGCTGATGCATTTCGGCCACCTCTCTCTCTTTTACCACACATGTTGAATTGTTTCTCACTCAAAGAACCATGCTTGAGGCCATACCTTGAACCATACCTCACCATGCCTCAAGATCACATTATCTCACCTCATGGAACTCATGGGCTCCCTCCATGCTGATGGCCGAAGCTCCTCTCCCTCTATACACCCTTCATTTGTTTCATTTCTCTATAAATAGCTTGCTTGGGTGAACTTGTATCATTTTGGGTTCATTTGCAAAGTGTAAGTTTTCAAAGAAACACTTCAAAGTTTCCTTTTTCTCTCAAGTTCAAGTCTTCAAGTTCTTCATCCTCTTCTCTCATTCCAACCTCCTAATCACTAGGTAGGGATTTTCTTTCAAGAGTTCTTTCATTTAAAGTTCTTAAATCCTTTATGTGTTCTTAGTTTCTCTTGAATCCTTTCAAGAACTTCTTTTCTTTTTCTTCTCCTCCTTGTTTCGGCCATGAGCCCTTGAGAATCAAAGGAATGAGAGCTTGATGATGAGGTTCCATGATGATAATGTTCATCACTTGGATAATCTCTAAAGCTTGATCTTTGTTCTTAAGTTAAAGATGTTTTCTTTGCTTTTTCTTCTGAACTTTGAAACCTCTCACCTTGATGATATTTTAAAATGGTCACATGAACTGTAACACCCTAGTAATTAACCAGATACACCTAGGTTGAATCTGATTAATGACTAGACTTTACTCCTTGCTTTGGTTCTTTCTTCATAATTTGAAAATACTTAGTGAAATTACGAGCCTTTTTTTTTTTTTTTAAACACATAATTGAAAACGTGAGCCGAGTACAACGTGAACGAGTAAGCCGAGTATAATAAGACGTTTAAGAATATATCACATCATATCACTTAGGCTCCATCATATAACATCCATAAGCACATTATAGCATATATTTACATACAATAACCTCACTCAAAGGGTGGGTTATGTTCATACATCATTATCTTATGCAAACCCATAAAGGAAAATATACTTAAGGAAATTCATGCCCCTAAACTAGATAACTCCATAAGCCGGGAAGGTTATCCTAAAACTAGGGTGCATGATCACACATAAATCTACTAAGAACCTTCTATGGCCACTGTCCTGGAAATGGGGGAATAAATCCGATCCACTGATGAGCTCCCTCGGGACGGGACACACGAGATGCACCAGGCTGGGGTCGCATGGACGGCCTTCTCGCTAACCTCGGCTGAACAACTGTTTCCTCACTACCCTCTCTTACACGTGTGGGAGTAGGAGCAGAGCTCTCAGAATATACATGACTAGGAGTGTCCTCTGAAGGATCAGTTTGAATATCTCGTCTCAGGAACATACTCTGGAAATCCATGGACAGCAGATGAAGCGGGATAAGAACGTAACATCCTTTCATCAAGTGGACGTGCATGTTCGAAAACCATTTCATCGCCATAGGGAGAAGTAGGAGAAAATCGATAACTAGGGACAGGATGTGCAAATGGACGACCTATGTAAATAAAAACACGAACTGTGCACCTCCCTTCAAAATGATACGAGCGATGCACCGGATCATAGTGGAATTCCCAAGTAGGGGTATCAACGAACAGGACGAATGTCGCCATTTGAATCTGGAGACAATGACGGAAATAAAGAAAAGGGAGTGAGAATCTTGCTAAAGAATTCTCAGTAAGGTACCTCCTTCTACAGTGTCATCATCAAAGTCCCGACGAACCTCGGGATTATTCTAAAATAGTGAGCATGCAAAGATTCATTTTAAGTTCGGACAAATACTTAACCGAGGTTCGTCAATTTTTAATCATGCGTCTTATAATGGATCTTATTCTTAACATGTCATATTTACAATGAACATTTCCTTTATCATTACATTATATTCCTCATCATCATTATCAAAATAACATGCATAAAAGAACGTCATATAATATTAGCTACACATGGACACAATGCACATATTTCATTTCTTTAGTGCCTTTGATGACTTAAAATCTTATCATCATCATTATTTTCCTTGGGCCACCCTATACTCCACCCTTTTGGGAGTAATTTAGGTTATGAGCTCATATTTTACTAGTCGTCACTAGCATATACTTATCCCTTTTGATAAGCTAAAGTCCCGACTCTACCCTTTTGAGAGAACGGGTTAGGGCGCTAACATCACCTTTTCTCCCCCTATAGTCTGATGGTTCCAAAGGATCATTTTCTTATAAGTTTAAGTCATCATTAAATCTTTGCATGTTATATCATAATACAATTCATAAACATCATAACATTTTCTCATTTATAGTCTTAAGCTAGAATAATATATATCAATCTGTAATCATGCATATGGGAGATTCCCAGAAAGAGAGGTGGGTCACAATGGACACGCTTAAATACCAAGTCTTTCCTTAGCTAATCTTTCGAAATTACACTGTTACAATGATACACGTGCTTCTAGCAACAAAGGTAAATTTTACATAATAAAGAACATTTCATGTACAAGCATTCTCATTATTTGCAACAAAGAACTATAACATGCAAGCCAGAAATCATTCAATGATATCAAGTACTTAATAAGCATCCAATCCTTACATAGAATTATCAATTATAGAACTAATTAGTTACTAAACCAATTATGAATCATTCTCTTAACAATAAACCATAATTATCACAACTTCAATCATATCAAATCATTATCACACATTGATACTAAACTCAGATCGATGGCGAATCATGAACCTCATGCAATTACATAGAATCATATTTTAAGTGCATATAAAATACTAGTTCCCAGTAAAATCCTTGCAAAGCCTTAAAACTCATTTAGAAACTAGTTCTTTTGTCAAATTTGGGAGGATCTTCACAATTAAAATTCTCACTTAAGATAAAAGGAGTAAGTCTTGAGCTTTAGAGATTTAGGTGACATCTTAGAATTATAAACATGCTATGCAACCTTATTTTAATCTTATCTTTATAAGGTGATAGCTTGGAATTATAAACATGATATGCAATTCCATTTCTTTATCTTTAAGATTTAAGGTGATGACTTGAAAATTAAACATGATGCAAGAACTTGAAATATAAACATGATACAAGAAAGCTGGGCGGCGGTAATCCGCACAGACCAAAGAGAGGGAGAAGAGAATATTAAGAAACCGGAGCGGCGGTAGTCCGCCACAGACCAAGAGAGGAGAAGAGAATATTAAGAAACCGGAGCGGCGGTAGTCCGCATACAGACCAAGAGAGGAGAAGAGAATTATTATTACATCTTTTTAAGCTCCAATCTCAAGACTTTTTAAAGAATAAATTCTTTAACTCCAATAATCATATTTCTTTGCTTGTGATACATGGGCAAGTCTTTAAGCTCTAGGATCTTTAGGTGATGGCATAAAATAAACATGTCATGCGTTGATTCTTTTAGCCATTATAAAATATAGTGAGAGCATAAATTAAATATGAGATGCAACCTCTTAATTATCTTGAAAGATTAAGTGATGACTTTAAACATAAACATGAAATACAAGCTTGGAATTTAAACATGAGAAATGCAAGTTCATTTATTCATTCTTGAAAATTTAGTGATGACATAGAAGGTAAACATGGTTATGCAAAGCATAAACTTAATCATGGATGCAAATTCATTTTGTTTCTTTACTAGAGCTCCTTCAAGACTTTAAAAGAATTATAAATTCAACCCAATACATATCTTAACAAGAAATAAAACATAAAAGGAAAAAATACATCTTTCAAGTTCTAAACTAAAAATCTTTGTTTTAGCATCATAAAGCATTATTCTTTAAGGTTTTGCATCAAGTGGAATTTTCAAGCTTTAGAGGCCTAACTTGTGATGGATTTACAACCCACCCTCAAGGTCCTCATCATCAAGCCATCATCTTAGTTCCACCTAGGCCATATGGTTGAATTGGTTAAAGAAAAATTGAAGAGGAAAACCAAAATGAAAAGCTAAGGCAAGTTCATAATTTCATCATTTTGAGCTAAAAACACAACTCCTCAAAGCATAGAAATAAATTTAGAAACTACTCCCTACCTAATCTGAGTTGAAGAAGAGGAAGAGAACTTGATTTCTTGAAGTGAAATGACACAAAATCTCTTTGAAAAATTGAAGAAAGAATTCAGCCAAAGAGGAGGAAGAAAGAAAGTTTTTGGTGCTCCTAAAAACTAGTTATGAACCAAGCATTCCAA
The DNA here is from genome assembly GCA_031216125.1 of Dalbergia cochinchinensis. Lineage (NCBI taxonomy): Eukaryota > Viridiplantae > Streptophyta > Magnoliopsida > Fabales > Fabaceae > Dalbergia > Dalbergia cochinchinensis. The sequence continues at coordinate 42,990,359 of CM062375.1, forward strand.
GACCACTCAAGCAAGCCTATTTATAGAAGATTTTGAGGCTTCTAATTGGCCAAAATGAGGAGGTAGTTGTCAGAATTTTTCAGGAGTAATAATGGAGGAAAAATCATTTTAGACAAAGTTGTATGAAATTAAGGAATTATGTCTCTTATGGTGACATTTTGGCATTTTGTTTTAGTGCAACTTTTGGAAATAATTCAGCTGCATAATGGCATCAATAATTTCGTGCATTACAGCCCAAAGAAGTGAAATTTGTGTGTTCCATGCATTATTTAGGTGTAGGCAAGGTATTCATGTAATTTAGAGAATTTACCGTTAAGGGCTTAAGTGAATTAGTAAGCAATTTGGGTGTTTTTGAGCAATTTTGGGTTCTAATCAATCTAAATACATAATTTTGAATCTAGATTAATATTTAGAATTTAATAAGCTTTAATTTGAGCCTAATATTGCTTAGGTTTCGGTATATGAATCGAAAATCCCGAAATTTGCAAAACTGCCCAAAAACGGGGGCAAAATCGTACTTTCACTTAAAAACTGCCCAAGGCCACCCGAGCTTAACCAATGGTTAATCATGGCTTAAAAACACATTTTAAAACATTTTAGTGAGGTTCGGGCTCAGTCGGCACGCACATCGGAGTTAAAAGCGAATGAGGCGTTTTGGTCATTTCGCGCGTCGGAACTCAAAATTGAGATCCTTCTGCTCTATTAACACACATAACACAAACAATCCCTTATTATCCTCAAAATATCCCCTTGAGAATAGGTGGGGCCCACAATCCTCATTTTCTGAGTAAAATAACTTCAGGGGCATTTTGGTCATTTTATACGTACAGAAATTTGGGATTTGCGACTCTCGCATGAATCGTTCCTAACCTCTCTTCTAATGTTATATTCCTTTATTGAGGATTGTTCGGCCTCAAATCTTATGTAATAATTACCTACGGTAATTCGGTAATTGAGTAATTTCTAATGACAGTAAAAATTACAGTAAAAATTGGGGCGTTACATGAACTCCATGATGAGGACTCATGATGTTGGTGTTAATGCATCATTAAGATCATGGTCTCTAGAGTTTCAAATGTTTCTTTTTCTTCTAAAAAGTTTTCGGTTCCTTTTCCTTTTCTTCCTTCATATTTTCGGCCATATTGGCCAAGGGAGTTCACAATGGCTTAATGATGGGAGCTTCTAGATGATGACTATGTGTTCATCACAATGAGGCCTCTAGAGCTTGAGTTTTAATAAAAATGTTATTTATGTTTACATTCCAAGAAAAGAAACTTTGTGTTTCAAAGAACCCTTGAGGTTCACTCTTGTTTTACTTTATCTTGCCATGATAAGTTTGGGTTGAGGTTTGAGTTCCTTTAAAGTCTTGTATGAGCTCTAATAAGACATAAAATAAACTAGCATTCATATTTAAATTCAAGCTTATGTATTGCATGTTTAATTTGAGCTTTGCATTCATATTTAATTTCCAAGCCATCACTTAAAGTTAAAGGCTAAAGAATGGAGTGCATCTCATATTTATATTCTTGTCTAGCATATTTACCTTTCATCACTAATAAACGTAAAGACTTAAAATGAGGTTTGCACTATCACCTAACTAAATCTCAAAGCCTTTCTATTTCGGCCTTAAGTCGATTGTTGCTGGGCCTAGAGCACTAAAATAAAGAAATGAACTTGCATATTTATATTTCAAGCCTTGCATATTTATATTCCAAGTCTTGCATATTTATTTTAAGCCTTGTATTTTTATATTCAAGTCTTGCATATTTATTTTAAGCCTTGCATTTTTATATTCAAGTCTTGTACGTTTACTTTAAGCTCTCACTTTAATTTGTAATGAAGAATAAAAATGAAGTACATAGCACGTTTAAATTATATCATCACTTAAAGGATCTTAGAGCTCAAAGACTTGCCCATTTTATCTCAAGTTAAAGTTTAATGAGGGTGCATTCTTTGAATGCATAATTTCGGCCTTGTAGTGATGATGAACTTGGAATGAGTTTCATCTAGCTTCAAGGACCAATATGTCAAGTTTTAGGAATCCTTTTAAATCTCATGAATTTGTTTGAGTTCAAGACCAACAAGGTTCTAAGAATTCAACTCTTTTGAAGGAGGGATTAAGTGGTCACTGACCTAAGATTGTTTTTAGTCTCTTTCACGAAATAAAATGGTTTGCAAAAGAGTTTTAGAAGTCTTGAAAATGATTCCAAGAGAAACTAGCAACTTATCTGTTTTAAAGATATCAAGTTATGTATCTTTTTGGGACTTAATATTTCGATCCTTCCATGATGGGTTTGCTGCTGTATGATGATGTTATGATGTATGAAAATTATGTATGATGAGGTAGGAACACATCTAGGCGTGTTAAAAGAGAAACTAGCTTTCTAGGAAAACCGTAAAGTCAAGATTTAGCATAGTTTTAACCCATTTATTTATGGACACTGCCCAAACTGTTTTAATGGGAATATAATCAGATTAGGATTGATTAATCATGAAAAATTTGGTTACATTTGAAGTAGGAATGAATTTTGGCACCTATAGAAAAAACTAGTAACTAGAAAATCGTAAAACCGCAATTCTAGAACTCTTAGAACATTTAATTCTTAGAATCTGTCCAGCAACCTTATAATGTAGAGAACATGGTTTATAATTAGTTCTTTGATATAGGAATGACTCATAATTGGTTTAGGTTTAACTTATAGCGCCTTAGGCGAAGACTGTAACATCCTAATTTTTAACCCAATACTCTAGAACATAATTAGGTTAATCATTAGTCTGTTACGTTATAACTTTCTCATTACTTTAAAATACTTAGCGGAAATACTGGTAAATTTTTTTTTGAATTATAAAAGCAAAGTGAGAGCAGCGCGACACGTTAACTAGTAATGCACAAACGGTAATATAGCAAACATCGCATAGCAACATCACATAAGCAAGTAAAAGCACATCATAATAACATTGAACTGCATATTTATTTAATATATGATATGCCCACTTGTGTAGAGTGGGGCTTAGTTTGATACAACATGAGCAATACAACTAGAAAGGAAATACAAGAGAAAGTGCAACGGAAACTATAAAAGCAATTCCCCTACCCAAGTGCAACTAACGGGATGACCTCTAATACAAAAGAAGGTTCATCTCCATCTAAGTGGTGTGTGCTCTACCCGGGTGCTCCATCGGTCGATCGTCACCTCCTACTGACATCCATTTCGCGAACGAGGCAAATATCCGGGAAACTGGGCGAGCTCTTCGGGCGTAAAGAGGCGGAACGGGGATCGAAAGTGACCCCCGCGGTGTGGCCGCATCTCCGGTCGTCGTGCAAGCCGTGGTTGAGTCACGGTATCCTCACTGCCCTCCCTCATCAATGGTGGAGAAGGGGCAGAGCTCTCGCTATATGGATGGGTAGGCGGGTTCTCGGATGGGTCGGTCTCTGAGAAGTAGGTCCGGGGCACATAATTGGGATAGTCTCGCATGGCTGAGGCGGCGGTGTGCATGCGGAGCACTCTCTCGTTATGCGTATGCGGGCACTCAAAAACCCGCTCATCGTCACCGTAGGGTGCAGTCGGGGAGAAGCGATGAGTGTGCACGGGATGAGCGAAGGGACGTCCTACGAACATGAAAACTCGCACCGTGCACTGTCCCTCAAAATGGTATGACCCGTGGGCCGGGTCATAGTGCACCTCCCATGTCGGGGTCTCCACGAATACCACGAACGTCACCATCTGAAGACGTGACGGAAAGAAAGAGATAGAGGGAGTGAGAATCTTGCTAAAGAATCTCAGTAGGGCCTCCTACTACCTAAGTGTCATCATCTACGTCCTCAGGAACCTTGGGTTTAGTTATACAAAATAAATGAGCATGCATTAAGTCCAGTTTTAGGTTTTAAAACATAATTTAGCCAAGGCCCATTCGTTTTAACATGATTTTTAATGTCATGGATGCAATCATATAAAGGCATGTATGCATGGCTCTACATAATGCAAGAATAATCATCATATACTTAAGAACATCATAATAGTAGTGGCATAAAGTGGCAAATAAATTCTCTTTGTGACATAATCATCATAACTTCCTCATAGGCCACCCTAAAAGACAAGCGCTCTGGGGGTGCTCGGCCGAACCGGTGTCACCCAGAACGTGTCACATCTGTAGGTTATGAGCTCATATCTTAACTAGTCGTCACTAGTTCTTACTTACCACTTAACGATAAGCGTATCATAAATCATAAATCTCGACTATCTGAGTACGGGTTAGGGGGCAATTCTCTTAGGGGTGCTCAGCCGAACCAGTGTCACCTAAGAGTATAAATTGGTACCGATGTCACATGAGTTCTATGGAGGTGCTCGGCCAAACCGGTGTCATCCTAGAACCCATCTTAGTACCTTAATTTTCAAAATCTCTTTAAGTCCCCAAATTTGTCGGAAATTTGGCAGCACAAAGGCATTACGCCGAATTCCTTCCAAATTTGCTTTATGCCACATAAACATATATCCTCATGAATTCCTCATATGAATAACATTATCATCCTTCACATAACACATGCATCATCATAGAACATTCAAACGTTTACCCTTACGGTAGCTTATGCTTTGACCCTTACGGGTCTTAATCTTGAGATATAGTTCTCTAACATCCGTCGCTCATATGTTATACACCTAAGGGCTCATAATTAATCATCATTCCTAGTCCTCATGTTCATACTCAAATCTGAAAAGCATAGGGTAGAATTTCTAACTTGTGGTTACGGGGTTCTAGAACTTACGTTTTAGACCCTTTCTTGGTTCCGTCCTCGCCTAATGCGCTATAAATTAAATCTAAATCAATTATGAGACATTCCTATGCTTAAGAACTAATTATAAATCACATTTATCATGTTGTAACATTGCTGGACAGAATCCAGAAAACTAAATGTTCTAAGAGTTCTACATTTGCATTTTTACGGTTTTCTAGTTACTAGTTTCCCTATAGGTGCTAAAATTCGATTCTAATCCAAATGTTACCAAGTTTTTCATGTCTAAACAATCCTAATCTGATTATGTTCCCATTAAAATAGTTTGGATAAGTTCCAAAAACAAATGGGTCTAAACTATGTTAAATTCTAGCTTTACGGTATTTCTAGTTAGCTAGTTTCTTACCTATCATGCATAGAATCGTTTCTACATCATCATGTGATATTTTCACACATTCAAACACATCAAAACATCATCATACAGCCACAAGCTCATCATGACAGTACCGAAAACATCTAAGTTCAATAAGAGAACTAAATTGGCATCTCTAGGTACATAAGCTAACTAGTTTCTCTTGGAATCAATTTAGAATCTCTAAAACTCTTTGCAAATCATTTTAATTCATTAGGAGGCTAAGAGAAGCCTTAGGTCAGTGACCAAAATATATTTCATCTTCAAAAAGGGAATAAAATTATAACTCATGATAACATAACCTTATAAAGATTTGTAAAGCTTCAGGAAAAACTTAGAACATAGATTATCGGCCCTTGTAGCTAGATGAAAACTCATTGCAAGTCCATCATCACTACTTGGCCGAAACATGCATTCAAAGAATGCATTCACATTTAACTTTAACTTGAAATGAAATGGGCAAGTTTTTGAGCTCTAGGTTCTTAAGTTATGACATAAAACAAACGTGCTCATGCTTTTCATTTTTTAATCTTGCTTACAAAATAAAGTGATGACTTAAATTAAATATGCAAGGCATAAACTTAAACGTGCAAGCTTGAAAGTAAATATGCAAGGTTCAATTCTTTATTTTAGTGCTCTTGGCCCAACAACAATCGACTTTAAGGCCGAAATAGAAAGGCATTCGAGAAATTAATTAGGTGATAATGCGAGTTCAATTCTTTATTTTAGTGCTCTTAGCCCAACAACAATCGACTTTAAGGCCGAAATAGAAAGGCTTTGAGAATTAAATTAAGTGATTATGCAAGTTCCATTTTAATCTTTATGTTCTTAGGTGATAGCTTGGAAGTAAAGGTGCATAGCAAGAATGTAAATATAAATGCAAGCATAAAATAAATTAGGCAAGTTCATTTTATCTTTCTAGAGCTCTTAACAACACTTTAAAGGAACTTAAACCTCAACCCAAACTCATCAAACCAAGATCAAGTAAAGTCTAGAGTCCTTAGAACTCAACATAACATTTTTTAGAAAATCAAAACATTTAGCTTGTAAAAGAAAAGAAAGTGGCCGAAACTTCAAGAAGGAAAAGGAACATTTTAAAACTCTAGGGTCCATGATCTTGATGATATATTAACACCAATATCATGAGACCTCATCATTGAGTCCTTAAAACCATTTTGAAACATTACCAAAGATAGAGTTCTCAAGAGTTCAAGAAAGGAAGAACTAGAAACATTTTTGCTCAAGAACAAAGATCAAGCTCTAGAGTTTGTTTCAAGTGATGAACATCATCATGAAACTCTCATCATCAAGCTCTCATTTCTCTATTCTCAAGGGCTCATGGCCGAAACAAGAAAGAAAAATGAATAGAGAAGAAGTTCTAAAAAGAAAACAAGAGAAACCATAAACATCAAGCTTTAAAGAAGAACATTCATGAAAAGAAATCCCTACTTGGTGTGATGATCTTGAAGATGGAAGAAGAAGATGAAGAACTTGAAGACTTGAACTTGAGAGAAAAAGGAAGCTTTGAAGTGTTTCTTTGAAAACTTACTCTTTGCAAATGAACCCAAAATGATACAAGTTCACCCAAGCAAGCTATTTATAGAGAAATGAAGCAATGAAGGGTGCAAATGGAGGGGGAGGCTTCGGCCATGCAGAATGGAGGGAACCCATGAGTTCCATGAGGTGAGATAATGTGGTCTTGAGGCATGGTGAGGTATGGTTCAAAGTATGGTGAGGTATGGTTCAAGGTATGGCCTCAAGCATGGTTCTTTGAGTGAGAAACAATTCAACATGTGTGGTAATTGAGAGAGAGAGGGCCGAAATGCATCAGCCATGGGAGGAGGGTTCCTTGCATTTTAATTGTGGTTTAGACTTGTGTTTAGGTGTATCTTTGATTAGGATTAAGATTAGGACTTTGTAAGAAAGTGTTTAGGTGAGAAAATGGGTAATTAAGGTTGTCAAGACATAATTAAAGAGTGTTCTTGCATCATTAGTGAGTTATAAATTCATTTTAGTGCATAAACAATTCTAGACACAATTCCTTAATTTAAGGAATTGGAGAGAGAAAACACTATTCAAGATTCCAAGAGTGAAATCTTGAGTTTTAGAAAAGAGATTTAAATCTAATCTAAGCAATCTTAGGTTCTAATTAATTTTAATAATTTATTTTGACTTTAGATTAATTATGGAAATTAATTAATCTTCGTTTAGAACCTAATATTGCTTAGGTTTGCTTAATTATATCGTCAAGCTCAAAAACACTATTCTAGGGGCAAAATCGTAATTTTACACTAAAACTGCCCGGGACTGCCGGGACTCAAACAGATGTTTTGAAATATGTAATGACATGGTTTTAAACCTCTGGGGAAAGTTTCGGGCTCAAACGGCACTTTTACCCGCGTAAAACGCTATAGGGGTATTTTGGTCATTTTGACCCGAAACTGCGGAAAATGAGACTTTCGCCTCCGGATCCACTCAAGGGTCATTCAATCCCCTTCAAACATTGAGTTGGTCCTTCGAGGACTGCCGAGTCGGCCATCCTTGAATTCCGAGCCGAAAATAACCTCAGGGGCATTTCGGTCATTTTCCATTCAGACAGAAAAATCGGGGCGTTACAAAGACAGAATCAAGAAAGGATCTAAAACGCAAGTTCTAGAACCCCGTAATCATAAGTTCATAATGCTGCCCCTAAGGAATGGTGATGTTCAGATTTAATTGAGAGCATAAATAAATGATAAGTTTTGATAAGAGAGAACCCTTAGGTGCATAAAAATTTGATAGGAGATGATAGGATAACTACATCACGAGTTTAAGGCCCGTAAGGGTTAGAACATAAAATACCGTAGGACCAAGTGCATAACGAACTTTTAATGTTGCTTGTGAAAGTATGAGGATGACTATGTGAATGCATGAAATTATGATGAAGGATGCATGTTTGATTGACTCATGTGGCATAAAGAAGCATTTAGAAGAAATTCGGCATGCCGCAGTTATGCCACCGAATTTCTGACAAATTCAGGACTCAGAAAGTTTTTGAAAACCCATGAAATTTTTATGAGGTATTAAGATGGGTTCTCGGATGACACTGGTTCGGCCGAGCACCTCTAGAGAACTCATGTGACATCGGTACCAAGATTAATTCTTGGGTGACACCGGTTCGGCTGAGCACCCCCAAGAAATGCCCCCTAGCCCGTACTGGATAAGTCGGGATTATGTTTATGATTATGTTACGCTTATCGAGATTGATAAGTAAGAACTAGTGACAACTAGTTAAGGTATGAGCTCATAACCTAGAGATGCGACACGTTCTGGGTGACACCGGTTCGGCCGAGCACCCCCAAAGCGCTTGTCTTTTAGGGTGGCCTATGAGGAAGTTATGATGATTATGTCACAAAGAGAATTTAATTGCCACTTTATGCCACTATTATGATGTTCTTAAAGTTATGATGATTATTCTTGAATTAAGTAGAGCCATGCATACATCCATTAATATGTTTGCATCCATGTCATTAAGAACCATGCTAAAATGAACGGACCTTGGCTAAATTATGTTTTAGAACCTAAAAATGGACTTAATGCATGCTTACTTATTTTGTTTATTAAACCCAAGGTTCCTGAGGACATAGATGATGACACCTAGGTAGTAGGAGACCCTACTGAGATTCTTTAGCAAGATTCTCACTCCCTCTATCTCTCTCTTTCCGTCACGTCTTTAGATGGCGACATTTGTGGCTTTCGTGGACACCCCGACCTGGGAGGTGCACTATGACCCGGATCATGGGTCATATCATTTTGAGGGACAGTGCACGGTGCGAGTCTTCATGTTCATAGGACGTCCCTTCGCTCACCCCATGCATACCCATCACTTCTCCTCGACAGCACCCTACGGCGACGACGAGCGGGTTTTTGAGCGCGCGCGTACGCATGACCAAAGAGTGCTCCGCATGCATACCGCCGCCTCAGCCATGCGTGACTATCTCGATTACGTGCCCCGGACCTACTTATCGGAGACCGACCCGTCCGAGGACCCGCCCACCCATCCGTATAGTGAGAGCTCTGCCCCCACTCCACCACTGATGAGGGAGGGTAGTGAGGACACCGTGACTCAGCCACTGCTTGCACGACGACCGGAGATACGGCCACATCGCGGGGGCCACTCTCGATCCCCGTTTCGCCTCTTTACGCCCGAGGAGCTCGCCCAGTTTCCCGGATATATGCCTCGCTTACGAGATGGTTGTCAGTAGGAGGTGACGTACGACCGATGGAGTACCCAGGTAGAGCACACACCACTTAGATAGGGATGAACCTTCTTTTGTCTTAAAGGTCATCCCGTTAAGTTGCACTTGGATAGGGGAGTTGCTTTTATAGTTTCCGTTGCACTTTCTCTTGTATCTCCTTTTTAGTTGTATTGCTCATGATGTATCAAACTAAGCCCTACTCTATACAAGTGGGCATTTCATATATTATATAAATATGCGATTCGATGTTATCATGATGTGCCTTTATTTGCTTATGTCATGTTGCTATGCGATGCTTGCTTTATTACCTTTCGTGCATTATTAATTAACATGTCGCGCGGCTCTCACTTTGCTTTTATGTTTCAAAAAAAAATTTACCAGTATTTCCGCTAAGTATTTTAAAGTAATAAGGAAGCTATGACGTAACAGACTAATGATTAACCTAATTATGTTCTAGAGTATTGGGTTAAAAATTAGGATGTTACACCAAGGCAACGCATGGGTTCATGATGCACTTGGGGAAGATGTACAAGAAGGAGGCAGAAGGATTACTCATGAAATGTTTATCAGTAGAAGAGGGAAGGCAAAAAATGAGAAGTGTCCATGAAGAGGTATGCGAGGTGCAGAACGAAAGTTTGTATAGGAAGATACAAAGATTAGGGTATTATTGGCCAAGTATGAAGAAAGACAGTGGTGAAATACAGTGGACATGCCTTGAATGCAGTGAAGAAGAGAAGAAGAAGCAGTTAATTACGCGGACAAGGGAGATGATTGGAGGCGGCCTTTTTGAGATTTCATAGAACAAGTGATATTACCGGAAGACACCAGGGAAATACAGGGGCTACAAAGGAAAGTGGAACTGTACTAGGTTATTAATGGGGAGTTGCACAAAAGGAAGTTCTTAGGGAGCTCATGCGATGCCTAGAAGGGGAAGAAAGAGAGAAAGTACTAGAGTCAATACATGAAGGAAAGTGTGGAAGACACCGAGGCGGAAGAGCGTTAGCTGCAGAAGCTTTAAGGATGGGCTATTTTTTGCTGACGATTGACTTAGACTCCGTGGCAATGACCAGGAGTTACCAGATATGCTAAAAGCATGCTGATAGGATTCATGCACCTGCAGTTAGCTTACACTCCATGTTCTTGCCATACCCATTTCACACTTGGTGTTTTGACTTTGTAGGCCATATCACCCTGCCATAAAGGGGGAAGAGATGGTCTTGGTAGAAATAGAACAATTCACAAAGTGGGGGTGGAAGCGACGGTAGTCAAGGAAGCCAAGGCGGAGATAGTGGTACAGTTTTTAAGGGACAACAATATTTGTCACTTCAGATTGCCAAAAAGAATCATTTTAAACAATGGGACCCTTTTTGTCAACCATTATGTAGCGGATCTCCTACAATACTTTAATATCTCACATGACAAGTCTACCCTCTATTACCCCTGATTTAATGGCCAGGTGGAGGCCACTAACAAATTGTTGTTAAAGATCCCGACCAAGATGGTATAGGATGCTAATGCAGATTGGAGCAAATATCTTACACCAGCATTAAGAAATATCATACAATGAAACACGAGGCAACTCAAGCCATCCCATTTTCCTTAGTATATGGAATGGAGGCGGTGTTGCCCATAGAAATCCTAGTGTCCTCGACAAGGATACAATTAAAGGAAGAGGAATACCGCATAATAGAGCTTGCGAAAGAAAAAAGAGAAGGAGCAGGAGTAACCACACAAATGTACAAGAGAAAGATTATAGCCACTTATGAGAAGCTGGTAAAGCCAAGGATGTTTGAAGAAGGGGATTTAGTCTTGAAGGCAATAGATGCAGTCATGCGGCACCAATGTGTCTCGAAATGGGCACCTAAGTGGGAGGGCCCATACATAGTCGAAACGGCGAGGCCCAGTGGATATTGCACCTTGATCAACCCAGACAACAACAAGAAAATAGGTCCTTTAAATTTTCAGTTCATTAAGAAATATTATGCTTAGTTAGCTGACTTTTATAAGTATATCTCCTGAGTGTCAATAATGTGTCAATATTGCTTAATGCCTATGATTTATATTTTTGTGGAAGCATGAATGAAATCACAGGAGTTTGCCCACCATTTTCAAAAGCATGATTAACAATTTCCGCTTGCATATGCCTCTGCTGTTGCGTTTGTGCGAGGCTATACCATCGTCTGGTGATACCATCTTCCAATTTGATGAACTATTTCTACCCGTGCGTGCCTCTATCGTTGAGTTGTGTGTGAGGCTATACCACCGCTTAGTGATACCACCTTCCGAGGTGATGAACTATTTCTGCTCGCGCATGCCACGGTATTGTGTGCGAGGCTATACCACCGCTTGATGATACCACCTTCAGGTTGATCAACTATTTCCACCCGCATGTGCCTCTGCTGTCGCATTGTGTGTGAGGCTATACCACCGCTTGGTGATACCACCTTCCAAGGAGATGAACAATTTCTGCCAGTATGCACCTTTGCCGCCACGTTATGTGCCAGGCTATACCATCGCTTAGTGATACCACCTTTCGAAGTGGTGAACAATTTCTGCCCAGTCGTGCCTTTACCGCATAGCTTGGTGGCACCACCTTCTGAGGTAATGAACAATTTCTACCCATGCGTCCCTTATCACCATGTCATAAGCAGGATACACCACCTTTGATGATGAAATGTTGATAACACCATAGTGCGTCCTCGGAGTTATGCAAGCTAGGTCACTTTCCATTTATCTAAATGATCAATTTGGATGTTCTCCTTTGGCTTTGATAAACTAAGTGTGGAATAATAAAGAACAAGTATGGAGTTCGTTCTTGATATCATTCTTATGGTTTTATCAACATAGTAGTTCCATCAAGATATCCAACTAGTATGCATCTGTTTAGATTTAGCACTAAAGGAAAATAAACAACAGTAAATGACAAACATGGTAAAAATTCCTTGTATATCCCTTTAATCACAATTTCAAAAGAGACAAAGGCAGAATACATGTCTCATTTACAATGATAAAACATAATATATCAAAATGGCAATATAAGTTGCCATATACAAGCCTAAATGAAATCACAAAAGGAATAAAAATTTTACATATCAAAAAGAGGGGCATCCACTGTCATGTTAAGCCTTGACACTTCATCTGCTAATGCATTGTATTTCTCAGACCATGAATGGTAAGAAGCCTCTGTAGCCGATGGTGACTTCTTTAGATGAGAGACTTTAGCAGACAGGCGGTTCACCTTTACAAGGGCATCATCCATTTTCGTGGCAACATGAGAGAAAACCCCAAGTGGCGAGTCATCCAAATGAGAAAAAATTTGGCCCTTTACGCTGCTAAGCTAAGTAGAGTCAAAGGCAAAGGCTTACATTGCACTCAACAAATGCGTGAACTCATCACACAAAAAAGAAGCCAAGGTGTGAAGAGAGCTCTGTTTCACCAAAAGAAGAACTCTCCCAAAACAGCATATGCGGCCCCGTGATGAACTGGATGAGTGGAAAATAGCATGGAAGGATGTGCGGACAAGAAAGGAACCAAGGCACCATGAAATTCAGAGGAAAGTGGGCAGTAAAGGTCAACAAGATGAGACTCAACCTCTGAAATAGGTAGGTTTCATTCGCCACCTAAAAAAAGGGAGAGGAGCGTGAGTAATTTTCAGACAAAAGATACATAACCCAAAAGATGTGGTTAGAGTCTCCGTACAATACCTAGTCTCAAAGGAGCATTGGTGATAGGAAATACTTCCCGATCTGAGGGGCAAGTAGTCTCAACCGTAACAGCCTCTACCCCTGTGATATTAGCTTCAACAATGACAATAGGAGGCTCAACTGTTGAAAGATAAGAGTCAAGAGTAGTAACCCTAGAAAGAGATTCAGTGTGTCCCATAACTACCTCCAGAGAAACTCCTTTATAATCACCTTCTAGGGGTGTAGCCTCTATAGCCGCTCGAACACCAATTTCTCCAGCTAAAACATCATCCTCTCTGCTCCCTGCGTGAATACTACTGAGGGCTTCTGGGGTAGGTGGGGGATTAGAAGCCAGCCGAGTCTCGCTTACTTCGGTACTCGAACCTAGGACCTCTGAAACCACCACTCGAGGTGAACCATATGCCATAGTAAGGAGACATGGGGACGGATTCGAAATGCCAATAGGGGGTCCTTAAACAAAAGGAGAGTAAGTAGATGCCAAAGCCAAATAATATAAAACAAAATCAAATAAAAAAAATTGAACAAAGGATAATGTAAGGGGTAGAAATGTAGATTTATCTGCAGAACGATGAGAGCTAGATAAAGAGAGGCTACGCTTTGTAGAAAAGGAAGAAAGAAGAACACTTATGAAAGACCACCTAACTTGAGTAGCAGCATGAGTGGAGGCCTACGTGTGGACGAGATTGGCCTTAGCAGAGGAGGAGGAGCATAAGCAACCTAACACGATGGGTAGAAGGAATTCTCACCCGATGTGCTTTGATACTTGATCAGGAGCAACAACCAAAGCTCGCTTACCCTTTCCCACAGGGAGGGGGAATAATAGGGATCAAACCTCAAAATTGTGAGAAGGCGGCTAGGAAGAGGGTGTTCTAAAGGTTGTTCTGCAGCACGAAGGTCCTGTATCAATGCACACCAATAAGCATACCACTCTTCTGAAGCTCCTACTTCATTACCCGAATCGAGAACTAGATCAAGGTTAAGGTCGGCACCCTCAGGAGGATCATTCAAATAGAGTAAAGGAAAATTATATTTTGGCAGTTGAATATCAAGAGCTGTGCCAGAAGGCATTAAATCTCATCCCAACTAGAGGACGACATAATCATGGCAGTGTAGGAAGGAGAAAGCGTAACCCCCTATATCACTAAAATGATCCCGCGTGACGTACCCCAAGAGAAACCCCACCTTATAGGCTAAGCACTAGAAATCATAAGTACCTTCAGAAGGAGGGTCAGAGTGGTTTCGCTTGTTGGCACAAGAGTGATCATATATGTAACATCCTAATTTTTAACCCAATACTCTAGAACATAATTAGGTTAATCATTAGTTTATTACGTCGTAGTTTCCTTTTTTACTTTAAAATACTTAGCGGAAAATACTGGTAAATTTTTTTTTGAATTATAAAAGCAAAGTGAGAGCCGCACGACTTGACGAACGATGAAGCATAAAAGGAATGAAACATAATCCAAATAAACACATCATAAACATTTGACTATAAAACATGTAAATGCACAGAATAATATAACAAATTGCATAAGTGTATATATATATATATATATATATATATATATATATATATATATATATATATATATATATATATATCAGGCCCACCCAATAAAGGCAGGACTTAGTTTGGTACAACATGAAACAAATACATCTAAAAAGAAAATACAAAGGAAAGTACGACGGAAAGCATAAAAGCAAACTCCCCTACCCAAGTGCAACTAAAGGGATAACCTCTAAACAAAAAGTTTACCCTCATCTAAGTGGTGTGTGCACTAGCCCGGGTACTCTGTCGATCATCCGCTACCTCTTACTGATATCCATCCCGCGAGCGAGACACATACCCGGCAAACTGGGCGAGCTCCTCCGACGTGTAAAGACAAAGTGGGGATCGGGAGTGACCCCCACGACGTGGTCGTATCTTCGGTCGTCGTGCTAGCCGAGGCTGAGTCACGGTGTCCTCACTGCCCTCTCTCATCAGTGGTGGAGTGGGGGCAGAGTTCTCACTGTACAGATGGATAGGCGGGTCCTCTGATGGGTCGGTCTCCGAGAAGTATGTCTGGGGCACATAGTCGGGGTAGTCGCGCATGGCTGAAGCGGTGGTGTGTATGCGGAGCATTCTCTCATTTTGCGTACGCGTGCGCTCAAAAACCCACTCGTCGTCGCCGTAAGGTGCTGTCGAGGAGAAGCGATAGGTATGCATAGGGTGAGCGAAGGGTCGTCCAATGAACATGAAGACACAAACCGTGCACTGACCCTCAAAATGGTATGATCCGTGCTCCAGATCATAGTGCACCTTCCACGTTGGGTTGTCCACAAAAACCACGAACGTCGCCATCTGAAGACGTGACGGGAAGAAAAGATAGAGGGAGAGAGAATCTTGCTAAAGAATCTCAGTAGAGCCTTATACTACCTAAGTGTCGTCATCTACGTCCTCAGGAACCTTGGGTTTACTATACAAAATAAGTGAGCATGCATTATGTTCATTTTTAAGCTTTTAAAATATAATTGACCAAGGTCCATTCATTTTAGAATGAATCTTAATGTCATAAATGCAATATAATAAAAGATGTATGCATGGCATTACATAGTACAAGGACATTAACCATAACATCAAGAAGCATCATAATGGTAGCATAAAGTGGCAATTGAAATCTCATGTGGGGAATACTTTGTGACATAATCATCATACTTTACTTTCTCATGGGGCCACCCTAAAAGACATTCGTTCTGGGGGTGCTCGGCTAAACCGGTGTCACCCAGAACGTGTCACATCTCTAGGTTATGAGCTCATACCTAACTAGTCGTCACTAGTTCTTACTTATCAATCCCGATAAGTGTATCATAATCATAATCCCGACTATCTAGTACAGGCTAGGGGGCATTTCTTGGGGGTGCTCGGCTGAACCGGTATCACCCAAGAATACATCTTGGTACCGATGTCACATGAGTTCTCTAGAGGTGCTCGGCCGAACCGATGTCATCCAAGAACTCATCTTAGTACCTCATATCTCATAAAGAAAATCTCATAGGTTTTTCAAAAACTTTCTAAGTCCCCAAATTTGTCAGAAATTTGGCAGCACAACAGCAGCATGCCGGATTTCTTCCAAATTTATTTTATACCACATAAACAAATAGAACATGTATCTTCAATCATAATTCCATAAGTTTACATAATCATTCTCATATAAAACATACGCACATGTAACATTGAAACTCATTATGCTCTTGATCTTACGGTATCTTATGCTTTGACCCTTACGGGCCTTAAATTTGAGATGTAATTATTCTATCATTCTCTATCAACCTTTTATACACCTAAGGATTCTCTTCTAACAAATCTTACTATCATTTATGTTCTTTAATAAATCTAGGTAGCACCATACTCCAAGGGCAGAGTTATACATCTATGATTACAGGGTTCTAGAACTTACATTTTAGACCCTTTCTCGGTTCCGTTTTCGCCTAAGGCGCTATAAGTTAAATCTAAACCAATTATGAGTCATTCCTATGCCTAAGAAATAATTATAAACCATGTTTTCCATATTATGAGGTTGCTGGACAGAATCCATAAATTAAATGTTCTAAGAGTCCTAGGATTGCACTTTTACGGTTTTCTAGTTACTAGTTTCTCTATAGGTGCTAAAATTCAATCCTACTTCAAATGTAACCAAATTTTTCATGATTAAGCAATCCTAAACTGATTGTTATCATACTAAAACAGTTTTGGCATTGATTAGGATTGAAGGGGTTAAACACTCGTTAAATTCCAACTTTATGATTTTTCTATGAAGCTAGTTTCTCCCCTAACATGCATAGAAGTGTTCCTACCTCATCATATATCATTTTCACACATTCTAACACATCAAAACATCATCATACAGCAACAAGCACATCAAGGCAAAACCGAACTGTTCAAGTCCAAAAAGACACATAATTTAACATTTCTAAAGCATATAAGTTGCTAGTTTCCCTTGGAATCATTTTAGAACTTCTAAAACTCTTTGCAAACCATATTATTTTATCAAGAGGCTAAAAACAACCTTAGGTCAGTAACCAACTTAATTCTTCTTTAGAAGAGGATTAAAATCATAAATCTTGTTGGTCATAACTTTATAAAACTCATCAAGCTTAAAGAAAATCCTAGAACATAGGTTGTTGGCCCTCGTAACTAGATGAAACTCATTCCAAGCTCATCATTATTACTTGGCCGAAATTATACATTCAAAGAATGCTTCCATATTAAACTTTAACTTGAGATAAAGTGGGCAAGTCTTTGAGCTCTAAGGTCTTTAAGTGATAACAAAATATAAACATGCTATGCACTTCATTTTTATTCTTCATTACAAAGTAAAGTGAGAACTTTAAAGTAAATATGCAAAACTTCGAAATAAATATGCAAGGCTTGAAATTTAAATATGCAAGACTTGAAGTAAATATGCAAGACTTGAAGTAAATATGCAAGACTTGAAGTAAATATGCAAGGCTTGAAAGTAAAAATGCAAGACTTGAAATAAATATGCAATGCAAGTTCATTTCTTTATTTTAGTTCTCTAGGCCCAGCAACAATCGACTTTAAGGCCGAAATAGAAAGGCTTTGAGAATTAATTAGGTAATAATGCAAGTCTTGTTAGAATATAAACATGAGTGCAACCTCAAAATAAATATGCAAATTCGTTTATATCTTATTAGAGCTCATTCAAGACTTTAGAGGAACTTAAACCTTAACCTAAACTCATCATGACAAGATAAAGTGAGCTCTAGAGTTCTTAGAGCTCAAGATAACATTCTTTGAAAATATAACCATAAATGAACTTTATAACACCTTTATGAAAACTCAAGCTTTAGAAATTTCTTTGTGGTGAACATAAAGTCACCAACTAGAACTCTTATCATCAAGCTATCATGAGGGTACAGCCAACAATTGTTGGTCAAAAATTTTAGAGAAAAAGAAAATGAAAGAAACCGAAACTCAAGAGCAAGAAAGAACCATTTTGAAACTCTAGAGACCATGATCTTGATGATGTATTAACATTGACACCATGGGTCCTTATCATTGAGTTCATGTAACCATTTTAAAACATAATCAAAGTTAAAGATTTCAAGGTTCAAGAAAGAAAGAACTATAAACATTTTTAACTCAAGAACAAAGATTAAGCTTTAGAGGTTGTTCAAGTGATGAATATCATCATGAAACCCTCATGATCAAGCTCTCATTCCTTTGTTTTCAAAGGCTCATGGCCGAAAATGAAGAAGGAAGAGAAGAAGAAAACAAGTTCCAAAAAGATTCAAGAAAAACCATAAAATACATAACTAGATTAAGAACTTAAATGAAAGAAACACTTGAAAGAAAATCCCTACCAAGTGGTCAAAGGTTGAGATGAGTGAAGAGGATGAAGAACTTGAAGAACTTGGACACTTGAACTTTGAGAGAAAAGAAAACTTTGAAGTGCTCTTTGAAAACTTACACTTAGCAAATGAACCCAAAATGATGCAAGTTTACCCAAGCATGCTATTTATAGAGAAATGAAACAGATGAGGGGTGTTTGGGGAGGGAATGGCTTCGGCCATTACAGCCACAAGGAGGAGAAAATATCTTCTCCAAGATATGGTTCAAGGCATGGCTAGGTATAGGTTCAAGTATGGATGCAAGTATGGGTCAAGCATGGTTCTTTGAGTAAGAAACAAATCAACATGTGATGTAAATGGGGAAGGGATGGCCGAAACATGCATCAGCCATGGGGGAGGATTTCTTGCATTTTAATTGTGGTTTAGAGTTGTGCTTAGGTGTATCTTTGATTAGGATTAAGATTAGGAATCTGTGAGAAAGTGTTTAGGTGAGAAAATGGGTATTCAAGGTTGTCAAGACATGTTTAAGGAGTGGTCTTGCATCATTAGTGAGTTATAAATTCATTTTAGTTCATAAACAACTCTAGACACAATTCCATGATATAAGGAATTGGAAAGAGAAAATACTATTCAAGATTCCAATATTGGAATCTTGAGTTTTAAAAAGAGATTTAAGTTTAATCTAAGCAATTTTAGGTCCTAATTAATTTGAATAGCTTATTTTGACTCTAGATTAATTATGGAAATTAATTAATCTTCGATTAGAGCCTAATATTGTTGAGGTTTGCTTAATTACGTCATTAAGCTCAAAATCACTATTCTAGGGGTAAAATCATAATTTTGCACAAAAACTGTCTGGGACCACTGGGACTTAAACAAACGCTTTTAAACATGTAAAAATATTGTTTTAAACTTTCGGGGAAAGTTTTGGGTTCAAACGGCACCTTTACCCGCGTAAAAACGCTATAGGGGTATTTTGGTCATTTTGACCCGAAACTGTAGAAAATGAGATTTTCGCCTCCGAAACCATTCAAAGGCCATCCAATCCCCTTCAAACATTGAGTTGGCCCTTCGAGGATTGTTGGGCCGGCCATCCTCGAATTTCGAGCAAAAAATGACCTCAGGGGCATTTTGGTCACTTTCCTCTTAGACAGAAAAATCGAGGTGTTACAATATACGCGTTACAGGTGCTCAAAGCTACCAAAAGAAACAAGATAAGGATGAAAGACGAAATTCTTTTTGTCATCCTGCATGTGACTTAATGGAACCACAGCTCTACTGCCTTTCTTGTTAGCCCTACGCCAAACCCATAAATGAGGTGGCAGGAAGTTAGGGTCATCACTCCGAAAATTGCATGGAGATCAACGAGGTGAACTATACTCCCTAAAACGCTAAAAAAGGAAATAAAGTGAGAAATATAGTATCAATAAAACTGTTAATGGAGAAATGATCATGGGAAATTTCCAACTACTTCTGGACTTGATCCAAGCGGGCATATAAACCACCCAAAAACATAGAGGCCAAACGGAGATGGACTCCTGCCACCAGCATCACAGCAAACAAGTATACCCCTGGGCTGATGGATTCGGTAGATGGACCTGGAAAAACATAACAATCTAGCTAGAATACTATCAACGCTTGAAGCTTCGTTATAGAGTCATAATAAAAACCCGCTTAGTGCTCCATTGTGCCTCCATCACCTGTTTCAACACGCTCAAAATACCCAAAGAAGTAGTAGATGTATCTTGTATACATTTGCTTAGCTTGGAATTTGAGTTTCTGCAGAGCAAGTCCAACTGCATAACCAGCGCTCTCAGCCACCACATCTTTCAAGTACTTCACTGAGAGGGCGATGTCGGAAGGTATTGAATCTTCAAAAAGTCAAAACCACCGAAGCACGACAACTTCCACATGATGTGAGCATCTTCAAAAGTAGGAGTAAACTCCCCCTAGGCGGTAATAAATATATGAGTGAGCTTTCAAACACATAAGTTTTCATCCTCACATATCAAGCTCACACAAAAACTTTTCCTTCCTTTTTCCTCCTTTTTGGCCGAAAATCCAAGGACCACTTGGAAGCAAGTTTTCTTCTCTTTTCACTTCAAGAAACAAGCTTTCCTCTTCATTACTTGGTAAGGATGTTGTTCTTTAAAGTTTTGTCCTTTAAAGCTTTGATGAAAATGAGTTTTTGTTGGTTTCTCTTGGCTTCTAGAACTTCTTTTCTCATCTATGTATTTCAGCCTTGGAGCCTTTCTTTTAAAGGAAAAAGTTGGCTTGATGATGGGGTTTCAAGATAATGGACTCATGATTACCATTTGAGGAACCTCTAAAGCTTGAAACTTAGTTTTGATTTCAACACATTTTGGTTATTCCTTTGCTTTTCTTTGAACATAGTTTTCGATTTTCCTTTTCTTTTCCTTTCCTTTTGGTTTGGTTTTCCTTCCCTTTTTCTTGTCTTGGTTTTAGTTTTGAGGGTTTGTTGTTAGATGAAAATGACTCAAGGATGAGAGCACATGATATTGGTGATTATGTGTTATCAAGATCATGGCCTCTAGAGTTTTAAAGTTTAGTTCTTTTCTTCTTGATGGCTTCGGTGTAACATCCTCCCATGTACAACATGATTTTTAAGTCATAACATCATACTCGAGAAGTTGTTACTTATAAATTAACGGACCTTTCTTAAATATCTATAGCAAGTTCGGTTGAATCGTGAAGTAACTAAATCGTAGTTCTATTAACATATATGACTAAGAAACAAACATTTATTGATTATAAGGTTGAGTACAAAAGGAAGCTCTCCTATGAGCTTTAATACACATCCGGTCCCTATTATAAATACAAACATAAACATATGACTAAGTACAGTCTGTACAAACTTCAGCTGTAAACTACTGCAAATCTAATTCCTTTCATAAAGTAGCCTCCTTATTCTCGGGATCAACCTGGAGACGACACGGGAACACAAACACATAGGGGTGAGAATTCTAAAATTCTCAGTAGGGTAACTCCCCAATTACACAATCATAATGTCATCGTCATCACCCCAGCCACCTCGGTTTATTAAGAAAGTGTGAGCATGCAAAATATATATCAAATGTTCATTTTAAAGTTATAAAATCACCTTTCCAAAGTGGGTCTTTTTTATTATTCAATCACTTAAGACATGTATTTCATAACATTCAAGATCATAGGAAATCTTTCAAGATCAATAATTTAACAAAATATATGTATACATATGGTAATTGCAATGATCTTTTCATGCCCTTGACATAATAAAGAGGACTTTTTCATGCCTTAATAGGGACCTTTCCATGCTCTTTTTATAATAAAGTGGACTTTTTCGTGTCCTAATGGGGACCTTTCCGTGCCCTTTTTACATTAAAGGGGACTTTATTTTTCACTTAGCACATACATCATCCTCAAGCTCACATATACATGCATCACATTTCTATATGCATGAACATAATTCTCTGATCTCATAATACTTCAAACCTATATATATCATTCACTCATTCCTTATAACATAATCTTGCAAGTCCATGGCATGTATTCATACACATCAAACTTGAACCAAATGTCATTAGGTCACTAATTCAAGGCATTATCACAATTTCAGCACATTGGCAGATTTTTCACTCAAGTAACATAATTTATTTTTCACACCAAATAACCAATTCAAAGGCAATAAAATTCTAAATGACACCTCAATGTGTCCACAAGGTTCCATAAAAATTTCATAGTGAAAAGAGTTCTCTAACTATGTTAACAAAATTAGACAAATTTGGTGGTCAGAAACCACTGATTCTCAGCTAAATTCCTGAATTCCATAATTTTTTAACCCTATCAATTGATCATATCAAATCACACAAAAATTCAGAATTGGACTTCTATATGTCCTCAACATCCTGTAAAAACTTCAAATGATAATTCAATCATTTGCTATGGTAACAAAATTATATAATATCACAACTTCAGTTCCTGTAATCCAGGCAGCATAATTACAATCTCGGTTCATGAATTTTTAAACATAGCAAAATTTCCTAGAAAGACTCCAAAATTTTACTAGAGACACCTTAACATGTTAGCCACATCTCATAAAATTTTCAGCTGACTCCAATGTAACATCCTAATTTTTAACCTAATACTCTAGAATATATTTAGGTTAATCATTAGTCTATTACTCTTTTAGTCTTATTCTTTAAAACCTTTCATTAAAATACTTCGCGAAAAATACAAATAAATTTTTCTTTTTCGAAACTTGAAAACAAAATGCGAGCCGCGCGCTACCCTAATGTTCGCCATAACCACATCGTGCAAGAAAAAGTAATCACACTATACATACTCATGAAAAGTAGTAATATACATAACAACATAATATCATCACACCTTCATAAATACATACATTACTAGCATCGTTGTACCATTATTTACATCAAAACATGCACATATATATGAAGTGATCCTTATCCACCAGTGAGGTTGGATGAGTACCAACCCAAAAGCCAAACTATCTACACTTTCGCAGCGACCCTCTGTGTAATGGCCCGATTTTCTGTCTGAGAGGAAAATGACCAAAATGCCCCTGAGGTCATTTTCTGTCCAGAATTCGAGGATAGCCGGCTCGGCAATCCTCAAAGGGTCAGCTCAATGTTTGAAGGGGATTAGATGGCCCTTGAGTGGTTTCGAAAATAAAAATCTCATTTTCTGCAGTTTCGGGTCAAAATGACCAAAATACCCTTGTAACGTTTTTACACGGGTAAAAGTGCTGTTTAAGCCCAAAACTTTCCCTGAAGGTTTAAAATGATGTTTTCATGTGTTTAGAGGTCTCTGTTCAAGTCCTGGTGGTCCCGGGCAGTTTTTGTTCAAAATTACAATTTTGCCCTTAGGATTGTATTTTTGAGCTTAATGATGTAATTAAGCAAACCTAAGCAATATTAGGCTCTAATCGAAGATCAATTAATTTCCATAATTAATCTAGAGTGAAAATAAGTTATTAAAATTAATTAGAACCTAAGATTGCTTAGAGAAACTCAAAGCTCTTTTCTAGTTTTAATTCTTTGAAAAAGGAATCTAGAAAATAGTATTTTCTCTCTCCAATTCCCTAAATCAAGAAAACATGTTGGCATTGAATTCCAAGTTAATGAAGTTTGACTTCATTAATTTAGAGAGACCACCTCCTAAATCTAGTCTTGCAAGCTTCTAATTAATCATTACCTCACCTAAACACTTACTTACAAATTCCTAATTCTAAGCCTAATCAAAGACACACCTAAACACACTCCTAAACCACATTAAAGGAGATGATTTCTCCTTATTCTTGGCTGAACAAGGCAGCACCCATACCTCTCTAAATTCATCACATGTTGATTTATTCTCACTCAAAGAGCCATACCTTGAACCATGCTTAAGCCCATACTTGAACCCATACTTGGCCATACCTTTGAATGACTACAACCATACCTTAAATGAGATATTTTCCTTCCCTCCAAAGCCATGAAACTCACAGCCTCTACCTCCTCCATTCTCTTCTTCATGTTTCAATTTTCTATAAATACATATCTAAAGAGAACTTGGTGCCATTTGCTCATTCTTTCAAGCTAGCTTCAAGAATTGTCTTAAGTTTCTCTCAAGAGTTTCTTTTCCTCTCATTTTCTCCATCTTCTTCAAGAACTCAAGAGTTCTTTCTTCCTCTCATCTTCTTTATCCTTTCCACCACCACACAACCACCATTAAATCCTCCTTGAAACACTTAGCCATATCATTCTCAAGATCAAACTCAAGAAGCAGAACTTCTTTTCTTTTTCTTCTCTCTTGGCCGAAACTTCCTTCAAGCCCAAGGGAAGATTTTTCTTCCATTCTCCTCTCAAGACCAAGCCTTGTTCATTCTCCAAGAGTCATACCTTTGGTAGGGATTTTCTTTCAAGTGTTTCTTTCATTTAAGTTCTTAATCTAGTTATGTGTTTCATGGTTTCTCTTGAATCTTTTGGAACTTCTCCTCTTCCTTTTCCATTTTTGGCCTTGAGCCCTTGAAAATAAAGGAATGAGAGCTTGATGATGAGGGTTTCATGATGATATTTATCCCTTGAACAACCTCTAAAGCTTGATCTTTGTTCTTGAGTTAAAAATGTTTATAGTTCTTTCTTTCTTGAACCATGAAATCTTTAACTTTGATTATGTTTTAAAATGGTTACGTGAACTCAATGATGAGGACCCATGGTGTCAATGTTAGTATATCATCAAGATCATGGTCTCTAGAGTTTCAAATTGGTTCTTTCTTGCTCTTAAGTTTCGGTTTCTTTCCTTTCCTTTTTCTGTAAAATTTTGGCCAACAGTGGTTGGATGAACCCTCATGATAGCTTGATGATAAGAGTTCTAGTTGGTGACTTTATGTTCACCACAAAGAAATCTCTAAAGCTTGAGTTTTCATAAAGGTGTTATAAAGTTCTTTTATGGTTATATTTTTAAGGAATGTTATCTTGAGTTCTAAAAACTCTAGACCTCACTTTATCTTGTCATGATGAGTTTGGGTTAAGATTAAAGTTCCTCTAAAGTCTTGAATGAGCTCTAATAAGATATAAATGAAGTTGCATATTTATTTTGAGGTTGCACTCATGTTTATATTCTTGCTTTGCATCTTTATTTTCAGGTCATCACCTAAGGACTCAAAGATTAAAACAAGACTTGCATTATCACTTAATTAATTCTCAAAGCCTTTCTATTTCGACCTTAAAGTCGATTGTTGCTGGGCCTAGAGCACTAAAATAAAGAAATGAACTTGCATTGCATATTTATTTCAAGTCTTGCATATTTAAATTTCAAGCCTTGCATATTTATTTTCAAGTCTTGCATATTTACTTTAAAGTTCTCACTTTACTTTGTAATGAACAATAAAAATGAAGTGCATAGTATGTTTATATTTTGTCATCACTTAAAGACCTTAGAGCTCAAAGACTTGCCCATTTTATCTCAAGTTAAAGTTTAATATGGAAGCATTCTTTGAATGTATAATTTTGGTCATGTGATGATGATGAGCTTGGTGTGAGTCTCATCTAGTCACAAGAGCCAACAACCTACATTCTAAGATGTTCTTTAGACCTCAAAGGTTTTATAAAATTATTACCAATGAGATTTATGAAATAAACCTCTCCTAGGAATGTTTTAAACTAGCTACTGCCCTATGGCCATTCTTAGTCCCTTTTGTGAAATAAAATGGTCTTCAAAGAGTTTCAGAAATCCTAAAACGATTCCAAGAGAAACTAGCAATTTATATGTCTTAAAAATGTGAGATTATGTGTTCTATGGAATCTATGCTTTTTGATTCTGCCATGACATGTTTTCTGTTGTATGATGGTATTTGACATGTTAGAATGTGTAAAAATTATGTATGTGGAGGCAGGAGCCTTTCTATGCATGTTAGGGAAGAAACTAGCTTTATAGAAAAATTGTAAAGTTGAGTTCTAGCATAGTTTTGACCCATTAATTCTTAGCTTTTACCAAATCTATTTTAGTATGTTAACCTTCAGTTTAGGATTATTTAAGTATGAAAAACTTGGTAACATTTGATGTAGGATTGATTTTTAGAGCCTATAGAGAAACTAGCAACTAGAAAACCGTAAAAATACAATTCTAGAACTCTTAGAACATTTAATTTTCTGATTCTGTACAGCACCCTTATAATGTAGTAAACATGATTTATAATTAGTTCAAAGGCTTAGGAATACCTCATAATTGATTTAAATTTAATTAATAGTGCCTTAGGCGAAGACGCAACTCAGAAAGGGTTTAAAACGTAGTTTCTAGAGCCCTGTAATCAAAAGATGTAAACTCTACCCTTAAAGCATGATGCTGTCCAGATTCAGCGATGGACATAAATATTTGTAAGAATTGTTATTTGGGAATCCTAAGGTGAATAAAAGGCTGATAGAGAATGTTAGAATAATTATATCTCAAGTTAAAGACCCGTAAGGGTCAAAGCATAAGACACCATAGGTCCCAAGACATAATGAACCTTATGACTTCTAGTAGATGTATAATTGATTATGAGAATGACTTGAGCATAGCATATGCATTAGTTGAGCCCGGTCCTTGATTCCGGCAAACTGGTTAGGAGCATGCTATCTTTTGAGAACATTAAAGCAATGATGTGATGACATATATGCTATGATGAGTTTGACTATATGACTTGATGTTTTATAATGATGTTGAATGGTTATGCATGTCCTACAAATTTCGTGGCATAAAGCAAGTTTGAAGGAAATCCAGTGTACGCCGTTACGCTGCCGAATTTCCCATCAAACTTGAGAATTTGAGAAAAGTTTGTGAAAACTCCTGGGTGACACCAGTTCGGCTGAGCACCCCTAGAACAGATATGACGTAATACTGAGACACATTCCTCTCACTACGGTAGGGAGGAAACAAATCCGTGAGGGTATTGACATTGAGCTTGCCAAAGCGGACAATTCGCTGTGTACTAGATACCAGTAGAGCATTTCAAAGAAGGAAATGATCCTAAGATAGGTGATCCAAGAAAGTTAAGTATACCCCCTCTTTTAGCCCATATTAAATCTAGTGACGACTAGTTAGGATTGAGCTCATTCCTAGGCGATAGGTGAGATGTAGTTTGGTGACCAGATTATCGTCGGGCTGGTGAGTCGGTTGGATTTTTGGTGGATATGTTAAAAGGGTGGTCTTAAAGAAAAAGAACTCAAGAGTTTGACTCATGAAAAGTACTATGCCATTTATGCCACGTATATGATTTGTTTCTTTACGTTGAGCCCAAGAGCAATGATTTTCATGTTAAGGTGCATATGGTATTGTCATGCATTCATCAAGTATCTGTTGCATTCATGCCATTAAGATTCATACTAAAAGACACCCACTTTGGATAAATAGATTTGGAAAGCTTAAAACCGAACCTTATGCATGTACACCTTTTTCATAATTAAAATCGAGGTGGCTGGGGACGACAACGATAACACTCGTGTTAGAGTTGGGAATCCCTACTGAGAATCTTGAATGAGTTTCTCATTGTAACGCCTCGATTTTTCTATCTAAGAGGAAAATGACCAAAATGCCCCTGAGGTCATTTTCTGCTCGGAATTCGAGGATGGCTGGCCCAGCAGTCCTCGAAGGGCCAACTCAATGTTTGAAGGGGATTGGATGGCCCTTGAATGGTTTCGGAGGCGAAAGTCTCATTTTCTGCAGTTTCGGGTCAAAATGACCAAAATACCCCTATAGCGTTTTTATGCAGGTAAAGGTGCCGTTTGAGCCCGAAACTTTCCCTGAAGGTTTAAAACAATGTTTTTACATGTTTAAAAGCGTCTATTTAAGTCCCGGTCGTCCCGGGCAGTTTTAGTACAAAATTACGATTTTGCCTCTAGAATAGTGTTTTTGAGCTTAATGACGTAATTAAGTAAACCTAAGCAATATTAAGCTCTAATTGAAGATTAATTAATTTCCATAATTAATCTAGAGTCAAAATAAGCTATTAAAATGAGAGCTCTGCCCCCACTCCACTACTGATGAGAGAAGGCAGTGAGGAAAGTGTGACTCAGCCTCGGCTAGCACGACGACCGGAGATGCGGTCACGTCGTAGGGGTCATTCCCAAACCCCACTTCGTCTTTACACGCCGGAGGAGCTTGCCCAGTTTGCCGAATATGTGCCTCGCTCACGGGATGGACGTCAGTAGGAGGTGGCGGATGACCGATGGAGTATCCGGGTAGTGCACATACCACTTAGATGAGGATAAACCTTCTTTTGTGTAGAGGTTATCCCTTTAGTTGCACTTGGGTAGGGGAGTTTGCTTTTATGCTTTTCGTTGCACTTTCCTTTGTATTTTCTTTTTAGATGTATTTGCTCATGTTGTACTAAACTAAGTCCCACTCTCCGTGAGTGGGCATATCATATTATATAAATATGCAATTCAGTTTTATTGTGATGTGCCTTTACTTGCTTTATGTTATGATGTTATGAGATGCTTGTTTTATTTCCTTTCATGCTTCATTATTCGTCAAGTCGTGCGGCTCTCACTTTGCTTTTATAATTCAAAACAAAAAAAAATTTACCAGTATTTTCCGCTAAGTATTTTAGAGTAAAAAGGAAACTATGACGTAATAGACTAATGATTAACCTAAATATGTTCTAGAGTATTGGGTTAAAAATTAGGATGTTACAGGAGAAATGCATCTCAGTAGTATGTCACATTTAAAATCTCATGGAGTTTTCAAAAACTTGCTTAAGTCTTCAAATTTGACAAAAATTTGGCAGTATAATAGCGGTACATCGAATTTCCTTCAAATTTGCTTTATGCCACAAGAACTAATAGTGCATGTTCTTTCACATTCAAAGTTCAAAATCAAAACAAATTATCAATGTCATACAACATATCCATTCATGATTCATGCATCAACACAGCATAACATGCCATGATTCAAGAATAATTACATCTAGTTCTTCATATGTCTCTAGCATATGCATCTCTAATGTTTCATATGAAACTATAACATGCAAATGATGAGTTCTATCTCTAGAGATCAATGCCTCATAAAATAAACATGATTATGATTCATGAATAGTCATGCATATCTCATCAGTTTATGTCAGGCAAACTCATAGATTCATGTGTTAACAAGATCGTGGATTCATATCATACAAAATCATAGATTTAAGTAACATAAGATCGTGGCTTTATTTCATTCAAGTAGGGAACATGTTTATTGCATACTTTGGGTTCTGATAATCAATTACATGAGCCTTGTAGTCGATTACACAGCTTCAAATTTTTAAAACAAGAAGGTTGAGGGCTCTGGTAATCGATTACATGAGCCTTGTAATCGATTATACAGCTTCAGGTTTCAAAACAGGAAAGTTGAGGGCTCTGGTAATCGATTGCATGGGCCTTGTAATTGATTACAACAGACTTGGGCCCCCAAGAACATCTGAGTAATCGATTACATGGCATGGTAATCGATTACTAGAGTTCCAACATGTGTAATCAATTACATAATGCTATAATCGATCCATAATCACCCATACGGTGTCATGGCCAGTTTGGGTCCTAGGCAATCCTGTCACAAAATCCATAGATATACTTTCCCATTTCTACTCGGGAATTGACAGGGGTTACAACATACCTGAAGGCTTTTGGTGCTCGATTTTAACCTTTTGGCAAACCAAGCACTTATTAACCCAGGTGACCACATCCTTCTTTAATCGGGCCACCAAAACATCTTCTTCAAATCCTGATACATCTTGGTAATTCTAGGATGAATGGTGAAATAGCTCTTGTAAGCCTCCTCTAAAATCTTCTCTCGGAGGCCACCTTCCTGTGGCATATAGTTTCGCCCTTCAAACCTCCAAAGACCATTAGGGCCTTGCTCGAAAGCTTTCAATTTGCCCGCCTTGACTGCCTCAGGGTTTCCCTAAACTCCTCGTTCTCCTTTTGAGCTAGGGTAATGCTTTGCTTAAACCCACTTGTCATGCTAAGGTGACACATCTTCATACCTCCGTTGGTCAAAGACATCCCCAGATTCATATTCCTAAATAGCTCTATTAACTCAACTTCTTTAAACATGATGTGAGACAGGTGTAAATATTTTCAACTCAAGGCGTCAGCGACTACATTAGCTTTGCCATGGTGGTAACTTAAGCCGAAATCATAGTCCTTCAAAAACTCCATCCACCTTCTCTGCCTCATGTTTAACTCCTTTTGATCAAAGAGGTACTTGAGACTTTTATGATCGGAGAAAACCTCAAACCTTACACCATACAAATGGTGCCTCCACATCTTTAAAGCAAACAATATGGCTGCTAGCTCTAGGTCGTGGGTGGGGTAACATAACTCGTGAGGCTTGAGTTGTCTAGACGCATAGGCTACCACTTGCCTATTTTGCATCAACACACAGCCTAGACCTTTGCTCGAAGCATCACAATATACCTCGAAAAGTACATTGGGGTTAGGTAAAACCAAAACTAGGGTTGAGGTTAGCTTTTCCTTCAGCTCTTGGAAGCTTTTCTTACACTTAGGGTTCCACACAAAAAGGGTGTTTTCCCTAGTGAGCTTGGTTAGGGGTAGGGCAATCTAGGAAAATCCCTTTATGAACCTAGGCTATAGTCTGCTAAACCCAAAAAGCTCCGTATTTCCGTTACGGTGGTTGGTCTTTCCCAATTCATCACTGCCTCAATCTTATAGGGGTCAATGACTATACCTCTTTTTGACACTACATGCCCTAAGAACTTCACCTCTTCTAGCCAGAATTCACAATTAGACAGCTTAGCATACAACTTCTTTTCCTTCAAAATCTCTAAAACCAGCCTTAGATGACGCTCATGCTCCTCATGGGTCTTCGAATAGATGAGTATATCATCTATGAAAACAACCACGAACTGATCTAAATAGGGTCTAAAGATCCTATTCATATAATCTATAAACACCACGGGAGCATCCGTCAATCCAAACGACATAATAGTGAACTCAAAGTGTCCATACCGAGTTCTAAAGGCGGTTTTGGATATATCTTGATCTCTTACCCTAATCTGGTGGTATCCCGATCTTAAATCAATCTTGGATATTACCATCGCTCCCTTTAACTGGTCTATTGGATCATCAATCCTAGGTAGAGGGTACTTGTCTTTCATTGTCAGTCGATTCAACTACCTATAGTCTACGTACAATCTCATACTTCCATCCTTCTTTTTGACAAATAACATCGGGGCTCCCTAAGGTAAAGCACTAGGTCTTATAAAGCTCTTCTCTAATAACTCTTCCAACTGGGTTTTCATCTTAGCCAACTCTAGGGGTGACATATGATACAGGGCTATGGAGATAGGTCTTGCCCCAGGAACCAACTCTATGGAGAACTCCACTTCTCTCTTAGGAGGGAACTCGAGTATTTCTTCTGGAAATATTTTGGGATAGTCTTTTACTACTGATATATCTTCTAGGTTTTGCTCAAAGTCTACCTCACTAGCGGCTAGGAGAATATATCCCTCAGTTTCCTTCCCACTACAATTGACCCCTACAGAATTTAAATATAGTCTCAAAGGTTGATTGGTTTTACTAAGGGTGGAAAGGAATATGACAAACTTGGTATAACAGTCTAACAATACACGGTTGGCATAAAGCCAATCCATGCCAAGGATTATGCCTATGCCTTTCACGGGCAAACAAATTAAATCTATGATAAAGGATCTATTTTCAATAATGAGGTGACAATTTAAACAGCAATTGCAGGTATTTACAGGGTGATTAGTGGGGGTTACAACAATAAGGTCAAAAGGGAGTTTAGAAACTTTTAAATTTAGAGACTCGACACTAGTATGTGAAATAAAAAAATGGGTCACACCAGAGTCATACAGTATAGTTAAAGTTTTACCATTTAATTCGCACTTACCTTCGATGAGGTTGTTAGACTTCTCCACGTCTTCGACATTGAGGGTGAAGACCCTCCCTTGGTGTTGTGGCCAGGGGTTTTGGTTCATTGGCCTCCCGTTTATGCAGTCCTTTACATAGTGGCCGAGCTTGCCACACCTGAAGTAGACTCTCTGCCCAGCTAGGCAGAGGTGATTCCTATGGTCCTTCCCGCACTGGGGGCACACTACGGCCAATGCGAGTCCAGAGAAAGCAGCGGGGGTTCCTTGTGGTGCCTTGTTTTCGGTACCATTGGTCCTCTCTTGGTGATGGTTGTTGTTGTTCTGAGGACTTCCTGATCCTCCTTGTTGGTTATTGTTGTTGTTATGGCTTGAACTGGTTGTTGTGGTGATATGGGTTATAGTGATTCCTTGACTAGTTTTGATGTTGTGGCTTGAACCTTAGGGCTTTTGGTCCTAGCCCTTTGGCACGCTCTGCTCTCGCAGCGTTGAGCTTCCATTGCCCTTTCTCCAAGATCCGGTACTTGTTGACCAAGGGAGGGAAGTCCCTGATCTCCATGTGCGCCACTGCAAAGTTCAACTCCACCTTCAGTCTAGCTTGATACTTTACGCATTTCCACACTTCATCGGGGTTCCCTTGGAACACCCGTGAAAACTTGATCAGTGCCTCAAACTTTGCCATGTATTAGGCAACAGTAGACCCACCCTAGGTCAGTTGCATGAATTCAATGTCCTTGATGTTTCTCACAGACTATGGGAAGTATTTCTCGTAGAAATATGTCTTGAACAGCTCCCAGTTGATGGCGGTCCCAGAAACCTCAAGCAGTCTCCAAGTGCCGGTCCACCAAAACTTAGCATCAGACTCCATCATGTAAGCGGAAAACGTGACCTTCTGCTTCTTCGAACAGGAAACCACAGTATAGATCTTCTCTATGTTCTTTATCCATTCGTCAGCCTTATCGGGATCCATGGCTCCCCGAAAGGCAGGCGGGTTAGCCTTGCGGAATTTGCCGAAACGGGCTTGCTCGATCATTTCCACGGTAGAGGGAGCACGCCCAGCATCTCCCTGCTGGTTCATTCGTTCAAACATGCGTTCCATAGCTCTCGCCATGTCTCGAATAGCCGTGGCAGTTGCGTTGTCTTGGTTCCCCACGGTTGGGGCTCTAGTCTGTCATCTAGGCACCATTGGTTCCTTAACACATAAGACAGCAAACACTGAGTTGATCAGGCTCAATATTTCATGCGAAATGAACTAGTTACCATGGCACACAAAAACAAACAGGGGTCATGCATATCTAACCTTATAGCTTGTTTCTATCAAGCACTACACATGACATGACTACCGCACTATGCCTATGAAGCATAGTCAATCCAATCCTCAGGATCTGTAAGAATCGAACTGCTTTAATACCAAAATGTAACACTAACCCTTTCCCTAATTAAACATATCCCTAATCCCAGTCCTAACACACATAAAACCCAAAATTTTTCCCTTCAAACCCCTTAATGTGGCCGGTGGCCTTGAGTACCCTTTCCCTATAACGCTCCGATTTTTTCTGTTTGAACACAAATGATCAAAATGCCCCTGAGGTCATTTTACCCGGAATTTGGGGATAGCTGACCCGGCGATTCTGGAAAGGTAAACTCAATGTTTGAAGGGGGATTAGATGTGTCATGATAAAAATCTCATTTTCTGGACTTTTGGCTTTAAATGACCAAAATACCTCTATAATGTTTCTACGCGAGTTTATGTGCTATTTGAGCCTAGAAACTTTCTCGAGGGTTTGGAATGTTAATTATATGTGACAAATGAACTCTGTTTAAGTCCGGATGGCCCGGGGCATTTTTGTGTGAAATTACCATTTTGCCCATAAAATAGTGCATTTCGGGCTTAATGATATAATTAAGAAACCTAAGCAATATTAGGCTCTAATTGAAGATTAATTAATTTTGATAATTAATCTAGAGTCAAAATAATTTATTACGGTTAATTAGAACCTAAGATTGTTTAAATAAACTTAAATTCCTATCTTATGTCAAGATTTCATGTCATGGAATCTTGAATAGTATTTTCTCTTTCCAATTTCTTAAATTAAGGAATTATGTTTGTGATTAAAAACTTATTTAAATGAATTTTGATTTCAATAATATTGCAAGAACTCTCTTTAATCATGCCTTAGACAACCTTGATCATTCACTTTCTCACCTAAACGCTTAATTTCAACTCCGAATCCAAGGCCTAATCAAATCAATCCCTAAACACACTCCTAAACCAACATGGAAATAAGATATTTTCCTCTCCATTTTTCCCTAATCCTAACTGGCCACTCCTCCTCCAAATTCCTTCACATGGTGGAAATTTCACACTCAAAGAGCTATGCTTGAAGCCATACTTACCCACACCCAAAGACCATACCTAGCCATGCTTCCACCATGCCATGAAAAAGAGATATTTTCTTCCTTTCCCTCCATGTATGTTATGGCTACTCCTCCTCTTCATCCTCTCAATGTTGAAATTTTTCTATAAATACAAATCTATAGAGAATTTGGTGTAATTTGCTCATTTTCTCAATCAAGTTGCAAGAGTTGTCTTAAGTTTTCTCTATTTTCTTCAAGAACTCAAGAGTTCTTCATTTCCTCCATCTTCTTCATCTTCCTCAAGAACCACCATTCACCACCACCTTACAACCTCAAACCACCACAACTCAACCATAAAACATCTCCAACATACATAGCTTTTCCATTCCTATCCATAAAAACTCAAGAAAAATATTCCATCCCTTGGCTTTCCCCTTGGCCTAATCTTCCTCTTCACTTCAAGGAAGAATTTTTCTTCTTGTTGCTCTACATCTTGCTAAAGAAAAGCTCTTTTGGTAGGGACTTTATTCTAAAATTTTTTATCTTTTCTTTGTTAGAATAGATGATAGATTTTGTTGTCTTGCCATGACCAAGTTTCATTTTAGAAATCTCATGGTTTTAAATTTTCTTTTTCTTCTTCCCTTTTTCAACCTTGTAGCTTTTATTTTCAAAGAAAAATGTTAGCTTGATGATGAGGGTTTTAGATGATGATAATGAGATCATCACTTGCGTAACCTCTAAGCTTGAAACTTGGTCCGTGGACCATAAGATATTTTAGTTTCTCTTTTCCTTTCTTTTGTTTTGGCTTCGATTTTTGAAGCTTGGTAAGGTTGGAAAAATGAATCAAGGATGAGGGCACATGATGGTGGTGTTGGTATCATTGAGTCATGGCCTCTAGAGTCTTAAAGATTGCTCTTTTCTTCCTCCCTGGCTTCAGCCATATTTCCTTTCTCCAAGCTTTTGGTTTTTCTTTTTATCTCAAAAGAATATAGAAGAATAATAGCTTGGTGATGAGAACATTAGAGGATGACTTTGTCATCATCAAGATGATGTTCTCTAAAGCCCAAAGATGGATTCTTTAACTTGATTTATTCCTTCAAATCCATTTCCTTAAGCTTGATGATAAAGTTCACACCATAAGGTTCTATTGAAAACCTTGGTATAAAGAACTCTAAAGCTTGATTTATTCCTTCAAATCCATTTCCTTAAGCTTGATGATGAAGTTCACACCATAAGGTTCTATTGAAAACCTTGGTATAAAGAACTCTAAAGCTTGATTTATCTTTGCTAAGATAAGTTTGGGGTTGAGGTTTATGTTCCTTTAAAGTTTTGTATGAGCTCTAGTAAGACATAAAATAAACTTGCATTCATATTTACATTTCTTGCCTAGCATATTTATTCTTCAACCCATCACCTCAACTTAAAGATTAAAACTAGAGGTTGCATTTTCATATTTATATTCAAGTCTTGCATTCATATTTATATTTCCTTGACATCACCTTATCATATTAAAGACTAAAATGAAGATTGAATATATCACCTAACTAATTAAACTCGAACCTAACTATTTCAACCTTAAAGTTGATTGTTGATTTAGAGTGAATACTCTAAGGGGCCTAGAGTGTAACGCCCGGGGATTGCGAAGTCGGGGAGTGATCGCCGGTGCAAGGAAGCACGGACAAGGAGCGGCTCCTGGAAGACTTCAAAAGCAGAGAGGTACATGAATGAACCGATTACACACCCGAATGAGAGGGATCCTAAGACTGTATAGGTATAGGACTATACAGTTAAGGAGGGCTTATATGAATTGATTTGTACTACCTATACCAACAAGATGCATCTTCTTTTCGGTAGCCCAAACTGAAAGAACTCCACAGTTAAGCGTGCTTGACTTGGAGCAATTTTGGGATGGGTGACCTCCTAGGAAGTTTCCCAGGAAGTGTGCGAGTGAGGACAAAGCATACTGAAGAGACCCGTGTTGGTTTGTGGGGACAGTCGTTAATCCATAAAGCAACAAGGGATGTTACAAATGATATCAGAGCCTGCACCTTTCCCAGTACGGTGTGGTTCAGGGACGAACCAGGCGGACGCTGGTGGGCATGTAACGCCCGGGGATTGCGAAGTCGGGGAGTGATCGTCGGTGCAAGGAGGCACGGACAAGGAGCGGCTCCTGGAAGACGTCGAAAGCGGAGGGGTACATGAATGAACCGATTACACACCCGAATGAGAGGGATCCTAAGACTGTATAGGTATGGGACTATATAGTTAATGAGGGCTTATATGAATTGATTTGTACTACCTATACCAACAAGATGCATCTTCTTTTCGGTAGCCCAAACTGAAAGAACTCCACAGTTAAGCATGCTTGACTTGGAGCAATTTTGGGATGGGTGACCTCCTGGGAAGTTTTCCCAGGAAGTGTGCGAGTAAGGACAAAGCATACTGAAGAGACCCGTGTTGGTTTGTGGGGACAGTCGTCAATCCATAAAGCAGCAAGGGATGTTACATAGAGCACTAAAATAAAGAATTGAACATGCATCTCATATCTACTTTAAAGCTCTCACTCTATTCTATAAAGAAGAATTAAATGAAGTGCCTAGCATGTTTATGATTTTTGCCATCACTAAAAGTTCCTATAGCTCAAAGACTTGCCCTTTTTATCTCAAGTAAAGGTTTGGATATGGAGGCATTCTTGTGAATGCATAAACTCGGCCATGTGATGATGATGAGCTTGGTATAAGTTTCATCTAGTCACAAAGGCTAATAATCTATGTCCTAAGATTTTCCTTAGGAATTGAGGGTTCAAAGAATACTACAAACATGATTTTAGGGATTAAACCTCTTTCAAGAATGTTTTGATTTAGCTACTGCCCTATGACTATTTTTTTAGCACCTTTGATAAAAATAAATTAGTTTTCAAAGAGTTTTAGAAGTCCTAAATTAATTCCGAGAGAAACTAATGATTTATATGCCTTAGAAATGTGATTTTATGTGTTCTTTGCAATTAAACTTTTCGGTCACTGACTTGCCAAGTTCGCTGCTATATGATGCTATTTTGATGTGTTAGAACCTGTAAGAATTATAATTAATGAAGTAGGAACCATTCTGTACATGATAGGAAAAGCTAGTTTTCTAGAAAATCGTAAAGTTAGGATTTTGCAAGCCCTTGACCCATTTAATTTTAGCCACTGCCAAAACTGTTTTAATATGATAAAATTCTGTTTGGAATTGTTTGATCATGAAAAACTTGGTAACTTTTGGTATAAGATTGATCCTTAGGACTAGAAGAGAAATTAGTAACTAGAAAATCGTAAAAATGTGAATTCTAGAACTCTTAATGATGGAATTATGGATTCTGCTTTTAGCCTATTTAGAAATGGGAGAAATGTGTTCTATTAAGTGTACAAGTGTAGGAACCACTCATAATTGGTTTAGGAATTAATTTTAGTACCTTAGGAGAAGAAGAAACTTAGAAAGAGCCAAAGACGCTCTAGAATCCTGCGACGGAAATCAATAATGTCTGCCCAAACTAAGTGATGCCATTTGGTGCTGATTATAAACTTGGATAATTAGTGAGAATTGTTAGAATTGATCCCTTAGATGCATAAAAGAATAAATACAAAAGTTGGGTTTACCTGATTAAAAGTTTTATAAGTGCTTGCTTTATAATGTGATATAGATGGATGTACTTAAAGTTTATGTGATGATTATGTATGCATAAAGATGGTTATAGCATGTTATGATCTTACTTGGAATGTCTTAGATGCATGTTTAAAAGTAATATATATGTGACATTGTATGATAAGTTGTGTTCTTACATCTTAATATAACATGCTATTGGTAAAATGACATAAAACGCGTTTCTCCTTAGTAAAAAGGGGAAACAAAACCTTGCGCCCCTAGCAAAAAGGCAAAGAGGACAATATCTACTTTTTGGTAGACGCGGATCTCTTTAGTAAAAGGAAATAATATAAGCCCCCTAATCTGTACTCCGAGAGTCGAGATTATGCTTATCTTAGGACAAGCAAGAAGTAGTGACGACTAGTTAGGTATGAGCTCATAACCTAGAAACCCTCAAAAGGGAAAAGTTATTAGGGTGGCCCCATGATGAAGAGAATGATGAACTTAATGTCACTTATGGAGAAGAAAAAGGAAAGAATTTATTTGGAAGTATCACGTTTTTCCTTATGCCACTCATGTAATCATGTTTCTTTATGCCATGTTAAAGTGATGTTTGCATATCGTATTGTCATGCATTCATGGTACGATATGTTGCATTCATAGCATCAAGATTCATATTAAAAGACACGGACCTTGGATAATTATATTTGCGAACCTAATAATGAACCAAATGCATGCTCGCCTTTTATAATAAGCCCAAGGTTGCTCAGGATGTAGATGATGACACTAGGATAGGAGGATTTCCTTACTGAGAATCTTTAAGATTCTCACTCCCTCTATATTTCTTTTTTTCTACTATGTCTTCAGAGGACGATGGCATCGTTCATGATCTTCATTGATACGCCAGTTTGGGAGGTGCACTATGACCTGGATCATCGCTCGTACCACTTTGTGAGTCGCTGTGTAGTGCGTATTTTTGCATACATGGGACGCCCCTTCACTTACTCGGTTTCCAGTTTCCGGTTCTCCCCTACTTCCCCCTATGGAGATGACCTGGTGTTCGAGCATGCCTAGCCCCACTATCAGCAGACTCGATGTGCTCGCCCTGCCATCTCGGCTATCCACGACTACCCCGACTATGTTCCTTACACGAGGCATTCGAAGACAGACCCATTAGAAGATTCCCCCACTCATGTCTACTCAGAGGGTTCTGCACCTTCGGTGCCCATGGAGGTGGGCAGAGGTAATGAGGATACTGTGACCTAACCCAGATTGGCGCGATGACCAGAGATGCAACCACGCCGCAGAGGCCACGTCTGACCCCCGATCTGCCTTCCTACGCCAAAGGACCTTGCCCAGTTTATTGGGTATGTGCCACCCTCATGGGATGGACGTCAGCAGTAGTCAGCAGAGGACCCAATGGAGTGCTTGAGTTCAAACATGAAGACTCCTTTATTCTCGTCTGATCTTTCGAAGAGGGTGATCACATTTAGGAGTACTCATAGGGTTGTATGGGGAGCTTTTGCCAGTAGCTTATGTTGTGTTGTTCCATGTACTTTCTTGCTTTTATGTATTCTTCATGTATGGAAGTTCAGCCCTCGTAGATGGGTGTGACTTCACTTTTATGCTTTCTTATCTATGCTAATGTTATTTGTAGTAACTATCATGTATGAACTATGTTATCATGTATAATATCTGTATTTCATGGTTATTAATGGTGTAGCTACTCCTCACAATATACTGTGTTCTTGGCGAACGATAGGATTGATGATAGTGCGCACGGCTCACGTTTTGTTTTAAGTTTTCACAAAAAAATTTATCCATATTTTCTGCTAAGTATTTAACAAAGTAAAGTTTAAAGAATGAAGCAAAAGGGTAATGACTAATAATTAACTTTAATACATCCTAGGTATGTTGGGTTAAATATTAGGATGTTACATTTTGGTATCAGAGCAGTTCGGTTTTCACCGAGCCTGAGGATTGGACTAACTATGCTTCTCAAGCATAATGTTATAGTATGTCATGTGTAGTGCTTTGATAATAGAGATAAGCTATAGGCTAGATGTGTATGAACCCTGTCTGTTTGTGTGTGCCATGGTAACTAGCTCATCTCACATGAAATATTGAGCCTGATCACCTCAGTGTCTATTGTCTTGTATACTTAGGAACCAATGGCACCTCAACGACAGAATAGGGCCACAAACGGGGGAGGTTATGACAACGAGACCGCAACGGCTGTTAGGGAATGGCGAGAGCCATGTAGAAAATGTTTGATTGGATGAACCAGCAAGGAGATGCTGTACGTGGTCTTCCTACTGCTGAAGGGATTGAACAAGCCCAATTCGGAGAATTTTGCAAGGCTAATCCACCATCATTTCGAGGAGCTATGGATCCAGACAAAGCTGATGAATGGATCAAGAACATGGAGAAGATATACTCCGTGGTCACCTGTTCGAAGGAGCAGAAGGTCACCTTTGCTATATACATGATGGAGTCAGATACCGAGTTTTGGTAGACCAGTACTCGAAGGCTGCTAAAAGCTTCTGGTACCACAATCACTTGGGAGTTGTTCAAGACATACTTCTACGAGAAGTATTTTCCAGAGTCGGTAAGGAATGTGAAGGACATAGAGTTTATGCAACTGACCTTGGGAGGGTCAACCATCGCTCAGTACACGGCAAAGTTTGAAGAACTGATTAAGTTTTCATGAGTTTTCCAAGGGAACCCCGATAAGGTATGGAAGTGCATCAAGTACGAGGCCGAATTGAAGGCGGAGCTCAATGTCGTGGTGGTGCACATGGAGATCAGGGATTTCCCTACCCTGGTCAACAAGTGTATCATAAAGGAAGACCACAAGAAGTTAAATGCTGTAAGGATGGAACGCGTCAAAGGGCTAGCACCACAAGCCCCAAGGTTCAAGCCACAACCCACATCTCAATCCAGAACCCACTTCAATCCATAGTACAATCAACAGTTCAAGCCATGGTACAACCAACAACAACCCAGGACACACTTCAACCAACAATCCAAGCCACAACCTAGACCACCTTTCAAGCACAATGGTCCCAAAAATAATCATCAACAAGGAGGGTCAAGTGGGTCCAAGAACAAGGCACCCCAAGGAGCCCCAACTGCTTTCCCCAAGCCCACACATGCTGTGGAATGCCCTATGTGTAGGAAAACCCACGGTGATCGCCCCTGCTTAGCAGGGCAAGGAGTCTGCTTCAAATGTGGGAAGCACAACCATTTTACCAAAGCACGCACAATGGGAAGGCTATCAACCCCGAACCATGACTACAGCACCAAGGGAAAGTCTTCACCCTCAGTAAGGATGACGTGACGAAGTCCACGACCTCATAGAAAGTAAGTGCAAAGTTAATGGTAGGACTTTAATTGTACTTTATGACTCTGGCGCAACCCATTCATTCATATCTCATGCTAGTGTCGAGTCTTTGAATTTGCAAGTATCAAAACTTCCTTTTCATCTCAATGTCATCACCCCCACTAATCGTCCTGATAACACTTGCAACTATTGTTTAAATTGTCATCTTGTTGTTGAAAATAGGTCCTTTATCATAGATTTCATTTGTCTACCCATGAAAGGCATAGGCATAATCCTTGGCATGGATTGGCTTTATGCCAACCGTGTATTGTTGGACTGTTATACCAAGTCGGTCATCTTCCTTTCCACACCTAGTGAAACCAGCCAACCTTTGAGACTATATTTAACTGCTGTAGAGGTTAAACATTGTGGGAAGGAAAATAAGGGATATGTTTTCTTAGCCGCTAGTGAAGTGGACTTTGAACAAAATTTTGATGAGATACCCGTAGTAAGAGATTATCCTGAGCTCTTTCCAGATGAGATACCCGAGTTCCCTCCAATAAGAGAAGTAGAGTTTTCCATTGTGTTAGTCCCGGGGACAGGTCCTATTTCCATAGCCCCTTATAGGATGTCATCTGTGGAGTTGGCCGAGCTAAAAACTCAGTTGGAGGAACTTCTAGAAAAGAAGTTCATAAGACCCAGCGCTTCACCCTGGCGAGCCTGGGTATTATTTGTCAAGAAAAAGGATGGGAGCATGAGGCTGTGTGTACATTATAGGCAATTGAATTGAGTAACAGTGAAAAACAAGTACCCATTGCCTAAGATTGATGATCTGATCAACCAATTGAAGGGAGCAGTGGTATTTTCCAAGATCGATTTGAGGTATGGTTACCATCAGATTAGGGTAAGGGATCAAGATATACCTAAAACCGCCTTTAGAACTCGGTACGGACACTTTGAGTTCACGGTGATGTCATTCAGATTGACCAATGCTTCTGCGGTGTTTATGGATTATATGAATAGGATCTTTAGACCCTATTTAGATCAGTTTGTGGTCATTTTCCTAGATGACATACTCATCTATTTGAAAACCCACGAGGAGCATGAGCATCATTTAAGGTTGGTTGTAGAGATTTTAAAAGAGAAAATGCTATATGTAAAGCTCTATAAGTGTGAATTTTGGCTGGATGAAGTAAAATTTTAGGGCATGTTGTATCAGAACGAGGCATAGCAGTAGACCCCATTAAGATAGAAGCCATAATGAATTAGGAAAGACCAACCACCATAATGGAAATACGGTGCTTTTTAGGTCTAGCTGGCTACTACCGTGGGTTCATTAAAGGATTTTCCCAGATTATCCTCCCTTTGACCAATCTTACTAGGAAAAATGCCCATTTTTGTTTGGACCCCTGAGTGCAAAAGGAGCTTCCAAGAGCTAAAAGAAAAGCTAACCACAACCCTGATTTTGGTGTTGCCTGACTCCAATATACCTTTCGAGGTATATTGCAATGCTTCAAGAAAGGGCTTAGGCTATGTGTTGATGCAAAATAGGCAAATGGCAGCCTATGTGTCTAGACAACTCAAGCTTCACGAGGTAAACTACCCTACCCATGACTTGGAGTTAGTAGCCATAGTTTTTTCCTTGAAGATATGGAGGCACCATTTGTATAGTGTGAAGTTTAAAGTATTCTTCGATCATAAAAGTCCCAAGTATCTCTCTGATCAAAAGGAGTAAAACATGAGACAGAGAAGGTGGATGGAGTTTTTGAAAGATTACGATTTCGGTTTGAGTTACCACCCTGGCAAGGCTAACATAGTCACCGATGCCTTGAGCAGAAAATCGTTATATTTGTCCCATTTAATGGTTAAAGAAGCTGAGTTAATAGAGAAATTTAAGGATATGAATGTAGGGATGACTTTGACCATTGAAGGAATAAAGATATGTCACCTCAGTGTGACTAGTAACTTCAAAGAGAGAGTCGCTTGTGCGCAACAAAAAGATGAAGAGTTTATAGAAACCCTGGAGGTGGTAAAGGTTAGAAAGTTGAAAAGTTTTAACCAGGTTACCGATGGACTATGGAAGTTTGAGGGGCGTATTTGTGTCCCATGGAGTGGTGACCTCCGAAAGGAGATTTTGGAAGAGGCTCACAAGAGCCACTATACCATTCACTCTGGTACCACCAAGGTGTACCAGGACTTGAAGAAGATGTTTTGGTGGCCTGGATTGAAGAAGGACGTAGTCGCCTAGATAAGTAAGTGCTTGGTTTGTTAGAAAGTGAAGATCGAGCACCAAAAACCTTTAGGAATGTTACAACCCCTGTCAATCCTCAAATAGAAGTGGGAAAGTATATCGATGGACTTCATGACAGGATTGCAAGAACCCAAGCTGGCCATGATGCCATTTGGGTGATCGTGGATCGACTAACCAAGTCAGCCCACTTTTTGCCCATTAGAGTGACTTACTCCTTGGACAAATTGGCACAGTTATATATTCAGGAGAATTGTGAGATTACATGGTATGCCATCAATGATAATCTTGGATAGGGATCCGCGGTTTACGTTGCATTTTTGGGGAGCCTTCCAAAAGGCATTTGGTTCAAAGCCGTGCCTAAGCACAGCATACCACCCTCAGACAAATAGCCAATTTGAGAGAACGATCCAAATGTTAGAGGACATGTTAAGAGCTTGTGTATTGGACTAGAAGGGAAATTGGGATAGATACTTGCCTTTGATCGAGTTTGCGTATAACAATAGTTATTATGCAAGCATCAACATGGCACCTTACGAAGCCTTGTATGGATAAAAGTGTCAATCCCTCCTGTGTTGGTATAAGCCTGGGGAATAGAGTATGCTAGGACTTGACATTGTGAGGAAAACGACAGAACAAGTCAAGAGGATTAGCGATAGGATCCTTACAGCTGAAAGTCGGCAGAAGAGTTATGCGGATAAACGACGAAAGTCGTTGAAATTCAAGGAGGGAAAACATGTATTCCTTAGAATCACCCTTATTACATGCATAGGAAGAACCATGAAAGTTAAAAAGTTGAGCCCTCGATTCCTTAGTGTAACACCCCGATTTTTCTGTCCGAGGGAAATGACCAAAATGCCCCTGAGGTCATTTCCTGACCCGAACTCGAGGGTAACCAACTCGGTCATCCTTGAAGGGTCAACTCAATGTTTGAAGGGGATTGAATGGCCTTTGAATGCTTTCGGAAGCGAAAATTTCGTTTCATGATTTCGGGTCAAAATGACCAAAATACCCCTATAGCGTTTTTACGCGGGTAATGGTGCCGTTTGAGCCCGGAACTTTCCCCAGAGGTTTAAAAACATGTTTTCATGTGTCTAGAGGTCTCTGTTCAAGTCCCGGAGGTCCCGGGCAGTTTTAGTGCAAAATTACGATTTTGCCCCTAGAATAGTGTTTTTGAGCTTAATGACGTAATTAAGCAAACCTAAGCAATATTAGGCTCTAAACGAAGATTAATTTATTTCCCTAATTAATCTAGAGTCAAAATAATTTATTAAAGTTAATTAGAATCTAAAATTGCTTAGATTAAACTTAAATCCCTTTTTAGAACTCAAGATTCCTAGTCTTGGAATCTTGAATAGTGTTTTCTCTCTCCAATTCCTTAAATCAAGGAAATGTGTCTAGAGTTGTTTAGACTCTAAATTGAGGATTTAACTCTCTAATGGTGCAAGACCACTCCTTAATTATGTCTAGACCACTTTAATTACCCATTTACCTTACCTAAACAC
This sequence comes from Dalbergia cochinchinensis, assembly GCA_031216125.1. Classification (NCBI taxonomy): domain Eukaryota; kingdom Viridiplantae; phylum Streptophyta; class Magnoliopsida; order Fabales; family Fabaceae; genus Dalbergia; species Dalbergia cochinchinensis. The sequence goes on from CM062375.1 coordinate 43,035,220, forward strand.
TTTCTTACAAATTCCTAATCTTAAGCATAATCAAAGATACACCTAAACACAACTCTAAACCACAATTAAAATGCAAACTAATCCTCCCCATGCATGATGAAGTTTCGGCCAGACCTCATCCCCATTGGCCACATGTTTAATTGTTTTCTCACTCAAAGAACCATGCTTGAGCCATACCTTGAGCCATACCTCACCATGCTTTGAACCATACCTCACCATACCTCAAGAACACATTATCTCACCTCATGGAACTCTATGGAAAGCCTCCAATCTGCACCCTCATGGCGAAACCTCCTCCTCCATGAGCTCCTCTATTTGTTTCATTTCTCTATAAATAGGAATGCCTTGAGGAGCTTGCACCACTTTTAGATCATTTGCTAAGTTTAGGAAACACTCAAAGCTTTTCTTTTCTCTCAAAGTCTTTGTGTTCTTCAAGTTCTTGGAGTTCTTCAAGTTCTTCATCTTCTTCATCTTCTTCTTCCATCTTCAAGTTCATCACACCAAGTAGGGATTTTCTTTCATGTATTCTTTCTTTAAAGTTCTTGTTCTAAGCTTAATGTTCATAGTTTCTCTTGATTCTTTTTAGAACTTCTTTTTCTTTCCTTTACCTTTTCATTTTCGGCCATGGGCCTTGGAGAACAAAGGAATGAGAGCTTGATGATGAGAGTTTCATGATGATGTTCATCACTTGAAACAAACTCTAGAGCTTGATCTTTGTTCTTGAGCAAAAAGTGTTTCTAGTTTTTCCTTTCTTGAACCTTTGAGAACTTTAACTTTGATGTTGTTTCAAAATGGTTCTAATGACTCAATGATGAGGTCTCATGATGTTGGTGTCGATATATCACCAAGATCATGGATTCTAAGTTTCAAACATTTCTTTTCTTTCCTTGAAGTTTCGGCCATTACCTTTCCTTTTCATGCTAGATGTTTGATTTTCTAAATATGTTATGTTGAGTTCTAAGAACTCTAGACTTTACTTTATCTTGGTTTGATGAGTTTGGGTTGAGGTTTAAGTTCCTTTAAAGTCTTGTTAAGAGCTCTAGAAAGATAAAATGAACTTGCATAATTTATTTTATGCTTGCATTCATATTTACATTCTTGCTATGCATCTTTACTTTCAAGCTATCACCTAAGAACATAAAGATTAAAATGGAACTTGTATCATCACTTAATTTAATTCTCGAAGCCTTTCTATTTCGGCCTTAAAGTCAATTGTTGTTGGGCCTAGAGCACTAAAATAAAGAATTGAACTTGCATTATCACCTAATTAATTTCTCGAATGCCTATCTATTTCGGCCTTAAAGTCGATTGTTGTTGGGCCAAGAGCACTAAAATAAAGAATTGAATCTTGCATATTTACTTTCAAGCTTGCACGTTTAAGATTATGCTTCGCATATTTACTTTCAAGCTTGCACGTTTAAAATATGCCTGGCATATTTAATTTCAAGTCATCACTTTACTTTGAAAGCAAGGTTAAAAATGAAGAGCATGAGCACGTTTAGTTTATGTCAGTAAGAACCTAGAGCTCAAAGACTTGCCCATTTCATTCCAAGTTAAAGTTGAATGTAAACCATACTTTGAATGTATGTTTTTCGACCAAGTAGTGAGGATGGACTTCCAATGAGTTTTCATCTAGCTACTAGGACCAATAGCCTATGTTTTAAGTGTTCCTTAAAGTTTTACAATTCTTTATAAGGTTATGTCATTATAAGTTGTGATTCCAATCTCTTTTAGGGGATGGAATATGTTTTAGTCATGACCTAAGGCTTCACTTAGCCTCTTGATGAATTAAAATGTTTTGCAAAAGAGTTTTAGAAGTTCTAGATTGATTCGAGAGAAACTAGTTAACTTATGTACCTAGAAATGTCAATTTACTTCTCTTATTGAGGCAAGATGTTTTCGGTTCTAATGTGGTGAATGTGAGGCTGTATGATGATGTTTTCATGTGTTGGAATGTGTGAAAATATCGTATGATGATGTAGAAGTTTATCCTATGCATGATAGGTGAAAAACTAGCTAACTAGAAATACCGTAAAGCTAGAATTTAACATAGTTTTGACCCATTTGTTTATGGAACTAATCCAAACTGTTTTAATGGGGACATAATCAGATTTATATTGTTTAGACATGAAAAACTTGGTATCATTTGAGTTAGAATTGAATTCTAGCACCTATGGGGAAACTAGTAACTAGAAAAACCGTAAAAATGCAAATGTAGAACTCTTAGAACATTTAATTTTCTGGATTCTGTCCAGCACCCTTACAACATGATAAACATGATTAATAATTAGTCCTTAAGCATAGGAATGCCTCATAATTGATTTAGATTTAATCCATAGCGCCTTAGTAAAAAGCGGAACCAAGAAAGGGTCTAAGCGTAAGTTGTAGAACCTCGTATTCAGCTGTTAGGATTCCCACCGTATGCTATTCAGATACAAAAGTAAAATGACAGGATTATGAATGATGTTTAATTATGAGCCTTAGGTGCTTAAAATATGAGCAGCGGATGTGAGAACTATATCTCAAGATTAAGACCCGTAAGGGGCCAAAGCATAAGCTACCGTAAGGGTAAGCGTTTGGATAATTTATGATGATGCATGAAGTATGCTAATGATGATGATGTTATTCATATGAGGAATTTATGAGATTATATGTTAATGTGGCATAAAGCAAATTTGGAAGGAAATTGATTGTAATGACCGTTTAGGCCGCCAATTTCCGACAAATTTGGGACTTAAGAGATTTTGAAAATTAAGGTACTAAGATGGGTTCTAGGATGACACCCGGTTAGCACCTCCATAGAACTCATGTGACATCATTACCATTTTATACTCTTAGGTGACACGGTTGACGAGCACCCCAGAGATTTACCCTAACCCGCACTCAGATAGTCGGGATTTATGATTTATGATACGCTTGCATCGTTAAGTGGTAAGTAAGAACTAGTGACGACTAGTTAAGGTATGAGCTCATAACCTAGATGTATGACACGTTACGGGTGACACCGGTTGACGAGCACCCCAGTTCGATTGTCTTTTAGGGTGGCCCATGAGGAAGAGAAGTTCATGATTATGATTATGTCACTAAGTTTTGTCCCATATGAATGTTACTATTGCCACTTTATGCCACCAATGATGATGATACTTGATGTTATGTTTTATGTATGTGCATTAGGTCATGCCATGCATACATTTTCTATTATGTTGCATTCATGACATTAAGATCATCTTAAAATGAATGGACCTTGGCTAAAGTATATTTTGAAGTTTAAAATGAACTAAATGCATGGTCGACATTTCTCGTATAATTAAACCCAAGGTTCTGAGGGCGTAGATAGCGACACCTAGGTAGTAGGAGGCCCACGAGATTCTTTAGTAAGATTCTCACTCCTCTATCTCTTTCTTTCCGTCCGTCTTGAGATGGCGGCGTTCGCGTGTTCGTGGACACGCCGACATGGGAGGTGCACCATGACCCGGACCACGGGTCATTCCATTTACAATGAGTCGATGCACGGTTAGAGTATTCATGTTCGTAGGTCGACCCTTCACTCCCCAGCACATTCCCATCGTTTCTCCCCGTCTCACCTTTTGGCGATGACCCTAGTGTTCGGCCGCGTCCCGAGAGGAGAGGCTACGCCGTGCTCCACCTTCGCATCCGCCGTTCGAGACTACCCCGAGTATGTTGCCGGGTTACTCCATCGTCCTTCTCGAGATGGATCCTTCCGAGATTGACCACCCGATACCCTCCGAGGATCTTCCCCACCATACCTATGGACTTGGAGAGGATAAGCGAGCCCACCGTGACTCACTCGGCGGCGTGCACGACGACCAGGAGATGCGGCCATACTGGAGTCATATTCGATCCCCACTCCGCCTTTTCACACCCAGGAGCTCGCTTTCGGTTTCCGGATATCGCACCGATCACGAGATGGTCGCCAAGATGGGAGGTGAGGATGGCCCGAGTTAGAGCACACACCACATAGATAGGGATAAACCTTATTTTGTTTAGGGGTTATCCTATTACATGCACTCGGGTAGGGGAGTAGATTATGTTTATGTTTGATGTTGTATTTCCTTTTATGTATTTCCCTTGTACTAAATTAAGACCCACACTTATAAGTGGGCAAGTTATATATATATGAGATGATATTCAGTGATGTTCATGATGTGCCTTATGTTATGATGATTGTGAGACGATTGTTTTACTTTGCATGGTTTACCGCTTATCGTATCACGCGGCTCTCACTTGGTATTTCAAAAAAAAAATTTACCCGTATTTTCCGCTAAGTATTTCTAAGTAAAATTGAGAACTATGAGGTAACAGACTAATGTTTAACCTAAGTATGTTCTAGAGTATTGGGTTAAAAATTAGGATGTTACACTTAGTCCCTTTGAAATTCTCCAAAAAGTCAGGTCAGTAGCCTACAGAATAACCCTACCCCTAAACCTTTCAAACCTTCCTGATGTCTTTCATGTCTCTCAATTGAGAAAATACCAATCCGACCCTAGCCATGTTTTAGAGCCAGAGCATGTACAGCTAAGGGAAGACCTAACCTTTAACCTACCGCCAATGAGGATCATGGATCGCCGAGTCAAACAACTGAGGAACAAGACGGCACCCTTGGTCAAAATGGCATGGGAGCGTGGCAAGACAGAAGAATTCACATGGGATTTAGAATCAGATGTGAAGGCAAAGTATCTTGAGCTCGTCTCAGGTAATGAATTTCAAGGGCGAAATTCTTTTTAAGGAGGGGAGTAATGTAACACTTCGATTTTTCTGTTTGAGCACAAATGACCAAAATGCCCCTCAGAGGATCAACTCAATGTTTGAAAGGGGATTAGATGCGTCATGTAACACCCCGATTTCTCTGTCCGAGGGAAATGACCAAAATGCCCCTAAGGTCATTTCCTGACCCGAACTCGAGGGTAACCAACTCGGTCGTCCTCGAAGGGTCAACTCAATGTTTGAAGGGGATTAAATGGCCCTTGAATGTTTTCGGAAGCGAAAATTTCGTTTTCCGTAGTTTCGGGTCAAAATGACCAAAATACCCCTATAGCGTTTTTACGCGGGTAAAGGTGCCGTTTGAGCCCGGAACTTTCTCCAGAGATTCAAAAACTTGTTTTCATGTGTCTAGAGGTCTCTGTTCAAGTCCCGGTGGTCCCGGGCAGTTTTGTGCAAAATTACGATTTTGCCCCTAGAATAGTACTTTTGAGCTTAATGACGTAATTAAGCAAATCTAAGCAATATTAGGCTCTAAACGAAGATTAATTTATTTCCCTAATTAATCTAGAGTCAAAATAATTTATTAAAGTTAATTAGAACCTAAAATTGCTTAGATTAAACTTAAATCCCTTTTTAGAACTCAAGACTCCTAGTCTTGGAATCTTGAATAGTGTTTTCTCTCTCCAATTCCTTAAATCAAGGAAATGTGTCTAGAGTTGTTTAGACTCTAAATTGAGGATTTAACTCACTAATGGTACAAGACCACTCCTTAATTATGTCTAGACCACCTTAATTACCCATTTACCTTACCTAAACACTTTCTTACAAATTCCTAATCTTAAGCATAATCAAAGATACACCTAAACACAACTCTAAACCATAATTAAAATGCAAGAAACTCTCCTCCCTTGGCTGATGCATTTCGGCCAGCACACTCCTCTTTGGCCACATGTTTAATTATTTTCTCACTCAAAGAACCATGCTTGAGGCCATACCTTGAACCATACCTCACCATACCTTGAGCCATACCTCACCATACCTCAAGAACACATTATCTCACCTCATGGAACTCATGGAATGCCTCCAATCTGCACCTCATGGCCGAAGCTCTTCATCACCATGAGCTCCCTCCATTTGTTTCATTTCTCTATAAATAGAATGCCTTGAGGAGCTTGCACCACTTTTAGATCATTTGCTAAGTTTAGGAAACACTCAAAGCTTTTCTTTTCTCTCAAAGTTCTAGTGTTCTTCAAGTTCTTCAAGCTCTTTAAAGTTCTTCATCATCTTCATCTTCTTCTTCCATCTTCAAGTTCATCACACCAAGTAGGGATTTTCTTTCATGTATTCTTTTCTTTAAAGTTCTTGTTTCAAGCTTGATATTCATAGTTTCTCTCGATTCTTTTTAGAACTTCTTTTCTTCTCCTTCTTCCCCTTTATGTTTCGGCCATAGGCCTTGGAGAACAAAGGAATGAGAGCTTGATGATGAGAGTTTCATGATGATGTTCATCACTTGAAACAAACTCTAGAGCTTGATCTTTGTTCTTGAGCAAAAATGTTTCTAGTTTTTCCTTTCTTGAACTCTTGAGAACTTTAGCTTTGATGATGTTTTAAAATGGCTCTATGAACTCAGTGATGAGGACTCATGATGTTGTTGTTAATATATCATCAAGATCATGAACTCTAGAGTTTTAAAAATGTTCCTTTTTCTTCTTGAAGATTTCGACCATTTCCTTAATTTTTCTAAGCTTCATGGTTTGATTTCCTAAGAATATTATGTTGAGTTTTAAGAACTCTAAGCTTGACCTTACCTTGTTTGGATGAGTTTGGGTTATGGTTTAAATTCCTTTAAAGTCTTGTTAAGAGCTCTAGAAAGATAAAATGAACTTGCATAATTTATTTTATGCTTGCATTCATATTTACATTCTTGCTATGCACCTTTACTCTCAAGCTATCACCTAAGAACATAAAGATTAAAATGGAACTTGCATCTTCACTTAATTTAATTCTCAAAGCCTTTCTATTTCGGCCTTAAAGTCGATTGTTGTTGGGCCTAGAGCACTAAAATAAAGAATTGAACTTGCATCCTCACTTAATTAATTCCTCGAATGCCTATCTATTTCGGCCTTAAAGTCGATTGTTGTTGGGCCAAGAGCACTAAAATAAAGAATTGAACCATGTATATTACCTTCAAGCTTGCACATTTAAGTTTATGCCTTGCATATTTAAATTCAAGTCATCACTTTACTTTGTAAGCAAGATTAAAAATGAAAAGCATGAGCACGTTTAGTTTATGTCGTAACTTAAGAACCTAGAGCTCAAAGACTTGCCCATTTCATTCCAAGATAAAGTTAAATGTGAATGTATTCCTTGAATGCATAATTTCGGCCAAGTGGTGATGATGGACTTGCAATGAGTTTTCATCTAGCTACTAGGACCAATAGTCTATGTTTTAAGTTTTCCCTAAAACTTTACAAATCTTTATAAGGTTATGTCATCACAAGCTGTGATTTTATTATCTTTTAGGGGATGGAATATGTTTTGGTCAGTGACCTAAGGCTTCTTTTAGCCTCTTGATGAATTAAAATGTTTTGCAAAGAGTTTTAGAAGTTCTAGATCGATTCCAAGAGAAACTAGTTAACTTATGTACCTAGAAATGTCAATTTAACTCTCTCATTTAAGTTAAATGTTTTCGGTTCTGATGGGATGAGTGTGATGTTGTATGATGATGTTTTGATGTGTTGGAATGTGTGAAAATATCATGTGATGATGTAGAAGCGAACCTATGCATGATAGGTAAGAAACTAGCTAACTAGAAATACCGTAAAGCTAGAATTTAACATAGTTTTGACCCATTTGTTTATGGAACTAATCCAAACTGTTTTAATGGGGACATAATCAGATTTAGATTGTTTAGACATGAAAAACTTGGTATCATTTGGATTAGAATCGAATTCTAGCACCTACGGGGAAACTAGTAACTAGAAAACCGTAAAAATGCAAATGTAGAACTCTTAGAACATTTAATTTTCTAGATTCTGTCCAGCACCCTTACAACATGATAAACATGATTAATAATTAATCCTTAAGCATAGGAATGCCTCATAATTGATTTAGATTTAATATATAGCACCTTCGGCGAAAACGGAACCGAGAAAGGGTCTAAAATGTAAGTTCTAGAACCCCGTAAATACAAGTTAGAGATTCGGCCCTATGCTTTTCAGATTTAAGTATGAACATGAGGATTAGGAATGATGATTAAATATGAGCCCTTAGGTGCATAAAGATATGAGCGACGGATGTAGAGAACTATATCTCAAGATTAAGACCCGTAAGGGTAAGCGTTTGGATGTTTTATGATGATGCAAGAACTATGCTAATGATGATGATGTTATTCATATGAGGAATTTATGAGACTATATGTTTATGTGGCATAAAGCAAATTTGGAAGGAAATTCGGTGTAATGACCATTGTGCCGCCGAATTTCCAACAAATTTGGGGACTTAAAGAGATTTTGAAAATTAAGGTACTAAGATGGGTTCTAGGATGACACCGGTTCAGCCGAGCACCTCCATAGAACTCATGTGACATCGGTACCATTTTACACTCTTAGGTGACACCGGTTCGGCCGAGCACCCCTAAGAGTTTTGCCCCCTAACCCGTACTCAGATAGTCGGGATTTATGATTTATGATACGCTTATCGTTAAGTGGTAAGTAAGAACTAGTGACGACTAGTTAAGGTATGAGCTCATAACCTAGATGTATGACACGCTTAGGTGACACGGTTACCGAGCACCCCGATTCGATTGTCTTTTAGGGTGGCCCATGAGGAAGAGAAGTTTCATGATTATGATTATGTCACTAAGTTTTGTCCCATATGAATGTTACTATTGCCACTTTATGCCACCAAGAATGATGATGCTTGATGTTATGTTTTATGTATGTGCATTAGGTAGTGCCATGCATACATTTTCTATTATGTTACATTCATGACATTAAGATCATCCTAAAATGAATGGACCTTGGCTAAAATATATTCTAAAGTTTAAAATGAACTTAATACATGCTCAGTCATTTTGTATAAATAAACCCAAGGTTCCTGAGGACGTAGATGATGACACCTAGGTAGTAGGAGGCCCTACTGAGATTCTTTAGCAAGATTCTCACTCCCTCTACCTCTTTCTTTCCGTCACGTCTTCAGATGGCGATGTTCGTGGTGTTCGTGGACACGCCGACATGGGAGGTGCACCATGACCCGGACCACGGGTCATTCCATTTTGTGGGTCGATGCACGGTTAGAGTATTCATGTTCATGGGTCGACCCTTCACTCCCCCTGTACATTCCCATCGTTTCTCCCCCATCTCACCTTTTGGCGATGACCTGGTGTTCGAGCGCGCACGTCCCCTAGAGGAGAGGCTTCGTCGTACCCCATCATCCACGTTCGCCACTCGAGACTACCCCCAGTATGTGCCCCGGTGCCCGCCGTCTTTTTCGGAGACGGATCCTTCCGAGGATTCGGCAACCCAGGCACCCTCCGAGGGATCTTCCCCCTCCATACCCATGGACTTTGGAGAGGATAGCAAGCCCACCGTGACTCAGCCAAGGCGTGCACGACGACCGGAGATGCGGCCATACCCCGAGGCTCACACTCGATCCCCACTCCGCCTCTTCACGCCCGAGGAGCTCGCCCAGTTTCCCGGATATCTGCCTCGATCACGAGATAGTCGCCAGTAGGAGGCCGTGGATGGCCCGAGATAGAGCACACACCACTTAGATGGGGATAAACCTTCTTTTGTTTAGAGGTTTCCTATTAGATGCACTCGGGTAGGGGAGTAGATTATGTTCATGTTTTATGTTGTATTTTCTTTTATGCATTTCCCCTGTACTAAACTAAGTCCCACACTTATAAGTGGGCAAATTATATATATATGAGATGATCTCCAGTGTTACTCATGGTGTGCCTTATGTTATGATGTTGTGGGACGTTTGTTTACCATACATGGTTTACTGCTTATCGCATCACGCGGCTCTCACTTTGTTTTTTTGAAAAAAAATTACCCGTATTTTCCGCTAAGTAATTCAAAGATAAATGAGAACTATGAAGTAACCGACTAATGGTTAACCTAAATATGTTCTAGAGTATTGGGTTAAAAATTAGGATGTTACACGTCATGATAAAAATCTTATTTTCTGGACTTTTGGTTGTAAATGACCAAAATACCCCTATAGCGTTTCTACACGAGTTTATGTGCTGTTTGAGCCCAGAAACTTTCCCGAGGGTTTGGAATGTTAATTATATGTGACAAATGAACTCTGTTTAAGTCCGGATGACCCCGGCATTTTTGTGTGAAATTACCATCTTGCCCCTGAAATAGTGCATTTCGGCTTAATGATGTAATTAAGGAAACCTAAGCAATATTACGCTCTAATCGAAGATTAATTAATTTCGGTAATTAATATAGAGTCAAAATAATTTAATAAGGTTAATTAAAACCTAAAATTGCTTAGATAAACTTAAATTCCTATCTTATGTCAAGATTCCATGTCATGGAATCTTAAATAGTATTTTATCTTTCCAATTCCTTAAATTAAGGAATTATGTTTGTGATTGAAAACTTATTTAAATGAATTTTGATTTCAATAATGGTGCAAGAACTCTCTTTATTCATGCCTTAGACAACCTTGATCATTCACTTTCTCACCTAAACACTTAATTTCAACCCCTAATCCAAGGCCTAATCAAATCAAACCCTAAACACACTCCTAAACCAACATTGAAATAAGATATTTTCCTCCCCATTTTTCCCTATGTAATGACTGTGCAAAATGACCAAAACACCCTTGAGGTCGCTTTTGTATGAGAATTAAGGACGGCCGGTCTAGGCTATCCTCAGTAAGGCAAATTAACGCGGGGAATTCTCAGAAATTTCAATGTAAGATTATTATATTGCCACAAATTACTTAAGCTTACACACACACACACACACATATATATATATATATGTATATAGTATTACGCTCCAATGGAAGATAAATTAAATTTTCTTGTTAATCTTGAGCCAAAATAACTAATTAAGGTTATTATATGAGGAAATTCAAAATTTGCATATTTTATAACGCCAGAACTTCTTTTATAGTCTCTTCATTCATTTCCCTTGAACACTTGAATAGAAAATAATTATTTAAACGAATAGCATATTTACTCACTTTTATGGCACACACATTACTTCTAAAGTAACACTATGTGATGATTGAATAATTGGTTATTCATTATATAAACATGGTGACTTAACATAATTGATCATATGGTATTCATAAATCACATAATCTAAACTATTGATGCATATAGCAAAAATTAATTACACATAGATTCTAACATGGTTTTCTATTAAAAGACTGTAAATATTAACTACTATTCTTTTTAGTTTTTTTTTTCATTTGAGAAGAATCAAACACTTGATACTTGTCACAATCAGAACTTAATCCCTCCCCGTATAAAATTTTATATGAGTACAGTATTTTACTGTAAAAAGAATTTGATTTCTATAACTGTTACATGAAAACTTTAAATTTTAAAACATACCAAATTATTAAAAGATTGCTACTGTTGCATATATGCTAGACAACATTACAATCATAATGAGGTGTGTATAAAAATTAAGTAATGGGTATATAATGAATAAAATCATGCCAATAGCAATACCAAGATAGATATGCATATGCATGTACTTTCTAATGTGATGACATGTATATGTGTTCAAATACTACAATCGGTTGGCTCCATGTAATGTATCATATGTGTTTATGTCTAACGTTATCTGATTTTAGAATAAAGAGGTGTTAAGCCTGCCATCATCGACTAAGCCACCTGGATACCTTGTTGCAATGTGTCCCAGCAAAAATCCACTAACATCATAGCACATGTTTTCCAAATAATTAAAACATAAAACACCTCTTCTTTTAACAATAGAAACTACATGACTATTAAAAAATAAATAAATTACACAACATTTCTTTCCCATCTCCTGTGCTCTCTACTCACTGCAGGGATGGGCATTTTGCCAAAACATCAAACCAAAGGTAATGGCAAGACTGAATCATGGAGGACAGGGCCACATGCTCTCTTACAAAGCATGGAACAAATTGTTAAATTTCCAAAAGAACAAATTCAGAAAGAGCGTTAGTACTTAAGGAAGCTAAGGAGTGGTGAAGAAAACTAACCTCACATCATCTATCATTTTCCTTACACTATACTTTCACCATCAACATTTCATTCCTAGTTGTTGGAAGCAAAGGAACACAGAGTTTGGAGGAGATCAGAACACAAGGAGAAGTAAGCATTATTCTTCCTTTTTTTGTTAGCTCATCAACATCATCATTCTCCTCCCCATACCATAACTATAACCACCTCTAAACCAATGGATAATTCCAATCCCCTAATCACAACCAAAAATCACAAGGAACAAATCCAAGACTCAATCATTCATAGCCAAACACAAAGAAAGAGTCCAAACAGTCCATATACAAATAAAATAGAGAAAAATAGAGAAATAGGAGGAAGGAGGTGGCAGTCTTCCCCATGGCAACCATGCTACCGCGAGCTCCCTGTGCTCCACTGTTGCGCTACACCTCTTTTTCCCTTCCATCACCCCATAATCGCTTGAACCAAACACAATCAACAAAAAAAAATAAAATGAAAACCCAATTCCAAATCTAAACCAACAAAGAAAGACAAAAAGAAAATTGGAAGTAGAAACAGAAGAAAGGGAAGGCATGGTTTCTCCGCCGCCACCACCGCCGTGGGATTCCACGGCCTCACCTCCGTGCCGCTAATGACCACTACACCTCCCCTTTATCATCACCACCACCGCAATATCCTTTCTCCTCCTACCCCATCTTCCATTTTCGTCCAAACTCTTAGCCACCAGCACAAACCACCCCCAAATAGCCGCAAGACCCAGCTCCATCCGTGAAGCGCGATTCCGACCGCTTCTATTGGCAACAAGCCACGACCTCTACCTTTAAAGCAGTGCATCACCATGCTCTCCACCCCTCTTCACCATCCACGCATGACCACGCACATGCCCGGTCAGCACCTCCAAAACTGCTGTAGTCTCCTCAAATCGGTTGCCCCCAAACCACCAGTCTTGCACCCACCAACCCACAACCATGCCACAACCCTCTCTCTCCGCCTTAGTCAACCCCCTTCCCACGTCAATCTGTGCCGCACCAACCACGAAATCCACCTTTCTCCCTCAAGCACACGGTGTTTGGTTCCGTATGCACAAACGCCGCGACCCCATCTGACCTCTTTTACCACAGGTGCCTAGCTTGCTCCGCCATGTCCACCGCTCTCCCCTTCCCTCTCTTCTTTTCGGTCTCTCTCTCTATTGCCCTTCTTGCCTTTCTTGCATGTGTGTGTAAAAGAAAAGAGAAGAACCCGTGTGTGATTGAGTGTGTGTGTTTCCCCCGAACCCATACCCCTTTGTTTAAAAAAAAATAAAAAAAAGAAAAAAAATGAAATCCCAATTTGTTATATGGCCATGAAAACGTTACTCTAGGATTTTTTTCCTTATCTCATTTACTGATTTACTTGTCATTTAGTTTTTTTTTCATTTCGTTGGTCCAATTTTTGTTTTCCTATGGATTTTCAATTTGGGTTATTTTCTTGGGCCAAGGGGTTTATAACTTTGTTTTAGTTTAATGATTGGGTTATAAAAGTCAGAGTGTTTAGACTTTATTTTATGGGGTTTGGTTAGAATTGTTTTAGTTTGGGGTTACAAAATAATAATATTAATAATAAAAGAAAATAAATTGATTTTTGATAACTTAAAGTTTATGTGATATTTAAGATCAACTAACATATCATAATAATACAAGGTAAATACATATACTTATGTATTCTAGACTGTGCATATTGATCTGACATTATTTCATAGAATTATTTGTAAATCTTATGATTAGTGAGGTTATAATGAACTTTCAAAATAAATAGCATGTGACTATTAACAAACATTTTTATTGAGAACAACGTGACTTTGAGTTCCTCATTGCATTAAGGGATACGTCGGCGTAGTTAACAGCTATCAAGCCAAAATAAATTTTTCCTAAAATTTTACTCTCTTTTTATTATTGTTATCATTATTATTATTTGATTCTTCTTTCCTTAATTTTATTTTATTTTCATTTCTTTGGAGAATGAATTATTATGACATTGAGTAGTAAGACATGTATATGTTAAGTAATGATCTCTAGTATACTGTGCATATCTTATGGAGCACAACATATACATTAGTTGAGTCCGGTCCTTGAATTCTGGCATACTGGGTAGGAGCATGTTGTTGTTATAAGCTGCTGACTGAGGACATGCTTGTGAATATATATCTCATGATTACATGCTCATGTTGCATCTCTACATGATATGCCAAGATTAAAGGTGACATAAGACGCATGGAAATGATCTTCTAGACTCCCTGAATTAAAGGTTATGAGAGGTGATCAAAATAGGAAATAATCCTTTGGACTCCCCGAATTAAAGGTTATGAAAAGTGGTCCTAATACCCCCTATCTCGTAACTTAAGAGTCAGGAATATAACTTATCAAAAAGGATAAGATTACGCTAATGACGACTAATGAGGTATGAGCTCATAACCTAGAACTCTCACGAAAAGAGAGAATATAAGGCGGCCCCCAAGGAAAAGAAAATAAGAAATTTAAGTCACCTATAAGAATGATGATCATGATATTATGTTCTTTATATCATATGCATTGTTTTATTAATTCTATGATATTGTGTATATGATATTGACATGCATTTATGATTAGTATGTTGTATTCATGACATTAAGACTCATGCTAAAAGATACGGGCCTCAGCTAATGGTACTTAGAATTTAATAAATGAACCTTATATATATGTCCACTATTTTCATAATGAAACTCGAGGTTCCTGGGGACGATGATGATGGCACTAGTGCTAAAGTCGGGAAGTCCTACTGAGATTCTTCTATAAGTTTCTCATCCCTCCTCTTTTCCATGTTGTCTCCAGACAAGGATGATGGTATAGTTCGTGATTTCCTCTGAGATGTGGATGAGGAGCTACGTTATAAATAAGAAATTTAACGGAGATAGTTTCCCTTTGGATATCTACTTTTAGAATGATCACATCCTATTTATTAGTTTGTATTCTATTAATGGGTATGTATTGAAGTCATTTATGTTTATAGGACGTCGTTATGTTAATATAGATTTGATATATTATTTGCTATATAACATGTTGTGGTTATATTTTATGTTTACCTGTGACTTGTTTTTTTTTCTCTTATGTAGGCAAGGGATTGACGATAGTGACTTAGTATGTGCGGCTCACTGGTTTTTAAGTTTAAAAAAAAAAAATTTACCCATATTTTCACTAAAGTAATTTAAAGAAGTTTTGAGTAAAAGATTGGAACAAAAAAGTAATAACTAATAATTAACTTAAATGCGTCTTAGGCGTGTTGAGTTAAATATTAGGATGTTACACCCTAATCCTAACTGGCCACTCCTCCTCCAAATTCCATCACATGATGGAAATTTCACACTCAAAGAGCCATGCTTAGAGCCATGCTTGAAGCCATACTTACCCGTACCCAAGACCATGCCTAGCCATGCTTCCACCATGCCATGAAAAAGAGATATTTTCTTCCTTTCCCTCCATGTATGTTACGGCCACTCCTCCTCCTCATCCTCTCAATGTTGAGATTTTCTATAAATACACATCTAAATAGAACTTGGTGCCATTCGCTCATTTTCTCAATCAAGTTGCAAGAGTTGTCTTATGTGTTCTCTATTTTCTTCAAGAACTCAAGAGTTCTTCATTTCCTCCATCTTCTTCATCTTCCTCAAGAACCATCATTCACCACCACCTTACAACCTCAAACCACCACAACTCAACCATAAAACATCTCCAAGATACATAGCCTTTCCATTCCTAGCCACAAAAACTCAAGAAAAATATTATACCCCTTGGCTTTCCCCTTGGCCGAATCTTCCTCTTCACTTCAAGGAAGAATTTTTCTTCTTGTTCTCTTCAAATAATCAAGCTCTACATCTTGCTAAAGAAAAGCTTTTTTGGTAGGGACTTCATTCTAAAATTTTTTATCTTTTCTTTGTTAGAATAGATGATAGATTTTGTTGTCTTGCCATGACCAAGTTTCATTTTAGAAATCTTATGGTTTTAAACTTTCTTCTTCTTCTTCCCTTTTTTGGCCTTGGAGCTTTTATTTTCAAAGAAAAATGTTAGCTTGATGATGAGGGTTTTAGATGATGAAAATGAGATCATCACTTGTGTAACCTCTAAACCTTGAAACTTGGTCTTTGGACCATAAGATATTTCGATTTATCTTTTCCTTTCTTTTGTTTTGGCTTCGATTTTCGAAGCTTGGTATGGTTGGAAAAATGAATCAAGGATGAGGGCACATGATAGTGGTGTTGGTATCATTGAGTCATGGTCTATAGAGTCTTAAAGATTGCTCTTTTCTTCCTCCTTGGCTTTGGCTATATTTCCTTTCTCCAAGCTTTTGGTTTTTCTTTTTATCTCAAAAGAATATGGAAGAATGATAGCTTGGTGATGAGAACATTAGACGATGACTTTGTCATCATCAAGATAATGTTCTCTAAAGCCCAAAGATGGATTCTTTAACTTGATTTATTCCTTCAAGTCCATTTCCTTAAGCTTGATGATGAAGTTCACACCATAAGGTTCTATTGAAAACCTTGGTATGAAGAACTCTAAAGCTTGCTTTATCTTGCTAAGATAAGTTTGGGGTTAAGGTTTTTGTTCCTTAAAAGTCAAATGAACTTGCATTCATATTTACATTTCTTGCCTAGCATATTTATTCTTTAAGCCATCACCTCGATTTAAAGATTAAAACTAGAGGTTGTATTTTCATATTTATATTCAAGCCTTGCATTCATATTTATATTTCCTTGCCATCACCTTATCATATTAAAGACTAAAATGAAGATTGCATATACCACCTAACTAATTAAACTCGAAGCCTATCTATTTCAACCTTAAAGTTGATTGTTGATTTCAAGTGAATATGCTAAGGCTCTTAGAGCACTAAAATAAAGAATTAAACATGCATCTTATATCTACTTTAAAGCTCCCACTCTATTTTATAAAGAAGAATAAAATGAAGTGCCTAGCATGTTTATGATCTTTGCCATCACTAAAAGTTCTTAGAGCTCAAAGACTTGCCCTTTTTATCTCAAGTAAAGGTTTGGATGTGGAGGCATTCTTGTGAATGCATAAACTCGGCCATGTGATGATGATGAGCTTGGTATAAGTTTCATCTAGTTACAAAGGCCAATAATCTGTGTCCTAAGATTTCCCATAGGCATTGAGGGTTTAAAGAATACTACAAACATGATTTCATGGATTAAACCTCTTTCAAGAATGTTTTGATTTAGCTACTGCCCTATGGCTATGTTTTTTTCAGAGAACCTTTGATAAAATAAATTAGTTTTCAAGGAGTTTTAGAAGTCCTAAATTAATTTTGAGAAAAACTAGTGATTTATATGCCTTAGAAATGTGATTTTATGTGTCCTTTGTAATTAAACTTTTTGGTCACTGCCTTGGCAAGTTCGCTGCTATATGATGTTGTTTTGATGTGTAAGAACATGTAAGAATTATAATTATTGAAGCCATTCTATGCATGATAGGAAAAGCTAGCTTTCTAGAAAACCGTAAAGTTAGGATTTTGCAAGCCCTTGACCCATTTAATTTTAGCCACTGCCAAAACTATTTTAATATGATAAAATTCTATTTGGGATTGTTTGATCATGAAAAACTTGGTAACTTTTGGTGTAAGATTGATCCTTAACACTAGAAGAGAAATTAGTAACTAGAAAATCATAAAAATGTGAATTCTAGAACTCTAAAGGATGGAATTATGGATTCTGCTTTTAGCCTATTTAAAAATGGGAGAAATGTGTTATATTAAGTGTACAAGTATAGGAACCACTCATAATTGTTTTAGGAATTAATTTTAGTACCTTAGGAGAAGACGAAACTTAGAAAAGGTCAAAGACGTAGCTCTTAGAACCCCGCAATGGAAATCAATAATGTCTATCCAAATTGAGTGATGTTGTTTGGTGCTGATTATAAACTTGGATAATTAGTGAGAATCGTTAGAATTGATCCCTTAGATGCATAAAAGAATAAATACAAAAGTTAGGTTTACCCGATTAAAAGTTTTATGAGTGCTTGCTTTATAATGTGATATGGATGGATGTACTTAAAGTTTATGTGATGATTATGTATGCATAAAGATGGTTATAGCATGTTATGATCTTACTTGGAATGTCTTAGATGCATGTGCAAAAGTAATATATATGTGACATTGTATGATAAGTTGTGTTCTTGCATCTTAATATAACATGCTATTAGTAAAGTGACATAAAACATGTTTCTCCCTAGTAAAAGGAGGAAACAAAATCTTGCGCCCCTAGCAAAAGGGCAAAGAGGACAATATCTACTTTTTGGTAAATGCGAATCTCCCTAGCAAAAGGAGATAATATAAGCCCCCTAATCCGCACTCTGGGAGTCGAGATTATGCTTATCTTAGGACAAGCAAGAACTAGTGACGACTAGTTAGGTATGAGCTCATAACCTAGAAACCCTCAAAAGGGAAGAGTTATTAGGGTGGCCCCATGATGAAGAGAATGATGAACTTAATGTCACTTAAGGAGAAGAAAAGGGAAAGAATTTATTTAGAAGTATCACGTTTTTCCTTATGCTTATCATGTAATCATGTTTCTTTATGCCATGTTAAAGTGATGTTTGCATATGGTATTGCCATGCATTCATGATATGATATGCTGCATTCATAGCATCAAGATTCATATTAAAAGACACGGACCTTGGATAATTATATTTGCGAACCTAATAATGAACCTGATGCATGCTCACCTTTTATAATAAGCCCAAAGTTCCTCAAGACATAGATGATGACACTAGGATAAGAGGATTTCCTTACTGAGATTCTTTAAGATTCTCACTCCCTCTATCTTTCTTTCTTTCCACTACGTCTTCAGAGGACGATGGCATCGTCCGTGGTCTTCATTGATACGCCAGTTTGGGAGATGCACTACGACCTGGATCACCACTCGTACCACTTTGTGGGTCGCTGTGCAATATGTATTTTTGCATACCCCCTTCACTTACCCAGTTTCCAGCTTCCGGTTCTTCCCCACTTCCCCCTATGGAGATGACTTGGTGTTCAAGTGTGCCCAGCCCCACGATGAGCAGACTTGGCGTGCTTGCCCTGCTACCTCAGCTATCTGCCACTACCCTGACTATGTTCTTCGCACAAGGCACTCGGACGCCGACCCATAAGAGGATTCCCCTACTCATGTCTGTAACGTCTCGATTTTCTGTTTGAGAGAAAAATGACCAAAATGCCCCTGAGGTCATTTTCTACCCGGAATAAGAGGATAGCCGACCCGACAGTCCTCGAAGGGTCAACTCAATGTTTGAAGGGGATTAGATGGTCCTTGAGTGATTTCGAAAACGAAAATCTTGTTTTCTGCAGTTTCGGGTCAAAATGACCAAAATACCCTATAGCGTTTTTACGCGAGTAAAGGTGTCATTCAAGCCCGAAACTTTCCCCAAAGGTTTAAAATAATATTTTCACGTGTTCAAAAGTATCTGTTTAAGTCCTGATGGTCCCACGCAGTTTTTGTGCAAAATTACGATTTTGCCTCTGGAATAGTGTCGTTTGAGCTTAATGATGTAATTAAGCAAACCTAAGTAATATTAGGCTCTAATCGAAGATTAATTAATTTCCATAATTAATCTAGAGTCAAAATAAGTTACTAAAATTAATTAGAACCTAAAATTACTTAAATTAAACCTAAATCCTTTTTTAAAAACTCAAGATTCCTACAACCTGTTTGGCTAATATTTAAAAACTATTTTTGGCTTTTAAAAATAAAAGATCAAAAAAATTTGTTTGGGTATTTGTTTTGTAGAAGTTGTTTTCAAAAACCAAAAAACCAAACCCTGTTTTTAAAACTTGAAAAACAAAAACAGAATTGAGTTGTTTTGTTGGTTTTATGTTTTTAGAATAGCCAAAAACACGATGGCATTTTTGTAATTAAAGTGATCTTTGTGTTTTGTTCATGTCTTCGAATCCTCTCATTGCCATTCGCCCTTTTCTCCATTTTCGTGGGATGCTTCTTCCTCCCGTTCACTCACCATTTTCATCCAAATCTAAGTGAAGCTCCCGTTCTCTCTGTTTCTCCCCCTTTCCTCCAGAGAGCTGCCCCCGCCGCGCTTGGCTTGACCTTGGAGAACCAGCCCAAAACCAGCCGCGCCTGTGAAGCTCCGCGAGCTACTTCCCTCGCCGGCGACAAAGGTGCTTCCTGCCACTCGAAGCCTCTAGAAGCTGAGATCCACCACAAGCTGCTCCCCCTCGCCGCAACCACAGTTGTTGCCATCGCGACCTGTGAAGCTTTGAGAAGCGCATCCGCTGGCCCTGCCACTTGCGAAGGCCCGATCTGCCGGCCCCGCCTCTTGCTCCCCCAGATCCGTCAGCCCTACCACCTGCTTCCCCGGATCCGCCAGCTTCGTCGCAACCTCCGCCTGAGCAGTAGGTCCCTCCCCCCCCATCTCTCTCTCTCTCTCTCTCTCTCTCTCTCTCTCTCTCTCTCTCTCTCTCTCTCTCTCTTTCTATGCTTCTTTCTATCTCCAACAAGAATCAAGGTGATTTAGGGTGCTCCTTCACTGTTGATCTCCATAAAGCTTCTTTTATCTTGAAATTGCCACTATCATGTGAGACATTGTAATTTTATATTTGTAGTGATCAAAGGAACGAACTTAATTGAGTTGATTAGATATGTTTTAATCTGATTCATAAGCTTAAAAGACCAAGGCACTATTGAATTATTAATTGGAAAAGCATAGGCTGGCTGATTTCTTTTGTGCAGACCCTATGGTTGTGAGAGCTTTGGTCTAATGGCCTCTCCAAGTCCGAGGAATTTGTTTTCTAGGGACATTCTCCAAGAGATTTTTGTCTTGGTTGGTTTTTGTTGATTTGTCTTGGAGGCTAGTGCCATCTTGTGCAATTCATTTTGTTTTGCTTACTCTTTGTTTTTCTTGTTTCTTTTAGATTGTGTCCCTTCTGTTCACCAAAAGACCATTTCAACTAAAGGAATTATGTACATGTATAAATTATATACTTAATCAAAGTTATAATGCAAGCGTGCTACTATGACATAACATAAAAGATTTCATATTGAGTTAAAAATTAAAATAACTTCATTATACAATTAAGAGTGATGTGAAAGGTTATTTACTTATATAGTTGCAACTTACGCTGCAAAAATTCACTACTCGTCTTGACAGAGGCACATACATTAACGAGTTGAGCAATTTACTGTAAGTTCATGGTGATTTAGGGGTATCTAACTTGTAAGTTCTAGCATAAAATTTCTTTCAAGTGGTATGCATGTAAATTCTCTTAATTCATGTAATAGCAAAGATTAAGTATAGAAAGGTGAAAATCATGTGGTGAAGATTACTTTCAATTGAATTTGTGTATTTCATATGATTTTACTTTTGAGCAATAAAGAATTAATATATGAATATATGAATGTAAGAAAGGAGTGAACCTAATTATTAATATCAAACAAGCCCAGAGGATGTAACCAATAAAAACAAGTCAAGAGGTGACTTTAGAAAATCTAGAATTTAAAAAATTATTACTCCTGTTAATTTGTTGATTACAAAGAAAAATGTGTTCTTTGTTGATTACAAGGAAAAATGTGTTCTATGTTACGTGTTCAAAACTCAAAGTATATAAACAAAAATAGTTGTCCTACTTGCTTTTTTCTTTATGTTTATGTTATTGTTAGACCGGATGTAATATTTGCATTTCACATATATGGTGATTTTTTACTTATACTCCCATTAATATCTTCTTTTTTATATATCCCTTTTTGCTAATTTGTGATCACTATTGTAGATGGAAAATGAGAAAAAAGAGTCCTCACTTTGGCCTTCTGCATTTGTGAAAATCTTTATAGACATTATGGTTGAGGAGGTTAACAAGGGGAGTATGAGAAATAATGTGTTTTCACCTAAGTTGTGGCAAACCATCTTACATACCCTTAATCAAAGAACTGGGCATGAATATGACATGAAACAAATTAAACAAAAATTTAATAAGTTAAGGCAACAACATGGAATATTTTCTCAGTTGCTGCAACAAACTAGATTTGGATGGGATGCTGAAACTAATACTGTCATTGCTACAGAAGAAGTTTGGTCAACCTACATTCGGGTATACTTTTAGATAGAAGGTAACATAAATTTTCATATTTATACACTTTTAGATTTAGCATACATAAATTTATTTTATTTCCTATAGGCACATCCCGATGCTGCACCATTTAAGAAGAAAGGTTTGGACAATTACAAACTATTGGGAGTGATTTTCAATTAAAAAGTAGTGCAATAGGGGTGCTTCATCATTCATCTACTCAAGATCCACCCAACACGGATGACGAAATTGAGCTTGATAATAAATTTGAGCATGACGGGGTTCATGTAAATCTGGATGATGAGGAGGAGGAAAATGATAGCCCAGAAATAGAGAGAGTTACTCGTAGTGGTAAAAGAACAATTAAAGCTCATAACCGCAAGTCAAAGAGGGAGAGTAGGAGCATCCAAGTGGAAGATGCACTTCAAGCATTTATTAAGTCATCTAAGAAGAAAGCCAAAGCTTCAATGGCTAGAACTGAGAGGTATAGGGCAAAGAGTGTAGAAGCCTCTAGTTCTACAGTTGCATCAGCTGAGTACACTATGGCTAAATGTATAACAGGGCTTGAAAAGATAGGTGATGTCTTAGATGACTTTTATATGAAGGCAATGGAAAAATTCAAAGATGCCGATTATAGAGAAGCATTTTTAAATATGGCTGGGCATAGGAAAAAAACATGGTTGGATAGGCTTGAGTGACTACTTTTATCTATTATTATTTGTGTTAATGATACTTATTATGTGTGTTGTTTAAATTTATGTGTCTAGTTTGTTTTGACAATTATATTTCGTTGTTTAGAATAACATGTAATGGTTATATTAGTACTTATTAAAATGCATGTGTTGTTTAAATTTATTTGACTGTTTGCTTTGATAGTTATATCTTGTTGTTTAGAGCAATGTGTAATGGTTATATTAGTATTTATTAAAATGCATGTTATGTTTAATGTTAGGTTCAATTGTGATGGAAATTGATAATCATCCTTCAGGCAGTGAAAGTATCTCAGAAGATGAAAGATCTTCTTCATCATCATCATCATCTGACTCTAGTGATGATGAATATGAATTTATTGAATTATTGTTGCTAAATTTGATTGCTGAATATGAGTATCAATTTTATCACAAAATTCCTATTAGAATATCGGCATTAAGTGGTCAAGAATTTGTTAGTGAGCTTTTGAAGGAATCTAGAATTGTTTGCTTTGAATTATTGCGTATGGAAAAAGCATGTTATATTGCTTTGTGTGAAGAATTGAAAAGCAAAAATTATTTAGACAACTCAAGAGGTGTGTTTTTAGAAGAACAAGTAGCAATGTTTTTGTTCATTATAGGACATAATGTACGTCACAGAGTAGTAGCAGATTGATTTCAACATTCTACCCAAATAGTTTCTCATCATTTCAAGAGAGTTTTGAGAGCAATTTTTAGATTAGGTAAAGAAATCATAAAGCAAGAATCCATAGAATTGCCTGAGCATATCCAGAATAATCTAAAATATTATCCATGGTTCAAGGTTAGTCCTTTTTCTTTCATCACATATGATGTTTGGTGCTATTTTCTTTTGTCAAATTAAAATATTGTGATAAATTTGTATGTTTGTTACATATGTTTATATTAGAATTGTATTAGCACAATTGATGGAACACACATAAGTGCATGGGCTCCACCTAGTAAGCAAACATCATGTAGAAGTAGAAAGGCAGCCATCACACAAAATGTTTTGTGTATATGTGACTTCAATATGCTATTCACATATGTATATGCTGGTTGGGAAGGTAGTGCTCATTCAAAAGTTTTTCTGGATGCACTTACTAATCCAGATGCAAATTTTCCTTGGCCCTCTGAAGGTGATATATTTATATTTGATACCATAATTTAGATTGTGTTAAATTGCTCTTTATTAATTGTTATATAATGATATTGTCAGTATTCACGTTAATACTTGTTCATTGCTTTAGGTTCATATTATCTTGTGGATTCTGGGTGTCCATGTACTAGAGGCTTCCTCCCACCCTACAGAGGTGAAAGATATCATGCACAAGAGTTTCATGGACAAGGTCGACAAGCTAGAATTGCTAAGAAATTATTTAATTTTAGACACTCCTCTTTAAGAATGACAATTGAGAGATGTTTTGGAGTCTTGAAAGCAAGATTTCCCATGTTGAGGCGAATGCCACCATATAGGCCTTCTAGGCAACGCCTTATTATCATAGCATGTTGTACAATTCATAACTATATGCGTAAGTGGGGAATGTGGGACAGATTGTTTAGAGAATGGGAGGATAGGGATCTGTCTAATGTTGAAGCTATGAATGATAATATAAATACAGATATGAATTCTAATAGGGACAACACAACAGATTGACTAATGAAGCTACAAGGGCAATGGCAAGATTTCGTGACTAAATTGCAAATTGGATGTGGCTACAACAAAATCAAGCATAGATTACAAATGGATTTATAAATGTAAATTGATATCAAGTTGTGTTAAGATTATTTTTAAAATAGGAAGTTGTATTAAGACTTTATTTATTATGTATGGAAAATATTTTATATATATATAACATAATAATTAAAATTTGTCATTTATAGTAATGTCATTTGCCAAATAGTTTTTTATTTTATTAGTTTTAAAAGTTATTTTTTAAAAAAATTATCCAAACAAATTTTCTATTTTTTAGCTTTTAAAAACTATTTTTGAAGTTAAATTGCCAAACAATTTTTTTCATTTTTTTGTTTTCAAAAATTGAACTTACACTTGTTTTATAAAACAGTTTTAAAAAACAAATACAAAAACAAAAAAACACTTCCAAACAGCACCCTAGTCTTGGAATCTTGAATAGAGTTTTCTCTCTCCAATTCCTTAAATTAAGGAATTGTGTCTAGAATTGTTTATACACTAAAATGAGTTTTTATATCTCTAATGAAGCAAGAGCACTCCCTAACCTTGTCTTGAAATCCTCAATTACATCCTTAGTCACCTAAACACTTTCTCAAAAATTCCTAAACTTAAGCCTAATCAAAGATACACCTAAACACATCACTAAACCACAATTAATGATACATTTTCCTCCCCCTTGGATGCTCCAAGAATGGCGCCACCTCACCTCCAATATCCATCACATGTTTGAATTCTTACACTCAAAGAGCCATACCTTGAGCCATACTTCACCATGCTTTAGGCCAAACCTCACCATACCTTGAACCATGCCTTTGAATGACCATTTGAAGAAGATATTTTCCTTCCCTTCCTTCCTCAAAATTCGGCCACCCCTTCATTCCTTCACCCTTGATTTTGTTTTTCTATAAATACACATGCAAATGAACTTGTAAGAACCTTTAGTTCATTTGCTAGCTTTGAGTTTTCAAGAGTTGTCTCAAGTTCTCTTATTTTCTTCAAAAGTTCTCTTCTTCTTCATCTCCACCAAAGAGTCACCCCTCACAACCTCAAGCCACCACACAACCACCTTAGATCACCATTCAAACACATAAGATTTCATCCTTACACATCAAGTTCACACAAAAACTTTTCCTTCCTTTTTTCTCCTCTTTGGCTGAAAAACCAAGGACCACTTGGAAGCAAAATTTCTTCTTTTTTCACTTCAAGAAACAAGCTTTCCTCTTCACCACTTGGTAGGGATTTTTGCTCTTTAAAGTTTTGTCTTTTAAAGCTTCATTAAAAATGAATTCTTGTTAGTTTCTCTTGGCTTTTGGAACTTCTTTTCCTTCTCTTTGATTTCAGCCTTGGAGCCTTTCTTTTTTTAAAAAAAAATGTTGGCTTGATGATGAGGTTTCAAGATAATGGTCCTATGGTTATCATTTGAAAAACCTCTAAAGCTTGAACCTTAGTTTTGATCTTAACACATTTTTGGTCTTTTCTTTAAACTTGGTTACGGTTTCCTTGTTTCTTTTCTTTCCTCTTGGATTCGGCCTTATTTCCTTTTCTTTGATATTCAAAAGTTTTGTTTAAAGATAGTTGTTAGATGATTTGATTCCTTTAAGTCCATTTCCTTAGAGCTTGATGATGAAGTTCACACCATATGGTTTCTTTGTAAACCTTGGTACAAGAACTCTAAAGCTTGCTTTATCTTGCTATGATAAGTTTGAGTTGAGGTTTAAGTTCCTTTAAAGTCTTGCAAGAGCTCTAGTGAAGAATATAACATGAACTTGCATTCATACTTATTTTCCTTGCCTAGCATATTTATTTTTGGCCATCACCTAAAACGTAAAGATTAAAACAAGAGTTACATTTCCATATCACCTAAGAATTAATCTCGAAGCTCGCCTATTTCGGCCTTAAAATCGATTGTTATGAAGCCTAGAGCACTAAAATAAAGAATTGGACTTGCATTCATGTTTACGTTTCCTTGTCTAGCATATTTATATTTCAAGTCATCACTTAAATCCTAAGAGATAAAATGAACTTGCATATTTACTTTCAAGCCTTGTATATTTACTTTCAAGTCTTGCATATTTATATTTTCATCTAGTCACAAGAGCCAACAATCTATGTTCTAAGATTTTCTTTAGGCCTTAAGAGTTTGATAAGATTATTACCAACAAGATTTATGAGTTAAACCTCTTCTAAACATGTCTTGAATTAGCTACTGCCCTATGGTTATTTTTAGTCTCCTTTTATAAAATAAAATGGGTTTCAATGAGTTTTAGAAGTCCTAAAATGATTTCAAGAGAAACTAGTAACTTGTATGTATTAAGGACATGATTTTTGAAAGGTGCTTGAGCTTTAATGTTTCGATTCTTCCTTGGTATGTTTGCTGCTGTATGATGTTGTTTTGGCATGTTAGAATGTGTAAAAATTATATATATTGAGGTAGGAGCCTTTCTGTGCATGTTAGGAAAGAAACTAGTCTTAAGAAAAACCATAAAGTTGAGTTTTAGCATAGTTTTGACCCATTTATTTTTAGCCACTGCCAAAACTGTTTTAATGGGATAACATTCAGTTTAGGATTGTTTAATTAAGAAAAACTTGGTAACATTTGATATAGGATTGATTTTTAACACCTATAGAGAAACTACTAACTAGAAAATCGTAAAAGTGCAATTCTAGAACACTTAGATTAATTAATTTTCTGTTTCTGTCCAGCAACCTTATAGTGTAGTAAACATGGTATATAATTAGTTCATAGATGTAGGAATACCCCATAATTGGTTTAGATTTGATTTATAGCGCCTTAGACGAAGACAGGACGTAGAAAAGGTCTAAAACGTAGTTTCTAGAACCCCGTAATTGCAAGATTTAGAGATCGACAATCTGTATGGAGTTGTTTGGTTTTGCTCTGAAGCATAAAAATTAATGAGGATAATTAGTTGTGAACCTATAAGTGTATAAAAGGATAAAAACAGATGTTAGCATAATTAGTTTTCAAGATTAAAACCCGTAAGGGTCAAAGCATAAGACACCATAGGTCCTAAGACATAATGAGCTTTATAACTTCAAGTAGATGTATGTTTACTTATGAGAATGACTTGAGCATAGCATATGCATTAGCTGAGCTCGGTCCTTAGTTCTGACAAACTGGTTAGGAGCATGCTATCTTTTAAGAATGTTAAAGTAATGATGTGATGACGTATATGCTATGATGAGTTTGACTATATGACTTGATATCCTATGTTGATGTTGAATGGCTATGCATGCTCTATATATTTCGTGGCATAAAGTAAATTTGAGGAAATTCGGTTTACAGCCGTTATGCTGCCAAATTTTCATCAAATTTGAGAACCTAGAAAAGTTTTTGAAAACTCCATGAGATATGTTCTAGGTGACACCGGTTCGGTCGAGCACCCCCAGAACAAATGTGACATAGTACCGAGACGCATTTCTCCTGCTACGGTGAAGAGAAAGCAAAACCATGGGGGGTATGGACGTCAAGTCTGCCGAAGCGGACAATATTACTGTGCACTGGATGCCAGTAGATACGTTTCGAAGAAGAAATGATGTATTATCCCCTCTATTACCCCATATTAAATCTAGTGACGACTAGTTAGGTTTGAGCTCATTCCTAGGCGATAAGTGAGATGTAGTTTGGTGACCAGATTATCGTCGGGGCTGGTGAGTCGGTTGGATTTTTGATGAATATGTTAAGAGGGTGGTCTTTAAGAAAAAGAACTTAAGAGTTGACTTATGAGCAAGATGTCACATGAAAAGTATTGTGTCTTTTTATGCCACATATATGATATATGTTTCTTTATGTTGGGTCCAAGTATTATGATTTTTATGTTAATGTGCATGTGGTATTGTCATGCATTCATCTAATATCTGTTGCATTCATGTCATTAAGACTCATACTAAAAGACACCCACTTCGGATAAATAGATTTGAAAAGTCTAAAACTAAACCTTACAAATTTACACCTTTTTCATAAACAAAACCGAGGTGGCTGGGAACGGTGACGATGACACCTGTGTTAGAGTTGAAAATCCCTATTGAGAATCTCGAATGAGCTTCTCATCCCTTTCTTTCCTTCCATGTCGTCTCTAAACAAGGATTACAAGGTTCGTGACTTCTTCTAAGGCTCATGCTTAAGGGTCACCCTAGCAAACGGGACAGAGGGTCACTGCGAAAGCATAGATAGTTTAGCTTTTGGGTTGATACTTATCCAAACTCATAGACGGATAAGGAACACTCCATATATATATGTGCATGTTTCGATGTAAATGTTGGTACAATAATGCTAATAATTTATGTATCCATGCAGATGTAATGATATTATGTTGTTATGTATGACACTATATTTCATGACTATGCATGGTGTGAATACTTTTCTTGTACGTTATAGTTATGACGAACGTTAGGTTAGCACGCGGCTCGCGTTTTGTTTTCAAATTTCAAAAAATAAAAATTTATTCGTAATTTCTGCTAAGTAATTTAAAGAATGATTTTAAAGAATGGGACTAAAAGAGTAATAAACTAATGTTTAACCTAAATACGTTCTAGGAGTATTGGGTTAAAAATTAGGATGTTACAATGTCTACTCGGAGGGTTCCGCACCTTCAGTGCCCATGGAAGTGGGCAGAGGTAGTGAGGATATTGTGACCCAGCCCAGATTGGCGCGATGACCGAAGATGCAACCATGCTGCGGAGGCCACGTCCAACCCCAATCCACCTTCCTATGCCAGAAGACCTTGCCCAATTTATTGGGTATGTGCCACCCTTATGGGATGGACGTCAGTAGTAGTCAGCGGAGGACCCGACGAAGTGCTTGAGTTTGCTCATGTAGATCCCTTTATTCTCGTCTGATCTTTTGAAGAAGGTGATCACGTTTAGGAGTACTCATAAGGTTGTGGAGGGCAGCTTTTGCTAGTAGCTTGTGTTGTGTTATTCCATGTACTTTCCTGCTTTTATGTATTCTTCATGTATGGAAATCCAGCCTTCATAGATGGGGCGTTTATGCTTTCTTATCTATGCTAATGTTATTTGTAGTAACTATCATGTATAAGCTATGTTATCATGTATAATATCTGTATTTAATGGTTATTAATGGTGTGGCTACTCCTTACGATATATTGTGTTCTTGGCAAATGATAAGACTTATGATAGTGCGCGCGGCTCATGTTTTATTTTAAATTTTCAAAAAAAAAAATTTATCCATATTTTCCACTGAGTATTTAACAAAGTAAAGTTTAGAGAATGAAACAAAAGGTAATGACTAATAATTAACTTTAATACGTCCTAGGCATATTGGGCTAAATATTAAGATGTTACATTCCCTCCTCATATGTTTATTTTTTCCAACTCTCTCATTCTTACACATTCTCATTTTTACCATTCACTTTTTTAGTGAAGTCTTGCACATCAAGACTTGTCAAAAAATACTCTCATTCTCTCTCAACTCAAAGTCTCTTCTTCCTTTTCTCTTTTACCTCCAAGAGCCACCATTGTCGCTCTATAAACAAGCTTCCAACATCAAACCACAACACCACGACCATAAATCAAATAAATCAACTCCTAAATACCTAACCTTTCCATCCCCATACACAAGAACACAACAAAAATCCTTCCCCCATTTTATCTTGCCTTTGCTGAAATCATCATTCCAACGAGAACATTTTTTCTTTTCATTTCATCCCAAAGATCAAGCTTTCTCTTTTGCGAACAAGAAAACCTTCCTGGTAGGGATTTTATTTTATGTTCTTCTTATTTTCTCTTTTCTTTTTTGGTTTTGATTTCTTTGTTAGAGCTCAAGACTATGGCTTGATAATGATTGTGAGGCCATCATGCTCTAGAGCCCAAAGTTTGATCCTTTGTTTTTGAAAGAAAAAGATTAAAGAATTCTCATTTGGTTTCTTTGTTGTCTTTGAGTTTGATGATGAGTCCAAGAAATGAGATTCTTTGAATCATGGGAATGAAGGACTCTAAAACTCATTTTCATTTTTGTTAAGATTGATGGGGTTGCAAGTTTCACTCTTTAAAGTCTTGAGTTGTTGAGCTTTAATAAGATGTAAAAATTGACTTGCACTCATATTTATGTTTCAAGTATTGCATTTCCATGTTTCTGTTTCAATGCCTTGCATATCATATTTATTTTCCAAATGGTCACTTTGTAATGTTAAAGATAAGGAAATGAACTTGCATTTTCATGTTTATATTTCAAGTCGATTTTGCATTTCATATTATCATCTCCTAATCTTAAGGACTTAAAAATGAGCTTGCATATCATGTTTATGTTTCAAACCTTGCATGTCATGTTTATATTTTTCAAGTTATCACCCTATAATGTTAAAGACTTAAAATGAGATGCATGACATATTTATGATTCTAATAATCACTTAAGTCTCTGAAGCTGAAGACTTGCCCCTTTTTTATCTTACATAGAAATTTTGATCATGGACACATATGTTTGTATAAATTTCAGCCATGTCCAAGAAGTAGGATTAAAGTTGGTTTTATTTTATTTTGAGACTTGAATCTTGTGTTTTGAGTGTACAAGGAATTTTGAAAGAAATATAGTTTTAAAAGGAGCAAACATATGATTTTATAAGAGTAAAAACCCTATTTATGAAACTTTAATTCTTGCTACTAATTTGAGTGACAATAATTAATTTCTAAGAAGGACGAAATGATTCCATGTGTTTTAGGTGTCTTAGAATAGTTTTTGGGAAAAATTAGTAACTAGAAAAAGATGACATTGTAATTTCTAAGTTTTTTAGAAATTTTAGTTTCTGGCATTGTTCACTATTGTTAACATGGTTAAAAATATGTTAAAAATTATTACATATGTCTTAGATGTCTTAGAATGGCTTTTGGAAAAAACTAGTAATTGGAAAAGGTCAAAATTATGATTTTTATGGAGCTTTAGAAAATTAATTTCCTAGTACTATTCATTACTGTAGGTATTGTTCATCACCGTAGGTTACTATTCAGATTTATAAAAATTTAATTTTAGCATTTTAGGAAAAACTAGTAATTAGAAAGTGTAAAAAGTATAATTTCCTAAAGCTTTTGAAATAGTGATTTTTGATACTATTATAGCACTGTTCATCATATGGGTACTGTTCACATACATAAAATTCATTAATAATTATTGTGAAAATTATTTTTGGCGTCCTAAGTGCTTAAAAGAATAATTATAAGTGCTAGGTTGGACTGTTTTGCAAAATGTAGAAAGTTGTGCTTTAAACTATCACCATAGAATTTTGGCCAAATGCATTTAATTAAAGTTAGTAATGATTTTAAATATGTCCATGTATTCAAAATACTATTTATGATGTTTAGAAACAGTTTTAGAAGCATTGGCACTTGCTAAGTGTCAAATTTTGCACTTTGACCTCTAAAATCTAATGAAATTTGGCCAATAGCCCAAAATAGTTTTTGTAATGAATTTAAATGATTTCTAAGTGGTATGGGTCTCTTAAAAGTGTAAATAAAATTTGTAGATCATTAGTTTGAGAAATTGTGTTGAAAAGGGAAATTTACACTTTGACCCATTTTGACCCCTTTTGGGGCTAAAGCATAATTATTCACAACTTGGTGTTATTGATGTGATTGACATGTTATGAAAGCAATGTCTATATGCTTTGGTTGGAAATGATATGACTTGAATAATTGTGCAAGATTATGTATTGATGACTACGCATGCTTGATTCTTGAACTATGCAAGAAATGATTTGAATTATTAATTGTATATATCCTATTGAACATGGCATATGCATTACCTGAGCCCGATCTTTGAATTCCGGCATACTGGGTAGGAGCATGATTACCTTTTCAATGAGATATTGATACTAACATGCTTATGGATATATACAAAGAATGTGATGCATGTGTAATATCATCCCAAGTATAACATCATCCTTAAATCATGACATTATACTTAGGAGTTGTTACTTATAGATTAGCAGACCTTTCTTAATTATCTATGGCAAGATCAGTCGAATCTTGTATTAACTAACTCGTGGTTCTATCAAAATATATAACAAGAAACAACACATTTATTTAATATAAGTCAAGTACAAAAGGAAGCTCCTCTATGAGCTTTAGTTCACATATGCTCTTTGTAACACCCCGATTTTTCTGTCTGAGAAAAAATGATCAAAATGCCCCTAAGGTCATTTTCCACCCTGGAATTCGAGGATAGCCGACCCGACAGTCCTCAAAGGGTCAACTCAATGTTTGAATGGGATTAGATGGTTTTTGAATGGTTTCGGAAACGAAAATCTCATTTTCTGAGGTTTCAAGAAAAAATGACCAAAATACCCTTATAGCGTTTTTACACAGGTATAAGTGCCGCTTGAGCCCAGAACTTCCCCAGAAGGTTTAAAATAATATTTTTATGAGTCTAGGCATGTCTGTTCAATTCCTGGTGGTCCCAGGCAGTTTTTGTGAAAAATTACGATTTTGCCCCTATGCAGTGCATTTTGGACCTAACAGTATGATTAGCAAAATCTAAGCAATATTAGGCTCTAATTAAAGATTAGTAAATTCTAATTACTAATCTAGAGTCAAAATAATTATTTGAGGTTAATTAAAATCTAAAATTTCATAAGGAAACTCAAAATCTTATTCTAGTTTCAATTCTTTAAAGAAAGGAATCTATGAATAGTATTTTCTCTCTCCAATCTCCCTAAATTAAGGAATTGTGTTGGCATTGGATTTCAAGTTAACGAGGTTTGACTTCATTAATTTAAAAAGACCACCTCCTAATCTAGTCTTGTATGGCCCTAATTACCTACTTACTTACCTAAACACTTGCTTACAAACTCCTAATCTTAAGCCTAATCCAAGATACACCTAAACACATCACTAAGCCACAATTAATGAAAGATTTTCCTCCCCCTTGGATGCTCCAAGAATAGCGCCACCTTACCTCCAATATCCATCACATGTTTGAATTCTTACACTCAAAGAGCCATACCTCACCATGCTTAAGCCCATGCTTGAACCCATACTTGGCCATACCTTTGAATGACCACATGTAAGAGATATTTTCTTCCTTTTCCCTCCATGAAGATTTCGGCCATTCCCTTAATTCTTAAACCCTTGATGATGTTTTTCTATAAATACCATGTTTAGATGGGCTTGGTTCCACTTTGGTTCATTTGCTAAGTTTAGCTTCAAGAGTAGTTCTAAGTTCTTTCTTTTCCTCTCAAGAGTTCTTCTATCTTCTTTTTCTTCTTCTTCTTCTTACTCACCAAGAACCACCACTTCTCAACCATACACAACCTTCTAAATACTTAGCCTTACCTTTCCAAGGGTCAAGTTCAAGGAACACAACTTTCTTCCTTTCTTTTCTTCCTTGGCCGAAAATATTATCAAGCTCCAAGGAAGATTTTCCTTTCATCCTCCTCTCAAGATCAAGTACTTTTCATCTCCAAGGAAACATACCTTGGTAGGGAGTTATTTTGAAAATTATTTCCTTACTTTGTTAAGCCTTGTTCTTGGTTTAAAATGATGTTTTGAGGATTTACCATTTCGGTTCCTTCCTTTTCCTTCCTTATGTATTTCGGCCATCAAGGTTTTGATGGTTTCTCATGATTGCTTGATGATGAGAGTTTCTAGATGATGACTATGAGTTCATCACAATGAGACCTCTAGAGCTTGAGTTTTACCTTTTTGCAAGTTGAATGAGCTCTAGTAAAAAATATAAAATGAACTTGTATCCATGTTTAAATTTATGCTTTGCACCTCATGTTTACTTTTCTATGTCATCACTAAACTCTAAAGATTAAAGAAAAGAACTTGCATTATCATGTTTAAGTTTCAAGCTTTGCATTTCAAGTTTATATTTCAAGTCATCACTTAAATCCTAAAAGATAAAATGAACTTGCATATTTACTCTCAAGTCTTGCATATTTATTTTCAAGCCTTGCATATTTATATTTCAAGTTCTCGCATGGCATATTTATATTTCCTTGTTATCACCTAATAATTAATCTCGAACCCCGCCTATTTCGGCCTTAAAGTCAATTGTTGTGAGGCCTAGAGTACTAAAATAAAAAATTAGACTTGCATTCATATTTATATTTCAAGTCCTTGCACGGCATGTTTTTATTCAAGTTTTGCATTCATGTTTATATTTCTTTGTCATCACTTGATAATTAATCTCGAAGCCTACCTATTTCAATCTTAAAGTTGATTGTTGATTTAGAGTAAATACTCTAAGGGGCCTAGAGCACTAAAACAAAGAATTGGACTTGCATATCATGGTTATTTCCAAGTTATCACATAAAGCTTAAAGATAAGAAATGAACTTGCATTTCATATTTATGTTCTTGTCTAGCATGTTTACATTTCAAGCCATCACCTAAACTCAAAGATAAGAAATAAACTTGCATCTCATATTTACTTTGAAGTTTTCACTTTATTTTATTTTATAATGAAAAATAAAATGAGCTGCATAGCATGTTTAAGATTTTGTCATCACTAAAAGATCCTAGAGCTCAAAGACTTGCCTTCTTTTTATCTCAAGAATGTTTTAATTTAGTTATTGCTCTATGAATATTTTTAGCACCTTTGACAAAGTAAATTAGTTTTCAAAGAGTTTTAGAAGTTATCTTAAGTATAAAACTTAGTTACTTGAAATGCCTTATCTTGTGCTCATGAGACAGGTTACTTTTCAGCTTTTCCTTTATATTTCCAGTACTTTTAAATTCTGTTTTGGATGATTTAAATATGTTAGATACCTTGTTACTTGATGTGATAATTGTTCTTGACACTTTGGGCAAGCCTAGTAACTAAAAAGAATTAAAAATGTGAATTCTAGAACTCCTAAGGAAATGAATTATACATTCTGTTCCAACACCTTTGAATGATTGTAAAACCATGTTATACCATGTTTACTTAAGTGATATTGACTCATAAATGGTTTAGGAACTTATTTTAGCATCATAAGAAAAGCCGGTAACAAGAAAGGGAGTAAAATGCAACTTCTAGAACACCTTAAATCATAGAAATTCATTTACTAGCTATGTTGTCCAACTTTGATTGATGGTGTCCTTAAGGTTAATAATTAGTGGTAATGATGATAATTAGTCCCTTAGATGCATGAGAAAATAATTTGACAGTTTGAGTTACCCAATTCAAGTGTATGGCCATTTAAGGGAATGTTTATGCGATGATGATTTGAGATGATGCATTCATGTGATATTTGATGTTATGTGAGGTATTGTTATAGGATTCATTATTTGCATGTTATAGTTCATTTGGAACATTAGAGATGCATATATGAAGAGTTATGACATTTATAAGTTACGTATTGCATCTTGTTATAACATGCTAAGGTTTAAGGTGATTTAAAATATGAGAAAATGATCTTTTGGACTCATCAAACGATAGGAGATGAAAAAGTGATTCTTACTTACGATGATTTATTATATGAAAAAATGATCCTTTGGACTCATCAAACTATAGGTGATGAAAAAGTGATGCTTGCCCCCTAACCCGTACTTATCAAGTCGGGACTTCAACTTATCAAAAGGGAATAAGTTTATGCTAGTGACAACTAGTAAGGTATGAGCTCATAACCTAGAAGTACTCTCAAAAGGGAAGAGTAATAGGGTGGCCCTAAGAATGAAAAGAGACTTAAGTCACCTAAGGAAACAAGGAATGTCATTCATGAACCATGTTCTATGCACATCATGTTTGCTATGAAGTTAGATGTATGTTTTAGAGTAATGTTGCATAAAGTATTGACATGCATATCATGAAGAAGTATGATGCATTCATTACAAGACTCATGATAAAATGAATGGGCCTTGGTAATGGATGTTTTAGAACTTAATAAATGAATCTCTGCATGCTCACTATTTCTTAATTAAACCCGAGGTTTCTAAGGACGATGATGATGACACGTGTATGAAAAGGGAAGCCCTGCTGAGATTCTTGTATAAGTTTCTCACTCTCCCTATCTTTCTTTTCCATCTTCGTCTTCAAACAAGGTTGACAACAACGTCCATGGATTGCCCTAAGGTGCCGACATAGAAGTAGCTTGATGGTCGAGGATAGAGTGGCGTAGCGGAAGAGGGGACATAGTCTTAGCCTTTTCACATCATAGTCGTGTGTAGTTTTGAATTGTTGTATGCTCAACCTTCATGGGTAGGCCCAATATATTTGATGTGATGTTATTGTGGGATGTTCCTATATCATTAATACTATTAATGTTTGACTTGATATTTAACATTAATGTTATATGATGATGGGTTGATGGTTGTTTTTTCCATGAAGCCTATCTGGTGTTGTTGTTCATGTTATTCTTTTTAGGTTTACGCTTCACAGTACACGAGGCTCACACTTGTTTATGTTTCAAAAAAAATTTCTACCCATATTTTCTGCTAAGTATTTTAATGAAAAGTTCTAAAGAATGAGACTAAAAGAGTAATAGACTAATGGTTAACCTAAATACGTCCTAGGAGTATTGGGTTAAAAATTAAGATGTTTCACTTTTTACTATATTTATGGACACACACACACACACATATATACACATATATATAACTATGTACAGCAGACACAAGTTTCCACAACTTAATTACAGAAATTACAATTTAATCTTTGTTGTAGCTACTTCAGTATTCTCTGAAATCAACCTTGAAATGACACGGGAACACAAACAAGTAGGGGTGAGAATTCTAAAATTCCCAATAAGGTATCTGTAACATCATCATCGTCCCAACCACTTCAGTTTATCAAGAAAATGTTATCATACAATACATATTAAAGATTCATTTTAAAGTTCTAAAATCAACCTTCCAAAGTGAGTAGCTTTTATTATTCAAATCACATATCATACTACTCAACATCATATAAACCATATACTGCTACATCATAACTTAAAAATATTGGCCTCAATATCGATACTAAAATTCTTCACTTAGCACATAAGATAAAAGACTACTTAGAACCATTGCTACTTTAACTCATCTTAGCCCTCGACTTTTGTGGCTTTGACCACTTTAGGGTAATAAGCTGCTTTTCAAAACTGAGCTCATTCCTATACATGATTATTGAATTTACTTTCTCCAATTCTCACATAGACCTATTCCTAACCAAGTTTACTTTCCTCGACAGACCGAATCTACTTTCTCCAGCCCAAGAAATATAAACCTTATACTTTTCTTGGTAGTCAGGTTTACTTTCCTTGACATACCAGGCTTACTTTCTCCAGCCTAAGAATTATAAACCTTATGCTTTTTTTAGTAGTCAGGTGTACTTTCCTTGACAAATTGGACTTACTTTCTCTAACCCAAGAAACATAATCTTATGCTTTTCTTTGGCATATGAGCAATTATAATAAGCATTCATATCTATGTGTGCCTAACCTCATCAATAATCTTACATGCTTAATTATTCATATTCACATTCATGTGCTCATGTCATACTAGCACAAGATGCCATTATTTCATCAATTTAAAGCATCAATTCATTTTCGGCACAATGGCAGATTTTACATGTTTGTACCACAATTTATTATGCATTTCAAACCATCAAAGCTAATGCTATAAAAATTACCTTTGACACTTCAATGTGTCCACAAGTGTCCATAAAAATTTCAGGGCAAAAAGAGTTCTTTAACTATGTTAACAAAATTAGACAAATTTGGTGGTCAGAAACCACTTAGCCTCAGCTCAGAACCAAAATCTCATAATTTTTAACCCTAGGAAACAGTTGAATTAATTCAAAATAAAAATAAGGGTTGTATTTCAAAATGTTTACAACACCCTACAAAAATTTCATGTGATAATTCAATCATTTGATATGGTAACAAAATTATCAAAATTTACAACTTCTATTCTAACATTTCAGGCAGCACATAGATCACTTCGATTTCTGATTTTTCTTTTTACATAACAAAAGTACCCAGAATGGCTGAGATACCTTAACATGTTAGCTACATCCCATAAAATTTTCATCTGAATCCAAGATCTCTAAATAGGTCAAAAAATTTGAACAAATTCCCTGCTTGCTTCAAACCGGGATTTTCTAGCAACAATGTTCAAGCAACATGATTTTTTCAAGCAGAGAAAGTCCTAAAAATGACCCTATAAATATCATGGAGTTACCTTAAGATGTTAGCTTCAACATATATTTTTGGTAGCTCATGACCCACAATTCCCCCAAAAAGTTTATGATCAGTGGCTGCCTATACAAAAACTAAAAATCTAGTAGCATGGTTCAAAATCTCTTTTCATAAAAATGAGCTTTCCACAACAACAAACCAATCCACCAAAGCAAATACATCTATATGCATGTGTAATCACACAATAGAAATAGAAAATATCAATTTTAGTAAGGCAACAAACCCTACTCTTGGAAACTAGTGTATCTTTGGCTCTAAGATGCTTCAAGATGGATTCCCTTCACTTCAAAGCTCCCAAATCAAACCCAAACCCTTTCTAAATTAGTGAGGAAGTAAGGTATCAATGTGAGGATTGATAGGGAATTGAGATTTTAATTGGTTAGATTTGTAGGTATTGAGGTGTAAAACAAGTTTAGTGAAGAGAGTTTATAGATTTGGCAAATTTAGGCTAGGTTTTGGAGTAACTGAAACAAGTTTTGAGCTTCTGAGAAATGAAAATGGAGGCTTCCTGTAAGCTTCTCTTGCTAGCCAAAATATTAGAGGTTTAATAGAGAAGTTTGGGTTCATATTTATCTTGTGAAGAAGCTTGTAAAGGAAGCTTAATTATGATAATGTAAAAAGAGAATTCTTAAAGATAGTAAAGTGGATGGCTAAGATTTGATTTATTAGTCAAAGAATGAATTTTGGCAATCCACTTGGCTCAAGATAAGTGGCTCACCTTAACTCGGGGAGTAAGTAGCTTTTTTCGGTGTTAAAACTGCACATTGAAATTCTACCGAACAGGTAAACATTGTACCTAGTTAAATAGATATTACCCAAAATTATTTTCCAGGTATAAAATCCTCATTTCTAACTATTCCTAACCTTAACCCCATCGTTTTTTAGTCTTGGGCACTTCAGGTCCCAATTCTAAGGTTTCGACTGTCCCGACGAGCCTGCGAGACCCGCAAGTTATTATTCACTTTTTTTTTTAACATATCCATTGGGCTATCCCCATCATTACTACATTTATTAGATTTTTGAAATTATGACTAATAAAAATTAATTTTTAACTAATTTTTGGGGTGTTACATGATGCATGCTTATGTGATCAATTACATGATGATTTGTGGCATGTTATGGTTATGTACGAATGATTGAGATGCATGATTTGTGTGTTCTATGACATGAAACAAATTTGAGGAAACTCCATTCTCAGCCGTTATGCTGCCAGATTTTTGCCAAATTTGTGAACTTAGAAAAATTTATGAAGTTACGAGCATAAAATGTTAAAGGATAAGTTAAGATGACAGTTATGATTGTATGCTCCCGTTGCATCTCTAAATAATGTGCTAAGATTTAAGGTGACATAAGACACATGGAAATTATCCTCTAGACTCCAAGAATTAAAGGTTAGGAGAGGTGATCTGATAAGGTGATCCTTTAAACTCTAGGAATTAATAGTTATGAAAGGTGATCCTATGCCCCCTATCCCGCACTCTGAGAGTCGGGAATTAGCTTATCGAGAGGATAAGTGTAGACTAGTGATGACTAGTTAGGTATGAGGTCATAACCTAGAACTCTCAAGAAGAGAGAGTATTAGGGTGGCCCTTTAGAAGAGAATAAGAAAGTTAAGTCACCTAAGAAAGCAAAGAGGAAAGATTATGTTATGATAGTTTATATTCTCTATGCCATGTTAAATTATTATTATTCTTGTGATATGGTGCATATAGCATTGACATGCATTCATAATGAGGTATAATGCATTCATGACATTCAAAATCATGCTAAAATACATGGACCTTGGCTAATAGCTTTTAAACTTAATAAACAAACCTTATTATGTCCACTGTTTTCATAATGAAACCTAAGGTTCCTGAGGACGATGATGATGACATTTGTTTGGAAGCGAAAGCCTTGCTGAGATTCTTATTCAAGTTTCTCATTCCCTCTTTTCTTTCTTTCCATCTCGTCTTTAGAGGTTCATGATGACATTCATGATTTACATTGACGCCTCCACGTGGGAAATGCACTTTGACCCGATTAACCGGCCATACCATTTTGTGGGTCACTGTGCCGTTCACTTGTTCTTTTTCTTGGATTGTCCCTTTGCACACCCCCTCACTAGCTTATGGTTCTCCACTGCCGCTCTTTTTGCCGATGACTTTGCTTTCAAGCATGCATGTCCACGTACGAAGTAGTTCCCTTGTGACGGCCGTGCTGCTTCATCCATTTGTGACTTCCCCGTTTATGTGCCCCGATCACCCCATCGTTCTACTGAGCCATCGTCAGACCCATCAAAGGAGCCTCCCTCCCAATACTCTTCAAGTGACTCCGTCCCCAAGGATGTAGGATGTAAGAGTGATGGAGAGGCTACCATCACATAGCCACTGAGAGGAGTCGAGCTACCTGAACAAGATCATCTAGCATGGTAAGATGACTAGTAGCCTATCACTGAGAAGAGTCGAGCATGTTCATGTGATAGGCTACCTTCTATTAGCTCCAAAACCCTGTCAAAATGCACTAATTAGTTTTGAATGACAACAAAGCCAATTTAAAGGAAATGTTTTAAAGAATGACTGATGTTTATCTTAATTATCTTGTAAGATTATAACATAATTCTATTATTTAGCAAGAGCAATGCTTACTCAAATGAGAATATATTTCACTCTACATGTATAAACATGTTTTTATCATGTTATGAGATATGAATTGAAATGGAAGTAAAATTATATCCTTACTCAAGCAATTGATAGCTAACGATTTGAAGAAGATATTAATGCTACAAGAAACCAAGTCTTGAAACTTCAGAAAATAGCACTGGACATCAGAAAGTATCCTTACAATGAAGATAACAAGCAATTTCTGAAGACAAGATGTTACATTATCTTCAATTAGCATAATCACAAATCAATCATCATCATATAGCTTGGATTGAAGATCAAAAAGTAAAGAAATCATCAAGGATCTGTTACCATACATCGAAAGCTCACTTCACTATGGAGCGCTAAGCGTTACTAGAAATGGAGGAAAATTTGAATTTGAATTTTGAATTTAAATTTCAAAGAGTCAAATCCTGTTGTCAGAACCAGTCAATCATCTCTTTTGTCTTTGAAGTCAACTATTCCAAGTCGTAGAAGAAAAAGTTCAGAAACCACGATCCAGAAAGTAAGAGTAATTTCTAAAAGACATCAGAAATCTCTATTTCACAATGGCTTCTACAAATTGATCTGACAAACAAACAAGCTACACTTCTAGGCTATCTTTC
Organism: Dalbergia cochinchinensis; assembly: GCA_031216125.1. Classification (NCBI taxonomy): domain Eukaryota; kingdom Viridiplantae; phylum Streptophyta; class Magnoliopsida; order Fabales; family Fabaceae; genus Dalbergia; species Dalbergia cochinchinensis. Next base: position 43,077,025 of record CM062375.1, read on the forward strand.
TAAGACACAAATGGATTATCAACACATGTCCCTGGAAGAACAAATCATAGGCAACGGTCAAAAGAAAGACCTTCTTTAAATAGGGATGTTGTTCTCTAATCTTCAAGAGAAAGACTCCATGCTTAAAGAAAAAATTTTGCAAAAATCTCTCCTTATCTCCAGTAAGGTTCATATCATAATGTAATCAGATTTCTTACTTGTAAAAATCTTCTTTCTTCGTTCTTAAATAGATTTATGTTCTTCGTAAGAAGAAATGATAGAAGCAAGTCATTCAAGTTTTGCCAGGATCTTTTCATGTATATGTTAAGAAAACTTGAGTGCAGGTTAGTTTGAGTGGCAACCCAAACACTAAACCTTTGTATCCTCGATCCAGTAGGGATCGTTGTGAGATAGCTTGGAGAGGCTAGTGTAAAACTACTTGCAATGTGACAGCTTATGAGTTTGTCTACTATTCACGGTTTAGCTTGAAGATACTAGTGAAAAACTACTTGGATCAGCTTGAAAAGGTTAGTGAATAACTACTAGGTTCAGCTTGGAGAGGCCGGTGAATAACTACTCGGTTTAGCTTGGAAAGGCTTTATCAAAGACTACTCAACTTGTGATAGTCTCTGAGTTTGTTTGCTGGCCACAAGGTTCAGCTTGGAGAGGCTGGTGAATAACTACTCGATTCAGCTTCGAAAGGCTAGTGCATCACTACTCAATTTGTGGCAGTAGTGGTTGTCTATTGGTCACAAATGAGAGCTTGGGAAGGCTAATATAAATACTATCCAGTTTTCTTTCTCTAGTTTGAGAAAGATGTTTAGTGAAACCTTAACATTTGTTGAGTATTGAATGTAGGCAGTTTGGCCGAACTAGTGTAAAAATATTTGTGTCTCATCTTTCTTTCCTTGATGTCCTTGATATTTCTCTCTTGCATTTTATTATTCATTATATGCTGAAATTATGTTCTTGTCGTTCTGTTATTTATTTTATACTTTAGAAATCTACTTTTTAAAACTACTAATTGAGTTTCCGCTGCACTACAAGTTTTATACTTGATAGTATTTGATTTAAATATTTCAGAAAAGTTAAACGAAGTAAGCACGATTCAACCCCCTTCTCGTGCACATTTCCACCTACAAGTGGTATCAGAGCAAGGCCTCTAAGGGGTTGAGCAATCCTACAATTGCAAGGAACAAAGATCTGGGGGACAGAATGGCATATATATATTATACAAGATCTATCTATTAACTGACAGTCTTTTGCTGATGAGGTACCAAGATCTGGCATAGCACACTCAAATGATTAAAGGGATTCCAAAATAACCATTGGACAAGAACAACAAAAAGAAAAGCATTCAGTTTTTCTACTAAGTCAAGCTCTTGTTCATATGTAAATCAAGCAGAAGATGAATATGACTCAAATATATTGCTTGTGTCATATAAAAGGCTATATGGATTAGACTGTACATGATGTTTGAAGATATTAAACCATCTCAAGAAATCCTTGATCATAAGGTTGTCATATTAGACGCAACGAAATGCTAAAGCAAATGAGAATTGCTAAAACTTCATTTGAAGTAGACAGATCTGATATAGAAACCTAGGATTCAAAATGGAAATGAGATCTCTTTGTCTGTGAAAAATGTCAAAAGTCTAGAAAAGACCAAATCAAAGGGACATCAATCTCAGGAAAGACAAAAAGTGGAAAGATTATCTTGAGAAAGCAAACTGCTAACTGTAGTAAAATAAAACATCATGCATCGAGAGTTCTAAGCTCAAAGCATCACTAAAATATCCCATCTTCAACAAGGAGAGTGTGTTGGCTACCTAAAGTATCTCTGAAGACGAAAAGATCAAGTCAAAAAGTCATATGCTACCATTCTGTGTTCTTATGACTAAGGACATTTTAACAAAGATAAGCCAAGTGAATGTATCTGTATCTTATCCTTCATATCATGTATTAACTGCTTCATATTATGTACTGCTAGAAGTTTCTGAAGTTATTCCTTTGGAAGTGTCAAACCAGTTAAGGAACTCATAAGATTGCTCAAAAACTTAAGAAGATCAAGCTTGAAGCTGGAAAGCTGAAAATAAAATATACTCCAAGGAGATATCATTCTTCTCAAGTCCTATAAAAATAAAGCCTCCAAAAGAAATGTGAAGAATATCTGAAAATTATTTCTAAATCTTAGAGAGGACTTCATAGCTTCTAAAAATCTATCCTAGAAATTTGATATATTTCAAAAACTTTGCTTTTTGTGAAAATGGTCAGATTCGATAATTTCAAAAAACTAGTCTAAGTTATAGAAGGGAAACAGAAGATGAAAAAGCTGTGCAACATCATCAATTATATCTATTTTCTGTTTTTGTTCTTCCTGCTGAACAAAGAGATACATTCCTAACAAATGATTCTTGAAAAAGAATTCTATTAGAAAGGTTGGAAAATCTCTCTCTGAAACTAACCAAAAAGGACCCATGAACTGGGTACCAATATCGTATCTTTTCTCCCTGTAGATATATTTGGAAAGTTTCTCTAGCTAAAGTATTAAGAAGCAAATAAATCATGATCATTTCAGATATCATGTTCTGAACCTGAGAGTTATCACAGATCTTGAAAGACAACTACTCAAGAATATCTCAAGTATGATGATGAAAAAGCTTAAAGAATATCTTGCTAATAATCTCAATGATCTTAAGAAAAGTCCTGAGAAAATGAATCTTAAGAAAGTTCCAAAAAACTAGCAGATGAAAGCCAAAGCTTCACAAAGGAAGCTCCAGAACATCAACACTTCTGAAAGTATGCTCGGATCGCTCAAGATAATCAGAAAGCAATCTTTCTGGACTACAAAATGAGCTGTATAAAGATGACATAGAAGCTGTAGAATCTCAATGTACAGAAACTACTAGAGAGTTTCTGATTTGAAGATGATCTTCTATTGTCTAAGTTCATGAAGTGACTCCTAAGGGTATGAGAAACCAAGTCATCGCTGGATATATATCAAAATTGTGCTTTCACCACCACCATTGAACCTGAATGTGTTGAAAAAGCTTTGAGTAGTCAAAGTTGGGTGGAAGCTATAATAAATATGTTAACCAAGTTTAAGAGAAAGGCAAGTCTACACAACATGTTGAAACATCATCATTAGTACAAAGTAGATGATCAAAGTCATCTGGACAAAGTTGACATCATCAAGGCAAGCTTGGCTGCACAAGGTTATACCTATCAATAGTTAATGGATTATGATCAAAGCCTTTGCACCAGCATGCTACTTGCTTCCGTTAACTTCTCTAGAGAAAGGGCTAAAAGAAAAAGCACCTAGATGCTGCAGATAAAGAATCAACTAAAAGACAATCTCTTGAGGTATTTCATATCTCCTATAATACTAGTTTTATTTATCTAATCAAGAATCCTTTCAACACTCCATATCCAAGTTCGTTTTACAAAATCCTTTTATATCTTGCTTAAAACAGAGATGTTGAGTTAGTAGATGTGTATACTACAGACCTTATGTGGAGATGTATTCACAATGTCTATTGCTAAAAAGCTCTTTTATTTTTTTATTTTTTCTTTCAAAAAGTGTTTTTTAGTTCTTACATTTGCATAAGCATTCATGCATAAAACATCTCTGGACTATCAATGAGCGATTACTTTCTTTGCAAATCCCATCAATTTATTAATATGCATTAGATTTGCATGAGGCACTAGAGTTGTTGACTAAAGTGTGAAAATTTAAGGTGGATGTTGTCACAACTGGGATCACGACGAGGACGGAGAAAAAGAGTTGTTGAAAAATGGAGTCTCCACCAAATTTATTTAAATTGGGAAAACACGGAAAAACCCATTTTATTTTAGAAAATAGTCTTTAAAATCAGATTTGAATTCGGTAGTTAGTTATGCATAGGGAAGGGTATTAATCCTACGCACCCTTGGTATATCCGTCTTTAGACGGTACCTTCGTATTTTATGCAAATTAATTAGTAACCTTTAGATTTTTTTTTATTATAAAAAGACAAGACAAAATATTTACAATCAAATAAACAATTTATGAAAGTTTAATTTTGGGTTGACAGGGATCAGAATCATCTGCTCCTACGTATCCCTTGGTGTAATGGGAAACTCAAAGTCACGTAGTTCTATAGAAAATAATTATGGGTTGATTGATTTTACTTTAAAAGGAATTTTTAGAATATCAAACTGTCACAACTAAGATATTCCAAAGTATAGAATTAACAAACCGTCACAGCTCAGTTAATCCTATTTTAAAAAAACAATTTACTGATTAATTAACTCAAATCCTTTTATTAAAGGAAGATATTCTGGTTTTTATTTTAAACCCAAAACGAATAAAACTTCTTTTTTTAAGACTCAAATTAATTAACCACAAGTAAACCCGAAATCCGATCAAACAAAAATAAGGCAACGCTTTCCAAAAGTAAAAATATAAAATATAAAACAAAATCAAAACAAAATTCCTAATTTAATTAATCTAATTCTACCCTTCCCCTTAACATAACATTAATACTGTAACACCCCAAATTTTTGAGCTTGTGCAAAATTTCCGAAATGCCCTTGAGGATATGTTTTGGATTATTGAAAGACAAATTAATTTTTACTTATTAATCCTGGCATAATGATTTATTTAAAGTTAGGTTATACAAGAAAACCCAAAATTTGCATATTTTATAATGCCCAAACTTCTTTTACATCCACTTTCTTTGAACACTTGAATAAAAATGATTATCCAGAAGATGTGAGTTTAACTCTAAAGTTGTATGCATTATGAAAATAATATAACTTTATAATTAAGTTAGCTTAATGAAATGAACAAATATGCTATGCATTTTAATATTGATTAAACTCTATTTATCTTTTTTATGTATGTAACACACGACTATATTAGTTTGAGACAAAACTAATTCAGAACTCTGATACTGTGAGCTATAATACAATCATGTGACTCGCATGCGTTGTAATTACATAATTATGTTAAAGGATGATTTCACAGTATATATTGTGCATACTTTGTATTATTTCCTTTCTAATTTCTAGTCTTGCATTCTGCTTGAAAGTTATTATGCTGATTGCTTTGAAATTTAAATTGTTGAAATGACTATTGCTATTTGGAATCTTTGATGATGAGGTGATACTATTCATACAACTAGTTTTTGTCTCTAATGCCTTATCAAATTAACAGTTGTCAAATAACCAATACAAAAGCAAATATAAAGCCACACATCAAGACACTAGAGTGATTAAATGAACACCTGTAGGCCACTTGTACTTAAGCTAATTTTGTAACATTTCTTTCCCATCCCTTGCACTCCCCACTCACTGTAGCATGAGCACTCTATTAATACACTTAACCGACAATCATGGGCAAGATTGAAACATGAACACAAGTCCAGTGGAGGCACCATCAATATTTCATGCCCATCACTATCTTTAGCTTTATAAAAGGAAAAATTACAAGAGCGAAGAAGGTAGGCATTCATACACTAATAACCAACTAAATGGAGAGAACAAACAAGATTCTGGAGAGGAAAAACACAACTAAGAGGCTATGTGCTCTCTTAGTGTTGATTAATTGTATGTTCCTCTATCTTGGTACCACAAGTTACACATGCATGTACGTACACCATAACCCTCCCATTCTCACAACAAAACAAACCATTCCTCAGCAGCATTAGTATACCCTCACCATTCTCAAATCACCACAAATAATCCAAGCAATGCATAAACTAGACAAACATGATCCCAGCTGAAACTTAACAAAACCACAGCTAGAAATAAAAGTCCAGGAACAATCATTCTCGGTCAAATTTAGTCCAAACAGTCCATATACATGACAAAAATACATATGAAAATAAAAGGAAATGTGTAAGATACAGAGGAGGGGCGGCGGTTTCGGCAACCAAGGTGCACCACCGCCGCCGCCATTTTATTCTTCGTCTACCTTGTATGCTCCCCATCCCCTCTAAAATGATCATCGTGCCTCCACCACCATCATCATCAACAACTAAACTAGAAATCCATCTCGCTGCACCAATATAACCAAAAATGGCAAAAAATCAATATGTTATCACAGTCAAAACCAATAGAGTATGAGTAGAGATAGAACCTGAAATAAGAAAGGGAGGGAGACGCAGCGGCTGCAACCGCCGTTAGACCCATGATCGCGGCCAAGGAGCGTTGTGCCTTCCCTTTCCATCTGTGGCTACCGCGGCCTCCCTCATCATCATCGCGGCCTTTCCTTCTCCTCCCCCGGCCTTCCCATTTTCCCTTTTTCTGTGCACACACCACCGCCAGCTCCGCGGGAGCTCTGTCACCACGCCACCATCCTCAGCCGTCCTTTCATGCCTAGCAACACCAGATCCAACCTCAGCCCCCTCTATAACCACCGCCAATACCCTGATCGGTCGCCATCGCGCTCCCCCTTCCTTCGTAGCCGCGACTTCAGATCAGTCCCACAGCCGTCATGCCATTGCCAGCAGAAGCTCCATCGGTCTTCTCTCTCTTACCCGCGGCCGAACCATCTCACCAACCTCTACCAGATCCGTGAACCGCCACCGCCAGAATCCTCCACCGCAACACCTTCTTCCCGTCAACCCCTTCACCGTCGAGCCCGTGAGGTTCTGCGGGCACCGTCCTTTCCTTCAGATCCACTGTGCGCTCCCCATCTCCTCTCCACCTCAATTTCTCAGCCTCTCGATCTCTCACTTTCTCTCTCTCGTGCATTCTCCCTCTTTCTCGGCCTCTTTATCTCTTTGCATGTGTGTGTGAGTTACTTGTGTGTAAGAGAGAGGGGCAGAGAGAGTGCCATATGTGTGGTGTGAAAAGCATAAAATTGTTTTATGTTTTAAGTGTATATGTGTGTGCGTGACCGTGTGTTGGTGAAAGAGAGGTCCGTGTATGTGCATGTATGGATAAGAGAACGAGAGATCAATGTGTATGTTTACAGCCCATGGTGGGTAGTGAAGCCCATATATATATATATATATTCTTAGACCAAATCCATCTGTCTCGAGGATCTTCTCCTGGTGACCATGGTTATTGGTCCATTTTATTTTTTTGTAACAAGTTGTTTTAATGGGCTATGCTTCTTTGTCCAGAATAAATTCATTAGCCTGCTTCTATAAACCATTTTGGGTTGGTCCAGTTTTTTTAAAATTTTTTTTTAGGTGTATTTTTAGGCTGACCCATCATTCTATTAGGATCTTAGCAAGTCCAAAATAGTAATAATAATAATAAATAAAGAAAAAAATAAAACAAGAAATATAAGATATTTGAATGTTTATTTAATCTTTGGCTAAATTCAACTTTTAACAATTTTCATTATTTCTCGACTTGTTCTATACTTATTTGACCCTTTCATTAATCTTGCATTTTTGTTCATTATATACAATGTACATTTATTTGTAGTAATAGCATTATTGTACTATGTTTGCATATTTTAATTGTAGCATTCTTTAAAGGATATACTGTTAAGTATTAATTGTTTTATTATTCTAGTTTAGCCTGTATATATATTTTGCACTAAGTGTTATATATGATGACAATGTTATGCTGCGGATTGTTTATTATGACTAAGGACTGTATGATCGAGTGTTATATATGTTATTTTTGTCTATAATTATAATATTATTATATATCTATATGTATTCTACAATGCTGATGCAAATTACTTTCTATTGATGCTTAATATTTTTAGTCAACAATTTGATGCTCTTAATTCCTTTTCAAAGAAAATAAAATCAATCAACCAATGAATATTTTTTTTGAGAACGATGTGGATTTGAGTTCCTCATTGCATCAGGGGATATGTCGGCGTAGCTAACAACTATCAAGCCAAAATTAATTTTATAATTTTAGTCTCATTTGTAAATGATTTTTTTTCAAATTGATTTTGATATGAGACATTTTATTTTATTTTCATTTCTTTGGAGAATAAATTATTATGATGTTGAGTAGTAAGATATGTTAAGTGATGACCTCTAGTATGCTATGTATATCCTATTGAGCATATCATATGCATTAGCTGAATCCGGTCCTTGAATTCTGGCATACTGGATAGGAGCATGTTATTGTTATAAACTATTGGCTGATGACATACTCGTGAATATGTATTTCATGATTTCATGTTCATGCTTGGACATCTAAATGACATGCTAAGATTAAAGGTGACATAAGACACATGGAAATGATCCTCTGGACTCTTCGAATTAAAGGTTGAGAGGTGATTTAAATAGGAAGTGATCCTTTGGACTCCTCGAATTAAAGGTTATGAATTGTGATCCTAATACCCCCTATCCCGTACCTTAAGAGTTAGGAATCTAACTTATCAAAAAGGATAAGATTACGCTAGTGACGACTAATGAGGTATGAGCTCATAACTTAGAACTCTCGAGAAAAAAGAAAATATAGGGTGGCCCCCAAGGAAAAGAGAATAAGAAGTTTAAGTCGCCTACAAGAATGATGATCATGATTTTATGTCATATGCATTGTTTTATAAATTCTATGATATTTTGTATATGATATTGACATGCATTTATGATTAGCATGTTGCATTCATGACATTAAGACTCATACTAAAAGATATGGGCCCCGGCTAATGGTATTTTAGAACATAATAATTGAACCTTATGTATGCTGACCACTTTATAATGAAAACCTGAGGTCCCTAAGGACGTAGATGATGACACCAAGATAAGAGAACACTTTTCTGAGATTCTCTGTCAAGATTCTCACTCTCTCTATCTTTTCTTTCCATCACGTCTTCAAAGGTTGATGGCGACATTTGTGATTTACATTGACGCGCCTACTTGGGAGATGCACTACGACACCGCCCATTGGTCATATCACTTTGTGGGTTGTTGTGCCATTCGCCTTTTTGTGTACATAGACTGCCCATTTGCTCACCCAGTTTCCAGTTTTCGGTTCTCTCCTGCTTCCCCTTTTGGCGACGATCTTGTCTTCGAGCGGGCACATCCTCGCTAGGAGTGGACTTGCTGCACCCAGCCAGCCACTTCTGCCATCCGGGACTTCCCGGAGTATGTACCCCGTTCCCCCACGGATCATTCAGAGACAAATCCATCTAAGGACTCCGCCACTCAGGTGCCATCCGAAGGCTCTTCCCCTATCGTGCCCATGGATTTTGGTGAGGGCAGTGAGGCCATCGTAGTACAACTGATGAGAGGAGCTATGCCCATACGTGGAGAGGCCACTCGTCCACGTCGAGGTGCCCATGTCCTTCCAGTAAGGCGCCTCGCCACACGTGACGAGCTGAGACATTGATGTTTGCTCTAGGTGCTACGAGGCAGAGTTGTGAGAGGGAGGGAGCGTGTGTCAGTTATTTATGTTTATATGTATATTACGTACTATAGAGTACTGTATTTTTCATAGCTTTTATCAGTAGTGTTATGTTTCTATGTTATGGTGCATACGTAGAACGATCAGTACTTATATTGTTATACGCTAATGTTATAACTTTTATTTGCTTTATTCTCTTTCTTTGACATACGGAGTGTCAATGTTAATCAATTCGTGTACGCGGCTCATGTTTTGTATTTTCAAAAAAAAAAATTTATCCATATTTTTACTAAAGAAATTTTCAAAAGCTTAAGTTAATAACTGGAACAAAAGAGTAATAACTAATAATTAACTTAAATACGTTCTAGGCATATTGGGTAAATATTAGGGTGTTACAAAAAACTAACATTAACACACGCGAAACACACACACACTAATACTAACACATGCTCTCATACACTAAGATAAGGAGAGACTAAGAGAAAGAAATAGGAAACTGAGGGAAAGAAATAGACAAAAGGAAAGAGAGAGAGAGATATAGAGTTGGAGAAGCCGAGAGAGAGAGAATAAGGGATCTAGCTAGCTAGGCTGCACATGGCCGTGGCGATGAGGGAGATGGAGGCCATACTGCCGACGAAGAGAGGGGAAGGAGGCGCAGCAGTAAGGTGAAGAGGAGATGGAGGTCGCGATGACCAAGGCGGAGGCCGATCCGCCACGGCGCATGCTCGGTGAGGCTAAGGGCTTCGTAGTGGTGTTTTCTGGCGGTTATGGTGGGTGTGTTAGCTAGATCGGCGGTGGCTGGGGTTACGTTTGGATGAGCTCGCGTGGTGGTTTACGGTTCTTGGGTTGAGAAAAAGGAGGAAGGCTGGAGCTCGTGGTAGCTGTGGTTGGTCCGCGGTGGAAGAGTGGATCAGAAGATGAGGCCGTTGAGGCCATAAGTGAGACAGAGAAGGGGAGATTTCCGTGGTGGCCAATCTGGAAAGCTGAGGGAGGAGAACCGGCAAGTGAGGCCGAGGCTCTGAAGGAGGGAAATGATAATGCCGCCAACGGCCACGGTGGTGCCGGCAGCTTTCCTAGTTTCCTTTTTTTTCCTTGCTTTCTTTTTTTGTTTTTGACGAATTGAGAATTTTGACTCTGATCCAAGATTTTTATTAATATGGACTGTTGATAATTTTTGGATTATATGTAGCTGTGATTAACTAGATATTGGTTGTTGATTGGTTTCTGATTTTGGTTGTAATTTGCAGGTTATTTATGATCTGGGATGGGGTGGGATTGGGTATTGCTGAGTTGAAGGCTGCGATGGGTAATTAGTGTGGGTTTCAGGGGATTTCAAGACAATTTGCTTGGAGAATACAAGATAAATGAATGCTGAATGATTTAACTGTGTTAGTTCTCTCTTTTCTCTGTAAACAGCTCCGTTTTTTGAAAAATGAAGATGATAATCAGCTCCTGTTTCTTATCTCCCAAAATCTCAACACAAAACGAATTCTCTTTGTATGAAAAATGGTGATTCCTCCTCAAAATTCTCCCTTCTGTATGTGAATTTGATTCTATTTATACACGATTTTCAGACATGATCCGGGATACTTGTTGACCTGATTGGAAAATTTTTCTCCCAGTTCATGCTGATTTTATGGGATCCTAACCAACTACACCGCTGTTTTTGATTTTTGCTTCTGTTATTCGGTGATCTATTTCTTTTTTCTTGTTCCTTGAAAAAAATCATCAAAGACAATAGGCGCTCCTCCTTGACTTCACTGTTTGGTGCTCCACTTCTCTTTTGTTTGTTATTTTGTTTGTTTAGAAGAGGAAAAATTGTAAAAGACAGGCACTTTCTTTTTTTCTAAAATGATAAGGAAGAGATTGGTGGTGCATGTGCAGCACTCCTTTCTTTCATTTTTTATTTAAAAGAAAACAATAGGGAGAATAGTGATCACAATTTTTTTCTTTTCTTTTCAAAATTAAAAATAACATAAAAGATGAAATGGGTTGAATTACTGCATGAAATGAGCTTCTTTTTTGTTTGTACAACAACAAACAAACAATAACAAACCAAAAACACAATTGGTACAACAACAAACAAACAATAACAAACAAAAAGACGCAATGTTTTTTTTCACAATAAAATAAAATGGGCTTAGAACTTCTTCTTTTTTTGCCGGATAAAATTGAGTGTTAACAAATGTAAGATCCTTCTTACATGTGAAGTGTGGATATCAGGGCCATAATAGTCCTTAAATCCCAGCCATTAAAATAATAAAGTGACGTCTATGATAAATTTTAACTAGAATTTAATTAATGTAAAAAAATTTAATCATCAATTAATAACTATATTATTAATTTAAAAATTTAGTAAATTATTTCTCATTTTGCCTTTTAATTCACAAGGTGAGTTGCTGTCCACCCCTCCACTGTCCACCTACTCGAAGGCGACACACTTGGCACAAGTGGAGAGGACGCACCAGACACATGAAGAGGGGGAGAATGGCGCATTTAGCTTGCTTCATAACTCCACGATGACCTTCTGGCTGCAGCCTTCAATTTTCTTTCTTTAATTTTCGAAACAAAAAGTACAGAGCTGGTTCAAGCCAAATAAGTATTATGGGTTTGGATGATCTTTCCACCTACCACATCCTCCATGTAGAAATTCACTACTGCCTGCACCATGAGCTGGTTGTCAGCCCAAACTCAATGCAGTGGAATTGGTCTCATCTTTTGCTTGCTGTTGTTGGGTTTGGAGTTTAATAAATTGTTGGGATTTAGAAAGAAAGTAATCGCCTACTTTTAGATGATTCTGGGAATATGGGAGCTGAACGGGATGAGGTTTGAAAAAGAAAGAGAAAGGGGAGAGAGAATAGAATCAACACAGAAAGGGTAGAAAAGTAATCATACTTTAGATTTTTATTATTATTAACCTGCTGCATAACGGCAGTGACCATGGCAAAACTCATCTAATACTTAAGGATAAAACTAACTCAACATCACAATGACGGATAAGTTGATCTCCACGTGTTTGGGGGCATTGCTAGCTCCACTTTTGTGAACCTATAGATTTAGTCTACCAAAGATCAATGGATGAGTTAAAATGTTTGTGTTAGTGGACCTTAATTTTTAGAGAGCATATCAAGTCCTTCGCTTTTATACTCTTCACATCATTTCTGCATCTGTCTCCGCTAATGCTAACACCTTGCCAGCATCAAATTCTCCCCTTATAATCACCCTGGCAGCAAACAATCGCAGCTTGCGACAGAGGTCGGTAAATCTTGCTCCAACAACATTGAATATTTACAACTTTTGCAGAATAATTGCAAATTAGACACATGTTCGATCAATACGCATCAAGAATTTACACTGTCCACATAATTAAACTGCGCAAGCCATTCCACTGGGGTTGCTTTAACACTTCCCACACCAAAGCTCCTGAGGATTTGTTTGGTTTCTCTTATTTCACTTATTTTGCAACCTGAACTCTGTATTATCCCTTTGCTGGCTTTTAGCTTCTGGGTATGCTATTTTTTTACTCTTTCTTTTTTTAATTGTTTTCTCTAATGGGTTTGTTTAATTTCATCCGGGAAGAAGCGGTTATGCCTCATATCTATTTTGTATTCTTTTTTTTAATGAAAAGCCAACTTCTTTTAGACCAAGGGTAAATGCCCCATGCGCACAAGCACAAGTGCACAACTTAATCTAAGGTAAGGAAGAATGCACCTAACCGTGTTTGAGAGAATTGCTAATGACTTGGAGGGACATGTTACAAGGACAAGGATTAGTTGGTCCCCTCTATGTTAGAGATCAACGTTAGTCCCCTCTGTGTAAATGGATTTCAAACGTTGGATTATCAAAATTTTTCATTGAACGGCTCTAAATTAAGGTCATGCATTTTAGCAACTGATTTGTTAAAGAGTGTCTGTATTGTTTTGTATTTACAGCTCAACCCTTCCTGTTTGTCAATCATGATGGCCATATCATGTGGGCGTCTATGATGATGATGGAGTCCTCATCAATCAATGAACGCCTCATATCATGGAGTTCCCTTGTAGATTTTGGTGTTTTGGGGGGTTTGTGTTCAAATGCTTTCACCAATAGAGACAGCCTCCGTATATTTTTTCAGGTACAAGTAACCAAATCTGCCTCATACCATTCACTCTCAGAATAAAAAAGTTTGAAACTTTGGGAGCAATTCTAAGACCCAATTGCTGGAAGTGGTTGTTTTTGGCAAGATTCCAACAAATGATAGCAATGGAGAGACCATTCACTCTCAGAATAAAAAAGTTTGAAACTTTGGGAGCAATTTTGAGACCCAATTGCTGGAAGTGGTTGTTTTGGGAAGATTCCAACAAATGATAGCAATGGAGAGTGAAAAATCAAGGTCTGATAGGAAAGGTTAGACCTTTTACAGAATATCGCGTTTTATCAAACACAAGCTCCCTCATCATCACCTTCTTCCACATCTTACGTGCTCAATGTTCATCAGCAAAACCGGGTCTTCAATTTATCCATTCATCATCAATCTTTGGAGATTGTTTCTTCCATGGCCAAGTCTCTGATTCCCAACAAGCTTTACTCTCTTTGTCTGTGTCTTATGAAACTTGTTTGGTCATTAAAGTTTTTTTTTTGGTATTATTTTTTGTTTATATTTATTGTTAAATCATTGGTTTGTGTTAATTTCTTGGTTTCTATTGTTTATTCCCAGAAGCATTGGGAATGAGATGTTATGTTCATTATTTTCATGACTACTATAGTACTATATTCATTTGTATGATTTCCAATCTGTTGATAAGACCCATTACTCAATGAGGCTACCCGCGTCACACCCATCATTTCATTTTTTTTTCCTTTTGGGTACCATTTGTAAAAGAAACCAACCATGTTGAGGAATTTGAAGGAGAATGGGTAGTTGGGAGAAGAAACATTTGAGGGTCCGCTAACGATTGAGAACTTCAAATATACTACATTTGAAAACTTCACCAACACCGCACACTGGTTGTGCCGATTGTGAACAGTAAATGGGACAAGGGGTCATTTGCGAAACATTAAAACCTAAGCCCTATATTAGAAACAGGCGGAGGGGTTTATTTTGGATTTTTCAATAGGGATTAAGGTTAGTCCACAATGTTGGGGGACTAAGGAATCCATTCCCCAGTTACCTTTTCTTTTCTCGCAGATGTGGACAAGATGAAGACATAATGAAGAGAGGAAGATGATGAAGGACTTGACATGCTATCTATCAATTAGAGTCCATTCATACACACATTTTATCTCATTAGTTGATTTTCATTAATCCAAATCTAGTGGTTTGTAAAGAAGGACCATTCAATGCTTCGAAAGATATATCAGACCAATTTATCCGCCACGCACCTAACAGTTTAACGCTTCTCCACGTACAGACAAAAACTTGTCAGTCTCCAGTGTCCATATCGTGACTCATTCCACAAAGTCGTGCCAGCCAAGCCATGGCCTCACATGCAACATTATGGTTATCAAGAAGTTCTTTCCTCCACACAACGTTTCCACCATTCAATCATAATGGGTCCTATATTATCACATCACATACCATTTTTGATAAGGGGGATTCTCACATACATTTATTGGTCAATACAAATGATGCAGTTGAATTTAATCACGCTCTGTAAATGTTGTTAATGCCAAAAAGTATGTTGCTAAATGCCACCATGAGGCCCTTTCTCTGCTTCTCTCAAACTCCACCAACCACACCCACCTCGAGAACCCCATGGCAACAACATCAAAGCCTACCTTTGTTCCCAAACCCCATGAATTCCCCCTCAAAGTGCCCATCTTGGCAACAACCATTGTCCCGTCCCCCCAAAACCTATAAAGCAATGAACACTCTCTTTAAAAATAAAGCCATTCTCCTCCTCCTCCTCTCTCTTTTTTCCTTGCTATTGTTTCTGGTGCCAATGATCTACCCTCTGACAAAGGCTCCCTGACGACCTTATGCACTCATCGTCGCAGCCCTCTCTTATTCGCTTTGAGATCCGCTTTCTTCTGTAGCCACCACTGCTCAATTGGTACAGTCACGTGAGCTCCGTTGTGCAAACCGGCCAGCCACCGCGAGCAATGTGGATTGAGTCCATTTCTTCTCACATCTTGCTTCGCTGTTGTTGCGGCCGACGAAGAGCATGAGCTTGCCAGAGGGGTGAGGGGCGAGGTCGTTGACGGCATGGCGGTGGATGAGGGGAGGCTCTTAAGGTGGACGAAGTCATCAACATCGAAGAAAGAGAGGGAGCCGTCGACAACGGCGAAGAGAAGGTTCCGTACAGTGTGTGTTGCTGTTTAGCCACAATTTTAACCACATTTTAAAAATGTGGTTAATTGTAACTTGCCACACTATTTGCGTTGAGCCACGTTTACAAAATGTGGTTAAAGCCAAATTGCATTTATAACCGATCAAACAGTCCGCATTCAGTTATTTGTACAATAATGATGTTTGTTTGGCCACACTTTTATCCACATTTAACAACATGTGAGAAATGTTGTTGTA
Organism: Dalbergia cochinchinensis; assembly: GCA_031216125.1. Classification (NCBI taxonomy): domain Eukaryota; kingdom Viridiplantae; phylum Streptophyta; class Magnoliopsida; order Fabales; family Fabaceae; genus Dalbergia; species Dalbergia cochinchinensis. Next base: position 43,092,818 of record CM062375.1, read on the forward strand.
TGTTTGGCCACATTTATCTCATTTTAACCACATTTTCAAAATGTGGTTAAAGGCAACCATAAACAGGACACTTTTGATAATGGGTTTGGATGATATTTTCACCTACCACATCCTACATGTAGAAATTCACTGCTGCCTGCACCATGAGCTGGTTGTCAGCCCAAACTCAATGCAATGGAATTGGTCTCATCTTTTGTTTGCTGGTCTCATCTTTTGTTTGCTGGTGTTGGATTGGGAGTTTAATAAATTGTTGGGATTTAGAAAGAAAGTAACCGCCTGCTGTTAGATGATCCTGGGAATGTGGGAGCTAAATGGGATGGGGTTTGGTAAAGAAAGCGAAAGGAGAGAGTTAATAGAATCAACACGGAATGGGTAGAAAAGTAATTATAATATAATACCTGAGGATAAATCTAGCTCAATTTCACAGGCACTTCAATACAACATTCAAGATCCACGTCTGCACTACAATCCTTTTGAAAAGCACACGGCACCGAAGAACGCGCCTAACAGTTTAACGCTCGTCCACGTACACACAAAAACTTGTCAGTCTCCAGTGTCTCTATTGTGACTCACTCCACAGAATGGCCGGCGCCAGCAAAGCCATGGCCTCATATACAACATTGCCGTTATCGAGAAGTTCTTTCCTCCACACAGCTTCTCCACCATTCAATCATCATAGGTCCCATATTATCACATCACATGCCATTTTTGATATAGTAGAGTGCATAGAAAGTATCAGCTAAGGACTGGCAAGTGTTGTAATAACTAATAAATAATTAACTTGATTGGTACTTGAGCAGCCTAGCCACTCAGATAAATTGTCTTATACACACACCCCCAAACCCTGTTTGAGTACCCTTCTTGGTGAAAAGTCACCCACCATGACGATGACGGAGAAGAGAGCGCACCTGGTGTTCGTGCCATGTCCGATAATCAGCCATCATGTGTCCACCGTTGAGTTTGCGAAGCTTCTCGTCACCCGCGACCACAGTCTCTCCATCACCATCTTCGTCATCAAGTCACCCTTAGACACCAAAACCACCGCGTACACCGAATCCCTCGCTTCCTCCTCTTTCTCCGACCGCATCCACGTTATCAACCTCACCCAATGTCCCACCCCGTCCGCCTCTGAATCCATATCAGCTTCCTCCATCAACAATCTCATAGAGAGCCAGAAACCCCACATCAAAGAAGCCGTTTTCAACATAACTCGATCCGACTCAACCCCGCCACTCGCCGCCTTCGTCGTCGACATGTTCTGCACCACCATGATCGACGTCGCCAAAGACTTCGGGGTCCCTGCCCTCGTCTTCTTCACCTCTGGCGTCGCCTTCCTCGGTTTGATGCTCCATCTCCTTACGCTCCGTGAACGCGACAACCTGGACACAACCGAGTTGACCGGTTCCGATACCGAGTTGGCCATGCCGAGTTTCGCCAACCCGGTCCCTGTTAGGGCTCTGCCCACTTTTGTGCTGTGCAAGGAATGGGAGTGGTTTTACTTGTCATACGTGCGAGGGCTCAAGAAAGCCGATGGATTTATCGTAAATTCGTTTGAGGAGCTCGAATCCCATGCGGTTCACTCTTTTTCTGAGGGGGATCTCCCTGCTGTCTATCCGGTGGGCCCCATATTGAACATCAACGGTGGCGATGCTGGATCCGAGTGTGAGCATGATGTCATCAAGTGGCTGGGTGATCAACCGCCTTCGTCGGTAGTGTTCCTGTGCTTCGGGAGCATGGGGTGGTTCGCTGAGGATCAGGTTAAGGAGATCGCGCGTGCTCTTGAGGACAGTGGGGCCCGCTTCCTGTGGACCCTGCGTAAACCCCCACCGGAGGGTTCCATGGGCGGCCTACCCTCTGAATACGCTCCCGAAGAGTTGGCTGTGGTTTTACCTGAAGGGTTCTTAGATCGGACAGTCAGGATTGGGAGGGTCATCGGGTGGGCCCCACAGGCCCAAGTTCTGGCCCACCAAGCCATTGGGGGTTTCATTTCGCATTGTGGGTGGAATTCTACCCTGGAGAGCATACACTTTGGTGTGCCCATTGCCGCGTGGCCGCTCCGTGGGGAGCAACACATGAATGCGTTTGAGCTGGTGTGCGAGCTGAAGATGGCGGTGGAGATTTCGTTGGATTATAGGATGGAATTTGGGGTTGGAAGTAAAACTGGATCTGTGTTGAGTGCGGAGAAGATAGAGAGAGGGATAAGGAGTGTGTTGGAGAAAGATGGAGAGGTTAGGGAGAAGGTGAAGGAGATGAGTGACAAAAGCAAGAAGACAATGGAAGAGGGTGGATGTTCCCACTCTCATTTGAGATGTTTCATTGATTATGTAATGGATCAGGTAGCTATGAGGGAATGAATGAATGAATGATACTATGCTTGTAATCATACACAAAATGGTTGGAGAATAATAATTGAATGAATTTACAGCTTGAGCCAGCTTTAATTAATTTCATTTCTACTCTCTACACCTAATAAATTAATTATTATTTCAACTCATTCGCTATAAACCAACTCAAAGCATAGTGTGTGGTTGGATTGAAGTTTGCAAATTTGATTTCAAATCAATGTGATTTTTGTAGACTTAATTTTGATCAAAATTGGATTTAGTACAATGTGACTTTTGTTTGAAAATTAAACCTTTACTGGAAAGGGTATACATTAGAATGTTAATGCAATCTTTTTATTCAACTGTTTTTTAATTAAATATAATTTAATAGATTGAATAAATGTTATTATGGTTTTTAAAACATTTGTAAAAGTGAAACATTTTTAATTAACAATACAAATCAACCAAGTTGTAATATTTTTCTATAATAAACAGTAACATACATAAGTCAGCATATCTATTTACTTATGTAACCACGAAACAATCTCTGTTTAGAAATTTTTATAAAATTATATAATTATCGAATTCGACTCATTTTTTGTTTGTTGGAAAGCTTGATAAATCAAAATCATTTTCACACAAATATTAGCTTAAATTTCTAAGTGTAGGGATCATAGTAAAATTTCTTATAATTGTCAAATTTGTTAGGAATTGAAAAAGTTAAAAGATGCTTGATTTTGTAAGAATAATATGCTAAAATATTTTAATAAAATTTTTGAGCTTTAAGGACTAAAAAAAAGACCAAAATACAATATTAATACAGTAATTAATCATGAGAATATTATAAGTATAATAAAAGGATGATAAGCGGGTCTCATGAATCTTATCATATAAATTCATAAAATACTCATGCTTGTATGGAAATGCTAAGTTATTAGGACATGTTCTTATTGATATAATTGTTATGCTGTGATATAGTACACTGTTAAGTTATTATTTATATGTCATGTTATATGTATCGTATTGCTATCTTAAGATGCAAATTCATATTAAAGATGCATGTGAGGATCATTTTCAACATTACTTGCATTAAGAAAGCAAAGGAAAGGAACTAATAAATAATGCCATATTTTACCCCTTACTCCATGGCAGCTATGGTCGTCAGTTTGAGCTCAATACCATAAGTTTAAGGAGGGAGGTCCCTTGTGGATTTTTAAGTTAAGATAAGAGGTTGATGTAAAAAGATCAAAGATGACACTACATAAACAAGAATTAATATTGGAGGTTGATGTCAAAGATCAAAGTCAAGACATGTTATGTTGTGTGATTATCGATTAAATAGCTCATGATGCATGCATACATAAATTATGGTGTGATAGTAACAATAGAAAAGGGGATACGCCTTACCTTATGAATGAAATATGCATACATACATGGCATGTCAGTTGATGGAGTACATACATACGTCATGGTATGTCATTGGAAGAGGCATATACCTTATGAACGACTCTTGAAGTGTGCATACATGAATCATGGCATGTCTATTGAAAAAGCATGTAAGAAGGGGACCTACCTCGACTAATGAACGACTTTCAGAAAATACAAAAGGATATAATATATGTACACTTCTTTTCGCAAATAAACCCAAGGTGGCTAAAGGCAAAAATGATAACACCCATGCATTTCCCTACTAAGAAATATTATATTCCTCATTCCTTCTTGTCATAACCTGACTTGGGAACATAACCAACATGTGAGGAATCCGATCCCCATGTAAGTCTTGTGACCTCTGAGTCTCTTTATATGTATAATTAAATCATAAAATCCGTTTATCAAAACGTAGTTTCATCTCTGATATATATCTTTGACTCTTAGAAAATCACATCATCATAAATAATTTCATATTCATGCTCTAAATATATCTTTGTAATACAAAATATATGAGTTGCGCTCTTTACAAAATAAATCATGAATGCTATAATCATGTAAATACAAAATAATCATGGTATACAAATCATGCACTAACTCTATGGTCCAGGACCTTGCCCACAATGTACACTGGAACACTCTATCTCTATACAAAACACAAAATATACTTCACTCTGAAGTGAAGCTCACCAACTAAAAACTCTAGTACTACTAGGAAGGAGGGTGTTGAGAGAAACTTGCAGCATCTACTGTATCTATAATTGGAAAAGGGAGAAAGGTAGGTTTCATCTAAAACATAGTGAGCAGGCTCTCATCCATAATCCTCTCATGGGACAACAAGATATGTGCATGCCATATATAAAATCATCATAATTGGTTAATGCAATAATTCTGATGTCATATTCATTTGTATAAATATAAGGGTTCTAAAATTGATATTTTCAAAAAAAAACATAACAATAGTACTTTGCTAGAGAAACAAGGATCTGTGGTTATGCAATGCATAACGATATATATATTCTCTGGTTATGCATGTCAATTATGACATACCCGTAGGTAGAAAAGCACATAAGAAGGGAGGTTGAATCGTGTTTTGCTTTTTCTTTCCTTTTCTAGTTTTGAAAAACTTGAACAGTATACTAACAAGTATTTAATTTGAAGTGCACTGGAAACATCGTTAGTTACTTCAGAAAGCTATTTTCTCAACTATAGTAGATATGATAAAAACGTTTATAAGTTAGCTTTTCAAGCAAAACAATAAAATAGGCACAATGTAGTAGATATAAAGAGTTAAGAGAAAAGAAGATACTGCACGTATATTTTTATATTAGTTCATCTAACTTGCCTGTCACGACCCAAAAATCACGACCAGTACATAAGGAATATTGTCCCTTATGAAAGCCTTCTGAAATTAATTTCATGTAATTATGCATAGTAAATTATTAAATTAATGCTTATAATAAATTATAATAATAAATAAATAATTAAATAAATAATTCCTCAAAACTTCTTGCAAACTTTATTAATAAAATATATAAAATATTTAATTATTCTAAATCAATTAAAAACCCATAACTGAAATATACAATTTAAATCATGTTTCTGGAAGAAATTACATAAAATGATATAACCTTAAAATAACCATGCATGCTAAATGATGTTCGAGGACCCTGCCAGCATACTACTGGAGCACTCTATTCTAACATGATCCTAATTTAAACTTCACTACAAAGTGAAGCTCACTAACAGAATAGTTACATGGCTTCTAAGGCTGAGACTGAACAATAATAAGATTTGTAACTGTAATTGTAATCGGGAGGAAAAAGAGAGAGATGAGTTTATCAAAACTCAGTGAACAAGTCTCCACAACCCACATGGGACAACAATAATATACATAACATATAAATGCAACTGATAAACATATGTTATATATTTAGATACATATAAATATACTGAAATAACAATTTATCTGAAATCATGATGATAACTAGTAGAGAAACACGAATTATTCTGTACATAAATATCTGAGCTGAATAAATGAATCTATGTCAATAGCTAATCTGATGGGCACCCAACTAGATCCCATAAATGGACAATTCACTAGGTTCCTTACTATGGGTGAGCTAGTCCTCTAGTGGACCACTCGGTACCAAGGTTAACGATCGATCATGCAGCCGTTAACTTGCTATTCTCTTTTTCACTAATTACAAAATAATAACAACAACAACAACAACAACTTGCGATTAAACTGAATAAATATGAAAGCCCTGAATTCATATAATTCTAACAATCTGACTTTAGGATAACTGAGGTCCTAAAACCATGCCCAAGGGATTATTAGCTTGTAGACATAGTGATTTCAAAAGCCAACAGAGTATATATCTAACAATTGTTATTAATCATACTTTGTTCAATACTTTCAATAAATCATTTTTGATGTTTTAAAATCTCAATAGGAAATTCATAGTCTGAAATATAGTAATCAATATTTTTGCCATAAATATTAAACCAAGGCCTTATGATTTCATGAACTGGAAGAAGATGCTCTATAACATGCAATGTATCAAATATGGTCCTATGAGCTTTCTAAAATAAGGTTTCCATGATAACTGTGAAAAATAATTTTCTAAAATTTCTATAATCCATAAAAGCATATTTTTTGGACGTAAATCATTCTAAAATTTCATAAATAATTTATATTATATTGAAAAAATAATAATAATATCCAAAAGTATGGCCATGAACTTAAACCCACTTATCGTTCGTTGCCAGGAGTGTCTGACCACTGCCTACATGTTACTGGAAAATTAGAATGACACTCTCAACTGCCATGGAATTATAGACAAGAATTAAGAATGACTTGGAATTGAATGGGAAGAGAAAATCATACTATAATTATCTAAAGATTTATTGAACTCATAACCAAATAAGGATAAGGATGAGGGCACTTACCGAAAAAGATTAGTCGAAGATAATTGTGTTTTTCTCTCTAGAGAAAATTTCTTAGATGACTAGAGTTCTTAGAAAAATATTTGAGAGTATTATGATATGCCAAATATATGCTAAGAGTACAAAAATAATAACCTACGCGGAAGGCGGTATGCGTATTGCACGCCGCACAGCACTTCACCTTACACTCACCATTTTAGCGCTATGCAAGTTTCAAAATTTAACTAATACTAGCAAATTTTAAAACTTAAATATCACATATGACTAACGTGAACTTTCGTTTCAAGACTTTTAAAATTTAACAAACACATATGACTAATAATAATAATAATAATAAGAAGAATAATGATAATAATAACAATAACGTCTCTTTTATATATATAAATGAATAATAATGCTATTTATACCATTACTTTTGAAATATTAATAATAATAATCTCACCATAAATATAAATGATAGATATCTAAATAAATCTTAATGTAATCAAAGTAATTATAGTAAAATCAATTTCTAAAGAACATGTGTAAAAAGAAAATACAATGTATTTCATCTTTTGTAATTCCAATAAAATATATAATATATAATGCTGATACAAATATAAATATTAACATTGCTTATAAACATATTAGATCTAATTGATTTGATAAAATAATATTTTTAACGTTTTGAAAAAAAAAATCAAATGTGATATTATAAACTAAATATTAGATTTCATAAAAAGAATAAATATCAAATTCAAATAATAACTGAATATTATCATATAAAAATATTTATGTATAACATTCATTATAAATTTATAATTTATTTTCTCCTTTTGGGGACTATATATATATATATAAAAGACATTTGAATATCTCTGATACTTTATCCAACACTTTTAAAGCTTAGACTTGACTTTCCTAATGACACTTATTTTTGGAATATTACACCACCTACATCCAGTCCTCAACCACTGTTGAGTTCTACTAAGAATCTTTCTTAACCCGAGAAAATTGGATAGTCTTTATAGTAGTCTTCCCAAACTCTTACCAGTGACTAGTAGCTTACTCTATTGTCATAATCAAGTAGTCTTTGACTAGCCTCTCCAAACTTACACAGTAACCAGTAAGTACACTCTGCTATCACAACATAATAGTCTTTAACCAGCCTCTCCAAGCTAATACTGTGACTAGCAAGTTTATTCTACTGTCATGTTGTAAGTAGTCTTTGCTTAGCCTCTTCGAACTAACTTACAACGATCACTACTAGATCGAGGTTACAAGTGGTCTGTGTTTGGGTTTTTCACTCAAACTAACCAATACTCAATTTTTCGTATGATATACAGTGACAAAACTGAAAAACTTGAATGACTTCTTTCTATGATTCTTTCTAAGAACAATGTATGATCTACTAAGAACATAGAAAAAAGATTTTTACAAACAAGAAACTGGTTATAAGAAGTAATGAACCTTACAAAAAAAAAATAAGGAAGGATTTCAACATTTCAGCTCTTTTTTATTTTCAGTAAAAGTTTTCTTCGCTGTAAGCACAGCATCTCTATTTATAGATGTTATGCATTTATGACCATTGCCCTTGATATATTTTCCAAGTAATACATGTTGATCATTTGTTTGTATCTTGGAAGATGCAATCTAGAGGAGTAGCTAGGCACTGTGAGAGCTTTTGTAGAATCCGTTGTGAGAAATAGAATTCTAAGACCACCTTTAGAAAGTGCTTTTTACTTTTTGAATAAGGTTTCTGATCTTCTCCTTCTAGAAGTTAGGGTAGTTGACCAAGTTGATAGAAGAAATGTCATGTGTAATGCTTGATGACGAAGTCGGGGTGTGATTGCCGGTGCAAAGAAGGCATGGACAAGAAGCGGCTCTCAGTAGACTTCTAAGTGGAAGCGTACATAAATGAACCAATTACACATACGAATGAAAAGGATCCTGGGACTCTGTAGGTATGAGACTATACAGTTAAGGAGGGTTTATATGAATTGATTTGTACTATCTATACGAACAAGATGCATCTTCTTTTCGGTAGCTCGTCACTAAAGAACTCCACTGTTAAGCATGCTTGACTTGGAGCAATTTTGGGATGGGTGACCTCTTGGAAAGTTTTCCTAGGAAGTGTGAATGAGGACAAAGCACACTGAAAAGACCCGTGTTGGTTTGTGGGGACAGTAGTTAATCCATAAAGCAACAGAGGGTGTTACAACTAGTATTAGAACCTGCACCTCTCCCAGTACGGTGTGGTTCAGGGATGAACCAAACGGAAGCTAGTGAGCATATAATGCCCGGTGACGAAGTCGGGGAGTGATCACTAGTACAAAGAAGGCACAGACAAGGAGCAACTCCTAGCAGACTTCTAAGCGGATAGATACATGAATGAACCAATTACACACCCGAATGAGAGGGATCCTGAGACTGTGTAGGTATGAGACTATATAGTTAAGGAGGGCTTATATGAATTGATTTGTACTACCTATACCAACAAGATGCATCTTCTTTTCAATAGCTCATCACTAAAGAATTGCATAGTTAAGCGTGCTTGACTTGGAGCAATTTTGGGATGGGTGACCTCCTAGGAAGTTTTCCTAGGAAGCGTGTGAGTGAGGATAAGGCACGCTAAAAAAACCTGTGTTGGTTTGTGGGAACAGTCGTTAATCCATAAAGCAGCAGGGGATGTTACATCACGTCAATCCATGATTGGGTTTGACTTCAAATTTGAATTTCAAATTTCCCTCATTTCTTGTAAGGTGTACCATTTCATTGTGAAACATACTTTCTGGAGTGCAGTACCAGTTTCTTGAATTTTCTTCGATCTTCCAGTCTTCAATTAGAGCTTGTAGATGTTGATATGATTGCGATCATGATGATTGAAGATTGTAGAACATATATGCTTCAGATATGGATGGAGATCTTCACTTGAAATGTACTTTCTGAAGTCACATGCTAATTTCTAAAGATTTGAACCTTGATTTCTTGTATATGATGATTTTCTACAATCCGTTGAGCATGTATACAATTATTTCACAATATATTTTCTACTACATTAAGTCCTAATATCTTTAAATGAGATTAAACATGTTTGCACATATAAAGTGAAAATATTTACGTTTCATGAACCATGTTATGCTAACATAAAGACCTGTTTGATGCTTCAAGAAACTCAAGGGAAACATTTGTCCTTCTTCAAAATATTTTCTCTAAATTGGTTATATTATCACTCAAAAAATTTTGCATTAAAAATTTTGGAAGGGTTCTGGAGAACAATCTCCCCCTTTTTGATGATGACAAACCAATATGAAGAAAATCTTTTGAAGAAATATTGGAAGAAATATAACAAGATATAAATCTTGATAAATCAAATTTCTCTCAACAACTATCTGATATGATTTTCAGACTGCGTTTTTCTTAAGGCATGATATGGATAAAGATAGAAGCGCTTCATTACCTTAGATTACTTAAATCAGAGCTGTTTTTATTTTAAATAAGGTTTCTAAAGTTACTTAGAATGCTTTCTGAGAGGTATCAGAGCATTTTGAGGGGTGTCAGAGAAAGTTTGGGATATGAGCATTTAAGCTTTCTAAATAAACACAGCTTGATTTTTTGTCCTTTTGACTTTTATGAAAATATTTACATTTGAATAAAGCAAGTAATACTTGTGATATATAAACTTGACTTTGAATCCATACTTAGCATATCTTTATCCAAACTAGTTTTTCAAACATGATGCAGTTTTTGTGCATAAAACCTTGCAGCATATAAACCTTGTACACATAAGAAGTTTCTGAAGCTCAAAAGAAATTGATTATAGTTGTATCAAAGCATATTTTATTGAGCTTGTGATAAGAAAACTTCATATTTGTGTGATAGAGCATATATGTTATTAAGAATACTTTAAAGAAGTATAGCATGGCATACATATATATATTAGAGCAATGTATATAATACCCAATAGATATGTGCGAGAGCTAACCATACAATTAAGATATTGATGTAGCTAAGTATTAGAGCGTGCTAATAATTTGAACACATATGATCAAATGCTAAGACTTATAACTTATACATCACAACAAAATATTTGATTACCTAAGCAATATATATATATACATATATATGTCTATGTACCATGTATTTAAACATAGTATCCAATCAGATCCTACTATCAGATCAAATACTAGAATAAGAGTACTTGTACAAAAAAAATGTATCAGAGCAATAGTTAAATAAAAACTAAATAGTTTAGTTAATGAAGAAAATACAAATGCTGAAAGAAAAAAAAAATTCTAGGCTTCCCCTGAGTTCCTCAACACAATATTTTCTTCTTCATTTCTTCTCCCTATTTTGTCATCAGCAAAAAGGAGATGTTCTGAAACTAGGAAACACCATTATTAGCCTCTCCTCTTGAGTTCTTGGAGAATCTCTGTAACGCCCGGGGATTGCGAAGTCGGGGAGTGATCGCCGATGCAAGGAGGCACGGACAAGGAGCGGCTCCTGGCAGACTTTGAAAGCGGAGGGGTACATGAATGAACCGGTTACGCACACAAATGAGAGGGATCCTAAGACTGTATATGTATGGGACTATACAGTTGAGAAGGGCTTATATGAATTGATTTGTACTACCTATAAAAAACAAGATGCATCTTCTTTTCGGTAGCCCAAACTAAAAGAACCCCACAGTTAAGCGTGCTTGACTTGGAGCAATTTTGGGATGGGTGACCTCCTGGGAAGTTTTCCTAGGAAGTGTGCGAGTGAGGACAAAGCACGCTGAAAAGACCCGTGTTGGTTTGTAGGGACAGTCATCAATCTATAAAGCAGCAGGGGGTGTTACAAAATGGTATTAGAGCCCGCACCTCTCCCAGTAAGGTGTGGTTCTGGGACGAACTAGGCGGAAGCTGGTGAGCATGTAACACCCGGGGATTGCGAAGTTGGGGAGTGATCACTAGTGCAAGGAGCACGGACAAGGAGCGGCTCCTGGCAGACTTCGAAAGTGGAGGGTTACATGAATGAACCGGTTACACACCCGAATGAGAGGGATCCTAAGACTGTATAGGTATGGGACTACACAGTTGAGGAGGGCTTATATGAATTGATTTGTACTACCTATACCAACAAGATGCATCTTCTTTTCGGTAGCCCAAACTGAAAGAACTCCACAGTTAAGCATGCTTGACTTGGAGCAATTTTGGGATGGGTGACCTCCTGGGAAGTTTTCCAAGGAAGCGTGCGAGTGAGGACAAAGTACGCTGAAAAGACCCGTGTTAGTTTGTGAGGACAGTCGTCAATCCATAAAGCAGCAGGGGATGTTACAATCTCCAATGGTAAGGTCTTACTTTTGCTTGACTGAGTGATTTGAAGAATCTGAAGTAGCAGTTCCTCATGTCTTCACAGTTGAGTGCCATGTTCTATGTTAGAGGTTTCAATCCAATCTAGAGGCTATAACCCTCTAATTTTACAAGAGAAGTTTGATTTGATGAGAGCTTGTTGAAGGCTCGGATGAAGGATAGTGTGGCAAATGGATGGTTGCTGTTGTAGATGGAGCAGCCTTGGGAGTGGGCTCTGGTATGTCTAGGGGTATAGTTTCCCCAGACATTGGCGATTCAGTATTAGTATCAGCATATGGAACAATAGGTGGTGGAGAGGATTGAACTTGAGTAGTAGGAGTACCAGGAGCATATACAAGAGTAGGAGCAGAAGCATGAGCAGAATCAAACATAGGAATCGAGGCAGAAGCAACAGCTTCTTTAGCTTGAAGAGCACTTGCTTCTGAGGTCCAATCTCCTTCCTCTTCTATTGGAGTTATACGAATGGAAGGAAGAGGTTGAGGTACCATCAAAATAACTACATTTTTTGGCTCAGGTGTGTCCTCAGCAGGTTCCTTTATAATAGGCTCCACTGATAGTTCTTCAATAATAGGCTCCAAGGTTTGAAAAAACTCATTTACGAAGAAATTGAGTTCATCCAGACCTTCTTCCTCAGGCTATGGCTCTGAATCCATGGACTTCATCATGGATTACAATATCTAATTAATGGTCATGAAGCCATCATTGTTGCATTGGGAAGCCACCTCAGCCTTAATTGTTGCTATCTTTTTTAGAACTATGGCTAGTTTAGTGGTGGAGCATGTCTTAGAAACCATTTGTCTTTGGGAAAGTGTAGCAGAGACTGAAAAGAAGGTAAACCCATACTGCTGAGACATAGGCCTTGTAGGCTATTCTTTAATTATCACAAAGGGCTCATGGATAGCAGGTCTTCTTTTTCTTCTGCTAGATCCTTGAATCCCTTTAACCTTTTCCAATTTTCTGATTTCTTGAAGTATTCTCAGCTCTTTAAGAATACATTCAGCTTCCTTTTCATCCTCAGATGATTCAGTCTCCTTTATAGTAGCCCCTGCCTTTTTAGCATTGCACATGTCTTTTAAAATTAGTGTTGCTTTAACCACTCCATTAGGCAGATTTTTATATTTTTGCTAAAAGTCTTTTCTGTGAATAAGGAGTTTGTCAGGTTTTCCTCTAGAAAGCTCACTTTCTGAGGTCTCATCCTTAGTTTCTGATGGTTTAGATGGCTTTGGGCTTTCAGCTTACTTCTACTTCTTGTTTTGCCCCCTTTTGTTCCTTTTTTTCTATTCTGAGGGGAACCTCCTTAGACACAGTCCTTTCAAATGCTTGCTTTGCTTCCTTAGAGCTTTCAGAATTGCTTTCAAAAAGAATAATCTTCCTCTTTGTCTTTCTTTTTTTCTGTTCTGATTTCTATTTAGCTTCAGCAATAGCTTTTTCTACTTTAACATTCCCAATATGGGAGCTTTGCTTTTTGGAGCTTCTCTTTGCAGGTATAGACTTTGTTTTCTTCATTGTCTTGAAAGAGAGTATGGCGTAGTATATGCCTGTGAGGAATTCAAACTACTATTCAGCAAGAGGATATTTGAGGTGTTGAAAGATTTTCGTCAGCAATATCCCATAACACACCCCAACAATTCTCTTCTTTTCCTCGGTAATAGCACTAAGCATAGATTTACTTTTCTCTTAGCCATCAAGCAAAATAGTAGCATACAATCTATCCCTAGCAGCACATCAGTACTTCCTAACCTAGGAGGAATGGTAAACTGGACTACGGTGAATACCTTTCTCACCCTAGCACTTAGCATGGTAGTGGTAATGTTGTTAGGGTTGTAGCGTAGTGAATTAGTGAGACACTTTAAGAATTCTTCAATGCTCACCTCTAGTGACTTGAACTAATCACTTTCTGTGAGACAATTAACTTTAGTAACGAGAGCCCTAACCACTGTAGACAAGTCAGACAACCCAATCTCCATGTAGGTGTCTCGAATGGTAGTCTTGAGTGTGGTGCGATTCTTTGCCTAGAGATAGGAGTAGAATATAGTTACCATACCTGGAAACACTCTATCAGAGGTATCCAGAAATTTTTCCCAACCTTGAACGGTAAACACTTCATTGACTATAGGAACTTAGTTCATCAGGGAGTTGCTTAATCTCTTTCTGGGAGCAATCTTTCTTTGAGAGAAATTTTCTTCATATAACTTCTGCATTAGTGGCTCATTGTACATGAGAAAGGCTTGCCATGGATTGATCGAGTTATTTTCCTTAAGCTATTATAAGATAATGTGTGTAAGGGTCAATGAAAAGTTACAGCTTGAGATGGTTTATGAGAGAGAACGATAAGGTTGCAGAGAAGAAGGTTGTGTAAGACAATAGGAAACAATTGAGGTTTTGGGTGCTAGAGGTTGAAGATGAAGGTAAAAGTGTGAGGAGTAGGGAGTTATTTAAGTGATGTAATGTGATGATTGAAGGTGAGGCAATGTGGGAGAGAGAAACTCAAAATGAGTGGGAATCATCTTGCCTTTTTCATTCTTTCAGAAATAATGGTTTCTGAAACATGGAATCACTTTCTAAGCAATGTTACTTTCTGAGCTCTTTTCCATATTCTGACCTATTGATTATCACTGTTGTCTCACGATTGACCTGTCTTCAAATTCTAAACCCCTTGAGACCAAATATTCTTTTTTTTGAGTGTCTCATATTCTCTTTGAGCTTGCAAATTAACTTTCTAATCTTCAGGATGCATTTTTTGTTTTACAAACTGATGTCTTAATCTTGCAAACTGATGTCTTCGTTTAGGCTTCATTTTAGAGCCATGATGAGGAGTAACCAGATATGTTTATTCATGAATGCTTATGTAGATTTAAAACTTTTAATGTTCAAAAGCTTTTTCAAAACACAAAAAACATTTTAAGGTAATGGTATTGTGAATATATCGGATACTTGATCTTTAGTATTCACAAACATTAACTCAGCATATTCTTTCTGAATATAATCCCTAATAAAATGATTTTTAACATCGATGTGCTTAGATCTAGAGTGCTAGATAGGATTCTTAACAAGATTTATAGCACCAGTATTATCATAGAAGATAGGGATTTTGGAATACCTTAGGTGATAATCTTCTAGCTGGTTCCTTATCCACAGCATTTGGGTATAGCAGTTGACAGCGACTATATATTCAGCTTCAACTGTAGAGAGAGCATGGTATTCTGCTTCTTGTACGACCAAGTGATGAGGCTTTTCCCAAAGAAATAGCAGCATCCACTAGTGCTTCTCTCTACTCTATCTCCAACATAGTCAGCATCATAGTAACCTACAATCTCACAAGATGTACCTTTCTTGTACCATAAACCAAAATTAGTAGTACCAGATAAGTATCTGAAGATTCTCCTAATACATTTAAGTGTGATTACTTTGGGTTAGATTGAAATCTAGCACAAATTTCCACACTTAATTGAATGTCTAGTCTACTTGCGGTAAGATACAAAAGTTAACCAATCATTCTTCTATAAGTACTTTCTAATACCTTTTCACCATTCTCATCAGCATTGATGACTTGAGATGGATGCATAGGGATACTCACAGGTTTGGCATGATCCATGTTAAATGTTTTCAAAAGCTCTTTTGTATATTTTTCTTCAAGGATCTAGGTTCCTTTCCTTTGTTATTTTATTTGAAAACCGAGAAAAAACTTGAGTTCACCTGTAACGCCCTAATTTTTCTGTCTGAGAGGAAAATGACCAAAATGACCCTAAGGTCATTTTCTGCCCGGAATTCGAGGATGGCCGGCCCGGCAGTCCTCGAAGGGCTAACTTGATGTTTGAAGGGGATTGGATGGCCTTTGAATGGTTTCGGAGGCGAAAATCTCATTTTCTGCAGTTTCGGGTCAAAATGACCAAAATACCCTTATAGCGTTTTTACGCGGGTAAAGGTGCCGTTGGAGCTCGAAACTTTCTCCGAAGGTCTAAAACAATGTTTTTACATGTTTAAAAGTGTCTGTTTAAGTCCCGGTGGTCTCGGGCAGTTTTAGTGCAAAATTACGATTTTGCCCCTGGAAGAGTGTTTTTGAGCTTAATGACGTAATTAAGCAAACCTAAGCAATATTAGGTTCTAATCGAAGATTAATTAATTTTCATAATTAATCTAAAGTCAAAATAGGCTATTAAAATTAATTAGAACCTAAAATTACTTAGATTAAACTTAAATCTCTTTTTAAAACTCAAGATTCCAATCTTGGAATCTTGAATATTATTTTCTTTTTCCAATTCCTTAAATCATGGAATTGTGTCTAGAATTGTTTATGAACTAAAATGAATTTATAACTCACTAATGATGCAAGACCACTCCTTAAACATGTCTTGACAACCTTGATTACCTATTTTCTCACCTAAACACTTTCTTACAAATTCCTAATCTTAATCCTAATCAAAGATATACCTAAACACAACTCTAAACCACAATTAAAATGCAAGAAATCCTCCCCCATGGCTGATGCATTTTCAGCCACTCCTGTAATATCCTAATTTTTAACCTAATACTCTAGAACATATTTAGGTTAATCATTAGTCTGTTACGTCATAGCTTCCTTATTACTTTAAAATACTTAACGGAAATACTGGTAATTTTTTTTTTTTTGAATTACAAAAGCAAAGTGAGAGCCGCGTGACTTGGTGAACAATGAAGCATGAAAGGAAATAAGGCAAACATCTCATAACATCGTAACATAAAACAGGTAAAGGCACATCACAATAAAACTGAACTGCATATTTATATAATATGATATGCCCACTCATGGAGAATGGGACTTAGTTTAGTACAACCGAAATAACAATACATGGAACACGAAAGTACAACAGAAGGCATAAAAAGAAACTCTCCTAACGTCTAGTGCACCTACAAATAGATAGCCTTAAGACAAAAGGAGGTTATCCTGGCTTAATCAGAGCTCGGGCACCAGAACTGCGACGGTCGTCTCCTACTGCGAGCCTCTCTGGAAAGGAGGGATGTATCCGATCCACTGGGCTATCTCGGCCGGGGTGGCTATGCGCTGCATCGGTCGGGCATGAGCTCCACGGTGGGGAATCATCCTCACCCGTCCTCCACGTACCGGCTGAGCGACAGAAGCCTTACTACCCTCCCCAACGTCCATCGACACAGTGGGGGAGGATCCCTCGGAAGGTACCTGAGTGGTAGAGTCCTCCGAAGGGTCCGTCTCGGAGAATGATGAGGGCGAGCGGGGCACATACTATGGGTAGTCCCGGATGGCAGAAGCTGTCGGTGGGGTGCGGCGGATCCGCTCCTCTCGAGGGCGTGCGCGCTCAAATACAAAGTCGTCGTCGAAAGGTGAGGCAAGAGAGAATCAATGACTATGTACAGGGTGACTAAAGGGCCGTCCAATGAACATAAATATACGAACGACACAGTGACCCACAAAATGGTATGACCCGTGGTCCGGATCATGATGCACCTCCCATGTTGGGGGGTCCACAAAAATCATGAATGTCGCCATCTGAAGACGTGACGAAAAGAAAGAGATAGAGGGAGTGAAAATCTTGCTAAAGAATCTCAGTAGGGCCTCCTACTACCTAGGTGTTATCATCTACGTCCTCAGGAACCTTAGGTTTAGTGTACAAAATAAGTGAGCATGCACTAAGTCCATTTTTAAGCTTTTGAAACATAGTTAGCCAAGGTCCATTCATTTTTGTATGATTCTTAATGTCATGGATGCAACATATTAAAGAATGTATGCATGGTTCTACTTAATGCAAGAATAGTACTCATAACAATAAGAACATCATAATAGTGACATAAAGTGGCAATTGAAATCTCATATGGGAAAACTTTGTGACATAATCATCATACTTTTCTTCCTCATGGGCCACCCTAAAAGACAATCATTTTGGGGGTGTTCGGCCAAACCGGTGTCACCCAAAACGTGTCACATCTCTAGGTTCTGAGCTCATACCTTAACTAGTCGTCACTAGTTCTTACTTATCAATCCTGATAAGCATATCATAATCATAAACATAATCCCGACTTATCCAGTACAGGCTAGGGGGCATTTCTTGGGGGTGCTCGGCCGAACCAGTATCACCCAAGAATACATCTTGGTACTGATATCACATGAGTTCTTTGGAGGTGCTCGACTGAACCGGTGTCATCCGAGAACTCATATTAGTACCTCATAAATAAAATCTCATAGGTTTTTCAAAAACTTTCTAAGTCCCCAAATTTGTCAGAAATTCAGCAGCATAACAGCAGCATGCCAGATTTCTTCCAAACTTACTTTATGCCACATAAGTCAATCAAACATGCATCCTTCATCATAATTCCATGCGTTCACATAATCATTCTCATACGTTCACATGTAATATTGAAACTCATTATGCTCTTGATCCTACGGTATCTTATGTTTTGACCCTTACGGGCCTTAAACTTAAGATGTAATTATTCTATCATTCTCTATCAACCTCTTATGCACATAAGGATTCTCTTCTAACAAACCTTACTATCATTTATGCTCTTTAATAAATCTAGGCAGCACCATTCTTTAAGGGCAGAGTTATAAACTTGTAATTACGGGGTTCTAGAACTTACATTTTAGACCCTTTCTTAGTTCCGTCTTTGTCTAAAGCGCTATAAATTAAATCTAAACTAATTATGAGGAATTCCTATGCCTAAGAACTAATTATAAACCATGTTTACCATAATATGAGGTTTCTGGACAGATTCTAAAAAATTAAATGTTCTAAGAGTTCTAGAATTGCATTTTTACGGTTTTCTAGTTACTAGTTTCTCCATAGGTGATAAAATTCAATCCTACTTCAAATGTAACCAAATTTTTCATGATTATTCAATCCTAAACTGATTGTTATCATACTAAAACATTTTTGGCATTAACTAAGATTAAAGGGGTTAAACATACGTTAAATTCCAACTTTACGGTTTTCCTATGAAGCTAGTTTCTCCCCTAACATGCATAGAAGTGTTCCTACCTCATCATATATCATTTTCACACATTCTAACACATCAAAACATCATCATTCAGCATAAAACATATCAGGATAGAACCGAATTGTTCAATGTTCAAAAGACACATAATTTGATATTTCTAAAACATATAAGTTGCTAGTTTCTCTTAGAATCATTTTAGGACTTCTAAAACTCTTTACAAACCATTTTATTTTAACAAGAGGCTAAAAATAACCTTAGGTCAGTAACCAATTTAATACTTCCTTAGAAGAGGAATAGAAATCATAAATCTTGTTGATCATAACTTTCTAAAACTCATCAAACTTAAAGAAAACACTAGAACATAGGTTGTTGGCCCTTGTAACTAGATGGAACTCATTCCAAGCTCATCATTGTTACTTGGCCAAAATTATGCATTCAAAGAATGCCTCTATACTAGACTTTAACTTGAGATAAAATGGGCAAGTTTTTGAGCTCTAAGGTCTTTAAGTGATGACATAATTTAAACTTGCTATGCATTTCATTTTTATTCTTTGTTACGAAGTAAAGTGAGAACTTTAAAGTAAATATGCAAGACTTAGAATTTAAATGTGCAAGACTTGAAATAAATGTGCAAGGCTTGAAATTTAAATATGCAAGACTTGAAGTAAATATGCAAGGCTTGGAATTTAAATATGCAAGACTTAAAATAAATATGCCATGCAAGTTCATTTCTTTATTTTAGTGCTCTTGGCCCAGCAACAATCGACTTTAAGGCTGAAATAGAAAGGCTTTGAGAATTAATTAGGTGATAATGCAAGCTCTCATTTTAAATCTTTATGTTCCTTAGTGATGGAAAGTAAATATGCTAGACAAGAATGTAAATATGAGATACACTCTATTCTTTATCCTTTAACTTTAAGTGATGGCTTGGGAAAATAAATATGAATACAAAGCTCAAAGTAAGTATGTAACGCATAAGCTTGAATATAAATATGAATGCTAGTTCATTTTTTTTTCTTATTAGAGCTCATACAAGACTTTTAGAGGAACTTTAACCTTAACCCAAACTTATCATGACAAGGTAAAGTGAGGTCTAGAGTTCTTAGAACTCAAGAGAACATTCCTTAAAAATATAACCATAAATGAACTTTATAACACCTTTATGAAAACTCAAGCTTTAGAGATTTCTTTGTGGTGAACACAAAGTCACCAACTGGAACTCTCATCATCAAGTATCATGTTGGGCCACCAAGGATGGTTGGCTGAAATTTTAGAGAAAAGGAAAGTAAAGAAATCGAAACTTGAGAGCAAGGAAGAACCATTTTGAAACTCTAGAGACCATGATCTTGATGATGTATTAACACCAACATCATGAGTCCTCATCATTGAGTTCATGTAACCTTTTAAAACATCATCAAAGTTAAAGATTTCAAGGTTCAAGAAAGGAAGAACTATAAACATTTTTAACTCAAGAACAAAGATCAAGCTTTAGAGGTTTGTTCAAGTGATGAACATCATCATGAAACCCTCATCATCAACTCTTATTCCTTTGCTCTTCAAGCCTCATGGCCGAAACAAAGAAGGAGGAGGAGAAGAAAAGAAGTTCCCAAAAAGATTCAAGAGAAACTATGAACATATAAAGAGATTAAGAACTTAAATGAAAGAAACACTTGAAAGAAAATCCCTACCAAGTGATTGAAGGTTGGGATGAGAGAAGAGGATGAAGAACTTGAAGAACTTGAACACTTGAACTTTGAGAGAAAAAGGAAACTTTGAAGTGCTATTTGAAAACTTACACTTAGCAAATGAATCCAAAATGATGCAAGTTCACCCAAGCATGCTATTTATAGAGAAATGAAACAAAATGAGAGGTGTAAATGGGAGAGAGGGCTTCGGCCATTACAACACAAGGAGGAGGAAATATCTTTTTCAAGGTATGGTCCAAGGCATGGTAGAAAGCATGACTAGGTATGGGTTCAAGCATGGGTGCAAGTATGGGTCAAGCATGGTTCTTTGAGTGAGAAACAAATCAACATGTGATGAAAATTGGGGAGGAGTGGCCGAAGGTGCATCAGCCATGGGGAGGATTTTTTACATTTTAATTATGGTTTAGAGTTGTGTTTAGGTGTATCTTTGATTAGGATTAAGATTAGGAATTTGTAAGAAAGTGTTTAGGTGAGAAAATGGGTAATCAAGGTTGTCAAGATATGTTTAAGGAGTGGTCTTGCATCATTAGTGAGTTATAAACTCATTTTAGTGCATAAGCAATTCTAGACACAATTCCATGATTTAAGGAATTGAAGAGAGAAAATACTATTCAAGATTCTAAGATTGGAATCTTGAGTTTTAAAAAGAGATTTAAATCTAATCTAAGCAATTTTAGGTTCTAATTAATTTTAATAGTTTATTTTGACTCTAGATTACTTATGGAAATTAATTAATCTTCGATTAGATCCTAATATTGCTTAGGTTTGCTTAATTACGTCATTAAGCTCAAAAACACTATTCTAGGGGCAAAATCGTAATTTTGTAGTAAAACTGCCCGGGACCACCGGGACTTAAACAGATGCTTTTAAACATGTAAAAACATTGTTTTAAACCTTTGAGGAAAGTTTCGGGCTCAAACGGCACTTTTACCCGTGTAAAAACGCTACAGGGGTATTTTGGTCATTTTGACCCGAAACTACAGAAAATGAGACTTTCGCCTCCGAAACCATTCAAGGGCCATCCAATCCCCTTCAAACATTGAGTTGGCCCTTCGAGGACTGCCGGGCCGGCCATCCTCGAATTCTGGGCCGAAAATGACCTCAGGGGCATTTTGGTCATTTTCCTCTCAGACATAAAAATCGGGGCGTTACAACTCCTCCCCCATTTGCATCACATGTTGATTTGTTTCTGACTCAAAGAACTATGCTTGACCCATACTTGCACCCATATTTGAACCCATACCTAGCCATGCCTTCCACCATGCCTCGAACCATACCTTGGAGAAGATATTTTCTCCTCCTTGTGGCTGTAATGGCCGAAGCTCTCCCTCCCCTAAACATCTCTCATTTTGTTTCATTTCTCTATAAATAGCATGCTTGGATGAACTTGCATCATTTTGGGTTCATTTGCTAAATGCAAGTTTTCAAAGAACACTTCAAAGTTTTCTTTTCTCTCAAAGTTCAAGTGTCCAAGTTCTTCAAGTTCTTCATCCTCTTCACTCATCTCAACCTCTAATCAGTTGGTAGGGATTTTCTTTCAAGTGTTTCTTTCATTTAAGTTCTTAATCTAGTTATGTGTTCATGGTTTCTCTTGAATCTTTTTGGAACTTCTTTTCTTCTTCTCCTCTTACTTCATTTTCGGTCATGAGCCTTTGAAAACAAAGGAATGAGAGCTTGATGATGAGGGTTTCATGATGATGTTTATCACTTGAACAACCTCTAAAGCTTGATCTTTGTTCTTGAGTTAAAAATGTTTATAGTTCTTTCTTTCTTGAACCTTGAAATCTTTAACTTTGATGATGTTTTAAAATGGTTACATGAACTCAATGATGAGGACTCATGATATTGGTGTTAATACATCATCAAGATCATGGTCTCTAGAGTTTCAAAATAGTTCTTCCTTGCTCTTAAGTTTCGGTTTCTTTCCTTTCCTTTTTCTCTAAAATTTCGGCCAACCAACTTGGGTGGTCCAACATGATAGCTTGATGATAAGAGTTCTAGTTGGTGACTTTATGTTCACCACAAAGAAATCTCTAAAGCTTGAGTTTTCATAAAGGTGTTATAAAGTTCATTTATGGTTATATTTTCAAGGAATGTTATCTTGAGTTCTAAGAACTCTAGACCTCACTTTACCTTGTCATGATGAGTTTGGGTTAAGGTTAAAGTTCCTCTAAAAATCTTGTATGAGCTCTAATAAGATATAAATGAACTTGCATATTTATTTTTTTGAGGTTGCACTCATGTTTATATTCTTGCTTTGCATCTTTATTTTGAAGTCATCACCTAAGGACTCAAAGATTAAAACAAGACTTGTATTATCACCTAATTAATTCTCAAAGCCTTTCTATTTCGGCCTTAAAGTCGATTGTTGCTGGGCCTAGAGCACTAAAATAAAGAAATGAACTTGCATTGCATATTTATTTCAAGTCTTGCATATTTAAATTTCAAGCCTTGCATATTTATTTCAAGCTTTGCATATTTATTTCAAGCTTTGTATATTTATTTCAAGTCTTGCATATTTAAATTCCAAGCCTTGCATATTTACTTTCAAGTCTTGCATATTTACTTTCAAGTCTTGCATATTTAAATTTCTAGCCTTGTATATTTATTTCCAAGTCTTGCATATTTACTTCAAAGTTCTCACTTTACTTTGTAATGAAGAATAAAAATGAAGTGCATAACATGTTTATATTTTATCATCACTTA
Source organism: Dalbergia cochinchinensis (assembly GCA_031216125.1). Classification (NCBI taxonomy): domain Eukaryota; kingdom Viridiplantae; phylum Streptophyta; class Magnoliopsida; order Fabales; family Fabaceae; genus Dalbergia; species Dalbergia cochinchinensis. Next base: position 43,116,212 of record CM062375.1, read on the forward strand.
AAGACCTTAGAGCTCAAAGACTTGCCCATTTTATCTCAAGTTAAAGTTTAATATGGAAGCACTCTTGAATGTATAATTTTGGCCAAGTAATAATGATAAACTTGGAATGAGTTCCATCTAGTTACAAGGGCCAACAATGTAACACCCCGTTTTTCTCTAAACTCTTAAATGACCAAAATACCCCTGAGGTCATTTTTACCTGAAACATGAGGACGACCGGCCTTGGCCATCCTCACAAGGCTTTTTATGATATATGAAGGGAATTATATGTTTATGAATGTTAACAAGGCAAAAAAATCTCATTTCTGAGGTTTCTGTGTATAAATGACCAAAATACCCCTAACCTGATTTAAGGCAGTTTTAAGTTTTGACTCCGACCTGGACTCGTCCCGGAGATCAAAAATGATGTTTTAAGGCATGAACTATGTTGGTCTAAGTCCCGGAGGTCCCGGGTAACTTTTGGTAAAAATTACGATTTTACCCCCGCATAGTGCATTTTAAGCCTAACGAGTTACTTAACTCAAATCTAGCAATATTAGGCTCTAATGAAAGGTTAATTAATTTCCTTAATTAATCTAGAGCTAAAATAATTATTTGAGGTTGATTAGAATCTAAAATTGCTTAAGGAAATTTACAACTCAATTCTAATTCTTTTTTTTCTTTAAAGAAAAAGCAACTATAAATAGTATTTTCACTATTCACACTTCCATTCCCAAGAACACTTCCTTTCCCAAGAAAAAGTTGTCACACTTTAATCAATAGTCATAGGAGTTTGACTCCATTAATCTCACAAGATCACTCTTAATCCAAGGTATTAATGGTCCTAATCACCTACTTAGTTCACCTAAAACTTAGGCACACAACCTTAATTAGTAACTCAACCTTGTTTATTCCTAAACACTTCATTAGGACATGATTAAATTGAATGAAATCTTCCCTCCCTTGGCCTTATAATTTTCGACCACTTTTCCCCCAAAATTCAAAAGAATGATATTTTATGTAGTCAATCAAGTTGTCCTTCAAAAGCCACCTTAAAGACCTATAACCTATGTTCTCAATCACACCATGAATGACAACACAAGAGATTTTTCTTCCCTCCTTCTTCTTGGAGAAGTTTCGGCCAGCCCCTCCCCCTCCACTCCTTCCTGATTCATTTGCCTATAAATACATAACACTACACAACTTCATTCCTTTGCTTACTTCTTGCAAAATCTCTAAAAGTCTTAAGCTTTCTTACTTCTTTTTCTCTCAAGCTTCCAAGAGTTCTTCAAGCTCAAGTTCTTCCTCTCTTTTTTCAAAAACACAAGGTAGGGAACCTTTCTAAATATGTCTTTGATTTTTATGTTGAATCTTGTTGGGAAATGATGAAAGGTGGAACCTCCATGTTGCTTCTTTCTTTTCGGTTTCTTCCTTTTCTTTTCCTTTGGTTTTCGGCCTCAAGGCCTTGAACATGATAGCTTGATAATGAGTGCTCTCTAGAGGTGACTATGAGTTCATCTCACATGAGACCTCTAAAGCTTGAGTTTTTCTTAAGAAAAGTTTCATCTTTTACAAGTTTAGTTAAGAATGAGTTTATGTTTCTCTTGAACACTTCTTGGACTTCCTTTTTCCTTTCATATTTTCGGCCATGTAGGCTTCTAAGGCTTGGAAAAATGAAAGCTTGATGATGAGGGTTTCATGTTGATGCTTGTCACATGAACAAACTCTAAAGCTTGAAACTTTAACCTTAAACCAAGCATGGTTTCGGTTTTGCTTACTTCTTTAGCATGAACTTTGTTTTAATGTCAGTTTTGAAGGAAGCCTTGTACTCAATGATGAGGACTTAGGATGTTGATGTCATAGATCATCAAGATCTTGGCCCCTAGATTTTAAAAATGGTTCATTCTTCATGATGGAGATTCGGCCACCTTCAAGATTTTTAAGGTTGTGATTTATTTTGAGTATTCTAGCACTAGTAGTTCTCTTTTCTTGTGAGGATGAGGTTTGGGTTGGAACTATGTTCCTTTTCAAAGTCTTGCAAGAGCTCTAGACAAGATATAAAAGTAACTTGCATTCACGTTTACTTTATGCTTTGCATAGCACGTTTATTTTCTATGCTATCACTAAACTTCAAGATAAGGAATGAACTTTTATAATGCACGTTTAAATATCAAGCTTTACATTTCATTTTATTTTTCAAGCCATTACTAAACTCAAAGACTAAAAATGAAGGTGCATCTCATATTTATTTTGAGCTATCACCTTACTTCCTAATGGACTATAAAAATGGAATTCATAGCATGTTTACTTTTATGCTCTCACCTAAAATTACTAGAGCTCAAAGTCTTGCCCATTTCATCTTGAGAAAAGTTAAATCAAGGAGGTACTCTCTTGAAAATGCATTTGGCCATGTGATGATGAAAGCTCTAGGATGAGTTTTCATTAGTTATAAGAGCCTATAGTTTATGTTTTAAGTTTTTCCTAAACATAAGTGACACTTAAAAGTATTTTGAGTATGTTCTTATATTTAGGATTTCAACCATGAGAAAAATTAAAGAGCTGCTGCCCCATGTATTTTATAAGAGTTCTTGACAAGATAAATTGATTTCTAAGATATTTTTGAAGTCCCTAAATTGTTCCAAGAGAAACTAGCTACCTATGTGCATTGAAAAGGAAGTTTATACATGATTTAATGACTAACAACTTTCAGTTCTGCCATATTCATTTCCAGCACCTTAAATCATGTTTTGGGTGGTCTAAATATGTTTAAATACCTTGCCAAGTATATGCTAATTGTTCTAGACATTTTGGAGCATGCTTAGTTACATGAATTGCTTGAAATGTGAATTCTAGAACCCCATAGGTATAGAAAATATGAATTATGTCCCAGCATTATTAACATCCATAGAATCACATTATATGATGTCTAGATCAGTGAGAGCGACTCATAATTGGCTTAGGTATTAATTGTTGCATCATAGAAAAATTCGGATGTGAGAAAGGGTTTAAAATGCATCTTTTAGAACAACGTAATTCATCTAACTTAGCTTACTGCCAATGCTGTCCAGCCATGATTGATTAGGTTTTAGGACTTAATAAATTATGGTAATGAGGTTAATCAATCCCTTAGAGGTATACGGAAATAATTTGAAAGTTTGAGGTTACCCGATTGAAGGTTTTCACTCTTAAGGGAAAGGTTTAAACATTATTCTATGAATGATGAATTGGTGTTTACCTCATGACTTATATGATGCTATGTGAACTATTATTCTTAAATGATAGTTTTATTATTGCATGTGATTGTTCTTTGAGAACTTAGAGATGCTTATGTTGTAATAAAAGATATGTGACATGCATGAAACTGTGACATCTCAATAAAACGTGCTAGGACTTAAAGTGACTTAAACTATGTGAAAATGATCCTTGAACCACCAAACCAAGGGTGGGGATGAGGCGATTCTAGCCCCCTAGACCCGTACTTTAAGTCGGGACCTTTTAACTTATCAAAAAGGATAAGTCCATGTGCTAGTGACGACTAGCGTGGTATGAGCTCATAACCTATAAGTTTCTCCAAAGAGAGATCAGTTAGGGTGGCCCCAGGAAGAAAATGATGAGGTTTTAATGTCACCTAAAGTAACCAAGATAAGTTACCATGTATCATGTTCTAAGAGCTATGATTTTATGCACCATGAAATATGAGTTTATGTGCCATGATCCATGATATAAGGAAACATGTTTTATGATTTGAGCTTCATGATTTATAGACTATGTAACCAAGAGGTTTTCATAATTAAAAGGAATAGGCCTCAGAAGTTAACATTTTCGAACTTCATAATTGAACCATTATATGCCCATGATTTTACTAAGAAACTGAGGTCCCTGGAGACGTATATGATGACACTTAGATATGAGGAAAAACCCTACTAAGTTTCTTTAGTAAGAAATCTCACTTCCTCTATCTCCTTCTTTCCATTACGTCTTTAGATTTAGATGGCGACGTTCGTGCTCTACGTTGAGACACCCACATGGGAGTTCTACTACGATCCAGAGCACAGATCGTATCATTTTGAAGGCCGCTGCACTGTTCGTGTTTTTATGTTTCCCGGACGGCCATTCGCCCATCCTGTAGATAGCTACCTCTTCTCACCGATGTCGCCCTATGGCGACGACATGGTTTTTGAGCGTGCTCGCACATGCAATGAGAGAATCCTCCGGACATACACTGCAGGCTCAGGCGCCATACCTGAATACGTACCCCGCTCGCAGCATTCGGAGGAGGACCCTTCGAAGGAGCCACCCGCCCACATGTATGGAGAGGACTCAGCCCCCGCTCCCCCACGTGTGCCAGCAGGCAGCGAGGAGACGGTTACCTAGCCACGGAGGGCTCGGATACCTGAGATGCGACCCCTGCACGGAGGACATGTCCGAGTGCCCATTCCTGCCGCGCTTCGCCAATGGATCGGCTATGTCCCACCTTACCCGTGACTGTAGCCGTATGGTTTAGAGTGTAACATCCTAATTTTTAACCCAATACTCCAGAACATATTTAGGTTAATCATTAGTCTATTACTCTTTTAGTCTCATTCCTTACAACCTTTCATTAAAATACTTAGCGAAAAATATGAATAAATTTTTCTTTTTGAAACTTGAAAGCAAAACGTGACCCACGTACTAACCTAATGTTTGTCATAACCATCACATGCAAGAAAAAGTAACCACGCCATTGATAATCATGAAACATAGTGTTATACATAACAACCATAATATCATCACATCTTCATAGATACATAGACTACTAACATCATTGTACCATCATTTACATCAAAACATGTCCATATATGTGAAGTCATCGTTATCCACCTATGAGGTTAGATAAGTGTCGACCCAAAAGCTAAGCTATCTATGCCTCCGCAGCGACCCTCTGCTCCGTCTACTAGTGTGTCCCTTAAGCGCGAGCCTCAGAAGAAGTCACGAACCTCGTTGTAATCCTCGTCTAGAGACGACACGGAAGAAAAGGAAGGGATGAGAAACTCATTCAAGATTCTCAGTAGGGATTCCCGACTTTAACACTAGTGTTATCGTCGTCGTCCCCAGCCACCTCGGTTTTAATTATGAAAAAGGTGTACATGCATAAGGATTGGTTTTAGCCTTTACAAATCTATTTATCCGAAGTGGGTGTCTTTTAGTATGTGTCTTAATGACATGAATGCAACAGATATTTGATGAATGCAAGACAATACCATATGCACATTAACATGAAAATCGTAATACTTGGGCACATCATAAAGAAACAAGAATCATATATGTGGCATAAAGAGGCATAGTAATTTTCATGTGATATCTTTCTTATAAATAAAACTCTTAAGTTCTTTTTCTTAAAGACCACCCTCTTAACATATCCACCAAAAGTCCAACCGATTCACCGGCCCGGCGATAATCTGGTCACCAAACTACATCTCACCTATCGCCTAGGAATGAGCTCAATCCTAACTAGTCGTCACTAGATTTAATATGGGCTAATAGAGGGGGTATACATAACTTTCTTGGATCACCTATCTTAGGATCATTTCCTTCTTTGAAACGCTCTACTGGTATCTAGTACACAGCGAATTGTCCGCTTTGGCAAGCTCAATGTCAATACCCTCACAGATTTGTTTCCTCCCCACCGTAGCGGGAGAAATGCGTCTCAGTACTATGTCACATCTGTTCTGGGGGTGCTCGGCTGAACCGGTGTCACCCAGAACCTATCCTGGGGGTGCTCAGTCGAACCGGTGTCACCCAGGAGTTTTCGCAAGCTTTTTCTCAAGTACTCAAGTTTGATAGGAAATTTGGCAGTGTAACGGCATACACCGGATTTTCATCAAACTTGCTTTATGCCACCAAACATATAGAGCATGCATAGCCATTCAATATCAACATAAGGCATCATAATCATCGTATGCATCATAAGCATCATAATATCATAATTTTGCATAACGCATCATGGTGTGAGCATCAACACATCAACACTATATACTCTCATAAGAGATCACATGCTCAAGTTGTTCTCATAATAAAACATACACTTGCATGAAACATTAAAGCTCATTATGCTCTTAAGCCTATGGTGTCTTATGCTTTGACCCTTACGGGTCCAAATCTTGAAAACTAATTACGCTATCATCCGTTTTTATCCTTTCATGCACCTATAGGCTCACAACTAATAATTCTTACTAATTTTTATGTTCGTCAATGAATCTGGACAGCCTTACACTTTAAGGGCAGAAATTACATCTTGTGATTACGAGGGTTCTAAAAACTATGTCTTAGACCCTTTCTCGATTCCGTTTTTGCCTAAAGCGCTATAAATTAAATCTAAGCCAATTATGAAGTATTCCTAAGCCTTTGAACTAATTATAAACCATGTTTACTACATTGTAAGGGTGCTGGACAGAATCAGAAGACTAAATGTTCTAAGTGTTCTAGAGTTGCGGTTTTACGGTTTTCTAGTTACTAGTTTCTCTATAGGTGCTAAAATTCATTCCTACTTCAAATGTAATCAAATTTTTCATGATTAATCAATCCTAATCTGATTATATTCCCATTAAAACAGTTTGGATAAGTTTCAAAAATAAATGGGTCAAAACTATGTTAAATTCTAGCTTTACGGTATTTCTAGTTAGCTAGTTTCTTACCTATTATGCATGGAATCATTTCTACATCATCATATGATATGTTCACACATCAAAACATCACCATACAACATCACACTCATCATGACAGAACCGAAATCATGGAGCTTCAGTAAGAGAATTAAATTGACATTTCGAGGTACATAAGTTAACTAGTTTCTCTTGGAATCAAATTAGAATTTCTAAAACTCTTTGCAAATCATTTTAATTCATCAAGAGGCTAAGAGAAGCCTTAGGTCAGTGACCAAAATATATTTCATCTTCTAGAAGGGAATAAAGTCATATCTCATGATGACATAACCTTGTAAAGATTTGTAAAGCTTTAAGAAAAACTTAGAACATAGACTATTGGTCCTTGTAGCTAGATGAAAACTCATTGCAAGTCCATCATCACTACTTGGCCGAAAACATACGTTCAAGAATGCATTTACATTAAACTTTAACTTGGAATGAAATGGGCAAGTCTTTGAGCTCTAGGTTCTTAAGTTACAACATAAAATAAACGTGCTCATGCTTTTCATTTTTAATCTTGCTTACAAAATAAAGTGATGACTTAAATTAAATGTGCAAAGCATAAACTTAAACGTGTAGGCTTGAAAGTAAATATGCGAGGCATAAACTTAAACGTGCAAGCTTGAAAATAAATATGCAAGGTTCAATTCTTTATTTTAGTACTCTTGGCCTAACAACAATCGACTTTAAGGCCGAAATAGATAGGCATTCGAGAAATTAATTAGGTAATAATGCAAGTTCAATTCTTTATTTTAGTGCTCTAGGCCCAACAACAATCGACTTTAAGGCCGAAATAGGAAGGCTTTGAGAATTAAATTAAGCGATGATACAAGTTCCATTTTAATCTTTATGTTCTTAGGTGATAGCTTGAAAGTAAAGGTGCATAGCAAGAATGTAAATATGAGTGCAAGCATAAAATAAATTATGCAAGTTCATTTTATCTCTCTAGAGCTCTTAACAAGACTTTAAAGGAACTTAAACCTTAACCCAAACTCAACCAACCAAGGTAAAGTAAAGTCTAGAGTTCTTAGAACTCAAAACAACATCTTTAGAAAATCAAACCATAAGGCATATAAAAGAAAAAGAAATGGCCGAAACATCTAGGCAAGAAAAGAAATATTTGAAACTCTAGAGTCCATGATCTTGGTGATATATTAGCACCAATACCATGAGCCCTCATCATTGAGTTCATAGAATCATTTTAAAACATCATCAAAGCTAAAGTTCTCAAGAGTTCAAGAAAGGAAGAACTAGAAACATTTTTGCTCAAGAACAAAGATCAAGCTCTAGAGTTTGTTTCAAGTAATGAACATCATCATGAAACTCTCATCATCAAGCTCTCATTTCTTTGAACCTCAAGGCCCATGGCCGAAAACGAGAAAGAACAAGGAAAAGAAAAGAAGTTCTAAAAAGAATCAAGAGAAACTATGAACATAAAGCTAGAACAAGAACTTTAAAGAAAGGAATACATGAAAGAAAATCCCTACTTGGTGTGATGAACTTGAAGATGGAAGAAGAAGATGAAGATGATGAAGAACTCCAACAACTTGAAGAACACAAGAGCTTTGAGAGAAAAAGAAAAGCTTTAAGTGTTCCTAAACTTAGCAAATGATCTAAAAGTGGTGCAAGCTCCTCAAGGCATTCTATTTATAGAGAAATGAAGCAAATGGAGGGGGTGAGGGGCTGATGTGTTTTCGGCCAAGGGGAGTGCAGCCCATGAGTTCCATGAGGTGAGATAATGTGGTCTTGAGGCATGGTGAGGTATGGTTTAAAGTATGGTGAGGTATGGTTCAAGGTATGGCTTCAAGCATGGTTCTTTGAGTGAGAAACAATTCAACATGTGTTGTAAATGAGAGAGAGGGGGCTGAAATTGCATCAGCCATGAGGAGGGTTTTCTTGCATTTTAATTGTAGTTTAGAGTTGTGTTTAGGTGTATCTTTGATTAGGATTAAGATTAGGAATTTGTAAGAAAGTGTTTAGGTAAGGAAAATGGGTAATTAAGGTTGTCAAGACATAATTAAAGAGTGTTCTTGCATCATTAGTGGGTTATAAACTCATTTTAGTGTTTAAACAATTCTAGACACAATTCCTTGATTTATGGAATTGGAGAGAGAAAACACTATTCAAGATTCCAAGACTAGGAATCTTGAGTTCTAAAAAGGGATTTAAGTTTAATCTAAGAAATTTTAGGTTCTAATTAACTTTAATAATTTATTTTGACTCTAGATTAATTAGGAAAATTAATTAATCTTCATTTAGAGCCTAATATTGCTTAGGTTTGCTTAATTACGTCATTAAGCTCAAAAACACTATTCTAGGGGCAAAATCATAATTTTACACTAAAACTGTCCGGAACCACCGGGACTCAAACAGATGTTTTGAAACATGTAAAAACATGGTTTTCAACCTCTGGGGAAAGTTTCAGGCTCAAACGGCACCTTTACCCGCATAAAACGCTACAGGGGTATTTTGGTCATTTTGACCCAAAACTGCGGAAAATGTGACTTTCGCCTCCGGAACCACTCAAGGGTCATTCAATCCCCTTCAAACATTGAGTTGGCCCTTCGAGTACTGCCGAGTCGGCCATCCTTGAATTCTGGGCCGAAAATGACCTCAGGGGGATTTCGGTCATTTTCCACTCAGACAGAAAATTGGGGCGTTACATAGAGGGTAGTCCTTAGTGCACACACGACACGTAGTTAGGATAGACCTTCTTTTGTATTGAGTTATCCATTTTAGATGCACTTGGGTATGGGTGTTCTCTTGCATGTATCGTTTATATTTTTATGTATTTCTTACTTTTCAGTTGTATTGTAGTCTATGTATGGAACAGTCCAACCGATATTGGTGGGCATTTTATATATTAATATATGAGGTATTTCAGTACATGTGTCCATAACGCTGTGAACAGAGCCTTTTATGTGTTTGCATTTCCGCACTTTACGATATCGTTCGATTACATTATAGGCGGCTTATACTTTATCGAGGTTTTGTTACAAAAAAAAAATTGGCTCGTGTTTTCAGTAAGTAATTTCGAAGATAATTGAACTAAATCAAGAAGTAACGACTAATATTTAGCCTCAGTACATGCTAGTAGTATTAGGTTGAATATTAGAGTGTTACAAACAACCTATGTTCTAGGATTTTCTTTAAGCTTGATGTGTTTTATAAAGTCATGGCCAACAAGATTTATGATTTTATTCCTCTCCTAATGAAGAATTAAATTGGTCACTGACCTAAGGTTGTTTTTAGTCTCTTAATAAAATAAAATGGTTTGCAAAGATTTTTAGAAGTCCTAAAATGATTCCAAGGGAAAACTACCAACTTATATGTTTTAGAAACGTCAAATTATGTGTCTTTTTGGACTTGAACAATTCGGTTCTACCCTGATATGTTTGTTGCTATATGATGATGTCTTTATGTGTTAGAATGTGTGAAGATGATATATGATGAGGTAGGAATACTTCTATGCATGTTAGGGGAGAAACTAGCTTCATAGAAAAACCATAAAGTTGGAATTTAACGCGTGTTTAACCCCTTTAATCTTAATCAATGCCAAAACTATTTTAGTATGATAACAATCAGTTTAAGATTGAATAATCATGAAAAATTTGGTTAAATTTGAAGTAGGATTGAATTTTAGTACCTATAGAGAAACTAGTAACTAGAAAACCGTGAAAATGCAATTCTAGAACTCCTAGAATATTTAATTTCTGGATTCTATCCAGCAACCTCATAATATGGCAAACATGGTTTATAATTAGTTCTTAGGCATAGGAATGCCTCATAATTGGTTTAGATTTAATTTATAGCGCTTTAGGTGAAGACAGAACCGAGAAAGGGTCTAAAACGTAAGTTCTAGAACCCCATAATCATAGAGGTATAACTCTGCCCAGATTTATTAAAAAGCATAAATGATAGTAAGATTTGTTAGAAGAGAATCGTTATGTGCATAAGAGGTTGATAGAGAATGATAGAATAATTACATCTCAAGTTTAAGTCTCGTAAGGGTCAAAGCATAAGATACCGTAGGATCAAGAGCATTATGAGTTTCAATGATTACATGTGAATGTATGTTTTATGTGAGAATGATTATGTAAACGTATGGAATTATGATTGAGGATGCATGTTTTATTGGTTTATGTGGCATAAAGTAAATTTGGAAGAAATCCGGCATGCTGCTGTTGCGCTGCCAAATTTCTGACAAATTTGGGGACTCGGAAAGTTTTTGCAAAAAATTCCATGAGATTCTCTTTATGATATATGATGTACTAAGATGAGTTCTTGGATGACACCAGTTCGGCCGAGCACCTCCAAAGAACTCATGTGATATCGGCACCAAGATGTATTCTTGGGTGACACCGGTTCGGCTGAGCACCCCCAAGAAATGCCCCCTAGCCCGTACTAGATAGTCGGGATTATGATTATGATTATGATACGCTTATCGAGATTGATAAGAACTAGTGATGACTAGTTAGGTATGAGCTTATAACCTAGAGATGTGACACGTTCTAGGTGACATCGGTTCGGCCGAGCACCCCCAGAATGAATGTCTTTTAGGGTGGCTCATGAGGAAGTAAAGTATGATGATTATGTCACAAAGTTTTCCCATATGAGATTTCAATTGCCACTTTATGCCACTATTATGATGTTCTTAATGTTATAATTACTATTCTTGCATTAAGTAGAGCCATGCATACAGACTTTAATATGTTGCATCCATGACATTAAGAATCATACTAAAATGAACGGATCTTGGCTAACAATGTTTCAAAAGCTTAAAAATGAACTTAATGCATGCTCACTTATTTTGTACACTAAACCCAAGGTTCCTGAGGACGTAGATGATGACACTTAGGTAGTAGGAGGCCCTATTGAGGTTCTTTAGCAAGATTCTCACTCCCTTTATCTTTTCTTCCCGTCACGTCTTCAGATGGCGACGTTCATAGTTTTTGTGGACACCCTGAGGTGGGAAGTGTACTATGATCCGAAGCACGGATCATACCATTTTGAGGGTCAGTGCACGGTTCGAGTCTTCATGTTCATTGGACAACTCTTTGTGCACCCCGTACATACCCATCGCTTCTCCCCAACAGCACCCTACGGTGACGACGAGTGGGATTTTGAGTGCGCGTGTACGCACAACGAGAGAGTGCTCCGGATGCACACCGCCGCTTCAGCCATGCGTGACTATCTCGACTACGTGCCCCGGACATACTTCTTGGAGACCGACCCGTCGGAGGACCCGCCTATCCATCTGTACAGTGAGAGCTCTGCTGTAACACCCTAAAAATTATCTAAAAATTAATTTGAGCTATATCAATTATAATTTCAAAATTTTGATAGTTTGAACAATGATGAGGACAATCCAACGGATTTGTTAAAAAAAAAAAGAGAAAAATGTGAATAGTATTTTGTGGGCCCCGCAAGCCCACGGGACAGTCGAAAGCCTAGAATTGGGACGCAGAGATGCCCGAAATTGAGAAATCATATGATTATGGTTAGAAATAGGTAAAAATAAAGATTTTATACTCGAAATTATTTTTCGGGCAATGTTTGATTACCCGGGTACATTGTTTTGCCCGTTCGGTAAAATTTCGGTGTGTGATTTCTAACACTGAAATATAGTTTTATCTTTGTAAAAGGATAATGTTTATCCTTTGGAGCCAAGTGTAAGGCTAGCATTTAATCTTGAATTATAAGATCATATCCTAGCCATTAATCTTATTTTCTTAGTCAAAGAATGTAGACTTTATATTAAACAATTGTTATAACATAATTTAATATCATTAAAAGCTATGAAAACTTACCTTTGAAGACACACTTCCTCGGCCATCAAAGGGAGAGCATCAGAAACCTCCATTTTCCATTTCTCATGAGCTCCAAATTGCCTTCCAATCCCAAAAACCTTAGCCTATAGTTGATAAAACCTCAAACTCTCTTCACAAAACTTGTTCTACATCTCAAACCCTACAAATCTAACCGATTGAAATCTCAAATCCTCACCTTAATATCTCACTTCCCCACTGCCTAAGGAAGGTTTAGGACTGAAATTGGTGTCTTGAAGTGAAGGGAGATCACTTAGAACATTCTTTGAAGTATCAAGCTCAAAAGCTTTCAAAGTAAGGTTTTCTTTGGCCTTTTTCTTACAAACTTTTTCTGAACAATTCTTATTGGTTTCAACTCAAAATTTCTGGTTAATTTGGTTGATATTATGCTGATATTGATGTATTAATTTTGGTGGAGTGTTTGGGGTTGTGGAAAAATCATTTTTATCAAAAGAGATTTTGAGTTGGTTTGCTGGATTTTCGGTTTTCTTACAGGCAGTGTGTGACCACAAATTTTCTGGGCTTGTTGTGTACATTTTCGTGATCTGAAAAAAATATATGTTGGAGCTACATCTTGAGCTAGTCCCACGAATTTTCTTGGGTTTTTATTTTGAGTCAAACTGCCTTAGAAAAATCAAGAACCGAAATTAAGCATATGCTGCCTAAAGTGTTGGAACAAAAGCTGTAAATTTTGCTAATTTTGTTATCATATCAAATGATCGAATTATCACTTGAAATTTTTATAGAGTATTAGAGACATATTGAGGTTTTATAGGATTTTTATTTATAATTTTCTGGGTTCAATTGATAGGGTCAAAAATTATGAATTTTGGTTCTTGAGCTGAGGTTGGATGGTTTCTGACCACTAAATTTTTAGAATTTTGTTAATATACTTAGAAAACTCTGATTACCCTGAAATTTTTACAGGACCTTGGTGACACATTGAGGTGTCCTTGATAATTTTTATATTCTGTGAAATGATTGTTTTATGTGCAAATAAATTCATGCCACAATAGTGTGAAATCTGCCATTGTGCTGAACATAAATTGATGCTTTGAATGGATGAAAATGTAGCATTTTGTACTAGTATGACATGAGTACCTGAATATGAGTATGAGCAATTGAGCATATGAACTTATTGATAAAGTTAGATATACATAGATACTAATGATTATTACAATTGTTTATATGCGAAAGAAAAACATTAGATTATGTTTCTTGGACTAGAGAAAGTAAATCCAGTTTATTAGGGAAAGTAAACCTAACTACCAAGAAGAGCATAAGATTTATAATCCTTGGGTTGGAGAAAGTAAATCCGGTCTGTCAAGGAAAGTAAACCTGACTACCCTTGAATTGAGTCGGAAAAAGTAAACCTGGCTAGGAATAGGTCTGTGTGAGAATTGGAGAAAGTAAATCCAATGATCATATATAAGAATGAGCTCAGTTCTGAAAAGCAGTCTATTACCCCTTATTGCCACACTGGGAACGGCGGTACGTAACGTCCAGATATGACAAGTTTAGTCAAGGGCCAAGGCAAGTTTAAGTAAATTTTCTAAGGAATCTTTTGTCTTATATGCTGAGTGAAGAAGTTTAGTATTGATATTGAGACTAATATATTTAGGTGGAAAGTTAGTAGTGTCTGATGTTGAGTAGTATGGTATATGTATATTAAGTGATTGAATGTTAAAAGAAACCCACTTCGGAAAGGTGATTTTATAACTTTAAAATGAACCTTTGATATATATATATATTGCATGTCCACTTTTTCTTAATAGACCGAAGTGGCTGGGGCGATGACGATGACATTATGAATGTGTAATTGGGGAGTTACCCTACTGAGAATTGTATAATTCTCACCCCTATGTTTTGTGTTCCCATGTCGTCTCCAGGTTGACGCAGAAAATTGAGAAACTGCTATGCAACAGAACTCGGAAGTACAATAGGGTAGTAGTTAATACTTTTGTTATGTTGTATTTAGTGGAATGGATATGTATGTAAATAGGTTAGATGACAAGGTGTGTTAAGGCTCATCAAAGAGCTTTCTTAATGTACTGAACTTTGTATTAAATAAATATTTTGGTTTTATTGCTATATATTTCAGTAGAATTATGACCAAGTTATCTCGCGAATCAATCCAAATGGCTATAGATATTTAAGAAAGGTCTGCTAATTTATAAGTAACAACTCCCGAGTATGATGTCATGACTTAAGGATGATGCTATACTTGGGAGGATGTTACATCTGCCCCCACTCCACCACTGATGAGAGAGAGCAGTGAGGACACCGTGACTCAGCCTCGGCTAGCCCGACGACTGGAGATGCAGCCACATCGTGGGGGTCACTCCCGATCCCCGCTTCGCCTTTACATGCCGGAAGAGCTCACCCAATTTGCCGGGTATGTGCCTCGTTCATGAGATAGACGTCAGTAGGAGGTAGCAGATGACCGATGGAGTACCCGGGGTAGTGCACACACCACTTAGATGAGGATAAACTTTCTTTTGTGTAGAGGTTATTCCTTTAGTTGCACTTGGGTAGGGGAGTTTGCTTTTATGCTTTTCGTCGCACTTTCCTTGTATTTTCCTTTTGATGTATTCGTTTCCCATTGTACTAAACTAAGTCCCACTCTCCATAAGTGGGCATATCATATTATATAAATATGCAATTCAGTTTTATCATGATGTGCCTTTACTTGCTCTATGTTATGATGTTATGAGATGCTTGTTTTATTTCCTTACGTGCTTCATTGCTTATCGTGTTGCGCGGCTCTCACTTTGTTTTTATAATTCAAAAAAAATTTACTAGTATTTTCTGCTAAGTATTTTAAAGTAATAAGGAAACTATGACGTAATAAACTAATAATTAACCTAAATATGTTCTAGAGTATTGGGTTAAAAATTAGGATGTTACATCACCCATCATGCTCACCTCAAATTCACTCTGCATTAATTTTAAAAACTTTACACAAAGAGAATGATTAGTGGCGCCAATTATAATGTCATCAACATATATTTGGACTATCAGAAAGTGATTATCTTGCTCAAGTGTAAAAAGAGTAATGTGAACTTTATTTTTCTTGAACTTATTCTTCAGCAAGAAGGTACTTAGCCTTTCATACCAAGCTCGAAGAGCTTGTTTCAAACCATAAAGTGCCTTTGTTAGCTTGAAGACATGGTTGGGAATGTCTTCACTCTCAAAACTAGGAGGCTTCTTTGCATGTAATTCCTCAGAGAGGAATCTATTTAGGAATGCAGAGTTGACATTCATCTAGTAAAGAGGGAATCCTTTGTAGACAGCAAAAGCAAGTAGTATTCTTATGGCTTCAAGCCTAGCTACTAGTTCAAAGGTTTCATCATAATCAATTCCCTCTTGTTGATTATAATCTAGTGCAACCAATCTTGCTTTATTTCTGAACACCCATTTTGTTCTAATGATGGTCTTCCCTTTAGGCTTCTCCATGAACATTCACACTTTGCTTTTCTTAACTAGTCAAGTTCCTCTTGCGTAGCATCCACCCAACTTTGATCATTCAAAGCATCTTCAATACTTTCAGCCTTGATGGTGGAGATGAAAGCACATTTTGACATATTTCTAATGGATGATTTGGTTCTCACACCCTTGGAAATATCTCTTAAAACTTTGTTATGAGAAATTGCTTTTAGATTAGAAAGTCCTTTATAGTTTTTGTACCCTTAATGTTCTTTAGTTTCTCTTTCATCTTTAGACTGCTCTTCTTTATGCTTAAAAATATGACTGTTTAATAGCTTTGGATTTTGAGCAAGCTTTCTGAAGCGTCCTTGTTTTGGATCTTACTTTCTAAAAGTTGTGCTTCCATCTGCTTGCTTTTTGAGGATTACTTGAGGTTTAGCTTCTCAAGGTTCTCTTCCAACTCTTCAAGCCCATTAGAAAAGTCCTTTTTGAGCTCTTTGAATTTGATGTGGATGGTCTCTTCAAAGAATAGCGTTCTCTTAATATACACCCTGTAAGCTTTGAAGATCGAAGAGTACCTTCTTTAGCAAATTTGACTGATCCAGTGTTCTTTGGCTTTGAGTTTCTGAACTATCTTTTAGATCCGGACATGTCTTTAGAGCAGCCATTGTCCTTATACTACTTGTTGTCCTAGTCAACGTGCATTCTCAGCCATACCTGCAATAAAAACAATTTTTAATTTTTGTACCTAGACTTTCTTGGGTCCTTTTGGGTTAGTCTTTTGAGGAGAGGGTTTCCCAACCTTTTTGACAGATTTCTTTCTCATGAAACATTTGTCAGGTGGGTGTCTTTTCTTATGATAGAAAGTACAAGAAGTTTTGTTCTTTACTTTCTTTGGATGAGTTGCCTTTCCCTTCTCATCTATCTCATCCTCATATCCCAATCCAGTCTTTTGAAAATATGGCCTTTAACCTCCAAGCATTAGTTCAAGATTCCTCAAACCGTTTGCCATCTTTTCAAAGTTAGACTTGAGCTTTGTTTTCTTCATTTATTTCTTTTTTCTTAACCCTTAGACTTTCAACATCTGATTTGGCCATTTCAAGTCCTACAACAACCTTCTGATGTTTCTTCTTCATGTTGAGATAGTGAGATAAGAGAGTTTGTGAGTTTTCGAGCAACTTATCATACAATGCTAACAATTCATCATAGTAAAGGTCAGATTCAAATGATTTTACCTCAGTCTCTCCTTCTGAAACATATCCAGCCATGATACATAGGTTTTCAATATCTTCCTGCTTTTCCTAGCTTTCTGATCCTTCATTTTCTTCTTCTATGTCACTCCAAGTAGCCAACTTACCTTTCTTCTTGGAGGCAAATTTCTTCTGTGAGCCTTTGAGCTTTGGATATTCAGGTTTGAAGTGCCCATTCTCACCGCAATTATAGTAAGTGATGCTTTCCAACTTTCCCTTGCCTTTCTTGTCCTTCTTGAGATTGATGTCTCTTCTTTTCTTTGTTCTACCTCTCCAGGCTTTGGACATCTTCCTCACTAGCATGGAGGTCTTATCTCTATCCTCATTTTCAATCTTTTCATTAGATTCTTCCTCATCATTACAAGTCTAAGCAACTTTCATTATTTTGCCATTATTTTGTTTCTGATGAGATGACTTTAGAGCCATGGACTTGCTCTTCTTAATGGATTCACCATGCATTTCATAGAGCACTACCTCATGGGTTTTGAGAGACCCAATAAGAGCATCCAAGCCAAGAGTTTGAAGATTTTTGGCTTCTATTATGGCTATAACGTTGGGTAGGCATTTAGTAGAAAGGCTTCTTAAGATTTTTCTAACCATTTTTGAGTTAGAATATATTTTACCTAGACCTTTTAGTTGGTTTATGATGTGCATGAACCTCGTTGTCATGTCATCAATACTTTCTTGCTAATTCATCTTGCATATTTCATATTGATAGACTAACATGCTAATCTTATTTGTTTGACTTGATCAATTCTTTCTTGCAGCATGTATAGCCTATCCTAGATCTCCTTCACCATGTCACAAGCAATAATTTTTTAGTATTTAGCTTTGCTTAGTGCACACGTGAGTAGGTACTTAGCTTTAGAGTTCAACTAAATTCTGGCTTTATGTTGTTCAGTCTACTTACTCTGGGGGGCTTTTCTTGAGGTTGAAGGTGCATCTTCTGTTTTGAGAACTTCTTCCATTAGAACATAGTCTCCTTTTTGGATAATCTCCTACAAGTCAAGATTTGTGTATTTCATAAATAGCTCCATACGATCTCTCCAATAGGCATAGTCTCCATTATCAAAGAATGGCAGTCTGTTAATAGAATGTCCTTCTGCTATGTGGACACTTTGTGCCATAACTCCTTAGGATCTTTGCCCTTTGCAATTATTAGAATGCTCAACCCCTTAGAGGCCTGAGCTATGATGCCACTTGTAGGTAGAAAGGCACACGAGAAGGGGGGTTGAATTGTGTTTTTCTTTTTCTTTCCTTCTTTGGTTTTGAAAAACTTCAATAGTATACTATCAATTATTTAACTCGAAGTGCAGCAAAAATAGTGTTAGTTACTTCATAAAGCTATTTTCTCAACTACAGCAGATGTGATAAAAACATGTATTAGTTTTTCAAGCAAACCAATATAATAGGCACAATCCAGTAAATATCGAGTTAAGGGGGAAAAAGATACTACACAAATATTTTTATACTAATTCAGCCAACCTGCCTACATTCAATTCTCAACCATTGTTAAGTTCCAGTAAGAACCTTTTGTTAGCTCTAGAACCTTTCTAAAAGTTCTAATGCAATATGTTTAGAATGACAACAAAGCCAATTTAAAGAAAATACTTTGAAGAATGACTAATGGTTGTCTTGAGTTTCTTATAGTAAGCAAACAGGTTCTTTCGTTAGCATATCATGGCTCCATTAAGTGAGAAAAATTTAACTCTACATATGCAAACATTTTTGATCTCATATTAAGAGATAGGAAATAAATGAAAGTGAAATTTATACCATAAATCAAGTTTAAAATGCCTAACAAATTGAAGAAAAGCAATTAGAATAAGAAACCAAGACTCAGGACTTCAAAAAGTAGCACTGGACTCTAGAAAGTACACCTGAAATAAAGATATCAATCAAACACTAAAGTGAAAAGTGTTCTACTATCTTCAATCATCACATTCGTAATGTTTTGATCATCAACAAGCTCTGATTAAAGACAAGAAGATTAAAGAATCATCAAGGAAATGAGACTCGACATCAGAAAGCTCACTTATAGTGAAACAGTGCATTGTACACTACCAGAAAAATACGAGATATTGGTGGATGTTACTGATGGGCACAAAACCGTCAGTAGTTACCAATGGAATCTCCGATGGAGTGGCTTGTTTTTCGAAATAATTGTGATTATTTAACACACCTGTTGGTGATACCATTGGTAAATGCTAGCTCCAACACGCGCCACTTGGCATGCATAGTATCTGACGGGTATTTAATAGTAAATTTTTTTATTATTTTAATTAAATAGTATGATGGGTGTTTAACTAAATATTTTTAGATTAAGTTTATAAAATATTATCGACTAGTTAACTGATGGGTATTTATTTTAAAAATGATTAATTATTAATAGTAAATTTTTTTATTAATTGTTACCGATAGGTATATCGATGGGTGTTTAATTAAAAAATTTTGAATTAATTTTATAAAATATTACCAAGTGGTTAACCGACAGGTATTTATTTTAAAAATTATTAATTATTAATAGTTAATTTTTATTATTTTTCAAATATTACCAATGGGTGTACTGATGGGTCTACCACCGGGTTTTTATTAAAAATTGTAAATTACTTTTATTACATATTATCGACTGGGTAACCGATGGCTATTTATTTTAAAAATTATTAAAAATTACCAACGATTGTATCGACGGGTATTTGAGAAGGTCAATTTACCCACCACTCCCTCAGCCACCGCCCCTCCTACCACCTCTGCCTCTATCCGTACAATCAACACCCTAGCCTTTAGGATGATGCCCACTCTTAGGTATGCCAGCCCCTACTTCCCCTGTATTCACACTCACAGCCCACTCGCATCTGCAACCCCTCCATTAGCCCTACCACTGCCTTGACTCCTAGCCTCGTATCTGAGCAAACTCCTCCTTCCTCGACTGGGTCACAGGTACAGGATACCGATGGGTAGCCCCTAGGGCCAGATGGTAGGCCACTTGGGCCCGATGATAGGTCGCTTCTGCAGATTAGGCCAGATCGTAAAGATAGGTAAGTTGAAACATGTTTTTTATTACATTCTAATTTTACATTGCTTATGGTATTTAAAATATTTTGATTTATTTTATCTATATAATAGTTTTCATCCGTTTGCGGTGGCTCATCATAGGATCACGGAGGTTATACAGAGTTGATATAACTATTCATGGCCCACATGGACTAACATCCTAGCAGATGCCAAGGAGTCATAGTGGAAGGAGTGGACGGTAATTCCATGATTTATTCACTTTTGTTAAAATATGTTTATATTATTTGATTATATGCTTATATATAATCACTTTATGTTATGTGAATTTGTTTGTACAGAAATCCTTTTACATTCAGCCCGAGCATGAGCCCACAGTTAATAAGGCTTGGAGGATTAGGTCCTCCAAGTGAATGCGGGATATGTTTCATGATGTCCGTAAGGGACATATGAACAACTCGTGGATGAGTGACGCAACCCTTAGTGTGTTGTAGCGCCATTGGGCCAATGACCTGACCTTCAAGGATAGGTCTAATAAAGGAAAGGCAAACTGAGCCTCACAGAAAGGTGAGTCATTGCATACAGGTAGGTTGAGCACCCAGGAGGGGACGCAGAAGCATTTGGTAATTCTTTAATCTTACTATATTTTATAATAACATTTACTATATTTGAATTATGGAAAATATGATGTTTTTATGACTTTATTGTGCTTATTTGTGCAGGCGAGGGAGTTAAGCTACCCTCTGACACAGGGAGAGCTATTTCGGGAGACCCACACTCGAAAGGGTGAGCATAGGGGGAGTCTGGAGAGGTCTGGGTAAACCTTTGCTCTGAGATGACCTATGTAAGTTTGAATTTAGACATAGCTTAATTTTTATTCTTATTTTCATTTATGTCATAATTATTACTTACGATGTGTTTTTATCTTTTTTCCTTTGCAACGCGAGTTTATAGACCTTTAGGAGCAAGTGCAGGCACAAACCCAGTACTAGACCCAGATAGCTAAGGTTGGGACTTATGCTGATATTCCTCCTCCTCCAAACCAGGAGGACGTCTGGGCCCTATAACGCCCTACTTTTTATTCAGAAAATAATTGAGACTTTATTAATGAGAATATCAAAATTCTGACAGACGTAAAAATGATGAGAACAATGTAACGAACGAATGAACCAAAAATAAAGAGAAAATGAATAGTGTTTTGCAGGCCCCGTAGACCCACTGGGATAGCTAAAACCCTATAATTAGGTCTCGGGGATGTCTAAAATTAAGAAATTATAAGATTATGGTTAGAAATAGGTAGAAATAAAGATTTTATACCTGAAATTATTTTTCGGATAATGTTTGATTTCTTAGGTACACTATTTCACCTATTTGGTGAAATTTCGATGTGTGAATTCTAACACCAAAAACTAATTGGATCTCTACAAAACAAATGAATCTATCTCTTTAAATCAAATGAATGGCCAAGATTCAATCTTGAATTACAAGATTGAATCACAACCATCCATTTTACTTTATTGGATTAGTAATTATCTAAACATAATATATAATATTCATGTCATTAAATACATGATAAACTCAACATTTAGCTTCTTCAAGAAGCCATACTTTCGGCCAGCAAGGAAAAGAAAAGCAGCTGCATTTTCCTCCATAGCCAAGAGCTTCATTTTGGTTTGAACTTCCATATATACTAGCTTAGAATTACCAAAATCAAAATCTTCCTTCACAAAAATTGTTCTACACCTCAACACCTACACATATAACCAATTAGAATCTCAATCCCTCACCAAGTCTCAACCTTGATACTTTGTACCTCACTTTTTTGAAAGGGTTTTGGGTGTGTTTTGAGAGCCTTGAAGTGAAGAGCATAATCTTAGAGCATACTAGGGACAAAGACACCATTAGCTTCCAAGAGTAGGGTTTTATTAGGTCTTAGCAAATTTATATTTCATATTTCTGATTTGTTTTGTCAGAAATTTTTCTTTTTTGTGGTTATATATGGTTGATGATGTATGAATTTTGGTTGAGGGTTTGGATGAGATTAGAGAACTCATTTTATCAAAATAAGTTTTAGTTAGAGTGCCGGATTTTTAGTTTGACTGCAGACAGTAAAATTTCATGAATTTTTTCACATATTTGTAGTCATGGTCATCATTTGGAAAAATTATGTGTTGGACCTAACATCTTGAACTATCTATATTAATTTTCTTGACATTTTTGTTTCAAGGAATACTACCTTCAAAAAATCAGGAACTGAAATAGTACTCATGATGTCTAGATTTCTAAAATTCAAGCAGGGAAATTACACAATTTTATTATCATAGTAAATGATCAAATTTTCCTTTGAAATTTTTATGGTGAGTTAATAACATCTTGAAGTGTAATTTTAATTTTAATTTTGAGTTGATTCCATCATATGATGAATTTAAAAATTGTGAGAACCCTGTCCTAGGCTGTGAAAAAGTGTTCTCTGACCACTAAACTTGTAAAATTTAGTGACATGGTTATAGAACTCTGATTGTCATGAAAATTTTACAGGGTCTTTTAGACATATGTAGGTGTCATAGAGAATTTTTTTGGATTTTAATTGGTCATTTGATATGGAAATTAATTTTGAATTCTAGAGTGATAAATCTGCTCGGTTGCTGAAGATGGTAAGGATGTCTTAAACTAATGATAGAATGGCTTTAAATTCAAGTATATATTATATGAATGCATGCTAATCATTTTAAAGTAATGTTGATGAGATATGGATGAGGCTCCAACATAATTATATGCCTACCTGTTATATAAGTAGGCCTTTGAAAAGAGAATGACATTATGTGGTTATTATGATGATAAAAGAGAAAATGTGACTCCTAGTTGTGTAATTTTTAGCATATGAGAAAAATAGAGACAAGGCTTATATAGGGTATAGCAAGGAAGCAAAAATAAGGACTTCCCAAGAAACTTTATGAGTCGGTAGACGCATCAACTAGGGATAGAACTGTGTGTGATTAGGAAATGAAAAAAATAAAGTTTGATGATCACGAATAGGAATAAGCTCATACCCTAGTAGTCTATTGTCCTTTGTGGAATGATCCACTACAGATATCATTTGATGTGAAATTAAGCCTTCCCTATGTTAATGAAAAGAGAATGTGGCACTAAATCGAGTTTATTATTTTGAGATAAAATGCTGATCATCATTATTAAATCTATAATTATTCCTAGATGTGATTCTTGCATGATTTTAATTGTGTGGAATTGTTAATTATGCTTGTTTAAGCCCAAGGGAGTACTCTACTGAGAATTGTATAATATTCTCATCCCTACGCTGCATGTATTTTATGTTGTATTCAGATTCTAAAGATGCCATCAGTGATCATCTTCCTTGATTTGCCATAGTGGCAGTGGCATTATGATCCCACATTAAACTCCTTGTATATTGTAGCATACTCCCGGATCAGAGTATACATGTTCTTTAGCCGTTCATTTAGTACTTCTATATTCTCTATTGAGTTTGACCCAGGTTTTCCTTATGCTGATATGCCTCTTGAAATGGCACACCCTGACATATTTGTAGCTCCATATGCACCACCTATGTGCCCCTTGGAGATGAACCTTCATCCTCTTCCTTGGACTCTGATCCACCTTCTGAACCTGATGCTTTTACTAGGGGCAATATCATTGCATGGCGAATGGTTTTATTTAGGAGAGAATGGGACAACTCAGGGACTCTTGATGTATGTATAGTAGTAGTTTAGCAGTAGAACACACCAGACTACAAGTTGACCATATTAGATATTGATGAGATTCATTTTCTATCTGTATGAAATTTTTGTTGGATCTCAACTTTGAACAGGTCAGACTAGATAGTAGAGGTGTTCTTTTGTGAACTGAGTTCCTGACTAATTTAGGAGATAACTAGTTTGCTTTCTAGTATGATATGTCTAATGTAAACTTAACAATGATGTCTAAATATGTATATATTAGTTTGGCCACTTATACGTCTATAGTATTTTATTTCAATTATTTTCGACTAGTATAGATTATGAATGTAAGTAATACTTTTCTAATTACTGTATTAACACTGGAGTAAAAATATGGTAATTAGGAGGGTGTTACAGGCCTAGGTGGTTGGCGGCCCTAACAAGGGTCACATATATGGGATGGGGTACTACCCTAAGAGTATATCCCCATCCTCTGCTATTTGGTCAGCTACCGAGGATGATTCCCTGAAGGAGCGTGTGCATTCCTTCAACCAAGAGCTGTAGTAGCAAGCACAGTTGATCCAACAGTAGTAAGAGTAGTAGGTACAGCTCCTTCAACAACTCCAGGAGCAGCAAGCAGGGCGTGCAGCCATAGGGTAGGGATTGAGAGAGATCCGAGATCTTAAGCTCTCATTAGAGCGGCAGCAGTAGGAGAAAGCAAAGAAGGAAAAGGCTCAGTTTTGGGAGATGCAGCAGAAGATCATTGCACATGTGATGACCTTCTTTCGGGATATTCAATCTTCGGGATCCTTCGGCTTCAGCAAGATATTGCCCTAGATCCCATTCCCCCATATCCCACTCCCATCCATCTCTGAGGGCCACTCATAGTTGGATGGCGCGGACAACGACAATGGTTCAGATGATGATGATGCCGACACCGCCGATGATGCCGATGCCTAGGAGTTCAGCTAGTTTTTATCTAGCTTTTTTTTTCCATTATGGATATTTTTTATATTTTGTATATATTTTATGGTCAAAATTTGCTATTTTATCTAATCAGTTCAATTTATTCATTTTATGATTTTCTTATTTAATATCCATTTAATTGATAACTAGGTAATTATATAAATAAATAAATAATAAACTACCAATCACTTCATAGTTAAATAGGGAAATTTTTTAAAAAATTAAATTAATTTTTTACCAATGGGTTTGACTGTCGGTAATAAGTAATACTTATAAAATAAGTTGTATTTCATAAATCAAATACCATCGGTAACCCCACGGGTAATAGATTGAAAAAATTATTTTATTTATTTCAATATCTATCAGTACAATTAAATAAACCCATTGGTGTAAATATGTCTCTGACGACCATGATAACGCCTTTTATATAATTATACCGACAGCAAAATATTTTATTACCTTTTAGTACACGTGTTGAAAAAAATTGACAGTTTTTTTCTTTCATCAGTAATATTCATTTACTACCTGGAAACCAATGCCTATGTATCTATCGGTATACCCATCGGTAATCTTATTTTTCGGTAAGTGTGTCGGTTTCCCATATATTTCTTGTAGTGGTGCAAGAAAAGGAGGGAAATTTGGAATTTAAATTTGAATTTGAAAAGTCAAAACCTAGTGTCAGAACTGGTGTGATATCTTTTCTACCATTGTGATCAACTATCCTACCTTTTAGAAGAAAAAGTTCAGAGACCATGTTCAGAAAGTAAAAGTAATTCTAAAAGGACATCAGAAACCTCGACCTTGCAACGGCTTCTACATCAGCTCTAACAAACAGATAGGTTGCACTTCTAGGCTGATTTTTCTAAGATACAAATGGATGATCAACACGTGTCACTTGGAGATCTAATCGAAGGCAACAGTCACAAGGAAGACCATCTATAAATAGAGATATTGTGCTTTCAAAGAACAGAGATGAATGCTGAACAAAAGAGTAAAAACATAGCAAAAATTTCTCCTCAACTTGTAAAGCACATTACATCTTGTAATCATTTCCTTTGTTTGTGAAAATCTTCTTTCTATATTCCTTCATAGTTCATACGTTCCTCCAAGGAATAATAGGTAGAAAGAAGTCATTCCTAGGTCTTTCACTGTAAATCTTAAGTAAACTTGAATGTAGGTTAGTTTGAGTTGCAAACCCAAACACAAACCTTTGTAACCTTGATCCACTAGTGATTGGTGTAAGTTGGCTTTGAGAGGATAGTCAAAAGCTACTTACAATGAGACAGTAAAGGTGTTTTACTGGTCATGGTTTAGCTTGGAAAGGCTGGTTAAAGACTAATGGTTTAGCTTGGAGAGGCTGGTCAAAGACTACTCGATTCAGCTTGAAGAGGCTGGTGAATAACTAATTGGTTGGTGACAGTAAGGGTTATTTGCCAGTTACTAGTGAGAGCTTAGGAAAACTATTGTAAAAATTATCCTTATTTTTTCTCAAGTACAAGAAAGGTTTAGTGGAACTCAATGGTTATTGAGAACTGGATGTAGGCAGGTTGGCCGAACCAGTATAAAAACTCTTAAGTAGTATCTCTCTTCTCCTTCATCTCTTATTTTATTTCTATATTTGGTTTATTTACCGTGTCACTTATGGAAATCTTTCTTTCATGTGTTTATTTCATATTTAGTTTAGAAATTGCACTTTTTGAGGTCACTAATGTTGTTTCCACTGCACTTGAAGCTCATAGCTAGATAGTATCTTGATTGAGTTTTTCAAAAGTTAAATAGGGAAAGAAAAGGAAAAGCACAATTCAACCCTTTTTCTCATGTACTTTCTTACCTACACTTTTCTCAACCCAAGAAAATTGGATAGTTTTTACAGTAGCCTTCACAAGCTGTTACCAATGATCAATAGCTCACTTTATTGTCATAATCGACTAGTCTTTGACCAGTGTCTCCAGGCTAACACAGTGACTAGCAAGTACACTCTGTTATAACAACTGAGTAGTCTTTAACCAACCTCTCTAAGCTAACACCATGACCAGCAAGTTCACTCTACTGTCACTTTATAAGTAGTCTTTGTTTAGCCTTTCCAAGCCAACTCATAGCGATCCTGGATCGAGGTTACAAGTGGTTTATGTTTGGGTTTTTCACTCAAACTAACTAACATTCAAGTTTTTGTAGGATATACAATGATAGAGCTGGAAAACTTTAATGACTTCTTTCAATGATTCTTCCTAAAAGGAACGTATAATCTACTAAGAATGTAGAAAGAAGATTTTTATAAACAAGAAACTGATTACAAGAAATAATGAACTTTATAGAAAAATGAGGAAGGATTTTTTTAGCATTTTAGCTCTTTTTATTTTTAGTAAAAATCTTATTCATTATAAGCACAACATCTCTATTTATAGATGTTTTGTATTTATGAATGTTGCCCTTGATCTGTTGTCCAGGTAACACATGTTGATTATTTGTTTGTGTCTTGGAAGATGCAGTCTAGAGGAGTAGCTTGGTGTTGTCAAAGCTTTTATAGAAGTCGTTATGAGAAAGAGGTTTCTGAGGCCACCTTCAGAAACTACATTTTACTTTCTAAATAAGGTTTCTGATCTTCTCCTTCTAGAAGTAGGGGTAGTTGACCAAATTGGCAGAAGAGATGTCACGTCAGTCTATGACTAGATTTGACTTCAAATTTGAATTTTAAATTTCCTTCCTTTTCCTATAAGGTGCATATGAAGTCTTCACTGTGAAATGTGCTTTTTGAAGTGTGGTGTCAATTGCTTGAATTTTTTTCGATTTTCAAGTCCTCAATCAGACCTTGTAGATGTTGATATGATTTTAATCATGATGATTAAAGATTGTAGAGCACATATGCTTCAAAGATGGATGGAAATCTTCACTTGAAATGTACTTTTTAAAGTCACATGCTACTCTCTGAAAATCTGAACCTTAGTTTTTTGTACATGATGATTTTCTACAATCCATTGAGCATGCATATGATCATTTCACGATATATTTTCCACTTACATTCAGTCCCAATCTCTTTAAATGATATTAAATATGTTTGCACATGTAAAGTGAAACTATTTACATTTCAAGAACCGTGTTATGCAAACGTAAGGGCTATATGATGCTTTAAAAACCTCAAAGGAAACATTAGTCCTTCTTCAAAATATTTTCTCTAAATTGATTATGTTATCACTCAAAACATTTTGCATTAACAGTTTCTCAAGGGTCCTAGAGCTAACAATAACAAATTCTCTAATCTTTGGGATCCTTCAAGGATCCAAATTGGACAGATAACTAGGTTTAGTGAAGGATCCAAATTGGACAACTAATTAGGTTCCGTTCTCTGCTCCATGAGATTGTCCTCTCAGGATAATTTGGTACCAAGGTTAACGATGAGTTTTCAGCCATTAGCTCACTATCTGTTTCTCTATAGCTACTATCTTGTCCCTAAATCACAAAAACTATAATTTCTTTTAAAGCTCTGTATGAAGCTCTGTTCTGGGGTTAAAACTCTATCATTATGGTAATTCATAAAATCTCTAAATAAAATCATTTTCATACTCTACCTCTTTAATAAAATTATTTAGTAATAATGGTCTCATGAGTTTGCATTAAAACAGTCATTTCATGCTCTTTGTTGAAATCACCATCATCTCTAATCTTTTGAAATAGTCTCTAAAATCATGCAATCATGCCACAATTTAGGGAAAATAATTTTAATGATCAATATAAGGATTATAAGATCTGAACCCACTCATTTGAAGGGGAAGAAAAGATGGTGTCAACACCAACGAAGCTCCAGGGAAGAGAGATGACACCAACATCCAACATAACAACCATAAACTCTAGAAACCTATAGATAGCTCTAATCTAACTCTAATAATATTGGGAGAGCAATCCCACTTGATAATAATAGATAATAACAATAGCCCATACTCTAGGGTCTGAAAAGGAGAGGAAAAAGATGATATAAACCAACAAAATCTTACCTTAGATCTTTGGAGGATGAAGGTTTAGTGTGGGATTCAAAGTAAAGAAAGAAAAAGTGTGTGGGAAAGAAGGTTTTTTCAAAATGGGATAAAAATCCTGAGTTTGGGATATATAAAGGGATAAGGGGATCACTTCAGTAAAATGGAGGCATTTGACACTGTTTTTGTCCCTTTGACACTGCTATAGAGGTCTATGTAATACCCTAAGTTTTAAATAAAAGGGTTAAAAAAAATTTCAAACTAGAAAGAGTATCACTTATCATTATCTATTATTCCAGGTCTTGAATTTCAGTAAGTCTGGACCATACACGTCTTTGGAGGACTATATGATAGAATCACATTCTTGGGATTAATAATCCCGATAATTGTTCCTAAAGGGAAAATAAGTTAAAGAATGATTTTTAATGAATTTTATGAAGCCTTAAAACATTTTGTTTTTAGCTCATGAGTTTATGAAATCTTGAAAATTCCTGAATTTGAACTAAAACGCAAAATTTAGATTTTGATTTGTTGGAATTTTGATTTTTCTGATATTTTATTTAAATCCAAATGGGGGATATTTTCTTATGTACATTTATATTTTAAAGTTAATGGATATGAACTTAAAATTAATAAATGTAAATAAGTGCATTCTGGAGAGCGCTGCAATGCTCAATGAGCGCTGCAGTGGTCAGGGAATAGTAAGGCAATGCGGGTGCAGATTTTATGCTCTCTAGTAAGTGCTACAGTGATCAACAATTTTATAAAAACCCCTCATTTCGAGGTCCAAACCATTCTAGACACACCCCCTCACTCCTTAAACCCCTCTCAACTCCAAAAACACCTCTTCCGATCCTGTTTCACTCATAAATCTCCATTTTCTTCCAATTCTTTCAAGTTTAACTTGGAATCTTCCACCATCTAAGCTTAAAAATAGTAGTGTCATCTTTGCTTCTCCAGAAATCTATTGGTGTAGGTCCTTTAGCGTTTCACCCCTCCAAGTGAGTGGGTTTGCACCTTTGATCTCTATGTTGTGCTTTAGAATTATTTTCATAAAAATATCTTTACTGCTTGATTTTAGAGATTTCTGCAAAGAAGTTTGAGGTTATTATTGGTTTATATGTATTAGAACTCTTGGTTTACAGCATGAAACTTGTTTTTGAGAAAAACTCATGGGACCATGTTTGTTATACTAATTTTATGTAGAATTGATGATATATGTAACTGTTAGAGACTTTTATGTTTGTTTGACTAAATTTTGGAACTAGTTTATGCATATGATATTGAGTTTTTCCTTATTTATGAAAAGCTTGATAGTTGAAATATGAGTTAGATAATCAACTAAAAGGTTTTAGAGCTTGAATCTTCATGAGATTCAAGACAATTGATGGCTACATATTCTGTGGAAGTATGAAATCACAAATATCTACAAAGTGTGATCCCTTGGGTGTGATCTCTTTCGGTAAGTGATCTTCATGAAATTTAGCCAGTTACTTCTCTTTTTTATCTAATATGTGAGTTTGGGTATGTTAGACATGATTTTCTCTCATTATTCTTCCACCCTATCATCCCAAACTAAGTTTGGGCAAATAAATCAAATTGTTTATATTTTTATTATCTTGATTGGAAGTTACCAATGCCATTCATGCTTCCTTAGTATCATGTAGGCAGTGATCAGATACTCCCGTCAATGAATGGTGAGTGGGTTAAAGCTCATGGCCATACTTTTGGTTCTTTATTATTATTCTTCCAATATTATAAAAATTGTTTATGGAATTTTAGAATGATTTATGCCCAGAAAACATGCTTTATGGATTATAGAAATTTTAGAAAATTATTTTTTCATAATTATTATGAAAACCTTATTTTAGAAAGCTTATGGGACCATATTTGATACCTTGTATGTTATAGAATATCTTCTTCTAGTTCTTGTAATTATGAAACCTTAGTTTAATGTTTACAGCAAAAATATTGATCACTATGTTTTTAGACTATATGGATTTCCTATTAAGATTTTAGAACATCAAATATGATTTATTCAAAGTATTGAACAAAGTATGATTCATAATAATTGTCCGATACATACTCTGTTGGCTTTTAAAATCACTATGTCTACAAGTTGGTGATCCCTTGGGCATGATTTTAGAACCTCAGTTATGCTAAAATTAGATTGTTAGAATATAACAATTGTTAGATACATATTCTGTTGGCTTCGAAAATTACTATGTCTACAAGCTGGTGATCCCTTAGGCATGATTATAGAACCTCAGTTATGCTATAGTCTTATTGTTAGAATTATATGAATTCAAAGCTTTCAGATTTATTCAATTTTATTGCAAGTTATTATAATTTTAATAATTAGTGAGAAACAAAACAGTGAGTTAATGGCTGTGGGAATGATCATTAACCTTGGTACTAAGTGGTCTGCTAAATGACTAGCTCACCCACAGCAAGGAACCTAGTGAGGTGTCTATTTATGGGATCTAGTTAGATGCCCATCAGATTAGTCATTAGCTCAGATTCAGCTATTCAACTTAGATATTTATGTACAAAATAATTCATGTTTCTTTATTAGTTATTGCCATGAATTTAGTTAAATTATTATTTTTAGTATGGTTATATTTAAATATATATAAAATGTTTTACATCAGTTGCATGTATATGTTATATGCCTTGTTGTTGTCCCATGTGGGTTGTGAATGGAGGCTCACTCACTAAGTTTTAATGAACTTACCTCTCCTTTTTTCTCCCTCTTACAGTTACAGTTGCAGATCTTATTATTGTTCAGTCTTAGCTTCAGAAGCCATGTAGCTATTCTATTGGTGGGCTTCACTTTGTAGTGAAGTTTAAATTAAGATCATGTTAGAATAGAGTGCTCCAGTAGTATGCAGGTAGGGTCCTCGAACATCATTTAGCATACATGGTTATTTTAAGATCATATCATTTTATGTAATTTCTTCCAGAAACATGATTTAAGATTGTCTATTTCAGTTATGGGTTTTAGAATGATTTAGAATAATTAAATATTTATGTATTTTATTAATAAAGTTTGCAAGAAGTTTTAAGGAATTTATTTATTATTATGATTTATTATAAGCATTAATTTAGTAATTTACCATGCATGATTGCATGAAATTAATTCCAGAAGGCTTCCATAAGGGACAATATCCCTTATGTACTGGTCATGATTTTTAGCTCGTAACACAAAACTCACCCCCTCTTTCTTTTCTCTTATTTTACAAACAGAGCAGCTGCTATAGATTCTTCTTAATGCCCATCCTCCCAGCAACATTAGGCTTCAGTTGGTGTGTCTTACTATTATTTTGATTTAGAGTGTTCCAGTATAGAAGCAAGCAGGATCCCGGACCTTAGATTATATTTTGCATTTAGCACACTATGATAGTATATTCATGTTTTGTATTTAATGACAAAATTGTATTAATTTCATGGATATTTTTAAGACAAAGCAACTTATATTTTATGTAGTATTATGACTTCATGTTAGCTTCAGAACCCTATCAATATATGCTTATTTGTTTTGAATGACAACAAAGCTAATTTAAAGAAAATGCTTTGAAGAGCGACTGATGTTTCTCTTGAGTTTCTTGTAAGATTATAACAGGTTTCTATTGTTTAGCAAGAGCAAGGCTTACTCAAATGAGAATATATTTCACTATACATATGTTTATCTCATGTTATGAGATTTGAATTAAAATATAAATGAAACTATATCCTTATTCATGCAATTAATAGCTAATGATAAGAAGAGGATTTCAACGCTACAAGAAACCAAGTTCTGAGACTTTAGAAATAGCACTGGACTGGACATCAAAAAGCACGCTTAGATGAAGATATTAAGCAATCTTTGAAGCCCAGATGTTACACTATCTTCAATTAACACAATCACAAACTAGTAATCATCAAAATACTTGGATTGAAGATCAGAAAGTGATGTTTTCATCAAGGATCTAATACCACGTCAGAAAGCTCATGATCATTGTAGAGCATTGAGGTTAATAAAAATGGAAGAAAATTTGAATTTGAATTTTGAAATTCAAAGAGTCAAATCTCGGTGTTAGAATCGGTCTATTATCTCTGATGTCTTTGAAGTCAACTATTCCGAGTCTGAGAAGAAAGAGTTCAGAAATCACGGTTCATAAAGTAAGGGTAATTTCTGAAGGACATCAGAAATCTCTTTTCCACAATGGCTTCTACAAACTGATCTGACAGACATACAGGTTACTCTTCTAAACCATTTTTCCAAGACATAAATAGTGATTAACACATGTCCTTGGAAGAACAAATCATAGGCAATGGTCATATGGAAACTTTCTTTAAATAGAGATGGTGTGCCCTATTGTAAAAGTGAGAGACTATGAAAAGAGAAGAAATTCTATAAAAATCTCTACTCATCTTCAGTAAGGTTCAAATCATTATGTAATCAGATTCCTTACTTATAAAAAATATTCTTTCTACATTCCTAATTAGATTTATGCTCTTCCTAGGGAAGAAGTGATAGAAGGAAGTCATTCAAGTTTTCTCAAGAACTTCTATTATATATGTTAAGGAAACTTGAGTGTAGGTTAGTTTGAGTGGCAACCCAAACACTTAACCTTTGTATCCTCGATCTGGTAGTGATCGCTATGAGATAGCTTGGAGAGGCTACTATAAAATTACTTACAACGTGACAGTAAGGAGTTCTTACTAATCATGGTTTAGCTTGGAGAGGCTAGTGGTAAAGACTAGAGTATTGTGGCTATAGCTCTAACAAATTAATAGCACTAAAAACATAGTATAACGGTGTGCAACTCGAGTCGTCTCCTAACGATATCGGTGAAGTAATAGACTATGTACCAAGGGGATTTTTCATTGAGTGCATCAGCAAAAATAGAATGTAAACTAAAACAAGAAAATAACTACCAATTAACTAAAGCACTAGCACAGATTTCCTAGGCCTAGAATCCATCTATCCTTGACATACATATTTCATCATACACATGGTAGGTGACTAACTTATGCCTAGAATCATACAATCACACAACCTTGGGACCATAACTCACTTAGCAATCAATCAATCACCAAGCATTTGGTTAGCATACAACATCTAAGTAATTGAGATCTCAATCCCTAAATGCATATACTAACTTGAACACCAATTACATTTATCTAACCTCAATCAAGAATTAATCCTAATTTCCTATGCTAACCAAGTACTTATTAATCAATCAATCAATCAATCAATTCATGCCTAATCAACAATCTTAATTATGCATCCAACCTACAATCATGAATTAGCATACAAAATCAAGATTCATTCTAACCACATACTTACACATTCACATATCAAAATCAATTAATTAATCAACATAAACATATGAGGAATGGAAGGAATATGAAAGAAGGAAAATTAAGAAACCAAACCATGTATTCATTGAATATGGAAGCCTCAAGACAAACCCTTAGGCTTAGAGAATCCTTAGTGCTAGTTCCAAACTCACTCCTCCATAGAGAAATTACAATAAAAATGCAAAGTAAAACCTAACCTAAGAGAAGAAGAGAATGGGTGAGGAAGAAGATGGGTGAAGAAGAGGAAAGATGAAGATGGAGGAATGAGGAGGAGATGGAAGAGATGAAGAGGATAATGAAAGCCTAATCTAACCTAATTTGAGCTATTCTAAGCTAATGAGTCGGTCTATTTGTTCTATGGGTTTGAGGATCATTTAAAAACCTAAAAACTCATTAAAATGCATACAAAACTATCATAGATCTTTACATACTTGCTACAGCAAGCCTGTCTAACAAAAATTTGGAATGACAACACCAGGGGTCGCTGTAGCAACTTTTTCTCGTTGCAGTGAGTGTTTTCAATTATGGGCCCCTAAAATGACCGAACTATCTCTTGGGTCTTCATAAAAGTTGTAGGTATTTTTCTTCTCTTCAAAATAGACACCTTATTGAAGTATGCCCAATCTAGAAATTAAACACCTCAGTTCTGACTTCCGGGCTTATTTTTGACCAGCTAGCTTTTTGATCCGGCTTTTGAGCTCTTCATGAAAGTTGTAGATAATCCTCTTATCTTTCCTACAAGCCAAGGAGAATAAATTTTAGAGGTCTACAACTTCAGTTAAGTATAAAACACAAAACAGTGCCAAATATGCAAAATGTTTTCATTAATGCTCAAATCAATGTCCAAACTCAAATATGATGCAAATGCATACAATTAAGCATAAAAGAGAGCTAGGACACTAAGAATAGGGTACAAAATATGTATAGAAATGCATACTCATCACTCCCCCACACTTAGCTCCTTGCATGTCCTCATGCAAGATCAAAAATCAAGCAATGGTCAAAGCATCAAAGTAATCAAGCCATTCTCAAGCCAATTACTAACGACTTGCAAATCCTAAACTTGACACAAAACAAGGAAGACAACTAAAATGCCAATTCTAATGAACTATGAGGAAACAAGCATAATAGCCAAAAACACACGATCCAGCATCAATTCCTTCCAAGCATGACTTATGCCAAAGGAGAGTAAAAAAAGTAAATTTCACTCATAACATGCAAGGTTATAATGGGGCTTGGGTGAGGGGTAAGAAATATCAAAAAGGTCAAGCAAAGTTAAACCTAGGGCTAAGAGAGCAAATGCATATGCATAAGAGCAAAGATGCAAGAAGTGTAATTTCCAAACAAAACATGCTCAAAGAAGCCTTATTTCCCATAGCATAACCAATTCCCCACAACTTTTTTTTACAACAACTTTTATTTTGCAGAATTTTCTATTTTTCCAATTTTTTCCTTTTTTTATTTTCATGTGTATTTGTGCACCTTTATTGCCATACTTCCCTTGTAAGGCTTCTATTTACAAGATCATTCCCTTCCCCACACTTAAAGCTCTGTTTGCGAGCTGGGATTTAAGGGAGAAAGGAAGGGAGGGGAAGGTGATAGGGGATTCATCTGTTTGTGAGTTTTTAGATAGATGAAGAGAGGAGTTTGTAGATGTTTAAAAACCCTCTAAAATCCTTCTTGTTCCCTGGTTTTCGATTCCCCCAATTTGGAGTATTTTGTATGTAAATTAAAATTACTCTTTTACCCTTATTTAAATTTTCAAACTACATTATGCCACACCATAATCCCATCACTATCTCTCATCCCTTGCCTCTCATTAGAACTTGGAACCCTAATTCCAATCTTCTTCATCTCCTATAACTGCCGCCTCCGTATCACCGTCTGCCGCCGCAGGGGTCTTCATCCGCAGCCGTACGCGTCGCCTTCCACTTCGCCACCCATAGTCGCCTACAATGTTGTATGTTTCGCAACCACCGCCTTCAGTTGCGTCGCCCTCCGCCTAAGCAGCCATTATCGCAGCTAGGTCCTCTCCTTCCTCTGCAAAGGTTTCCTCATTTTCCAACTTCTAGTTTCTAGTTTCTTTCTTCAGATCTTCTAATTATTGTATAACTATTTGCATTCTCTGATTATCTGCTACGGTTTTTTTGTATTCGTGGAATCAGGAAAAGAGAGGTGAATCTGAAGGTCATTTGTTTGCCATTTTCATTTGTTTGCCAGATACTCTCTCACACTCACTCTCAACACATCCCCTTTTCATTTGTGGGGTTTTCCTTTTTCATTTTTATTCATCCCTTTTTCTTTTCTATTATATAATGTATAATATTGATGTAAATTCAATATCTTGTTGTTATTATTATTGATGTGGTTTTCTTTTTGTAGCACGGTGTATATGAGTGCTTGTTGGACACCGTAGAAGCCTGTGTTCTATTGGTGATTTATTTAATCTCGTTTGTGATAGTTGATTTGGTTCAAGATTAGGAAATTTGTGATACTCTTGGTTGTTAGTTCTCTTTGTTTGTTCGTTTGTGTATTCCAAGTTTTTTAGAATGAAGTACTGGTAATTAGAGAACAGGTTTTATGGAAATCTGTTTCTGAATTTGATTTTCTCTTGATTATCTTCTTTGTTATTTGCATTAGCTTATAGCTATTACTAGTATTTGCTGATAGCTATTGTCATTTCATAATTGCTTTATGAGAAGGTTTCTTATCCTTACTTCTCATGCTAACTTGTGTTGACTGTTGTCATTTATTCTTTCTTTGTGGAACTTGGAATCACTTGTGAGAATTTATGACAATTTTTTTACCGTCAACTCTGCATTTATAGCAATAATACTGCTAATCCCTGTTATTTTTTTTTTCTAGTGTTGTTTCTTTCCCTGCTCTTTTTGGTACAATTTGAAAAAGTTCTTATTAAGACTGGATGAAAGGTAGCTTAAAAAAGATTGTGATCTACTAAAAAAAATCTTTAAATTTGTTCTTAGAAATTTTTATGATAATGTAGAAGTATAATATTTTTATGATATAATAATTAAGATGACCATGTTTTTCATGTAATTGGGAACTATTCTTGGACTTCTGTACTTTCTACATAAGATAGAGATTTTGATGAAATTTAAGTAGCTGTTACTGAATACTTATTATTGCTTTCATGTTTTGGTGACTTATCAAGTAGAATTCAAAAACACCATAATCAATACTTATTTTGTAAAGCTCAATTAGATGATCACAAGTACAGCTTGAATTATTACATGACTGTGAGTATTGATTGTGCTTTTCATCTTTGGGACCCATGTTTTTGAAAATTGAACCAGCACTGCATTAGCTTACCATTCTTACATAAATTGTGCGGTTACATCATTCTATCAATTGTTGTCATCGTCTCCTCTCATTCATTCAGGTGAGTTCTTGCAAATTATCAATTAATCTTTATGTGAGAATCACTTATTCAAAATATTAGTTGATAATGGTCAATTGATAGGTTGGGTGCATATGTAATGGTGAAATGTATTGCACTTTTTAAATGAAAGAGTCTTGCAATTTTCATTAATCTACAAGTTTCTTCATTTTTTATGGGTATGAATATGGCTGCATTTTAATGTGATTCTTGGTCTTAGTAGTAATTATGTTATGTGATATACAAGTCAAGTTTTGATATATACAGATAGTTCTTAATGGACCCATGTATTCATTTACTTTGAACTTTATGCAGCTTTACATACTTCCATATGTTTGTGTGTTTGGTACGATGGAATCCAATATTCTAATACAAGAGTTCTTTCCATTTATTGGCATATATATGTTTTGTCTCCTTTTGTTTGTAATGGATCATATTATCATGCCAAAGTTAACAAATCCCATATTTAATTTTGTGCTTTGTTTCTATGACAAGAATACATAATAGGTTCGAGTTGGTCTGATTATTAGAGTTTCTAGCTTGAAAATGGTTTAACTAACAGAGGAAAGCAAAGTTGTTTTGATTTGTTGATAGTTGCTAGAAGGCTTCCAGACATCATATCCAGGCTTAGTTTTCCCTTCACTGCTAGAGAGAGGTGATCTTGACTTGTGGAACGTAATCGAGTCTCCATACTTCTTCAACTGAGCATTTCTCCATAGGCAACAACTGAAAATATTCGCTCTAATCACCCCAGATTTATGATCAACAAACAGTGAAGGAATTCTCCATGAAATTTTAATGTTGGTGATTTCCATCACTTAATTTGAGTTGCTACTGATTTGGATTGTGTAAACTAACATTTTTGCTCTCATGTATAAGAATGTATGAATAGGAATGAATAGATATACACTAGATTGAAGGAGAGGTCATTAGGAGTTGAAACATGCAGTTATTTGTGACTTGTACATAGAATTATTCATTTTCATTAACTTCAATTATGAAGTTCAAATAAATGAAAAAATTCTGGAAAAGGATGGTAGAGTTCATCCCATGTTATCAGAGAATATCCGATTAATTTTGATGTTGTGAGGCAAAATATACATATATGTTTGGTGTTTGAAATGATAGTTCTTCATGATGTAGCTTTAAATAGATTTTGTTTGTGAACCAATGATTTAACATTTAGATTGATTTAATACTTGACATTGTTTGACTATTTGAATTTTAATTAATAGAATTTTTTCTTGTATATTATTATGAAAAAATTGCCAAGTTTTGGACCAACAATATTTGTTATTTCTTTTCTTTTTGCAAGTTGTGATTCTGGATCTAGTTGATAGTTATTTTTTATCCCTTTTTGTAATTTTCTTGTAAATACAAATATTTTTGCATGGTATTATTATTTTTTCATAAATATGAATTTTTAAAAGATTTATAAAAAAAATTTTGATAGACTTTTTAAAAAGATTGATGAGAAAAGTCATTTTTTAGAGATAAAAAATAAAGAGATAATTTTTTTAAATGCCTATTGTGTAGAGTAAAAAATTTGATGGAGAAGTAGTTTTCAAATTTTTTTCAAAATAATTAATTATTTAAAAATAAAATAATTAAATATATTATTATTGGATAAAAGTGTTAAAAAAATTATAAATTTTCTATTTCTTTTTTTATAGTAGAAATATGTATTTTTGACTAAAATAATTAATATTGTAAGAAAGGGTAAACTTGTAAAAATAACCCACCATTCCTCTAATTCCCTTTCCTCCATATATCTTACACTCCCAAACAAATAGAGGATCAATAATCTAAACTCTTTCCTTTCCTCACCTTTCCTTCCCCTCCAATATTTTCCTTTCCCTCTCCCTCTAAACTCCTATACAAAGCCTAAAACAATACATGTCCTTATGCAAATCCTCACACTTATGCTTAAGCACATATGAAGGATGAACAAATACTGTCCTAAGCCTAGAGGTTAGGTAATTTCATTGTTTTTCGCTTAGGCTCAAACAAAAGAGTGGTTATTAAGGCTCAAACTGGGTGCAAACAAGGGCAATATGGAAGGTTGGCCATGTGGTCAAGTAGCTAAAAATAAGAAAAATGCCTGTATCATCTTAATACATGCACATGTTGATGACAAAGCTTCAAGAAAGACAAAAAGCAAGTTCTAGAATGCAAAACCAATGAGAGAATACATAGAAAAACAAATAATGGCATGCAATATATTTATCCATGAAAAGCTCAAAAGCTCAACTAAGGGTTATGTCCAGATACTCAATCCATGTGATGAGGAGCAAATTACCAAGTATACATTACACAAAGCACAATTCATAGTCAAGCAAGTAAGGAAAAATGCCAAATGTGTTAAAAGCTGAGCAAGTAATCCTCAATAGCATCAATAGAATGGCACACAACACAACTTAAAAAAAAAACTAACAACCTAAAATTAGTAGCATGTGAAATCCTACACTAAGCATGCTGTATTGAAAATTAAAGAACAGAAAACTAAAAGAAAAAAAGGTGATGATGTAACACCCCAATTTTTACGACCATGCAAAATGACCAAAACACCCTTGAGGTCATTTTTGCATGAGAATCAAGGACAGCCGGTCTAGGCTATCCTCAATAAGGCAAATTAACGCGGGGAATTCTCAGAAATTTCAACGTAAGATTTTTATATTGCCACGAATTAATTAAGCTTAAGGAGATATATATATAGTATTAGGCTCCAATGGGAGATAAATTAAATTTTCTTGTTAATCTTGAGCCAAATAACTAATTAAGGTTAAGTTATACAAGGAAATTCAAAATTTCCATATTTTATAATGCCGGAACTTCTTTTATAGTCTCTTCATTCATTTCCCTTAAACACTTGAATAGAAAATAATTATTTAAACGAATAGCATATTTACTGACTTTTATGGCATGCACATTACCTCTAAAGTAACACTACGTGATGATTGAATAATTAGTTATTCATTATATAAACATGGTGACGTAACATAATTGATCATATGGTATTCATAAATCACATAATCTAAACTATTGATGCATAAGCAAAAATTAATTACACATAGATTCTAACATGGTTTTCTATTAAAAGACTGTAAATATTAACTGCTATTTTCTTTTAGTTTTTTTTTATTTGAGAAGAATCAAACACTTGATGCTTGTCGCAATTAGAACTTAATCCCTCCCCGTATAAAATTTTATATGAGGACGATATTTTACTTAAAAAACAAAAAAAAAAGAATTTGATTTCTATAACTATTACATGAAAACTTTAAATTTTAAAATATACCGAATTATTAATGGATTGCTACTATTGCATATAAGCTAGACAACATTATAATCATAATGAGGTGTGTATAAAAATTAAGTAATGGGGTATATAGTGAATAAAATCATGCCAATAGCAATACCGAGATAGATGTGCATATGCATGTAGTTTCTAATGTGATGACATGTATATGTGTTCAAATACTACAGTCAGTTGGCTCCATGTAATGTATCATATGTGTAACATTCTCTGATTTTAGAATAAAGAAGTGTTGAGCCTCTCATCATAGACTAAGCCACCTGGATACCTTGTTGCAATGTGTCCTACCAAAATCTACTAACATCACAACACATGTTTTCCAAATAATTAAAACATAAAACACCTCTTCTTTTAACAATAGAAACTACATGACTATTAAAAAAAAAATTATACAAAATTTCTTTCCTATCTCCTGCACTCTCTACTCACTGTAGGGATGGGCATTCTGCCAAAATGCCAAACCAAAGGTGATGGCAAGACTGAATCATGGAGGACAAGGGTGCATGCTCTCCTGCAAAGCATGGACCAAATTGTTAAATTTCCAAAAAAAAAAATTCAGGAAGAGCATCAGCACTTAAGGAAGCTAAGGAGTGGTGAAGAAAACTAACCTCACATCATCTTCATCATCTATCTCTTTCTTCACACTACACTTTCACCATCGGCATTTCATTCCTAGTTGTTGAAACCAAAAGAACATAGAGTGTGGAGAGGAGATCAAAACACAAGAAGAAGTAAGCAATCAAAAACTCAATTCAGCCTATGTTCGGGTGTTTCATTTATTTCTCTTGACGCCAACCGGGTTTAGAAATCCATACCTCATCCTAGCAAATACAATGTCCTCCAACTGCGAGCAAACACAAAGGCAAAAAATCCCTTGTCCAAAATCAAAATTGTCAAACCCAGCCAAAGAAAAATAATCCTTAGAACTACATTCAAATCATCATTCAAAAACCAACTCACAAAACCTATACATTATGGACCAAATTAGAAAGTCACAGCAAAAGAAATCAAAATTCAACTCAGAATATATTCCTAGTGTCTCATCTGCCATTTAATTTTCAGAAATACATCCTAGCAACTATAGGGATCTCCAACTTTGATCAAACACAAAGAATACAAAATAGAAAATGAAAAAGGGAGGGGAGGCAGTGTTACTCCCTTGCATTTCTGGTGCTGCTACCCCCCTTCAATTTATCATCAACACTACTAACACCTCCCATAATAGTGTCATTCCATGATTTTAACACCCAGCCATGACATCAAACACAAAGACAGCACCATTCACACTTCAAACACAATGAAACACAAACATGCAAATCATGTCCCAACCTTTCAAACAAGAGGAATCGATGGTTAATGGGAGGAGAACAGGACCTGAAATAACAAGAAGAGAGGTTGCGGCTGAACCCACCCACCACCACGGTTGTGCTCTCTTCTCCTCTTCCTCGGCCAACCTCCTCTCTCTCCGTTGCGACCTCTCTTTCACTCACGCCTCTCCACCGTGAATCCTTCGCCAGCCACATGCAAGACCTCCGCGATAGTAGCCACAAAGCCCACCGAATCGTCGGCGAAGTTCACCGGAGGCGCGGCCAAGATCAAGCCAAAAGTTTATCTCCTCCTCAGTTCTCCGTGGCTTCCTCTAGCCAAACCACCACGAAGCGCCACCAAACCACCGTGAATCTCCACCCCTTCCTCTGTTCCTTTTCCCCTTCATCATGTGACCATCAAGCCTGCAACCTCTCCGATCCGCCATGCCCCCGCGAATGTGGCCTTTCGCTTGCGACTTCGCCTATAGCCCCTCCCTTTGTCACCGCCGTTATAGATCGGCCCCATGGCCGCCACGCCATCGCCAGTGTCCCTTGCATACGCCGTGCACCTTTCTTCCCCTCTTGGTTGTTGGGGATTATTTTCTAACCTTGATCACTCCGCCTTTGTCTCCCCATGTTCCCTCTCTCTTTGTCTCCATTTCCCTATTTCTCTTAGTGTGGGTGTGAGAAGGAGTGAGATGAGAGTGCTGCGTGTGCGTGAGAGAGAGAAAGAGAGTACAGTGAATGTGTGTCTATGAGAGTTCTTATGTTTGTGTGTGAAAGAGCAAGAGAGAGAGAGGCCATCGTGTGTGTGTGAGAAACAGAGTGTATGAGTGATCTGTCCTCTCTGCCTCATTAAACTGAAACCACAATCCATTCCCCATATCCCAATTCGAAAATGAAATCTCTAAACTTGGGTCCATCTAATGATATATTTTTAGTTTTTAGGGCATAAAACTCGGTCATATTTTTCTGGCCGTATTAGATTAGAATTGGATGCTGATGGTGTTTGGGCTATTCTTTAACATGTGTTCTGGGTTAATGGGCTAGAATTTTTGTTTAGTCTAGGCCATGCTATTTTTATGCCAGGAATATATTCTTTTTTTAAATAATAATAATAATAATAATGATAAATAAAAGTAAAAATAAAGAAATAAAACAAGAAACATAAAGATAATTGAATGTTTATTTAATTTTTTATGCTCAATTCAGTTTTTAACAATTTTCATTATTTGCTCAAAATTTATTTGACCCCTTTGGTTAATCCTGCATTATTATAATAGTGTTGCTACACTATGTTGGCACATTATAATTGTGAGCATTTCGTAAGGAATATGCTGTCAAGTATTAATTATTTTATATATACTTCACACTAGGCATTATATAATGACAAAATTGTGCTGTGAATTGTTTATTATGACTAAAGACTGTATGATCGAATATGATATATGTTATTTTTATCTATAATTATAATATTATAGGCCTACATGTATTCTGCAATGCCGATGCAAATTACTTTATATTGAGGCTTAATATTTTGGCCAACAGTTTGATATTCTCAATTCTTTTTCAAAGAGAATAAAATCAATCAACCAAAGAATATTTTCTTGAGAACGATATGGCTTTGAGTTCGCATTCTTGTAGAGATCGTCGGCGTAGTTAACAGTTATCAAGCCAAAAATAATTTTTCCTAAAATTTTACTTTCCTTTTATTATTGTTATTATTATTATTTGATTCTTCTTTCCTTAATTTTATTTTATTTTCATTTCTTTGGAGAATGAATTATTATGATGTTGAGTAGTAAGACATGTATATGTTAAGTGATGATCTCTAGTATAATGTGCATATCCTATTGAGCACAACATATGCATTAACTGAGTCCGATCCTTGAATTCCAACATACTGGGTAGGAGCATGTTATTGTTATAAGCTGTTGACTGAGGACATGCTTGTGAATATATATTTCATGATATATGCTCATGTTTGCATCTCTACATAATATGCCAAGATTAAAGGTGACATAAGACACATGGAAATGATCCTCTAGACTCCATGAATTAAAGGTTAAGATAGGTGATCCAAATAGGAAGTGA
This sequence comes from Dalbergia cochinchinensis, assembly GCA_031216125.1. Lineage (NCBI taxonomy): Eukaryota > Viridiplantae > Streptophyta > Magnoliopsida > Fabales > Fabaceae > Dalbergia > Dalbergia cochinchinensis. The sequence goes on from CM062375.1 coordinate 43,160,476, forward strand.
TCCTTTGGACTCCCCGAATTAAAGATTATGAAAGGTGATCCTAATGCCCCCTATCCCATACCTTAAGAGTTGGGAATCTAACTTATCAAAAGGGATAAGATTATGCTAGTGACGACTAGTGAGGTGTGAGCTTATGACGTAGAACTCTCGAGAAAAGAGAGAATATAGGGCGGCCCCCAAGGAAAAAAGAATAAGAAGTTTAAGTCACCTATAAGAATGATGATCACGATTTTATATATGTATTGTTTTATAAATTCTATAATATTTTGTATATGATATTAACATGCATTTATGATTAGCATGTTACATTCATGACATTAAGATTCATGGTAAAAGATACGGACCTCGGCTAATGGTATTTTAGAACTTAATAATTGAACCTTATGTATGCTCATTATTTCATAATGAAAATCTGAGGTTCCTGAGGACGTAGATGATGACACCAAGATAGGAGAACACTTTACTGAGATTCTTTGTTAAGATTCTCACTCCTTCTATCTTTTCTTTCCATAGCGTCTTCAGAGGTCGATAGCGATGTTCGTGATTTACATTGATGCGCCTACTTAGGAGATGCACTACGACGCCACCCATCAATATCATATCACTTCATGGGTCGTTGTGCCATTCACCTTTTTGTGTACATGGATTGCCCCTTTGCACACCCCGTTTCCAGCTTTTCGTTCTCTCCTGCTTCCCCTTTTGGTGATGATCTTGTCTTTGAGCGAACACGTCATCGCGAGGAGCGGACTCGCCACACCCAGCCATCTGCTTCTACCATCCGTGACTTCCCAGAGTATGTGCCCCGTTCCACCACGGATCATTTAGAGACAAATCCATCTAAGGACTCCGCCACCCAAGTGCCATCCGAGGACTCTTCCTCCACCGTGACCATGGATTTTGGCAAGGACAGTGAGGCCACCATTGTAACATCCTAATTTTTAACCCAATACTCTAAAACATATTTAGGTTAATCATTAGTCTGTTACGTCATAGCTTCCTTATTACTTTAAAATACTTAGCGAAAATACTGGTAAATTTTTTTAAAAAAAATATAAAAGCAAAGTGAGAGTTGCGCGACACGATAAATAATAAAGCACGAAGGGAATTAAAGCAAGCATCGCATAGCAACATGACATAAGCAAGTAATGGCACATCACAATAGAACTGAACTGCATATTTATATAATATTATATGATCTGCCCACTCATGGAGAGTGGGGCTTAGTTTAGTACATCATGAACAGATACATCTAAAAAGCAAATACAAAGGAAAGTATGACGGAAAATATAAAAGCAACTCCCCTACCCAAGTGCAACTAAAGGAATAACCTCTAAACAAAAGGAGGTCCATCCTCATCTAAGTGGTGTGTGCTCTACCTAGGTACTCTATCGGTCGTACATCGCCTCCTACTGACGTCCATCTCGCGAGCGAGGCACATACCGGGGAAACTGGGCGAGCTCCTCGGGCGTAAAATGGCGGAACAGGGATCGAGAGTGACCCCCGCGATGTGGCCGCATCTCCGGTCGTCGTGCGAGCCATGGCTGAGTCACGGTATCCTCACTGCCCTCCCTCATCAGTGGTGGAGTGGGGGCGGAGCTCTCGCTGTACGGATGGGTAGGCAGGTCCTCCGACAGATCGGTCTCCGAGAAGTAAGTCCGGGGCACGTAGTTGGGATAGTCACGCATGGCTGAGGCAGCGGTGTTCATACGGAGAACTCTCTCATTATGCGTACGCGCGCGCTCAAAAACCCGCTCGTCGTCGCCGTAGGGTGATGTCAAGGAGAAGCGATAGGTATGCACGGGGTGAGCGAAGGGACGTCCAACGAACATGAAAACTCGCACCGTGCACTGTCCCTCAAAATGGTATGATCCGTGATCCGGATCATAGTGCACCTCCCACGTCGGGGTGTCCACAAAAACCACGAACGTCGCCATCTGAAGACGTGACGGAAATAAAGAGATAGATGGAGTGAAAATCTTGCTAAAGAATCTTAGTAGGGCCTCCTACTACCTAGGTGTCATCATCTACGTCCTCAGGAACCTTGGGTTTAGTATACAAAACAAGTGAGTGTAACGCCCCAATTTTTACTGCTATGTAAAAATTACCAAGATGCCCCTAGGTAATTTTTACACGTAATTCGAGGTCAAATAATCCTCAATAAAGGAATATGACATTAGAGAAATATCATAGGAGACTTGATTAGCGATTCGTGCGAAAGTCACAAACCCCGATTTTTCTGTATGTGTAAAATGACCAAAATGTCCCTGAGGTCATTTTTACCTAGAAATCAAGGATAACCGATCTAAATTATCTTTGAGGGGTTAATTTTATGCCTGATGGGGATTATATGTGCCTTAGAGGTAAAAATCTCAATCCTCAATTTTTACCGTAAGTAAAATTACCGTTTTACCCCTGTAATAATTTTACATGAAATTATATAATCTTTGAATTTGGTTTTCACCCAAAAGTTCAAAATGGCTATTTCAAGTATGATTTGAGATTGTCCAGTATTTACAGAGAGTTTTTATGTGAAATTACCTTTTTACCCCTAGTTGTACTAAATAGATTTACTTGTGTAATCAAGGTAGTATTAAAGTTCTATTTGAATTCGAAATGATTTCACTCATCAACCTTGAGTTTAAATTAATTACCTAAGGTTAAAAAAATAATAATTACTGAGGTAATTAGAGTCTAAATTACCTAAGGTAAAAATAAAAATTACCTTTCCTTAATTATGAAAGCTCATAAAATTAGTGATATTTGAGATCAAAGTTAAGATTTCGATTTTGGTAAAATCTTGTACATTTACATTTTCTTATCCTAAGTTTAGAACTTATGTTACAAATTGATTTTTACTCACTTGAAATTAACTTCATTCATTAGTGTATGATTACTCTTTTTACCTTGTCTTAAATTGTTCTAAACACTTAATCTTTTACTATTTTCACTAACCTATCAATTCCTAATCTTTTACCTAAGTAAGTACACATTTGATACATGATTTATCACTTGCAAAATAACATAAATCTGATCATAAAAGGACCAGAAACCAGCGGCCATCACACTCTCAATGGTGGTCATATTTCATTTTTTTTATTTCAAAGATTATTGCACTACATCATTAGGCACCACCATGATACCAATACTTTATTTTTTTTTCTTCAAGATACACCTCAAATACATGTCCTACCATGAATGAAAGAATAAAACTTGTCCCCCATTATTCCCTAAAGTAGCTGTGTCGTCCATGTTCTCATGTTGTACAAATTTTAAAATTCATTCAAGAATAATGCACACAAACACATCATAACATTACCATGTGTTCTTTTTAGTTGTCTTGTACATTTTTGGATCAAAAATTCTGATCACATTTCAACCTAGGAGCAGCAGCCATACACCCCCCATAATGCCCCTATTTTATTTTATTATCAAAGAATTAAGCACTCAAACAACACCATGACCATACCATGTGATCTTTGAGTTGTTTTGCATTATTTTTGAGCAAAAATTCTGACCATCTAACAAGCTATATGCAGCGGCCATAATGCTCATCATCTCACCATATTTTAATTCTTTCTTCCAACAAAAATGCACATGCTACATCATTATACCACTTGCTTTCTTTTCCTTTCTTTTACATTGTTTTTAGTAAGAAAATTCTAGCCTTGCAATCAGCCAAAGAACCGTGAGAATGGAGCTTCCATTTCATCATATTTTAGTATATTCCATCCATAATGCATGACCAACATCATGACTACACCATATGCATTCTTTTTCTAAGTTTTCTTTAATTAAAAGGATGAACAAACTCCTCCATTTCCAGCCTTATACCACATGGCCAAACCTCTTCAAAATGGCTATAAATAGATGTTCTTCCATTGCCAAAATGCACACACAAACATTCCTAGCCTTAGCATTTTCTTACTTGATAGTTTTCTTACTCAAAGTTTGCTCAAAGTTCTCTAATTCTCTCAATACTTCAAGCTTTCTTCTTCTTCCTCATTCCCACTCAAGAGACTCCATTCCCAACCTCTAACCAAGCTCTAAACCTCAAGCATACACATTCCAACCATAAATCAACTCCTAAACACATAACCTTTCCATTATCAAACACAAAAACACAAGAGAAATCCTCCCTCCAATTGCTCTAATCTTGGCCGAATTTCAAGGACATATCAAGGACATATTTTCTTCTTCTAACTTCTCTAAAGATCAAGCATTACCTTTTGATAACAAGAAACAACTTGGTAGGGATTTTATTTCATGTTCTTTCTCTTGTTCTTTCTTTATATTTTCGATTTTTATGATTTGATTATGACCATGGCTTGATGATGAGGAATCATGGTGGTGGTTATGAATCCATCATTTAAATGAACTCTAAAGCCCAAGGTTTAATTCTTGATATTAAAAGATTAATAAAGGAATTACTAAGTTTTGAGTTTTAAGCTTAACAAGATATAAAAATGAACTAGCATCCATATTTATGTTTCAAGTTCTTGCACATCATATTTAAATTTTAAGCCTTGCATAATCATATTTAATTTCAAGTTCATCATCTTAAATCTTGAAGATAATAATATGAATTTGCATTCTCATGTTTAAATTTCAAGTAATGCATTTTATGTTTCAAGTTATCACTAAACTTTGAAGATCTAAAAATAAACTTGCATCTTCATATTTATATTTAAAGTATTAAATATCATGTTTATATTTCCAAGTTATCACCTTATAATGATAAAGATTAAAAATGGATTGCATAGCATCTCTATGATTCTTGCTATCACCTAAATCTCTAAAAGCTCAAAAGTTACCTCTTTAATCTTAAATAGGAATTCTTATACTTAAATTAAGTTAATTTCAGCCTCTTGATGTTCTTGGTATTAAGATTCGTTTATTTTATTTTTAAGGCTTTGATCTTGTCTTTAAATTACTTAAATAATTCTTGTTAGAGTTAGAAATCCAAAGATGTTAAAGATTATACTTTTCTCAAGCTTTTTGATTTAAAAATTATGTTACTGACCTGACTTAAATAAAATGGTTAGAATACTATTTTATAAGGTTTGAATGTGTATAAATTACTTATAATTGATGTAAGAATTGTTCTTAGCATTTTTGAGATAAACTAATAATTAGAAATGATCAAAATCGTAATTTTATAAAGCTTTAGACAATGAATTTTCTAGATTAATTCCTCACTAATTTGATACTGATCTTATGGTTTATATACATTAGAATTATTAGTATTTGATGTATAAATTGTTTTTGGTATCTTAGAGGTTAAAAAGAATAATTACAAGTATTAGTTTCAATTTATTCATAAAATGCGAAAAGTTGTGTCCTAAACTATCAATTATGTAATTTTTTGATTCAAAGGATTTTAATTAGAGTAAATAATGATATCTGATGTGTATATGTGTTTAGAATACCATTTATGATGTTTAGAGAAAGTTTTAGAAGTATTGGCTTTTTAAGTAAGTAACTTTGTACTTTGACCCCTAAAATATGTTAAATTTAGTCTATGGCCCTAAAAGGTTTTTATGATGAGTTTGAATGGTTTCTAATAGTTATATATCTCTTGAAATATATTGGTTAAAGTTAAAGACCCTTAATTTATGAGTAGATGTTAAAAAGGGGTAATTATGTTTTGACCCGTAACCTTTGAGAATTGTGATTTGACCCTTTGGGACTTAAACGTAAATATTGATAATTTGATGAGATGAATATGATTGATATCTTGTGATGGCGATGTTCATATATTGAGATTTATATGGGATATATGCAATGAAATATGATGCATGTTTATGTGATTTGATTTATGGCATGTTACGGTTATGTTTGATTCATTGAGATGCATAAGTTCATGAAGTTTATGAGCATGAAATATTAATGATGAGCTATTCATGTTTGCATCTCTATTTATATCATGCTAAGATTTAAAGTGACATAAAACACATGGTAATGATCCTCTAGACTCCCCGAATTAAAGGTTATGAAAGGTGATCCTAATGCCCCCTATCCCGTACCTTAAGAGTCAGGAATTTAACTTATCAAAAGGGATAAGATTACGCTAGTGACGACTAGTGAGGTATGAGCTCATAACCTAGAACTCTCGAGAAAAGAGAGAATTATAAGGCGGCCCCCAAAGAAAAGAAAATAAAGAAGTTTAAGTCACCTGTAAGAATGATGATCATGATGTTCTTTATATCATATGCATTGTTTTACGGATTTTATGTTATTATGTATGTGATATTGACATGCATCCATGACTAATATGTTGCATTCATGACATTAAGATTCATGCTAAAAGATACGGGCCTCGGCTAATGATATTTAGAACTTAATAAATGAACCTTATATATATGTTCACCATTTTCATAATTAAACCCAAGGTTCCTGGGGATGATGACGATGGCACTTGTGTTATAGTCGGGAAGCCCTACTGAGATTCTTGTATAAGTTTCTCATCCCTTTTCTTTTCCGCTTCGTCTTCAGACATGAATGATGGTGTAGTTCGTGATTTGTCTTGAGACTGGACGAGGAGCTACGAAGATAACTTCCTTTTGGATATTTGCCTTTAGAGTGATCGTATCTCAGTTATCAGTTTGTATTCTATTGATGGATTTATATTGATGTCCTTAAGTTTACAAGACATCACTATTATGATACAGTTATTGATATGTTATTATTATTTGAGTTATGTTATGTCATGGTTGTATTATGTATTTACTTGTTATTCGTTTCTAACATCTCTCTTCTACGCTTGAGCAAGATAATGACGTTAGATATTTAGTATGCGCGGCTCACGATTTGGTATTTAAGTTCAAAAAAAAAAATGTACCCATATTTTCACTAAAGTATTTTAAAGAAGTTTTGAGTTAAAAACTGGAACAAAAGAGTAATGACTAATAATTAACTTAAATGTGTCCTAGGCGTGTTGAGTTAAATATTAGGATATTACAGTGAGCATGCATTAAGTCTATTTTTTTAGGTTTTAAAACATAATTAGCCAAGGTCCATTCATTTTAGCATGATTCTTTAAAGAATGTATGCATGGCTCTACTTAATGCAAGAAAGTAGTCATAACATTAAAATCATCATAATAGTGGCATAAAGTGGCAGTTAAATACTCATATGGGAATCTTTGTGACATATGTAACACCCCGATTTCTCTGTCTGAGGGAAATGACCAAAATGCCCTGAGGTCATTTCCTGACCCGAACTCGAGGGTAACCAACTCGGTCATCCTCGAAGGGTCAACTCAATGTTTGAAGGGGATTGAATGGCCCTTGAATGCTTTCGGAAGCGAAAATTTCATTTTCATGATTTAGGTCAAAATGACCAAAATACCCCTATAGCGTTTTTACGCAGGTAAAGGTGCCGTTTGAGCTCGGAACTTTCCCCAGAGGTTTAAAAACATGTTTTCATGTGTCTAGAGGTCTCTGTTCAAGTCCCGGTGGTCCCGGGCAGTTTTAGTGCAAAATTACGATTTTGTCCCTAGAAAAGTGCTTTTGAGCTTAATGACGTAATTAAGCAAACCTAAGCAATATTAGGCTCTAAACGAAGATTAATTTATTTCCCTAATTAATCTAGAGTCAAAATAATTTATTAAAGTTAATTAGAACCTAAAATTGCTTAGATTAAACTTAAATCCCTTTTTAGAACTCAAGATTCCTAGTCTTGGAATCTTGAATAGTGTTTTCTCTCTCCAATTCCTTAAATCAAGGAAATGTGTCTATAATTTGTTTAGACTCTAAATTGAGGATTTAACTCACTAATGGTGCAAGACCACTCCTTAATTATGTCTAGACCACCTTAATTACCCATTTACCTTACCTAAACACTTTCTTACAAATTCCTAATCTTAAGCATAATCAAAGATACACCTAAACACAACTCTAAACCACAATTAAAATGCAAGAAACTCTCCTCCCTTGGCTGATGCATTTCGGCCAGCACACTCCTCCTTTGACCATCTATTAAATTGTTTCTCACTCAAAGAACCATGCTTGAAGCCATACCTTGAACCATACCTCACCATACCTTAAGCCATACCTCACCATACCTCAAGAACACATTATCTCACCTCATGGAACACATGGAACCCTCCAATCTGCACCTCATATGGCCGAAGCCTTCATCAGCCTTCACACCCTCCATTTGTTTTATTTCTCTATAAATAGAATACCTTGAGGAGCTTGCACCACTTTTGGATCATTTGCTAAGTTTAGGAAACACTCAAAGTTTTTCTTTTCTCTCAAAGTTCTAGTGTTCTTCAAGTTCTTCAAGCTCTTCAAAGTTCTTCATCATCTTCATCTTCTTCTTCCATCTTCAAGTTCATCACATCAAGTAGGGATTTTCTTTCAAGTATTCCTTTCTTTAAAGTTCTTGTTCTAAGCTTTATGTTTATAGTTTCTCTTGATTCTTTTTAGAACTTCTTTTCTTTTCCTTCTCCCTCTTTATGTTTCGGCCATAGGCCTTGGAGAACAAAGGAATGAGAGCTTGATGATGAGAGTTTCATGATGATGTTCATAACTTGAAACAAACTCTAGAGCTTGATCTTTGTTCTTGAGCAAAAATGTGTCTAGTTTTTCCTTTCTTGAACTCTTGAGAACTTTAGCTTTAATGATGTTTTATAATGGCTCTATGAACTCAATGATGAGGACTCATGATGTTGGTGTTAATATATCATCAAGATCATGAACTCTAGAGTTTTAAAATGTTCCTTTTTCTTCTTGAAGATTTCGGCCATTTCCTTAAATTTTTCTAGACTTCATGGTTTGATTTCCTAAAAATATTATGTTAAGTTTTAAAGAACGCTAAGCTTGACTTTACCATGTTTGGATGAGTTTGGGTTATGGTTTAAATTCCTTTAAAGTCTTGTTAAGAGCTCTAGAAAGATAAAATGAACTTGCATAATTTATTTTATGCTTACATCCATATTTACATTCTTGCTATGCATCTTTGCTTTCTAGTTATCACCTAAGAACATAAAGATTAAAATGGAACTTGTATCATCACTTAATTTAATTCTCGAAGCCTTTCTATTTCGGCCTTAAAGTCGATTGTTGTTGGGCCTAGAGCACTAAAATAAAGAATTGAACTTGCATTATCACCTAATTAATTTCTCGAATGCCTATCTATTTCGGCCTTAAAGTCGATTGTTGTTGGGCCAAGAGCACTAAAATAAAGAATTGAACCATGCATATTTACCTTCAAGCTTGCATGTTTAAGTTTATGCCTCGCATATTTACTTTCAAGCTTGCACGTTTAAGTTATGCCTTGCATATTTAATTTTAAGTCATCACTTTACTTTGTAAGCAAGATTAAAAACGAAAAGCATGAGCACATTTAGTTTATGTCATAACTTAAGAACCTAGAGCTCAAAGACTTGCCCATTTCATTCCAAGTTAAAGTTATATGTGAATGTATTCCTTGAATGCATAATTTCGGCCAAGTAGTGATGATGGGCTTGCAATGAGTTTTCATCTAGCTACTAGGGCCAATAGTCTATGTTTTAAGTTTTCCCTAAAGCTTTACAATCTTTATAAGGTTATGTCATCACAAGTTGTGATTTTATTATCTTTTAGGGGATGGAATATGTTTTGGTCAGTGACCTAAGGCTTCACTTAGCCTCTTGATGAATTAAAATGTTTTGCAAAGAGTTTTAGAAGTTCTAGAATGATTCCAAGAGAAACTAGTTAACTTATGTACCTAGAGATGTCAATTTAACTCTCTCATTTAAGTTAAATGTTTTCGGTTCTGATGTGATTAGTGTGATGATGTTTTGATGCGTTGGAATGTGTGAAAATATCATATGATGATGTAGAAGCGATCCTATGCATGATAGGTAAGAAACTAGCTAACTAGAAATACCGTAAAGCTAGAATTTAACATAGTTTTGACCCATTTGTTTATGGAACTTTTCCAAACTGTTTTAATGGGGACATAATCAGATTTAGATTGTTTAGACATGAAAAACTTGGTATCATTTGAGTTAGAATTGAATTCTAGCACCTATGGGGAAACTAGTAACTAGAAAATCGTAAAAATGCAAATGTAGAACTCTTAGAACGTTTAATTTTCTGGATTCTGTCCAGCACCCTTACAACATGGTAAACATGATTAATAATTAGTCCTTAAGCATAGGAATGCCTCATAATTGACTTAGATTTAATATATAGCGCCTTCGGTGAAAACGGAACCAAGAAAGGGTCTAAAACGTAAGTTCTAGAACCCCGTATTCACATGTTAGGATTTCCACCCTATGCTGTTCAGATTTAAAAGTAAAATGAGAGGATTATGAATGATGTTTAATTATGAGCCTTAGGTGCTTAAAATATGAGCAGCGGATGTAGAGAACTATATCTCAAGATTAAGACCCGTAAGGGTCAAAGCATAAGCTACCGTAAGGGTAAGCGTTTGGATGTTTTATGATGATGCATGAAGTATGCTAATGATGATGATGTTGTTCATATGAGGAATTTATGAGACTATATGTTTATGTGGCATAAAGCAAATTTGGAAGGAAATTCGGTGTAATGACCGTTGTGCCGCCGAATTTCCGACAAATTTGGGGACTTAAAGAGATTTTGAAAATTAAGGTACTAAGATGGGTTCTAGGATGACACCGGTTCGACCGAGCACCTCCATAGAACTCATGTGACATCGGTACCATTTTACACTCTTAGGTGACACCGGTTCAGCCGAGCACCCCTAAGAGTTTTGCCCTGTAACACCCTAGTAATTAACCAGATACACCTAGGTTGAATCTGATTAATGACTAGACTTTACTCCTTGCTTTGGTTCTTTCTTCATAATTTGAAAATACTTAGTGAAATTACGAGCCATTTTTTTTTAAAACACATAATTGAAAACGTGAGCCGAGTACAACGTGAACGAGTAAGCGGAGTATAATAAGACGTTTAAGAATATATCACATCATATCACTTAGGCTCCATCATATAACATCCATAAGCACATTATAGCATATATTTACATACAATAACCTCACTCAAAGGGTGGGTTATGTTCATATACCTAAGGAAATACATGCCCCTAAACTAGATAACTCCATAAGCCGGGAAGGTTATCCTAAAACTAGGGTGCATGATCACACATAAATCTACTAAGAACCCTCTATGGCCACTGTCACCGAAATGGGGAATAAATCCGATCCATCGATGAGCTCCCTCGGGAGGACACGAGATACACCAAGTCGGGTCGCATGGACGACCTTCTTGCTAACCTCAATTTGAACAACTGTTTCCTCACTACCCTCTCTTACACGTGTGGGAGTAGGAGCAGAGCTCTCAGAATATACATGAGTAGGAGTGTCCTCTGAAGGATCAGTTTTAGAATATCTCGTCTCGGGAACATACTCTGGAAATCCATGGACAGCAGATGAAGCGGGATAAGAACGTAACATCCTTTCATCAAGTGGACGTGCATGTTCGAAAACCATTTCATCGCTATAGGGAGAAGTAGGAGAAAATCGATAACTAGGAACAAGATGTGCAAATGGACGACCTATGTAAATAAAAACACTAATCACACCTCCCTTCAAAATGATACGACGATGCACGGATCATAGTGAAATTCCCAAGTAGGGGTATCAACGAACAGGACGAATGTCGCCATCTGAATCTGGAGACAATGACGGAAATAAAGAAAAGGGAGTGAGAATATTGCTAAAGAATTCTCAGTAAGGTACCTCCTTCTACAGTGTCATCATCAAAGTCCCCAGGTACCTCGGGATTATTCTAAAATAGTGAGCATGCAAAGATTCATTTTAAGTTTGTACAAATACTTAACCGAGGTTCGTCAATTTTTAATCATGCGTCTTATAATGCATCATAATCTTAACATGTCATATTTACAATGAACTTTTCCTTTATCATTACATCATTTTCCTCATCATCATTATCAAATAACATGCATAAAAGAACGTCATATAATATTAGCTACATGTGGACATAGTGCACATATTTCATTTCTTTAGTGCCTTAGGTGACTTAAAATCTTATCATCATCATTATTTTCCTTAGGCCACCCTATACTCCACCCTTTTGGGAGTAATTTAGGTTATGAGCTCATACTTTACTAGTCGTCACTAGCATATACTTATCCCTTTTGATAAGCTAAAGTCCCGACTCTACCCTTTTGAGAGAACGGGTTAGGGGGCTAAAATCACCTTTTCACCACCTATAGTCTGATGGTTCCAAAGGATCATTTTCTTATAAGTTTAAGTCACCATTAAATCTTTGCATGTTATATCATAATACAATTCATAAACATCATAACATTTTCTCATTTATAGTCTTAAGCTAGAATAATATATATCAACTGTAATCATGCATATGGGAGATTCCCAGGAAAGAGAGGTGGGTCACAATGGACACGCTTAAATACCAAGTCTTTCCTTAGCCAGAACCTTTCCAAATTACACTTTTACAATGATACACTTTCTTCTAGCAACAAAGGTAAATTTTACATAATAAAGAACATTTCATGTATAAGCATTCTCATTATTTGCAACAAGAACTATAACATGCAAGCCAGGAAATCATTCAATAAGCATCCAATCCTTATATAGAATTATCAATTATAGAACTAATTAGTTACTAAACCAATTATGAATCATTCTCTTAACAATAAACCATAATTATCACAACTTCAATCATATCAAATCATTATCACACATTGATACTAAACTCAGATCAGTGCGCGAATCATGAACCTCATGCAATTACATAGAATCATATTTTAAGTGCATATAAATTACTAGTTCCCCGTAAAATCCTTGCAAAGCCTTAAAACTCATTTAGAAACTAGTTCTTTTGTCAAATTTGGGAGGATCTTCACAATTAAAATTCTCACTTAAGATAAAAGGAGTAAGTCTTGAGCTTTAGAGATTTAGGTGACATCTTAGAATTATAAACATGCTATGCAACCTTATTTTAATCTTATCTTTATAAGGTGATAGCTTGGAATTATAAACATGATATGCAATTCCATTTCTTTATCTTTAAGATTTAAGGTGATGACTTGAAAATTAAACATGATGCAAGAACTTGAAATATAAACATGATACAAGAAAGTGGAGCGGCGGTAATCCGCACAGGACCAGTAGAGGGATAAGAGAATATTAAGAAACCGGGCGGTAGTCCGCACAGGACCAGTAGAGGGAGAAGAGATTATTAAGAAACTGGAGCGGCAGTAGTCCGCACAGGACCAGTAGAGGGAGAAGAGAATTATTATTACATCTTTTTAAGCTCCAATCTCAAGACTTTTTAAAGAATAAATTCTTTAACTCCAATAATCATATTTCTTTGCTTGTGATACATGGGCAAGTCTTTGAGCTCTAGGATCTTTAGGTGATGGCATAAAATAAACATGCCATGCGTTGATTCTTTTAGCCATTATAAAATATAGTGAGAGCATAAATTAAATATGAGATGCAACCTCTTTATTATCTTGAAAGATTAAGTGATGACTTGAAATATAAACATGAAATACAAGCTTGGAATTTAAACATGAGAAATGCAAGTTCATTTATTCATTCTTGAAAATTTAGTGATGACATATAAGGTAAACATGGTTATGCAAAGCATAAACTTAATCATGGATGCAAATTCATTTTGTTTCTTTACTAGAGCTCCTTCAAGACTTTAAAAGAATTATAAATTCAACCCAATACATATCTTAACAAGAAATAAAACATAAAAGGAAAATACATCTTTCAAGTTCTAAACTAAAAATCTTTGTTTTAGCATCATAAAGCATTATTCTTTAAAGTTTTGCATCAAGTGGAATTTTCAAGCTTTAGAGGCCTAACTTGTGATGGATTTACAACCCACCCTCAAGGTCCTCATCATCAAGCCATCATCTTAGTTCCACCTAGGCCATATGGTTGAATTGGTTAAAGAAAAATTGAAGAGGAAAACCAAAATGAAAAGCTAAGGTAAGTTCATAATTTCATCATTTTGAGCTAAAAACACAACTCTTCAAAGCATAGAAATAAATTTAGAAACTACTCCCTACCTAATCTGAGTTGAAGAAGAGGAAGAGAACTTGGTTTCTTGAAGTGAAATGAAACAAAATCTCTTTGAAAAAATTGAAGAAAGAATTCAGCCAAAGAGGAGGAAGAAAGAAAGTTTTGGTGCTCCTAAAAACTAGTTATGAACCAAGCATTCCAAGACCACTCAAGCAAGCCTATTTATAGAAGATTTTGAGGCTTCTAATTGGCCAACATGATGAGGTAGTGGACGGAATTTTTCAGGAGAAATAAGGGAGGAAAAATCATTTTAGACAAAGTTGTATGAAATTAAGGAATTATGTCTCTTATGGTGACATTTTGGCATTTTGTTTTAGTGCAACTTTTGGCAATAATTCAGCTGCATAATGGCATCAATAATTTCGTCCATTACAGCCCAAAGAAGTGAAATTTGTGTGTTCCATGCATTATTTAGGTGTAGGCAAGGTATTCATGTAATTTAGAGAATTTACGGTTAAGGGTTTAAGTGAATTAGTAAGCAATTTGGGTGTTTTTGAGCAATTTTGGGTTCTAATCAATCTAAATACATAATTTTGACTCTAGATTAATATTTAGAATTTAATAAGCTTTAATTTGAGCCTAATATTGCTTAGGTTTCGTATATCTGAATCAAAAATCCCGAAATTAAAGCGCCCAAAAACAGGGGGCAAAATCGTACTTTCACTTAACAACTGTCCGAGGCCACCCGAGCTTAACCAATGGTTAATCATGACTTAAAAACACATTTTAAAACATTTTAGTGAAGTTCGGGCTCAGTCGGCACGCACATCGGAGTTACAACACACAGTGAGGCGTTTTGGTCATTTGGCGTCGAACTCAAAATTGAGATCCTTCTGCTCTATTAACACACATAACACAAACAATCCCTTATTATCCTCAAAATATCCCCTTGAGAATAGGTGGGGCCCACGATCCTCATTTTCTGAGTAAAATAACTTCAGGGGCATTTTGGTCATTTTATACGTACAGAAATTCGGGATTTGCGACTCTCGCATAAATCGTTCCTAACCTCTCTTCTAATGTTATATTCCTTTATTGAGGAATGTTCGGCCTCAAATCTTATGTAATAATTACCTACGGTAATTCGGTAATTGATTAATTTCTAATAACAGTAAAAATTACAGTAAAAATTGGGGCGTTACATGCCCCCTAACCCGTACTCAGATAGTCGGGATTTATGATTTATGATACGCTTATCGTTAAGTGGTAAGTAAGAACTAGTGACGACTAGTTAAGGTATGAGCTCATAACCTAGATGTATGACACGTTCTGGGTGACACCTAGGAAGACCCCCAGTTCGATTGTCTTTTAGGGTGGCCCATGAGGAAGAGAAGTTTCATGATTATGATTATGTCACTAAGTTTGTCCCATATGAATGTTACTATTGCCACTTTATGCCACCAAGAACGATGATGCTTGATGTTATGTTTTATGTATGTGCATTAGGTAGTGCCATGCATACATTTTCTATTATGTTGCATCCATGACATTGAGATCATCCTAAAATGAATGGACCTTGGCTAAAATATATTTTAAAGTTTAAAATGAATCTAATACATGCTCAGTCATTTTGCATAAATAAACCCAAGGTTCCTGAGGACGTAGATGATGACACCTAGGTAGTAGGAGGCCCTACTGAGATTCTTTAGCAAGATTCTCACTCCCTCTATCTCTTTCTTTCCGTCACGTCTCGAGATGGCGGCGTTAAGGTGCTCGTGGACACCCCGACATGGGAGGTGCACTATGACCCGACTCACAGGTCATACCATTTTGAGGGGCAGTGCACGGTGCGGGTTTTCATGTTCGTAGGACGCCTCTTCGCTCATCCCGTGCACACCCATCGCTTCTCCCCGACTGCACCCTATGGCGACGACGAGCGGGTTTTTGAGCGTGCGTGTACGCATGACGAGAGAGTGCTCCGCATGCACACCGCCGCCTTAGCCATGCGAGACTATCCCGACATGCGTGCCCTGCACTACTTCTCGAGACCGACCGGTGCGAGGACCCGCCTACTCATCCGTATAGCGAGCTCTGCCCCTCTCCACCATTGATGAGGAGGGCGGTGAGATACCGTGCCTCAGCCCTGACTTGCACGACGGCCGGAGATGCGGCCACACCGCGGGGGTTACTCTCGGTCCCCGTTCTGCCTCTTTACGCCGAGGAGCTCGCCAGCTTCCGGATACTTGCCTCGTTCACGAGACGGACGTCAGTAGGAGGTGACGATCGACCGATGGAGTACCCGGTTAGAGCACACACCACTTAGATGGGGATAAACCTTCTTTTGTTTAAAGGTTTCCCATTAGATACACTCGGGTAGGGGAGTAGATTATGTTTATGCTTATGTTGTACTTTCTTTTATGCATTTCCCTTGTACTAAATTAAGACCCACACTTATAAGTGGGCAAGTTATATATATATGAGATGATATTCAGTGATGTTCATGTTGTCCCTCATGTTATGATGTTGTGAGATAATTGTTTCACTTTACATGGTGTACCACTTATCGCATCACGCGGCTCTCACTTTTATTTCAAAAAAAAAATTACCCGTATTTTCCGCTAAGTAATTCAAAGTTAGATGAGGACTATGAAGTAACAGACTAATGATTAACCTAATTATGTTCTAGAGTATTGGGTTAAAAATTAGGATATTACAACATAAACATCATACTTTGCTTCCTCATAGGCCACCCTAAAAGACAATCGCTATGGGGATGCTCGGCCGAACCGGTGTCACCCAGAACGTGTCACATCTCTAGGTTATGAGCTTATACCTTAACTAGTCGTCACTAGTTCTTACTTATCAATCCCAATAAGCGTAACATAATCATAAACATAATCCCGACTTATCCAGTACGGGCTAGGGGGCATTTCTTGGGGGTGCTCAGTCAAACTGGTGTCACCCAAGAATTCATCTTGGTACCGATGTCACATGAGTTCTCTGGAGGTGCTCAGCCGAACCGGTGTCATCCGAGAACTCATCTTTGTAACACCCTAGTAATTAACCAGATACACCTAGGTTGAATCTGATTAATGACTAGACTTTACTCCTTGCTTTGGTTCTTTCTTCATAATTTGAAAATACTTAGTGAAATTACGAGCCATTTTTTTTTTTTAAACACATAATTGAAAACGTGAGCCGAGTACAACGTGAGCAGTAGCGGAGTATAATAAGACGTTTAAGAATATATCACATCATATCACTTAGGCTCCATCATATAACATCCATAAGCACACTATAGCATATATTTACATACAATAACCTCACTCAAAGGGTGGGTTATGTTCATACATCATTATCTTATGCAAACCCATAAAAGAAAATATACTTAAGGAAATATATGCCCCTAAACTAGATAACTCCATAAGCCGGGAAGGTTATCCTAAAACTAGGGTGCATGATCACACATAAATCTACTAAGAACCCTCTATGGCCACTGTCCCTGAAATGGGGAATAAATCCAATCCATCGATGAGCTCCCTTGGCAGGGACACACGAGATGTACCAGTCAGTCGCATGGGCTGACCTTCTTGCTAACCTCGGCTGAACAACTGTTTCCTCACTACCCTCTCTTACACGTGTGGGAGTAGGAGCAGAGCTCTCAGAATATACATGAGTAGGAGTGTCCTCTGAAGGATCAGTTTCAGAATATCTCGTCTCGGGAACATACTCTGGAAATCCATGGACAGCAGATGAAGCGGGATAAGAACGTAACATCCTTTCATCAAGTGGACGTGCATGTTCGAAAACCATTTCATCGCCATAGGGAGAAGTAGGAGAAAATCGATAACTAGGGACAGGATGTGCAAATGGACGACCTATGTAAATAAAAACACGAACAACGCACCTCCCTTCAAAATGATACGAGCGATGCATGTAACATCCTAATTTTTAACCCAATACTCTAGAACATATTTAGGTTAATCATTAGTCTATTACTTCATAGTCTCCTTTTTACTTTAAAATTACTTAGCGAAAATATGGGTAAATTTTTTTTTGAATAATAAAAGCAAAGTAAGAGCCGCGTAACCCGGTGAATGATGAAGCACATAAAGAAATATAACAAATATCTCATAAGCATCACAACATAAAATGTATAATGGCACATCATCAAGAAAACCGAACTGCATATATATATATATATAACACGATATGCCCACTTATAAGAAGCGGGACTTAGTTTGGTACAACATAGAACAAATACAACTGAAAAGAAGGTACATTAGAAAGGAAATTACTACAGAAAGTGAGAAGGGAAAACTCCCCTACCCAAGTGCATCTAAAACGGATAACCTCTATACAAGAGAAGGTTTATCCTCTCCTATGTGGTGTGTGCACTATTTCTACCCGCGAGCCTCAATCGCTAGGATCCCGTAAAGGATAGGGCGTAACCAACGCAAGGGCGAGGCACATCCGGAATTGGGCACGCTGAAAACTTGATCCTCGTCAGCCGTATGGTGATGTCGGTCGCCTATCAAACGCGAAATCACGAACAATGCATCGGCCCTCAAAAGGTATAGCCCATGCTCAGAATCATGGTGCACTTCCCACGCCGGGAATCCACAAAATCCACGAGCCGTCATCTGAAGGCGTGACGGAAAGAAGAGATAGAAGGAGTGAGAATCTTGCTAAAGAATCTCAGTAGGGTAACCTCCTATCTAGGTGTCATCATCTACGTCCTCAGGAACCTTGGGTTTATTGTATAAATGAGTGAGCATGCATCAAATTCATTTTTAAGTTACTAAACGTAATTAGCCAAGGTCCGCCTATTTTAGAATGAGTCTTGATGTTACGGATGCGACATAATAAAGCATGAATGCATGAAGATGCATCAAGCATAAATCATTTAATCATCATAGAAGAATCAATATCACGTAAGTGGCATAAAGTGGCATATACTTCTCATGTAAAACATCTTTCTATAACTTGTGTGACATTCCAAGCATTGTCTTTGTAACATAGGGATCACCCTAAAAGACAATCGATCTGGGGGTGCTCGGCGAACCGGTGTCACCGTAACGTGTCACATCTCTAGGTTATGAGCTCATACCTAACTAGTCGTCACTAGTTCTTACTTATCAATCCCGATAAGCGTAATCATAATAATAATCATAATCATAACAAAGCGGCGTCCCACCGCATCAAGTACACGGTGAATATTGTCCTCTTCGGAGCGTTACGTATCGCCGTCCCCGTCAAGGGTTTGTTTCTGGGGCGTTACGTATCGCCGTCCCAGGCTGCGTTTTCACGCGATTACTATGTCACATTAAAAACTCATGTACTTTCAAAACTTTCAAGGTTCTCAAGTTTATCGAAATTCGGCAGCCTAACAAAGAAGACAATCGAATTTCTTCCAAACTTTCTTTATGCCACATTCATATCTTTACACAATCATTTATAATCATGTGTGTCATAAGCATCATCATCATATGCATCATAGGCATTGTAAAACATCGCACGCATCATAACGTGAGCATCAATAAATCAACATTGCATATCCTCATAAGAAATCATATGCCCAAGATATTCTCATAATAAAACATGCGATCACGTAAAACACTAAAGTTTATTATGCCCTTACGCCTATGGTGTCTTATGCTTTGACCCTTACGAGCCTTAAACTTGAGGTATAATTATTCTGACATTCTCTATTAACCTTTTATGCACCTATAGGTTCACAACTAATGATTTTTACTAATGTTTATGTTCAATGATGAATCTGGACAGCATCTTTCTTAAGGGCAAAATTACATCTTGGGATTACGCCGTTCTAGAAGCTACGTCTTAGACCGGTTTTTGGTTCCGTCTTCGCCTAAGGCGCTATAAATTAAATCTAAACCAATTGTGAGGTATTCCTAAGCCATTGAACTAATTACAAATCATATTTACTCCATTATAAGGGTGCTGTACAGAATCAGAAAATTCAATGTTCTAAGAGTTCTAGAATTACGTTTTTTTCACGCTTTCTAGTTACTAGTTTCTCTGTAAGCGCTAAAAATTCAATTCTAATCCAAATGTCACCAAGTTTTTCATGCCTAAACAATCCTAATCTGATTATGTTCCCATTAAAACAGTTTGGGCAGAATCCATAAAGAAATGGGTTGAAACTATGTTAAATTCTAACTTTACGGTATTTCTAGTTACTAGTTTCTCTATGGGTGCTAAAAATTCAATCCTATTCCAAATGTAACCAAATTTTTCATGAATAATCAATCCTAAACTGATTGTTATCATACTAAAACAGTTTTGGTATTAGGTATGAATGAATGGGTCAAAACTAGGTTGAAACACAACTTTACGGTTTTTCTATAAAGCTAGTTTCTTTCCTAACATACATAGAAAGGTTCCTACCTCATCATAAGTAATTTTCACACATTCTAACACATCAAAACATCATCATTCAGTAGCAATCTCATCATGAAAGAACCAAAATATCAAGCCCCAAAAAGATGTATAAATTGATGTTTCTAAAGCATCTAAGTTGCTAGTTTCTCTTGGAATCATTTTAGGACTTCTAAAACTCTTTGCAAACCATTTTACTTCATCAAGAGGCTAAAAATAACCTTAGGTCAGCAACCAATTAAATTATCCTTTAGAAGAGGATTAACATCATGAATTTTGTTGGTCATGACTTTATAAAACTCATCAAGCTTAAAGAAAATCCTAGAACCTAGGTTGTTGGCCCTTGTAACTAGATGAAACTCACTCCAATCTCATCATCACTACATGGCCGAGATTATGCATTCAAAGAATGCTTCCATAGTAGACTTTAACTTGAGATAAAATGGGCAAGTCTTTGAGCTCTAGGTCCTTAAGTTATGACATAAAGTAAACGTGCTATGCTTTTCATTTTTAATCTTGCTTACAAAATAAAGTGATGACTTAACATAAATATGCAAGACTTGAAAGGTAAATATGCAAGGCATAAACTTAAACGTGCAAGCTTGAAAATAAATATGCAAGACATAAACTTAAACGTGCAAGCTTGGAGGTAAACATGCAAGGTTCAATTCTTTATTTTAGTGCTCTTGGCCCAGCAACAATCGACTTTAAGGCCGAAATAGAAAGGCATTTGAGAAATTAATTAAGTGATAATGCAAGTTCAATTCTTTATTTTAGTGCTCTAGGCCCAGCAACAATCGACTTTAAGGCCGAAATAGAAAGGCTTTGAGAATTAAATTAAGTGATGATGCAAGTTCCATTTTAATCTTTATGTTCTTAGGTGACAGCTTGAAAAGTAAAGATGCATAGCAAGAATGTAAATATGAGTGCAAGCATAAAATAAATTATGCAAGTTCATTTTATCTTTCTAGAGCTCTTAACAAGACTTTAGAGGAACTCAATGCTTAACCCAAACTCATCCAACCAAGGTAAGGTAAAGCTAAGAGTTCTTAGAACTCAACATAATATTTTTAGAAAACCAAAACATAAAACTTGGAAAAACAAGGAAAAAGGCCGAAACTTCAAGAAGGAAAAAGGAACATTTTATAACTCTAGAGTCCATGATCTTGATGATATATTAACACCAACATCATGAGTCCTCATCATTGAGTCCTTAGAACCATTTTTGAAACATCATCAAAGTTAGAGTTCTCAAAAGTTCAAGAAAGGAAGAACTAGAAACATTTTTACTCAAGAACAAAGATCAAGCTCTAGAGTTTGTTTCAAGTGATGAACATCATCATGAAACTCTCATCATCAAGCTCTCATTTCTTTGAACTCCAAGGCTCATGGCGAAATGAGAAAGAACAAAGAAAAGAAAAGAAGTTCTAAAAAGAATCAAGAGAAACTATGAACATCAAACTTAGAATAAGAACTTTTAAAGAAAGAATACATGAAAGAAAATCCCTACTTGGTGTGATGATCTTGAAGATGGAAGAAGATGAAGAGCTTCAAGAACTTGAAGAACACAAGAGTTTTTGAGAGAAAAAGAAAAGCTTTGGAGAGATCTAAACTTTACAAATGAACTAAAGTAGTAAAATGTTCACCAAGGCAAGCTATATATAGAGCCTTGAGTCATGAATGAGTGGAGAGGAAGAGGCCATGTAGTTGTCTTCTAGAATAAGGGAAGTATGTGGAGGAGAATGAATGAGAAGTTGTCTTGGAGACATGGCCAATTGTGTGCCACACATTCAAACAACATGTGATGCAAAGTGGAGGGAAAAGTGGAGCCATTTTTTGGGCAACCATGGGGGCAAAATCATCTCCTCTAATCATGGTTTAAAGGTGTGTTTAGGTGTGTTATGGATTAGACTTAGGATTAAGGGTTGTTATGTAGGTACTTTAAGTAAACTAGTTAGCTAATTAAGGCTACAATCCCATAGGTTAGAAGTGATCATGTAGGTTTAGTGGAGTCAAAAACTTTTATGACTAGTGATGTGAGTGTGACAACTTTTCTTGGAAATGGGGGCATGAATAGTGAAAACACTATTCATGGATACTTTTTCTTTAAAGAAAGAAAAAGAATTTAGAAAAGGGTTTTTAAATTTCTTTAAACAATTCTAGGTTCCAATTAATTTTAAATAATGATTTTGGCTCTAGATTAATTATGGAAATTAATTAACCTTTAATTAGAGCCTAATATTGCTTAGGTTTGCTTAATTATATCATTAAACTCAAACAGCACTATCCCGGGGGCAAAATCGTAATTTTGTACAAAAACTGCCCGAGACCATCGGAACTTAAACAGACACTTTAAAATAGTTGAAAACGTTATTTTAAACCTTTAGGGAAAGTTTCGGGTTTGAATGGCATTTCTACCCACGTAGTATACTATAGGGGTATTTTGGTCATTTTGACCCGAAACTGCAGAAAACACGATTTTTGTTTCGAAAGCACACAAAGACCATCCAATCCCCTTGAAACATTGAGTTGACCCTTCGAGGACTGCCGGGTCGGCTATCCTCGAATTCTGGGCAGAAAATGACCTCAGGGGCATTTTGGTCATTTTCTCTTAAACAGAAAAATCGGGGCGTTACAATGCACCGGATCATAGTGAAATTCCCAAGTATGGGTATCAACGAACAGGACGAATGTCGCCATCTGAATCTGGAGACAATGACGGAAATAAAGAAAAGGGAGTGAGAATCTTGCTAAAGAATTCTCAGTAGGGTACCTCCTTCTACAGTGTCATCATCAAAGTCCCCAGGAACCTCGGGATTATTCTAAAATAGTGAGCATGCAAAGATTCATTTTAAGTTCGGACAAATACTTAACCGAGGTTCGTCAATTTTTAATCATGCATCTTATAATGCATCATAATCTTAACATGTCATATTTACAATGAACTTTTCCTTTATCATTACATCATTTTCCTCATCATCATTATCAAATAACATGCATAAAAGAACGTCATATAATATTAGCTACACGTGGACATAGTGCACATATTTCATTTCTTTAGTGCCTTAGGTGACTTAAAATCTTATCATCATCATTATTTTCCTTAGGCCACCCTATACTCCACCCTTTGGGAGTAATTTAGGTTATGAGCTCATACTTTACTAGTCGTCACTAGCATATACTTATCCCTTTTGATAAGCTAAAGTCCCGACTCTACCCTTTTGAGAGAACGGGTTAGGGGCTAAAATCACCTTTTCACCACCTATAGTCTGATGGTTCCAAAGGATCATTTTCTTATAAGTTTAAGTCACCATTAAATCTTTGCATGTTATATCACAATACAATTCATAAACATCATAACATTTTCTCATTTATAGTCTTAAGCTAGAATAATATATATCAACTGTAATCATGCATATGGGAGATTCCTGGAAAGAGAGGTGGGTCACAATGGACACGCTTAAATACTGCCAAGTCTTTCCTTAGCCAGAACCTTTCCAAATTACACTTTTACAATGATACACTTTCTTCTAGCAACAAAGGTAAATTTTACATAATAAAGAACATTTCATGTATAAGCATTCTCATTATTTGCCATAGCAACTATAACATGCAAGCCAGGAAATCATTCAATGATATCAAGTACTTAATAAGCATCCAATCCTTACATAGAATTATCAATTATAGAACTAATTAGTTACTAAACCAATTATGAATCATTCTCTTAACAATAAACCATAATTATCACAACTTCAATCATATCAAATCATTATCACACATTGATACTAAACTCAGATCAGTGGCCGAATCATGAACCTCATGCAATTACATAGAATCATATTTTAAGTGCATATAAAATACTAGTTCCCCGTAAAATCCTTGCAAAGCCTTAAAACTCATTTAGAAACTAGTTATTTTGTCAAATTTGGGAGGATCTTCACAATTAAAATTCTCACTTAAGATAAAAGGAGTAAGTCTTGAGCTTTAGAGATTTAGATGACATCTTAGAATTATAAACATGCTATGCAATCTTATTTTAATCTTATCTTTATAAGGTGGTAGCTTGGAATTATAAACATGATATGCAATTCTATTTCTTTATCTTTAAGATTTAAGGTGATGACTTGAAAATTAAACATGATGCAAGAACTTGAAATATAAACATGATACAAGAAACTGGAGCGTGTAATCCGCACAGACCAAAGAGGGAGGAGAGAATATTAAGAAACCGGAGCGGCGGTAGTCCGCACAGGACCAGTAGAGGGAGAAGAGAATATTAAGAAACCGGAGCGGTGGTAGTCCGCACAGGACCAATAGAGGGAGAAGAGAATTATTATTACATCTTTTTAAGCTCCAATCTCAAGACTTTTTAAAGAATAAATTCTTTAACTCAATAATCATATTTCTTTGCTTGTGATACATGGGCAAGTCTTTGAGCTCTAGGATCTTTAGGTGATGGCATAAAATAAACATGCCATGCGTTGATTCTTTTAGCCATTGTAAAATATAGTGAGAGCATAAATTAAATATGAGATGCAACCTCTTTATTATCTTGAAAGATTAAGTGATGACTTGAAATATAAACATGAAATACAAGCTTGGAATTTAAACATGAGAAATGCAAGTTCATTTATTCATTCTTGAAAATTTAGTGATGACATATAAGGTAAACATGGTTATGCAAAGCATAAACTTAATCATGGATGCAAATTCATTTTGTTTCTTTACTAGAGCTCCTTCAAGACTTTAAAAGAATTATAAATTCAACCCAATACATATCTTAACAAGAAATAAAACATAAAAGGAAAATACATCTTTCAAGTTCTAAACTAAATCTTTGTTTTAGCATCATAAAGTATTATTCTTTAAAGTTTTGCATCAAGTGGAATTTTCAAGCTTTAGAGTCCTAACTTGTGATGGATTTACAACCCACCCTCAAGGTCCTCATCATCAAGCCATCATCTTAGTAGATTTATGTAACACCCTAGTAATTAACCAGATACACCTAGGTTGAATCTGATTAATGACTAGACTTTACTCCTTGCTTTGGTTCTTTCTTCATAATTTGAAAATACTTAGTGAAATTACGAGCCATTTTTTTTTAAACACATAATTGAAAACGTGAGCCGGGTACAACGTGAACAAGTAAGCGGAGTATAATAAGACGTTTAAGAATATATCACATCATATCACTTAGGCTCCATCATATAACATCCATAAGCACATTATAGCATATATTTACATACAATAACCTCACTCAAAGGGTGGGTTATGTTCATACATCATTATCTTATGCAAACCCATAAAAGAAAATATACTTAAGGAAATATATGCCCCTAAACTAGATAACTCCATAAGCCGGGAAGGTTATCCTAAAACTAGGGTGCATGATCACACATAAATCTACTAAGAACCCTCTATGGCCACTGTCCTGGAAATGGGGGAATAAATCCAATCCACTGATGAGCTCCCTTGGCAGGGGACACACGAGATGTACCAGGCTGGGGTCGCATGGACGGCCTTCTTGCTAACCTCGGCTGAACAACTGTTTCCTCACTACCCTCTCTTACACGTGTGGGAGTAGGAGCAGAGCTCTCAGAATATACATGAGTAGGAGTGTCCTCTGAAGGATCAGTTTCAGAATATCTCGTCTCAGAACATACTCTGAAATCCATGGACAGCAGATGAAGCGGGATAAGAACGTAACATCCTTTCATCAAGTGGACGTGCATGTTCGAAACCATTTCATCGCCATAGGGAGAAGTAGGAGAAAATCGATAACTAGGGACAGGATGTGCAAATGGACGACCTATGTAAATAAAAACACGAACAACGCACCTCCCTTCAAAATGATACGAGCGATGCACCGGATCATAGTGAAATTCCCAAGTAGGGGTATCAGCGAGCAGGGCGAATGTCGCCATCCTGAATCTGGAGACAATGGCGGAAATAAAGAAAAGGGAGTGAGGATCTTGCTAAAGAATTCTCGATAGGGTACCTCCTTCTACGATGTCATCATCAAAGTCCCGGGAACCTCGGGATTATTCTAAAATAGTGAGCATGCAAAGATTCATTTTAAGTTCGGACAAATACTTAACCGAGGTTCGTCAATTTTTAATCATGCGTCTTATAATGCATCATAATCTTAACATGTCATATTTACAATGAACTTTTCCTTTATCATTACATCATTTTCCTCATCATCATTATCAAATAACATGCATAAAAGAACTTCATATAATATTAGCTACACGTGGACATAGTGCACATATTTTATTTCTTTAGTGCCTTAGGTGACTTAAAATCTTATCATCATCATTATTTTCCTTAGGCCACCCTATACTCCACCCTTTTGGGAGTAATTTAGGTTATGAGCTCATACTTTACTAGTCGTCACTAGCATATACTTATCTCTTTTGATAAGCTAAAGTCCCGACTCTACCCTTTTGAGAGAACGGGTTAGGGGGCTAAAATCACCTTTTCACCACCTATAGTCTGATGGTTCCAAAGGATCATTTTCTTATAAGTTTAAGTCACCATTAAATCTTTGCATGTTATATCACAATACAATTCATAAACATCATAACATTTTCTCATTTATAGTCTTAAGCTAGAATAATATATATCAAGTGTAATCATGCATATGGGAGATTCCCAGGAAAGAGAGGTGGGTCACAATGGACACGCTTAAATACCAAGTCTTTCCTTAGCCAGAACCTTTCCAAATTACACTTTTACAATGATACACTTTCTTCTAGCAACAAACGTAAATTTTACATAATAAAGAACATTTCATGTATAAGCATTCTCATTATTTGCAACAACAACTGTAACATGCAAGCCAGGAAATCATTCAATGATATCAAGTACTTGATAAGCATCCAATCCTTACATAGAATTATCAATTATAGAACTAATTAGTTACTAAACCAATTATGAATCATTCTCTTAACAATAAACCATAATTATCACAACTTCAATCATATCATATCATTATCACACATTGATACTAAACTCAGGTCGATTGTAGAATCATGAACCTCATGCAATTACATAGAATCATATTTTAAGTGCATATAAAATACTAGTTCCCCGTAAAATCCTTGCAAAGCCTTAAAACTCATTTAGAAACTAGTTCTTTTGTCAAATTTGGGAGGATCTTCACAATTAAAATTCTCACTTAAGATAAAAGGAGTAAGTCTTGAGCTTTAGAGATTTAGGTGACATCTTAGAATTATAAACATGCTATGCAACCTTATTTTAATCTTATCTTTATAAGGTGATAGCTTGGAATTATAAACATGATATGCAATTCCATTTCTTTATCTTTAAGATTTAAGGTGATGACTTGAAAATTAAACATGATGCAAGAACTTGAAATATAAACATGATACAAGAAACTGGAGCGGCGGTAATCCGCACAAGACCAGTAGAAGGAGAAGAGAATTATTATTACATCTTTTTAAGCTCCAATCTCAAGACTTTTTAAAGAATAAATTCTTTAACTCCAATAATCATATTTCTTTGCTCGTGATACATGGGCAAGTCTTTGAGCTCTAGGATCTTTAGGTGATGGCATAAAATAAACATGCCATGCGTTGATTCTTTTAGCCATTATAAAATATAGTGCGAGCATAAATTAAATATGAGATGCAATCTCTTTATTATCTTGAAAGATTAAGTGATGACTTGAAACATTAACATGAAATACAAGTTTGGAATTTAAACATGAGAAATGCAAGTTCATTTATTCATTCTTGAAAATTTAGTGATGACATAGAAGGTAAACATGGTTATGCAAAGCATAAACTTAATCATGGATGCAAATTCATTTTGTTTCTTTACTAGAGCTCCTTCAAGACTTTAAAAGGATTATAAATTCAACCCAATACATATCTTAACAAGAAACAAAACATAAAAGGAAAATACATCTTTCAAGTTCTAATCTAAAAATTTTTGTTTTAGCATCATAAAGTATTTTTCTTTAAGGTTTTGCATCAAGTGGAATTTTCAAGCTTTAGAGGCTTAACTTGTGATGGATTTACAACCCACCCTCAAGGTCCTCATCATCAAGCCATCATCTTAGTTCCACCTAGGCCATATGGTTGAATTGGTTAAAGAAAAATTGAAGAGGAAAACCAAAATGAAAAGCTAAGGTAAGTTCATAATTTCATCGTTTTGAGCTAAAAACACAACTCCTCAAAGCATAGAAATAAATTTAGAAACTACTCCCTACCTAGTCTAAGTTGAAGAAGAGGAAGAGAACTTGGTTTCTTAAAGTGAAATGAAACAAAATCTCTTTGAAAAATTAAAGGAAGAATTCAGCCAAAGAGGAGGAAGAAAGAAAGTTTTTGGTGCTCCTAAAAACTAGTTATGAACCAAGCATTCCAAGACCACTCAAGCAAGCCTATTTATAGAAGATTTTGAGGCTTCTAATTGGCCAACATGATGAGGTAGTGGACGGAATTTTGCAGGAGAAATAAGGGAGGAAAAATCATTTTAGACAAAGTTGTATGAAATTAAGGAATTATGTCTCTTATGCTGACATTTTGGCATTTTGTTTTAGTGCAACTTTTGGCAATAATAATTTCGTCCATTACATCCCAAAGAAGTGAAATTTGTGTGTTCCATGCATTATTTAGGTGTAGGCAAGGTATTCATGTAATTTAGAGAATTTACGGTTAAGGGTTTAAGTGAATTAGTAAGCAATTTGGGTGTTTTTGAGTAATTTTGGGTTCTAATCAATCTAAATACATAATTTTGACTCTAGATTAATATTTAGAATTTAATAAGCTTTAATTTGAGCCTAATATTGCTTAGGTTTCGGTATACGAATCAAAAATCCCGAAATTCGCAAAACTGCCCAAAAACAGGGGCAAAATCGTACTTTCACTTAAAAAGCGCTGAGGCCACCCAAGCTTAACCAATGGTTAATCATGGCTTAAAAACACATTTTAAAACATTTTAGTGAGGTTCGGCTCGGTCAGTGCGCACATCGGGTTAAAAGCGACCGCATGGGTGTTTTGGTCATTTCGCGCGTCGGAACTCAAAAGTGAGATCCTTCTGCTCTATTAACACACATAACACAAACAATCCCTTATTATCCTCAAAATATCCCCTTGAGAATAGGTGGGGCCCACGATCCTCATTTTCTGAGTAAAATAACTTCAGGGGCATTTTGGTCATTTTATACGTACAGAAATTCGGGATTTGCGACTCTCGCATGAATCGTTCCTAACCTCTCTTCTAATGTTATATTCCTTTATTGAGGATTGTTCGGCCTCAAATCTTATGTAATAATTACCTACGGTAATTCGGTAATTGAGTAATGACAGTAAAAATTGGGGCGTTACATTTCTGTTCATAGAGGGCCTCATACGGTGCCATACCGATACTTGCATGATAACTGTTGTTATATGCAAATTCAATCAGTGGCAGGTACTTATCCCAACTTCCCCTTTGATCTAAAACACATGCCCTTAACATATCCTCCAAGGTTTGGATATTTCTTTCAGATTGACCGTCTATTTGGGGGTGATAGGCCATGCTTAGACACAGCTTTGAACCAAACGCCTTTTGTAAATGTTGTTTAGATTGTAGTTTTATTATAGATAATAGATCCTTTGTTTTAGATCTTATTTGCTTACCCATGTGAGGTTTAGATGTGATTCTTGGCATGGATTGGCTTGAGGCCAATCGTGTACTGTTAAACTGTTATGAGAAAACCATCACTTTTCTTCCTGTTCCTATTTACCCTACTGAGAATTCTTTAGCAAGATTCTCACTCCCTTTTCTTTATTTCCGTCATTGTCTCCAGATTCAGATGACGACATTAAATCTGTTCGTTGATACCTACTTGGGAATTTCACAATGATCCGTGCATCGCTCGTATCATTTTGAAGGGAGGTGCTTGTGATTCGTGTTTTTATTTACATAGGTCGTCCATTTGCACATCCTGTCCCTAGTTATCGATTTTCTCCTACTTCTCCCTATGGCGATGAAATGGTTTTCGAACATGCACGTCCACTTGATGAAAGGATGTTACGTTCTTATCCCGCTTCATCTGCTGTCCATGGATTTCCAGAGTATGTTCCCAAGACGAGATATTCTGAAACTGATCCTTCAGAGGACATTCCTACTCATGTATATTCTGAGAGCTCTGCTCCTACTCCCTACGATGTAAGAGAGGGTAGTGAGGAAACAGTTGTTCAGCCGAGGTTAGCAAGAAGGCCGTCTATGCGACCCCAGCCTGGTGCATCTCGTGTGTCCCCTCCCGAGGGAGCTCATCAGTGGATCGGATTTATTCCCCCATTTCCAGGACAGTGGCCATAGAGGGTTCTTAGTAGATTTATGTGTGATCATACACCCTAGTTTTAGGATAACCTTCCCGGCTTATGGAGTTATCTAGTTTAGGGGCATATATTTCCTTAAGTATATTTTCTTTTATGGGTTTGCATAAGATAATGATGTATGAACATAACCCACCCTTTGAGTGAGGTTATTGTATGTAAATATATGCTATAGTGTGCTTATGGATGTTATATGATGGAGCCTAAGTGATATGATGTGATATATTCTTAAACGTCTTATTATACTCCGCTTACTCGTTCACGTTGTACTCGGCTCACGTTTTCAATTATGTGTTTAAAAAAAAAAAATGGCTCGTAATTTCACTAAGTATTTTCAAATTATGAAAAAAGAACCAAAGCAAGGAGTAAAGTCTAGTCATTAATCAGATTCAACTTAGGTGTATCTGGTTAATTACTAGGGTGTTACAATCTTAGTACCTCATAAAAAAATCTCATAGGTTTTCAAAAACTCTCTGAGTCCCCAAATTTGTCAGAAATTCGTCAGCATAACTGCAGCATGCCGAATTTCTTCCAAATTCTTCTTTATGCCACATAAGTCATTCAAACATGCATCCTCCATCATAATTTTCATGCATTCACATAATCATTCTCATGCGTTCACAAGCAACATTAAAAATTCATTATGTTCTTGGTCCTACGGTATCTTATGCTTTGACCCTTACGGGCTTTAGACTTGTAATGTAATTCACCTATCATCTTCTATCAACCTTTTATGCACCTAAGGGTTTCCTTCTAATAGATCTCATTATTATTATGCTCTCTATTAAATCTGAACAACATTATTCCTTAGGGGCAGCATTACAAACTTAATATTGCTGGGTTCTAGAACTTACGTTTTAGACCCTTTCTTGGTTCTGTCTCCGCCTAAGGCGCTATAAGTTCGACCTAAACCAATTATGAGGTATTCCTATGCCTAAGAACTAGTTGTAAGCCATGTTCTCTACATTATAAGGTTGTTGGACAGATTCTAAAAACTAAATGTTCTAAGAGTTCTAGAATTGCGGTTTTACGGGTTTCTAGTTACTAGTTTCT
The DNA here is from genome assembly GCA_031216125.1 of Dalbergia cochinchinensis. Taxonomy (NCBI): domain Eukaryota; kingdom Viridiplantae; phylum Streptophyta; class Magnoliopsida; order Fabales; family Fabaceae; genus Dalbergia; species Dalbergia cochinchinensis. Next base: position 43,192,273 of record CM062375.1, read on the forward strand.
CTATAGGTGCTAAAATTCAATCCTACTTCAATTATAACCAAATTTTTCATGATTAAACAATCCTAATCTGATTATATTCCCATTGAAACAGTTTTGGCAGTGTCCAAAAATAAATGGGTTAAAACTATACTAAATCTTGACTTTACGGTTTTTCTAGAAAGCTGGTTTCTCTCCTATTATGCATAGAAATGTTCCTACTTCAACATACATAATTTTCACACATTCTAACACATCAAAACACCATCATATAGCAACAAACTTATCATGGAAGAACCGAAACATTAAGTCCCAAGAAGATGCATAACTTGATATTTTTAAAACACATAAGTTGCTAGTTTCTCTTGGAATCATTTTTAGGATTTCTAAGACTCTTTTGCAAATCATTTTATTTCGTAAAAGAGACTAAAAACATCCTTAGGTCAGTGACCACTTAATCCCTCCTTAAAAGAGAATTAAATTGGTAAATCTTGTTGGTCTTAATCTCATAAACTTCATGAGGTTTTAAAGAGAATCTTAAAACTTAGATTGTTGGCCCTTGTAGCTAGATGAATCTCCTTCCGAGTTCATCATCACTACATGGCCGAAATTATGCATTCAAAGAATGCTTCCACATTAGACTTTAACTTGAGATAAAATGGGCAAGTCTTTGAGCTCTAAGGTCTTTAGGTGATGACATAATTTAAACAAGCTATGCACTTCATTTTATTCTTCATTACAAAGTAAAGTGAGAGCTTAAAGTAAATATGCAAGATTTGAATATAAATATGCAAGGCTTGAAATAAATATGCGAGACTTGAAATATAAATATGCAAGCTCATTTCTTTATTTTAGTGCTCTAGGCCCAGCAACAATCGACTTTAAGGCCGAAATAGAAAGGCTTTGAGATTTAGTTAGGTGATAGTGCAACTCTCATTTTAAATCTTTATGTTCTTTAGTGATGAAAAGTAAATATGCTAGACAAGGATGTAAATATGAGATGCAATCCATTCTTTATCCTCTAACTTAAGTGATGGCTTAGAAATTAAATATGAAATGCAAAGCTCAAAGTAAATATGTAATGCATAAGCTTGAATTTAAATATGAATGCTAGTCCATTTTATTTCTTATTAGAGCTCATACAAGACTTTTAAAGGAACTTAAACATCAACCCAAACTTATCATGCCAAGATAAAGTAAAGACAAGAGTGAACCTCAAGGGTTCTTTAAAACACAAAGTTTCTTTTCTTGAGATGTGGTCATAGATAACATTTTTATTAAAACTCAAGCTCTAGAGACCTCATTGTGATGAACACATAGTCATCATCTAGAAGCTCTCATCATCAAGCCATTGAGAACCTCATTGGCCAACATGGCCGAAAATGTGAAGAAAGGAAAGGAAAAGGAACCGAAACTTTTTAAGAAGAAAAGGAAACATTTGAAACTCTAGAGACCATGATCTTAATTATGCATTAACACCAACATCATGAGTCCTCATCATTGAGTTCATGTAACCATTTTAAAATATCATCAAGGTGAAAGGTTACAAGGTTCAAGAAGAAAGAACAAAAGAAAACATCTTTAACTTAAGAATAAAGATCAAGCTTTAGAGATTATCCAAGTGATGGACATCACCACCATGAAACCTCATCATCAAGCTCTCATTCCCTTGTCCTCAAGGCCTATGGCCGAAAATGATGAAGAAAAAGGAGAGGGAGAGAAGTTCTAAAAAGACTTCAAGAGAAACCATAAACACATAACTAGAAATGGAACTTAAACAAAGAAAATGCTTGAAAGAAAATCCCTACCAAGTGATTTGAAGGTTGGGATGAGAGAAGAGGATAAAGAACTTGAAGACTTGAACTTGAGAGAAAAAGGAAACTTTGAAGTGCTCTTTGAAAACTTACACTTAGCAAATGAACCCAAAATGATGCAAGTTCACCCAAGCATGCTATTTATAGAGAAATGAAACAAATGCAAGGTGCAAATGGGGGAGAGGGCTTCGGCCATGCAGCACAAGGGCAACCCCATGAGTTCCATGAGGTGAGATGTTGTGATCTTGAGGCATGGTGAGGTATGGTTCAAAGTATGGTGAGGTATGGTTCAAGGTATGGCTCAAGCATGGTCCTTTGAGTGAGAAACAAATCAACATGTGTTGTAAATGAGAGAGAGAGGGCCAAAGTTGCATCAGCCATGGGGGGAGGATTTCTTGCATTTTAATTGTGGTTTAGAGTTGTGTTTAGGTGTATCTTTGATTAGGACTAAGATTAGGAATTTGTAAGAAAGTGTTTAGGTAAGAAAATGGGTAATCAAGGTTGTCAAGACACATTTAAGGAGTGTTCTTGCTTCATTAGTGAGTTATAAACTCATTTTAGTGTATAAACAATTCTAGACACAATTCCTTGATTTAAGGAATTGGAGAGAGAAAACACTATTTAAGATTCCAAGAGTGAAATCTTGAGTTTTAGAAAGGAGATTTAAATCTAATCTAAGCAATCTTAGGTTCTAATTAATTTTAATAATTTATTTTGACTTTAGATTAATTATGAAAATTAATTAATCTTCGATTAGAGCCTAATATTGCTTAGGTTTGCTTAATTACATCATTAAGCTCAAAAATACTATTCTAGGGGCAAAATCGTAATTTTGCACTAAAACTGCCCGGGACCACCGGGACTCAAACAGATGTTTTGAAGCACGTAAAAATATTGTTTTAAACCTCTGGGGAAAGTTTCGGCCTCAAACGGTACCTTTACCCGCGTAAAAACACTATAGGGGTATTTTGGTCATTTTGACCCGAAACTGCAAAAAATGAGACTTTCGCCTCCGGAACCACTCAAGTGTCATTCAATCCCCTTCAAACATTGAGTTGGCCCTTCGAGGACTGCCGGGTCGGCCATCCTCGAATTCCAAGCCGAAAATGACCTCAGGGGCATTTTGGTCATTTTCTACTCAGACAGAAAATCGGGGCGTTACAACCATAGTACAGCCGATGGGAGGAGCTATGCCTGTACGTGGAGGACCTACTCATCAATGTCGAGGTGCCCATGTCCGTCCAGCGAGGCGCCTTGTAACACCCCGATTTTTTTCTGAGCAAAAATGACCAAAATGCCCCTGAGATCATTTTTCACCCGGAATTTGAGGATAGCCGACTCGGCAGTCCTCGAAGGGTCAACTCAATGTTCAAAGGGGATTGTATGTGAATGAATGTTAATAGAGCAGAAAAATCTCTTTTTTTGAGTTTTCGAGTCAAAATGACCAAAATACCCCTATAACGTTTTTACGCAGGTATAAGTGCCGTTTGAGCCCGGAAATTTCTAGAAAGGTTTAAAATGATGTTTTTATGAGTCTAGGCATGTCTGTTTAAGTCCCGATGGTCTCAGACAGTTTTTGTACAAAATTACAATTTTGTCCCTACATAGTGCATTTTGGTCCTAATGATATAATAAGCAAAATCTAAGCAACATTAGGCTCTAATTAAATATTAGTAAATTCTAATTACTAATTTAGAGTCAAAATAATTAATTGAGGTTAATTAGAACCTAAGATTGCTTAGAGAAACTCAAAACTCTTTTCTAGTTTTAATTCTTTAAGAAAGGAGTCTAGAAATAGTATTTTCTCTCTCCAATTCCCTAAATCAAGGAAACATGTTGGCTTTGGATTCCAAGTTAATGAAGTTTGAATTCATTAATTTAGAGAAACCACCTTCTAATCTAGTCTTATATGGCCCTAATTACCTACTTACTTACCTAAACACTTACTTACAAACTCCTAATCTTAAGCCTAATCCAAGATACACCTAAACACATCACTAAGCCACAATTAATGAAAGATTTTCGTCCCCCTTGGATGCTCCAAGAATGGCGCCATATCACCTCCAATATCCATCACATGTTTGAATTCTTACACTCAAAGAGCGATACCTCACCATGCTTAAGCCCATGCTTGAACCCATACTTGGCTATACCATTGAATGACCACATATAAGAGATATTTTCCTATCTTCCCCTATGGCCATGAGAATTTCGACTACCCCTTCCATTCATGCACCCTTGATGTTGTTTTTCTATAAATACCATGTTTAGATGGACTTGGTTCCACTTTGGTTCATTTGCTAAGTTTAGCTTCAAGAGTAGTTCTAAGTTTTTTCTTTTTCTCTCAAGAGTTCAAGAGTTCTTTCATCATCTTCTTCTTCTTCTTCTTCTTACTCACCAAGGACCACCACTTCTTAACCATACACAACCTTTTAAACACTTAGCCTTACCTTTCCAAGGATCAAATTCAAGAAACACAATTTCTTCCTTTCTTTTCCTCCTTAGCCGAAAATATCATCAAGCTCCAAGGAAGATTTTCTTTTCATCCTCCTCTCAAGATCAAGTCCTTTTCATCTCCAAGAAAACATACCTTGGTAGGGAGTTATTTTGAAAATTATTTTCTTACTTTGTTAAGCTTTGTTCTTAGTTTAAAATGATGTTTTGAGACTTTACCATTTCGATTTCTTCCTTTTCCTTCCTTATGTATTTCGGCCATCAAAGTTTTGATGGTTTCTCATGATAGCTTGATGATGAGAGTTTCTAGATGATGACTATGAGTTCATCACAATGAGACCTCTACAGCTTGAGTTTTACTTTTTTACAAGTTTAATGAGCTCTAGTAAGAAATAAAATCAACTTGCATTCATATTTATATTTCAAGTTCTTGCATGGCATATTTATATTCAAATTTTGCATTCATGTTTATATTTCCTTGCTATCACCTAATAACTAATCTTGAAGCCCGCCTATTTCGACCTTAAAGTCGATTGTTGAGGGGCCTAGAGCACTAAAATAAAGAATTGAAGTTGCATTCATATTTATATTTCAAGTTCTTGCATGGCATGTTTATATTCAAGTTTTGCATTCATGTTTATATTTCCTTGTCATCACTTAATAATTAATCTCGAAGTCTACCTATTTCAACCTTAAAGTTGATTGTTGATTTAGAGTAAATACTCTAGGGGCCTAGAGCACTAAAATAAAGAATTGGACTTGCATATCATGGTTATTTCCAAGTTATCATGTAAAGCTTAAAGATAAGAAATGAACATGCATTTCATATTTATATCCTTGTCTAGTATGTTTATATTTTAAGCCATCACCTAAACTCAAAGATAAGAAATAAACTTGCGTCTCATATTTACTTTGAAGTTCTCACTTTATTTTATTTTATAATGAAGAATAAAATAAGGTACATAGCATGTTTAAGATTTTGTCATCACTAAAAGATCATAGAGCTCAAGGACTTTCCTTCTTTTTATCTCAAGAATGTTTTAATTTAGTTATTGCCCTATGATTTTTTTTAGTGCCTTTGACAAAGTAAATTAGTTTTCAAAGAGTGTTAGAAGTTATCTTAAGTATAAAGCTTAGTTACTGGAAATGTCTTATTTTGTGCTCATGAGAGATGTTACTTTTCGGCTTTGCCTTTAGATTTCCAGCACCTTTAAATTCTGTTTTAGATTATTTAAATATGTTAGATACCTTGTTACTTGATATGATAATTGTTCTTGACACTTTGGGCAAGCCTAGTAACTAAAAAGAATTGAAAATGTGAATTCTAGAACTCCAAAGGAAATGAATTATACATTCTGTTCCAGCACCTTTGAATGTTTGTAAAACCATGTTATACCATGTTTACTTAAGTGAAATTGACTCATAAATGGTTTAGGAACTTATTTTTGCATCATAAGAAAAGCCGGTAACGAGAAGGGAGTAAAACGCAACTTCTAGAACACCTTAAATCATAGAAATTCATTTACTACCTATGCTGTCCAACTTTGATTGATGATGTTCTTGAGGTTAATAATTAGTGGTAATGATGATGATTAGTCCCTTAGATGCATAAGAAAATAATTTGACAATTTGAGTTACCCAATTTTAGTGTTTGGCCATTTAAGGAAATGTTTATGTGATGATGATTTGAGATGATGAATTCTTGTGATATTTGATGCTATGTGAGATATCAATCTCTAGAGATAGGATTCATTATTTGCATGTTATAGTTCATTTGGAACATTAGAGATGTATCTATGAAGAGTTATGATATTTATGAGTTATGTATTGCATCTTGTTACAACATGCTAAGGCTTAAAGTGACTTAAAATATGAGAAAATGATCCTCTGGACTCATCAATCGATAGGTGATGAAAAGGTAATGAAAAGCTTAAAGTGATTTAAAATATGAGAAAATGATCCTTTGGACTCATCAAACTATTGGTGATGAAAAGTTGATTCTTGCCTCCTAACTCGTACTTATCAAGTCGAGACTTCAACTTATCAAAAGGGAATAAGTTTATGCTAGTGACGACTAGTGAGGTATGAACTCATAACCTAGAAATACTCTCAAAAGGTAAGAGTAATAGGGTGGCCCCAAGAATGAAAAGAGACTTAAATCACCTAAAGAAACAAGGAATGTCATTCATGAACCATATTCTATGCATCATGTTTGCTATTAAGTTAGATGTATACTTTAGAGTAATGTTGCATAAAGTATTGACATGCATATCATAAAGAAGTATGGTGTATTCATTACAAGACTCGTGATAAAATGAATAGGCCTCGGTAATGGATGTTTTAGAACTTAATAAATGAATCTTTGCATGCTCACTATTTCATATTTAAACCCGAGATTCCTGACGATGATGATAATGACACGTGTGTGAAAAGGGAAGCCCTACTAAGATTCTTGTATAAGTTTCTCACTCCCCCTATCTTCCTTTTCCATCTTCGTCTTCAGACAAGGTTGGCAATGACGTCTGTGGATTGCCCTGAGGTGCCGATATGGAAGTAGCTTGATGGTCGAGAACAGAGTGGCACAGCGGAAGTAGGGACATAGTCTTAGCTTATTTACATCATAGTTATGTGTGGTTTTTTTGAATTGTTGTATGCTCAATCTTTACAGGTGGGCTTAATATATTTAATGTTGTATTATTGTGGAATATTCCTATATTATTAATATTATTAATGTTGTTTGACTTGATATTTGAAGTTAATGTTATATGATGATGTGCTGATGTTTCTGATTATGTTATTATTGTTACGTTTACGCTTTACGTTTATGACCATTTACGTTATGTGTGGCTCACGTTTTGTTTATGTTTTCAAAAAAAAATTTCTACCCGTATTTTCCATTAAGTATTTTAAAGAAAGGTTTTAAATAATGAGACTAAAAGAGTAATAGGCTAATGGCTAACCTAAATACATTATAGGAGTATTGGGTTAAAAATTAGAATGTTACATGCCTCGCCACATGTGCCGAGCCGAGACGTTGACGTTTGCTCTAGGTGCTATGAGGTGGAGTTGTGAGGGGGAAGGAGCGTGTGTCAGTTATTTATGTTTATCCGTATATTGCATATTATGGAGTATTGTATTTGTCATAACTTTTGTCAGTAGTGTTATATTTCTATGTTATGGTGCAAATACGGAACGATCAGTACTTGTTTTGATTATATTGTTATACGCTAATGTTATAACTTGTGGTACTTGTGATTTGCTTTATTCTCTTTCTTTGACATATGGAGTGTCGACGTTAATCAATTCGTGTACATGGCTCATGTTTTGTATTTTCAAAAAAAAAATTTACCCGTATTTTTACTAAAATAATTTTCAAAAGCTTAAGTTAATGACTAGAACAAAAGAGTAGTAACTAATAATTAACTTAAATGCGTTCTAGGCATATTGGGATTAAATATTAGGGTGTTACAGATGACAACTCCCTTATGGCAGCTTATGCTTGAACTGCTCCAGTAATTCCCACCAAGGTTTGCGTTCCCAACCTCCACCAGGATCCTATATCATGTAAACCACATCATGGGGCTTGAAACCATTTAGCTTCTTGGACCTAAGTGTTGCAATATTTAGTGCATTCCTCAGAGCATTAGGACTTTTTAAGGTGTTAACATCCCAGTAATAATATGCTTTAAGTAGGAAGGGATGTAAACCCCCACAAGAAGGCTTCCACTGATTGCATCTCCCACAATTTAGCTCCCAAGATTGGCTACTTAGTGCTCCACAAGTCCTCCATATAAGTCTAAAAGATGAACATCATTCTCTAAGATACTATACTCGTGCGGCCCAAAAATAGGAACATATGATAGGCCATAACCATCCATCTTTAGCTCAATTGTAGGTGGAGAAAAAATTTAGCTCATATCAACAACAGCATTCCTATTGGTGTCTAGCACTAGAGGTGTTCCTCCCAACATACCAAACTCATCATGAATACTTATAATGACAGGCTTCCCTTGAATGCCAGCCTCAATTATAACCACCATGACAGGTATGACATACAAACCCCTCTTCATCAATCAGATCCATGTTAGGAAGTAGGGGGTATAGATCATTCAACGGGTCAACAACCTCTACTTTCACAGTCTTCTACAGCTCTAAAGAAACTACAAGCAATAGTTTCCTCAACCATCTCAATCGGGGGCTCCAAGGCAAAATGGGATTGCATAGGGAACTCCTCATGCACCTCCTCAATCATAGTAGAGTGATTAACTTCCATCCTCTCAGTTGATACTGATGGTGACTCCTCAAAGACAATCTCTATATCGGACTCTTCATCAGATTCCCCTACAAGTGTCTAAGCCACTGTCTCTTGTGGAACCTCAACGACTTTTTCTAGAACATAATAGCTTTCACCAAATGATGACCCCATTAGCTCTTCAATCATGCTAGAATTCGAAACATCAATCTTCTCAGCTGGCTCTGATGATGGCTCCTTAACAATTAGCTCTTTATATGGGATTAGATGTTGGGATAAAGAGGCTTTATATTCATCCAATTCAGCATGAAGCTCCAACAATTGGTTCCATAACTCTTGGGTTGATGGTTCAGATGATGGTTGAGGTAGATTATATGTGCATTGGGGTGTTTGATAGAAAGAAGGTGGGTAACATGGTAGGTATAGGGATGGTGGCTCATAATATGGTTGTTGGTAAGGGTCTTGGTAAGGCTCATGATATGGGTATATGTATGGCTCATGTTATGGGTATGTGTATAGCTCATAGTAGGGTGTTGGGTTTGGTTCAGGATATGTTTGAAGTGGTGGTGGTGGTGGTTGGTAATATGGGTGTGGTTATGGCTCAAAACATGGTTGTTGGATTTGCATTCTCTTGACATATTGCTTTAGGAAGCATTTTATCCCATCCAATTTCTTCTGCAATCCATTGTAAGGATCATTCAGTGCTCCATTGCCTGCAAAATCACAAGAACCATATTCTTAGATTCTAAAATAAGGGTTAGTACTCATGTCAGCTCAAGCGGAAGTGAGTCAAATAAAAGAAAATACAAGAGGGAACAAAAAGCTACTGTAAAACGACATAAAAAAAATCAATAAAATGTTATGCAAGGCATTGGTGGATGGTAGGATTCAAAAACAAAAGAAACGACAAGCATGAAAATATGAAGAAATGCCAGAAAAAAATTAAAATAAATTGAAAAGTGGTCTAAATGGTAGAATTTGGCAAAAAAAAAAAAGGTGGGGCTCACCAAAGTGAGTCTTACTTAGAATGCCCAAAATACTTGGGATACCAAATTTCATGGAAAACTGAGATGATTCAAAACCGGATAGCACCTATTTTTAGCACCAAAAAACACTGTAAACAACTAAAAAAGAGAAAAATATGATGGATGCAAGGATGCTCAAATATGTATAGGTATAAACAAGCCTATTAGCACCAATATCCTTGGCAACGACGCCAAAGTTTTGGTAGCTAACCATTGACAACACCAAGTTTAAAAATGAATTAGATTCCCAAACCAGATTGCACAAGGCACCTAGATAGTGGTATGCAACCCGGATCGTTTCACAAGGAAACTGAGCTAATTAGTTGGAAATAAAAGGGGGTTTTGTTGCTTGAGAATTAAAATCGAAATAACAAGCGATTAAAATTAACGATAATAAAAAGAAGCTAGCCTAGGGGATTCTCAGGCTAGGGAGTGCTAATTATCAACATAACAAGTATCAAACGCTTGGTGAGGAACTATGTACTAATCATACAATCACTCAAATAGCTAGCAATTCTCCTTAAAGTCAATCAACAAGAGGATAACATAAAGAACATCCACTTAAATTATTGTAATCACAACAACTAAATGTATGAACTAATTAAAACACCAATTGCCATAGTCCAATCCTTAATCAAGAATTATCTCTATTCTCTTAGTTAACTATATACTCACTAATTAATCAATTAGCATGCATTCAATCAACAAGCTAAATCAAGTATGTTAACAAATCATGCTCATATACACAAAATAGCACCTAACTCAACATGCATAGGAATCATAAACACAAAAAGAGAGGAAGAACACAAGGAGAAAGAGAACAACACCAAGCATTTGCATTAGAATTAACAATGTTTCAAAAACACAACCTTAGCTCTTGAATCCCTTGAGCTAGCAAGAGCATTACTCCTCCATGAAGGAGGTTACAAATAGAAAATGATAAAGAATGCAAGAATTAGAAATGAAAATATGCATAAGAGATAAACTAAGCTAAGTGTATCAGTGTGCTCTTGAGGCAAGAGAGGAAGAAAAAGAAGAAGAAGAAGAAGAGAGGAGAAGAGCTATCAAACCTAAGTCTATTTCCTAATTAGGCAAAGAATACCTTCATTTTCGAGCCTCAGAGCTATACATCATCATAAAATTTGCTAAAAAGAGGGCCTAAGTGGTCAAAATTACAAAATAAAACTTTTAGGTTCGGCCCTGCTACACTCGCTACAGCGAATGATGTTCATTGTAGCGAATAAGCATGAAAAACTCCACTTGCGCCACTTCTCGCACTCACTGCAGCAAGAGATGTTCGCTGCAATAAGTTTGTGTTCATTTCTGGTCAAGCTCTGTTTTCCATGCTCGCTATAGTGACTGATGCTCGCTACAGCGAAGTTGTCTAGGCAAAATTCATTTGGTTCCTCTCTCCGTGTGTGCTCCAAGCTCCACTGTGAATTATCAAAGGTGATTTTTCATATGACCACGAACTCCTCTGTGAGAAAAAGAACTCATGAGAGATATAAACTAAAATTGTGCAAAAGTCACTAAATAGAAAACACCAAGCAAAATTGAATGCAAGGAGAATTATATACAAACAAGTTAGCAAACTCATGGGAATTAAGCTCAAAAAGAATGCAAAAGCACTAAATGAAAAAAGGGAAAATATTTACAAAATGAGTGTTTATCAGTGCCGTATATAGTCACCAATGTCTCTGTTCATGGCTTTCTACCAGTATAGTTATCTAAGAAAACTCATGATTCTCTCCCCTGTGCACATTCTCCATAAGCTCAACACACCCTCCACATCAATTAAAAAAACTCATGATTCTCTCCCCTATGCACCTCCTCCATAAGCTTAACTAACTTGGGGTTTTCCTTCTGTTGTGCCTTAATTTGCTCCATTAGGGTTGCTAGGCCCTAATGTGAGCAAGAAAAGCTCTGAACTAATCTAGTTCAAATTGGACACCCTCTACCTCTAGCTTATGAACATCTTCTATCAATTGTCGCCTCAAGGGTACTATGTGGGGCAAACTATCCATAAACTTCCTACTTAACACATCGACTACTGGATTAGCCTTGCCCTGATAATAAGATATTATGCAATCATAAACTTTCAACAAATCTAGCCATCGACATTGCTTGAAGTTCAAGTCCTTTTACTAGAAGATATACTTCAAAATCTTGTGATCTATAAAGATCTTGCATGTCTCTCCATACAGATATTGCCTCCAAATCTTCAAGGTAAAAACCACAGTTGCCATCTCTAAATTATGTGTGGGGTAGTTCTGTTCATGCCTCTTGAGTTGCCGTAAGGCATAAAATACAACTTGGCCCTGTTGCATCAAGAAACAACCAAGTCTAACTTTAGAAATATCACAAAATACTGAAAAACCACCTATGCTCAAGGATAAACCAACACTGTAGCCATGGTCAAATAGGTCTTGAGCCTCTGAAAACTCTTTTTACAAGCATCTAACCACTGAAACTTAACACTTTTTTTTGGGTCAACTTGGTCCACAGTGCCATTATTCTTGAGAAGTCCTTGACAAACCTCCGTAGTATCCTGCCAAACCTGGGAAACTATGAATCTCTGACACTATAGAGGGCCTAGCCACTGCTGAACTACTTTAACTTACTTCAAGTCAACTAAGATACCATCACTAGACATTATATGCATAAAGAACACCATTTGATCAAGCCAAAACTTACACGTAGAGAATTTGGCATATTACTAGTTCTCCCTTAGGGTCTACAAGACAATCCTAAGGTGGCTCATGCTCCTCTTTGCTCCTAGAGTACACCAGGATGTCATTAAAGAAGACAATCATAAAATGATCTAGGAACAGGTCTAAGAATGGTCTAAAAACCTTGTCCATCAGGTCCATACAAGCTGTGGGGGAATTGGTTAACCTAAAGGACATCACTAGGAATTCATAGTGTCCATAGCATGTCCTAACGACCGTCTTGGGAATATCCTTACCCTTGATCTCCAACTGATGGTAACCAAAATGTAGGTCGATCTTGGAAAAGCACCTAGCCCCTTGGACCTGATCAAACAGGTCATTGATACGTGGAAGAGGGTATTAGTTCTTGATTGCAACCTTGTTCAACTGCCGGTAATCTATGCACTTCCTTATAGATCCATCATTTTCCTTCAGAAATAACACCGGAGCACCCCAAGGCGAGGTACTCAGTTGGATAAACCTCTTATTAAGTAACTCTTCCAATTGGTCCTTTAACTTTTTCAACTCTGCAAGAGCTATTTGATATGGGGGAATAGAGATGGGCCTAGCTCTAGGCTCAAGCTCTATCCCGAACTCTATATCTCTCTCTGGTGGCATCCCTAGTAGTTCCTCTGGAAAAACATATGCGAACTTGCAAACCATAGGAACAGACTCTAAGCTCGAGACCTCTGCACCTATATCTCTAACTGATGCTAGAAACCCATAACTCCCTCTATCCATGAGCCTCAAGGCACTCATGGCCGAAATTAAGCAAGTTGGGACCAAATAACTAGTACTCTTAAACTCTCAGAGCTAGCCTCTAGGAACAACAAACTTCACAGGCTTACCATAGCAGTCCACCATGGCATGGCACAAGACTAGCCATCCATGCCCAAAATGACATTGAAATCCAACATATTTAGCACATGAAGGTTCGCAAGTATCTTTATGTCTCCAACCGTGACCTCACACTCTCCATAGCCTAACTAAACTAGAAAGGGTCCTCCCAAAGGTATCCCTACCAAAAATGACTTCTCTAAGGTAGAAATGGGTTTCTCAAACCATATGGCAAAGAATGAGGATACATACGAATGTATGGACCCGAGGTCAATCAACGAAAAAGCCTCAAAGGAGAAAAATCTATCAATACCTATCACTACGTTGGCTAATGCTGCTGTATTCTAACATATAAGAGCAAACAAATGGGGTTGTCCCCCACTGCCCTAACCTTTACCTCTACCATTACCACTTGATCCTCTACCTTCAGGGCCCCTAACCACAATACCTTTATTTGCTAGAGCAGGAGAACCACCTTAGGCTAAAATGGTGAGATTTGCTGACCTTTAGCTACATGCTCTCTGCCTGAGCGGACACTCTACACTTTTGTGACCTTGCTGGCCACTGCCATAACAAGAAAAAGTGTCAATCATGCACTGCTTGTCATGTCTCCTCCCATAAGTCTGACATAAGTAGAAGCTCTAAAATTGCCCCCTCTGCTCTAACTCTGAGAAGTAGTAGGCCTAGTTATGGTAGGCTCTAAGAAGGCGGGCATTCTTAACTGGGATCGTTGCTGGCCCTGTTGGTTAGATCCTCTGCTCAAACCTGTTCCTTCAGAAAAAGAGTCATGTTTTCTAGCTTTTTACCAAAACTAGCTGTAGTTTTCCTCTCTGCTAACCCAACCTTTAACCCAATAGTTGTATCCACTACCTAGGCATAATCCATAACCCCCACTTGCAACTAACGACTTAGAAACATGTTATTAGGCAACCTCTAGACAAACTGTCTAGCCCTCTTTATCTCTGATGGCAGCATGCCTATAGCTGTTTGATCCAGGTAGGTGAACCTCTCATCATACTACACAACTGACATGCTCAGAGTCAATTGAAGTCTCAAAAACTACTCAACTATCTGTGCCCATAGACTCTCTAAAAGGAACCTCCTCAAAAATACAACTCTGAACTCCTCCCAGGAGGGTAGCTTTGAGTCACCATGCCTCTGAAGGAACTCATTATACTAGATCCCACCTGGCCTCCTAGTTGGAAGCCAGCCAACTATGCTGCTTTCTCAGACGAGCAATGGATGACTCTAGTGATTTTTTCTACTCTCAGAGAAATGCCTAGGGATTCTCTGTCATGAAACACCCCTTGAAAGTAGGATCCATCCTCCTAAAGTGCTCCAAGGATGAATCATCGGGATCTCTAGCTAGCTGCTGGACCAGGGGCAACTAAAAACAAGCCTTAGCTTGTCTAGCCAACACTCCTGAAAGGGTGGCCAACGTCTGCTTTAATACTCTGAAATGGGCATTTGAGCTAGAAGAACCACTACTATGGTGGTGACATGAAGAAGGATGACGTAGCAGAGGCATATTGAATTTTGAAGAACATGAACACAAGGGGTAAGGAACACTAATCACAAAAGAAAGACAAGACTTTATCTCTAAACCTAGACATAACTAACTATTCTTAAAGATCTCAAGTAACAATTCGTTAATGGAAATGGGCATGCTTCTATTTACATAAATGTCATGCTACTTGTAAACACTTGCTTCAGTGACATGGAGGAAACCTATGGCTTTAATACCCTTTTATCATGACCTAACTTGGGAATATGACCGGCACATGAGGAATCTCATCCGCACATAGGCCTTGTAACCTTTGAGTCTCTTTATATGTATAATTAAATAATAAAATCTATTTTTCAAAATGTAATTTCATCTCTGATATAAATCTCTAACTCTTGCAAAATCAAATCATCTTAAATAATTTCATATTCATGCTCTAAATATATCTCTATAATACAAAATATATGAGTTGCGCTCTTTTCAAATAAACCATGAAAGCTATAATCATGTAAATACAAAATAATTATGGTATACAAATCATGCACTAACCCTATGGTCTGGGACCCTGCCCACAATGTACACTGGAGCACTCTATCTCTATACAAAACACAAAATATACTTTACTCTGAAGTAAAGCTTGCCAACTGGAAACTCTAGTATGCTGGGAAGGAGGGGGCTTGTAACATCCTAATTTTTAACCCAACACTCCTAGAACGTATTTAGGTTAACCATTAGTCTATTACTCTTTTAGTCTCATTCTTTAGAACTTTTCAATAAAATACTTAGCTAAAAATATGGGTAGAATTTTTTTAAAAAAACATAAACAAACGTGAGCCTCGCGTACCGTGAAGCATACACGTAAAAGGAATAACATGAATAGAAACACCAAATAGGCTTCATGGAAAGAACAACCATCAACACATCATCATATAACATTAACGTTAAATATCAAGTCAAACATTAATAGTATTAATGATATAGGAAGATTCCACAATAACATCACATCAAATATATTAGGCCCACCCCTAAAGGTTGAGCATACAACAATTCAAAACTACACACGACTACGATGTGAAAAGGCTAAGACTATGTCCCCGCTTTTGGTACGCCACTCTGATCCTCGACCATCAAGCTACTTCCATGTCGGCACCTCAGGGCAATCCATGGACGTCATTGCCAACCTTGTCTGAAGACGAAGATGGAAAAGAAAGATAGGGGGAGTGAGAAACTTATACAAGAATCTCAGTAGGGCTTCTTTTTTCACACACGTGTCATCATCATCCTCCTCAGGAACCTCGGGTTTAATTATGAAATAGCGAGCATGAAAAGATTCATTTATTAAGTTCTAAAACACCCATTACCGAGGTCCGTTCATTTTATCATGAGTCTTGTAATGAATGCATCATACTTCTTTATGATATGCATGTCAATACTTTATGCAACATTACTCTAAAACATACATCTAACTTCATAGCAAACATAATGTGCATAGAACATGGTTCATGAATGACATTCATTGTTTCCTTAGGTGACTTAAGTCTCTTTTCATTCGTGGAGCCACCCTATTACTCTTCTCTTTTGAGAGTACTTCTAGGTTATGAGCTCATACCTCACTAGTCATCACTAGCATATACTTATTCCCTTTTGATAAGTTGAAGTCCCGACTTGATAAGTACAGGTTAGGGGGCAAGAATCACATTTTCATCACCTATAGTTTGATGAGTCCAAAGGATCATTTTCTCATATTTTAAATCACCTTAAGCAAGAATCACCTTTTCATCACCTATCGTTTGATGAGTCCAAAGGATTATTTTCTCATATTTTAAGTCACCTTAAGCCTTAGCATGTTATAACAAGATGCAATACATAACTCATAAATGCCATAACTCTTTATATATGCATCTCTAACGTTCCAAATGAACTATAACATGCAAATGATGAACTCTATAACAATACCTCACATAACTTCAAACATCACATGAATGCATTATCTCAAATTATCATCACATAAACATTCCCTTAAATGGCCAAACACTTAAATTGGGTAACTCAAACTGTCAAATTATTTTCTTATGCATCTAAGGGACTAATCATCATCATTACCACTAATTATTAACCTGAAAAACATCATCAATCAAAGTTGGACAGCATAGGCAGTAAATGAATTCCTATGATTTAAGGTGTTCCAGAAGTTGCATTTTACTTCCTTTCTCATTACCGACTTTTCTTATGATGCTAAAATAAGTTCCTAAACCATTTATGAGTCAATTTCACTTAAGTAAACATGGTATAACATGGTTTTACAATCATTCAAAGGTTCTGGAATAGAATGTATAGTTCATTTGCTTAGGAGTTCTAGAATTCACATTTTCAATTCTTTTTAGCTACTAGGCTTGCCTAAAGTGTCAAGAACAATTATCACATCAAGTAACAAGGTATCTAACACATTTAAATAATCTAAAATAGAAATTAAAGATTCTGGAAATCTAAAGGCAAAGCCGAAAAGTAACATGTCTCATGAGCACAAAATAAGGCATTTCAAGTAACTAAGCTTTATACTTAAGATAACTTCTAAAACTCTTTGAAAACTAATTTACTTCATCAAGGGTGCTAAAAATAATCATAGGGAAATAACTAAATTAAAACATTCTTGAGATAAAAAGAAGGTAAGTCCTTGAGCTCTAGGATCTTTTAGTGATGACAAAATCTTAAACATGCTATGCACCTCATTTTATTCTTCATTATAAAATAAAATAAAGTGAGAACTTCAAAGTAAATATGAGTTGCAAGTTTATTTCTTATCTTTGAGTTTAGGTGATGGCTTGAAATATAAACATGCTAGACAAGAATATAAATATGAAATGCAAGTTCATTTTTTATCTTTAAGCTTTATATGATAACTTGGAAATAACCATGATATGCAAGTCCAATTCTTTATTTTAGTGCTCTAGGCCCCTTAGAGTATTTACTTTAAATCAACAATCAACTTTAAGGTTGAAATAGATAGGCTTTGAGATTAATTATTAAGTGATGACAAAGAAATATAAATATGAATGCAAAACTTGAATATAAACATGTCATGCGAGGACTTGAAATATAAATATGAATGCAAATTCAATTCTTTATTTTAGTGCTCTAGACCCCACAACAATCGACTTTAAGGCCAAAATAGACGGGCTTTGAGATTAGTTATTAGGTGATAACAAGGAAATATAAACACGAATGTAAAGCTTGAACATAAATATGCCATGCAAGAACTTGATATATAAATATGAATGCAAGTTCATTTTATTTCTTACTAGAGTTCATAAACTTGCAAAAAGGTAAAACTCAAGCTCTAGAGGTCTCATTGTGATGAACTTATAGTCAACATCTAGAAACACTCATCATCAAGCTATCATGAAAAACCAACAAAACTTTGATGGCCGAAATACATAAGGAAGGAGAAAAGGAAGAAACCGAAATGTATGGCCTTAAAACATCATTTTAAACCAAGAACAAAGCTTAACAAAGCAAAGAAATAATTATTAAAACAACTCTCTACCAAGGTATGTTTTCTTGGTGATGAAAAGGACTTGGTCTTGAGAGGAGAACGAAAGAAAAATCTTCCTTGGAGCTTGATGATGTTTTCGGCCAAGGAGGAAAAAGAAAGAAAGAAAGTTGTGGTTCTTGAACTTGATCCTTTAGAAAGGCAAGGCTAAGTGTTTAGAAGGTTGTGTATGGTTGAGAAGTGGTGGTCCTTGGTGAGTAAGAAGAAGAAGATGAAAGAACTCTTGAACTCTTGAGAGAAAAACAAAGAACTTAGAACTACTCTTGAAGCTAAACTTAGCAAATGAACCAAAGTGGGACAAAGTCCATCTAGACATGGTATTTATAGAAAACAACATCAAGGGTGTAAGAATGGATGGAGTGGCCGAATTCTTCATAGAGGAAAAAGGAAGAAAATATCTCTTTGTAAAGTATGGTGAGGTATGGTCTCAAGCATGGCTTCAAGTATGGCCTTTGATTTGGAATTAAAATAAATTAATTCTTTTAAATGGAAGAGGAGGAGGAGTGGCGGTTTCTCTTCTTAATTAGGGGAGGAAAATCACAATTTAATGTGTATTAGGAGTAAGCTTAGGGGTAGTATTTGATTAAGTCAAAGATTAGAGTTTTGTGAGGTGATTAGGGCCATAAAAGACTAGATTAGAAGGTGGTCTCACTAAACTAATGAAGTCAAACTCCATTAACTTGGAATCCAATTCCAACATATTTCCTTGATTTAGGGAATTGGAGAGAGAAAATACTATTTCTAGATTCCTTTCTCAAAGAATTAAAACTAGAAAAGAGTTTTGAGTTTCTCTAAGCAATCTTAGGTTCTAATTAACCTCAATTAATTATTTTGACTCTAAATTAGTAATTAGAATTTAATAATCTTTAATTAAAGCCTAATATTGCTTAGGTTTTGCTAATCATATCATTAGGCCCAAAATGCACTATGTAAGGGCAAAATTATAATTTTGCACAAAAATTGCCCGGGACCACCGAGACTTAAACATATGGCACTAAACACCTAAAAACATCATTTAAACATTTTGGGAAAGTTCCAAGCTCAAACAGCACTTATACCCACGTAAAAACGTTATAGGGGTATTTTGGTCATTTTGACCCCAAACCTCAGAAAATGAGATTTTCAGTTCCGGAACCACTCAAAAACCATCTAATCCCCTTCAAACATTGAGTTGACCCTTCGAGGACCTTCGGGTCAGCTATTCTCGAATTCCAGGTGGAAAATGACCTCAGGGGCATTTTGGTTATTTTCTTTCAGACAGAAAAATCGGGGTGTTACAGAGCTGAGAGCCACTTGCAACAACTACTATATCTATAATGGGAAAAGGGAGAGGGGTGAGTTTTATCTAAAACTCAGTGAGTAGGCCCTCACTCATAACCTTCTCATAGAACAACAACATGATATGTATATACCATATATAAGATCATCATAATTGGTTAATGCAATAATTCTAAAGTCATATTCATATGTATAAATATAAGGGCTCTAAAACTGATATTCTCTGGAAAACATAACAACAGTAGTACTCTACTAAAGAAATAGGGATCTTTAGTTATACATGTTGTAACACCCTAAAAATTGTCTAAAAATTAATTTGAGCTTTATTAGTCATAATTTCAAAAATTTGATAGTTTGAACAACGATGAGGATGATCCAACGGATTTGTAAAAAAAAAAAAAAAAAAAGATCGTGAATAGTAACTTGCGGGCCCCGTAGGTCCGCCGGGACAACTGAAACCCTAGAATTGGGACCTGGAGATGCCCGAAATTGAGAAATTATATGATTATGGTTAGAAATAGGTAGAAATAAAGATTTTATACCTGAAATTATTTTTCGGGCAATATTTGATTACCCGGGTACACTGTTTCATCTGTTCGGTGAAATTTCAGTGTGTGATTTCTAACACCGAAAGATAGTTTATTCTTATAAAAAGGATAATGCTTATCCTTTATATGCCATGTGTAAGGCTAAGATTTAATCTTGATTTACAAGATTAAATCCTAGCCATTCATTCCTTTTTATTATTAGAAAGAAAGCATATTTTAATTATACAAAGACTACATCTACGACAAGATAAATATAACACACCTAATCTTATCTCCTTGCAACCAATTCTCAGTTAGCTTCTTGTTCACACAGCCACCTCCATTTTTGTTCCTTCAAAGAGCATGAAACTTGATTCAAACCTCCATTTTCCTAGCTTAGAGTTGTTAAAACTTCAAAACTCTTTCACAAAACTTGTTTTACACCTCAATACCTACAAATTTAACCGATTGAAATCTCAAATCCTCACCTTAATACCTCACTTCCCCACTGCCTAAGGAGGGTTTAGGACTGAAATTGGTGTCTTGAAGTGAAGGGAGATCACTTAGAACATCCTTTGAAGTATCAAGCTCAAAAGCTTTCAAAGTAGGGTTTTCTTTGGCCTTTTTCTTTCAAAATTTTTCTGAGCAATTCTTACTGGTTTCAATCCAAAATTTCTAGTTAATTGGGTTGATATTATGTTGTTATTGATATATGAATTTTTCTGAAGTGTTTGGATGAGGTTAGAGAGATCATTTTGTCAAAAGATGTTGAGTGATACTTGCTGGATTTTCGGTTTTTTGACAGGCAGTGTTTGATCACGAATTTTCTGGGCTTGTTTTGTGCAATTTCGTGATCTGAAAAAAATATATGTTGGAGCTACCATCCTGAGCTAGTCCCACGAATTTTCTTGGGTTTTTATTTTGAGTGAAATTGCCTTAGAAAAATCAAGAACTGAAATTAAGCATATGCTGCCTGAAATGCTAGTACAGAAGCTGTAAATTTTGCTAATTTTGTTACCATATCAAATGATGGAATTATCACTTGAAAGTTTTACAGAGTATTAGAGACATATTGAGGTTTTACCAGAATTTTTATTTATAATTTTCTGGGTTCAATTGCTAGGGTCAAAAAAATTATGAATTTTGATTCTTGAGCTGAGGTTGGATGGTTTCTAACCACTAAAATTTTAGAATTTTGTTAATACAGTTAGAGAACTCTAATTACAATGAAATTTTTACAGAACCTTGACGACACATTGAGGTATCATTGAGAATTTTTATAGCATTTTAATTGATCATTTGGTATGAGAAATAAATTGTGCTACTTGAGTGAAAAATCTGCCAATGTGCTAAAGTTGTGATGATGCCTTGAATTAATGACCTAATGGCATTTAGTTCAAGTTGATGTGTATGAATGCATGCCATGAACTTCCAAGATTATGTTATGAGGAATGGATGAATAATATATATAGGTTTGAAGTATTATGAGATCAGAGAATTATTTTCATGCATATAGAAATGCGATGCATGTATATGTGAGCTTGAGGATAATGTATGTGCTAAGTGAACAATGAAGTCTCCTTTAGTATAAAAAGGGCACGAAGAGGTCCCCAGTAGGGCATGAAGAGGTCCCCAATAGGGCACGAAGAGGTCCCCAATAGGGCACGAAAAAGTCCCCATTAGGGCACGGAAAAGTCCCCTTTATTATGTCAAGGGCACGAAAAGATCATTGTAATTGCCATATGTATATGTATATGTATATCTTGTTAAATTATTGGTCTTGAAGGAATTCATATGATGTTGAATGTTATGAAATACATGTTTTAAGTGATTGAATAATAAAAGAGACCCACTTAGGAAAGGTGATTTTATAATTTTAAAATGAACATTTGATATGTATATATTGCATGCTCACACTTTCTTAATAAACCGAAGTGGCTGGGGCGATGACGATGACAGTATGAATGTGTAATTGAGGAGTTACCCTACTTAGAATTGTATAATTCTCACCCCCTATGTTTTTGTGTTCCCGTGTCATCTCCAGGTTGACACAGAGGACCGAGGGACTGCTATGCAAAAGAACTCAGATGTGCAATAGTGTAGTAGTTAATGCTTTTATTATGTTGTATTTAGTGGAATGAACATGTGTGTAAATATGTTAAAGGACAAAAGTGTGTTAAAGCTCATAAAAAAGCTTCTTTTATGTACTGAACTTTGTATTAAATAAATATTTTGGTTTCCTTGTTATATATTTTAGTAGAATTATGACCTAGTTATCTCGCAAATCAATCAAAATGGCTATAGATATTTAAGAAAGGTCGGCTAATTTATAAGTAACAACTCTCGAGCATGATGCCATGACTTAAGGATGATGCTATACTTGAGAGGATGTTACATTATGGTATCAGAGCAGTTCATCCTTGTAGGACCTTGAGGAATGGACTAGCTATGCTTCCTTAGTAAATGTCATGCATTATAACTCTATATATGTGTATGACTGCTGGTTGAGAATGTTGTGGGTTGTTGCCACACTTAGCTTGGTATTAAGCCTGATCAACTCAATAATTCTTGTTTGGTGTGACAGGAACCGATGACTTCTAATCGGCATAATAGGAACAGTGCTGGAAACGAAGCGAGTATGATGGACACTTTTCGTGAGATGACGGCTGCCATGAGAGAACAAGCTGTAGTAGCCAATAGGATGATGGAAAGGTTGGACCGACATGCTGAAGGAAATCCGGTTGGGAATCCTGGAGGAGCAGAAGTGGACACAGAATACCAGAAATTTGCTGAGTTCAGAAAGGCAAACCCTCTACCATTCCGAGGAGCTTTTGATCCGAATAAAGCAGAAGAATGGATCAAGGCTATGGAGAAGGTTTTCTCCGTTCTTCCTTGCACTGAAATCCAGAAAGTGGCTTTTGCTGCTTACATGCTAGAAGCAGATCTTTGAATTACGGTGGAGTCGGCACTAAGGGATTATTCAAGCTTCTCAAACTGAAGTCACAGGATGTCTTCAAAGAAGCTTTCTACCACAAGTACTTCCCCACATCTGTGAGGAATGCAAAGGAATTAGAGTTCATGGCACTCAAGCAAGGGTCCATGAGCGTAGCAGAGTACACAGCAAAGTTTGAAGAGCTCTGCAAATTTTCTACCATCTATCAGCGTAATCCTAATGAAGTTTGGAAGTGCATGAAGTACGAAGGAGGTTTGCGTGAGGACATTGAAGCTACTGTGGGACTCTTAGAGATCTGGGATTATGCAACTTTGGTAAACAAGTGTCAGCGTGCAGAGGACTCCAACAAGAGGCTAGCAATTGCCCAATCCACTAAGGAAACTTCTAACAAAAGACTGGCCCTTGAAGACCAAGACTACCGCGATGACCTGCCCGTAAAGAAGCAGTTTCAATTAAGTCCACATAAGGATAAACAACAAAGGTCAACCACAAACCAAGATTGTCCAAAATGTGGGAAGAACCATGGGGGTAGACCTTGCTTAGCTGGGCAGAACGTATGCTATCGTTGTGGAAAGCCAGGACACATAATGAGAGAGTGTCCAAATAGAAACTCAAAACCCACTACAAAGCTACAACACCAGAGTAGGGTCTTCACCATAAGTGCTGAGGGGACGTCACCACCCAAAAATCCGACCTAAGGTAGGAATGTTTAGGATTTGATTGAATTATTTGAATTATGTGTGAATTCCTTGTTTGATTCATGAATTTGTCTTTTGAAATTGTTTTCAATGAATTTTGAGGACAAAATTCTTTTAAGGTGGGTGGTAATGTAAAGAGGTAGGAGATCACTTAAGTGAAATGGCAACTCTTGACACTATTTATGTCCCTCTAACACAGCTATAGCGATCAAGCTGCACTAGTGCCCCATTCTGAAACCATACATGGCCGCTATAGTAGTCTACAAAGCACCAAAACCCCCTTTTCCCATACCTGTGACTACTATAGTAGTGACAGTTTAACTGTTTTGCATAGAAAACGGTCTTGCATGCTTCTAAGGCTTCCTAACAGCAAGGGTGGGTCCCAGGCGACCCGAAAGTTGTACCAAACCTGTTTATGGACACGTGTCCCTGAGATATTACACTTCTTTATTTCTTTATCGCCTTTAGATGTGAGAATAGGATGAGGGTTGGAGGCTTGAAGGCATAGATACAACCCGTGGAAGCAACCATATTAGGATTTGGGATGTTATACTTTACGTTGAACGTGAACTCAATTATTATGCTTTTCTTTTTATTTGAATTGTCATGTTTAAGGATGGTTGTGGGAATATTCTTCCCATCCTAATTTATTTTGATGTTATAACAAATCACCTTTATTAGTTATAATGTGGGATGTGCTATGTGTTGTCTTTACGTTTTATGACTAATGATATCAAATGTATCATACCGTCCTCCTTATCGATTAAATCTCACGAAATACAGCTCACATTCTTTGTAAGATTTTCAAATACATACATATATATATATATATATATATATAAAATTAATTTTGGTAAATTAATTTGAAAATTTTGAATTTTTCTGCAAAACTAAAAGATAACAAAGTAATAGAATCCAAAAACAAACTTAAGCGTACGTTGAAACTATTAGGGTGTCATAGAAAAGTTATGTCAAACTATAGAATTGAGTCAAAAAAATATTAACAAAAGATTAAAATAATTTTACATGATCTTTTATGTAAAAAACAAAAACTAACATAATATGAAGAGAAACTATTGCATTACTATACGGTAATTATTACATGTATATAATTATTTTTATCCATATCCCTGTAGTAGAAATTGTCACTAGAGAACACAAATACATAAAGTTCTTCACTAAAATATATATTGTTTAGTTTGTCAAAGTTTGAATGTATCATAGAGTTACAATCTATATGAGATTTATCTGTATATATAATTTTAAGTTTAATTAATCTGCAGGTCTCTATAGTTTCATTCAATTTAATTAAATTCTTATATTGTATAAATTTTTTTAATTAAGTCCATATCTTTATAAACTGTTGAAAAAACATTAAAATAAATGAAACAATAATACAACTAATAATACTAGATGTACTCTAAAACACCTTCCTTTCTATCACCACCACTTTATTCATCATTCATTGTCACCATCATCCATCGTCACCACAACCCCAAATAAACAGGTCTCAACATTTTTTTAAAAATAAATACAAAGAAACACAACAGAACGAGGCATAAGAGATTAAAAAATAAAAAAAGGAGATTCTGTGAAGGGGAAGGTTTGGTTGGAAAAATGATTTTAGATTTCAAACGCACAGGTGGCGGATCTAGCTTGGTTTCATTCTACTTTATTATCACAGATCTGGTGTTAAGCAAACTTGAAACATTGAACACTGCTATTGTATCAAGTCCAACTTGGAACTCAAATCCATCACATGCGTATTGCATCAACAACCCAAATAGGAAAAGCATGGCCACCGAAAAAAGGAAAAGGGGTGTTCTGAGCAAATCACAAAGAGGAAAAGCATGGCCACCGAAAAGCGTATTACATCACAAGCGTACTGAGCAAATCGCTAAAAGGAAAAAAAAGAGTGGTAGTATTCCATGGCTGTGATGCAACATGATGGCCAACAAAAAAGGAGAAAAAAAAGGGATTCCATGGCTGTAGTATTCTAGAACCTAGAAGACTGCATAACACCACGGGATTTGCGAACCAGCACCAATAGCCACTGCATCGCCTCCTTGCCTATCATTCGCACCTCAATCCCACCATTGCGTCCCAGGCAGCACGCCCAGGAGCACCCAGCACCGTCGTGAGCCCTCATGGGTGGCCATCGCAAACTCCACCACTCAACCATGAACATCCTGGGCTCGTGCCACCACCGTTTCTGCCATGGCCGCAGCTACAATGTCTCTGCAATACCAAGGGTCCAAAAATTCCCTATTTTGCGTTTTCCCCGAAATCCCTAGCTGAATGGGATTTTCATTCCATCTATTTCCAGACTCTTCTCTTGTTATTTTATTTACTAAGATATAGTGGTGTTATAGATAGATCATGTATCACTAGATATATCAGTGTTCTAACTGAAATAAATTACTATAATCTTATTTTGTTAATCTAAAGTTATAATTAAAGAGTATTTTTTTTGAATATTTGTTAAATTTGATGTTTTTATAATAATTTATAGACAGGACTTAATTAAAAAAATTTATGTAATATAAGGATCTAATTAAAAAATTTTAAAATATAGATACTTAATTAAAAATTAAATAAAATTATAGAAATATGTAAATTAATTAAATTATAATTTTATGTTAAATTTATTGTAAATATGTTATGTCAAACTATAGAATTGGGTGAAAAAAAACCTTAACAAAAGATTTGAAAAAATTATATATGTTCTTTTATGTGAAAAAAAAACCTAACATAATATGATAAAAAAGCTCTTGCGACCGTTACCCACGTTCAGGTTTGGGAAAACCCAGCCTACTTTTACGTTCTTAATTACTTCTTTTTGTCAGTTTTTTCCATCAAATATAGAAACAACGAATATTTTATTCGTCACCCATTCTCAATTTACTTGTTACAACAATCAATTGGATAAGGAGTTTAGATACAATCATGATAAGGAATTCAATAGACATAACACTTCACTGTCTACTTCCACCAGCTGCCAAGAGATGGCTCGACCAATATCAGCGCTAGGGCATACAAAATCTCCCAAACGGGTCTAAAACAAAAAAGTGATAAGCTCCTCCAAAGAATAGAGGAGTGATGCTCCAAAACATTGCAAATGTCAAAGGAAGCAAATTTTTCCAAGTGAATGTCTAGAGATCTAATCCAACTGTGCGTCCATCCCTTGGTCGAAGACCTGCAGTGTACTGCTTCTCTAGATCCTGCTGGAGTTCCCTCTGCTTCTCTGCACGGAGTGAGTCCTCGCCATTTTGGTTGTCGGATATCTGCTCCACTGTCGCTTCGCCTTTCACACCCTACAATTGGCCATAGGCACGAGTACAACCTCAGACTCTAAAAGTGTGTTAGTAAGTGAAGAAATTTAAATGTGGCAAGCCAGTCATTCAGGAGCAACCAAAAATCCTAATGTTATTTTACTGGAACTGGACTGAAATAGACAAACCACTCAATGTAGACTTACCATGAGTTTGTTGAACTTCTCTTGCCGCTCACGATCAGAAAACATTGCTGCATCCCAGCAATGGCCAGACTACAACATTTGGCAAATGCATTTTATTTTACAATGGGGCAATTGCATTGTGAGTAATAGTAGGGAATGCAAAACATATGTATGTGCACATGGAAAACTATAAACTGACCAGAACAGGAACATTAATATGCACCCCAACCATGTAACAGAACAGGAACACTATAAACTGGGATTCGGCAAGCTCAGGCTGGGGTCATCTATAATCACTCATACAACACCAACCACAAGCATCATCTTCAAGCAATATGTACAAGCTTTAATATTTTTATACAATTTACAAACAATGAGATGAATAGTTGGGTTAACATATACTCTACTAACCCCACGCTCAAAAAACTAAACAAAAGGAGGAAGAAAGCTGCAACTATTTCCAGTTTGCCACTGTTAAGCCGTCATTCCACCAATTTGTCTTAACACACACACACACACAGTCACACGTATATATGTGTGGGCACTTAAGGAATGTACCATTTAGGATGAGTGGCTTACTGTACTGTGAGTTGAACAAATCCTAACCATTGAATCTCACATGGATGGTCAATATTTTGATCATATAAATACTTTTTATATAATTAATGGCCCCTTTGTTTGGGGAGTAAGACCTTTCTTTCAATTAATAGTAGCAACAAGCATGTTTGAATATGTTGCTGATTCTGGTTCTGGATACCTAAGGTAATAGGAACCCCTATAATGTGACTGCCACGGTTGTAGGTTGGGGCACATACTCTCATTACCTAAGCTTATCCATGTGCATTTGCTGAACCACAAGCATATTAAGAATTGCAACAGAGTTAATAGAAATGAATTTGGTTTGTTTCTATTCAATAACTATATTGTGCTTTGTTGCACAACCGACCTCGGATGGAGCACTATACGATGCATTCTGTGAATAGATAACTCCTCACAGGTGGGACTTACTGGGGAGAATGAACTAGAATAAAGAAACAAAATAAAAATGAAGAGTAAATGGTTTAGAAATGAAGAAATAGAAAGGAGATAATTGCATCTATTATGCTAAACTGATCAGCACTCCTAGGCCAGCCCTATGATATGGGCCAGAAAAGGGAATTGGACCATAACAAACTTGACTACGTCACTGCATGGCAAGAGTGTGGGAAGCAAGGCAAAAATGTTAGGGTGCATGGTTTACAAGGAAGGAGGTAAGAATGAAAAAGGTTGCCAATTATGAGCGAGGATGGTTTACAAACCTCTGCAGGGAGGTTTGCAGACCATTGAAGTTCTGCATGGTTCTATCCTTGATTTCTGTTTTTCTCTGAGTGTATCCAACTTCTTGCACTAATATTTCTCTAAATCTGTAGCAGAAGCGAGTGTTGATTGTGAATATCAACAAAACAGTGTTTGCATATCCGCTAATTATTTGGTATTGGAAGTTCACGACCATGGGAGCCGTAGTCTGTTCAGACAACAATGGAGGAGACGATGGAGGGATTTAACGAGTTGCTAATAAATTGGA
The DNA here is from genome assembly GCA_031216125.1 of Dalbergia cochinchinensis. Lineage (NCBI taxonomy): Eukaryota > Viridiplantae > Streptophyta > Magnoliopsida > Fabales > Fabaceae > Dalbergia > Dalbergia cochinchinensis. The sequence goes on from CM062375.1 coordinate 43,220,870, forward strand.
GAGGCAAGATTTCAGTCACCGGAAGAGATTGGATGTTCCTGTGTTCACAAAAGCCACCTGAAGTTGTGACTGCACAAGGAGTCGAGAGGCATGCTCTCTGGTACCAGTGTTGGGAGGCCATGGGAGCATAACCCAATCTTTGCCCCATTGGAAAAATGCAACTCCCAATCAAGCTTCTTCGCAAACTGAATGATGGCCAGAATGTCTGCATGTCCTGCATCCTAATACAGAGGCACAGCTCCTTCAAGCCACTCAACATGTACCCATGGAATTGGTCATCAGTTAGACCTCAAACTTGTGCTGCTTTTGCCACAAAGTCATCATTGTAGTCTTCCAGGTACCCGATCTATTGCACTCACTGCTGAAATTTGTTCGAAGCGGCTTGCCATAGAATCACCCATACCTGTAATGTTTGACAGGGCTGGTTACCGAATCACCACCACCCTTCTGCAACAGCTCTGACTTGAATTTCTCCCATGTTAAGACTCTCAAGAGTAGAATGACGTTGATACCAACAGAATCTGTTGAAAGCCAAGCAAACTACGCCGATAAATGTTCACCCTGAAAGTTGAGCTACTCAAGCATCTAGAAAAGCAAGTACAAATTCTTGCTTTCTCGTGATCTGTGGGTCACTCCACAGATCATGCCATTGAGATCAGCCTCCAATGCTCCCTCCTCAACCACCTTTCCCCGAGCTAGAAGCCCTATGACCTTCTTGATGTAGTTCAACTCCTTCCTAGTTTGCAACACATCCAAAAGTCCCCGGTTATGAGGAATTACAGAAAACAGAGATAATTTGTGCAAGAACTCCTGCATGCACAAGCTTGCCCTAAATACAATCTGACAGTGACAGTAGAAATTCAGGATGCCAGCCCCCTTTGTCCTCATGTTAATTTTAAGCTGCTTATGCAGAAGCACATTTTGCTGTTGCCGCTTCTTTCCCATAATTCACTTTCTACAGAATTCCCCTGCTTCTCAAATTTGGATGATTCACCAAACAACTAAATAGTTCCCTATTTCCATTCCCATTCCCAACACTGCCCATTTTTGTTCAGAAGGGTAGAATGGTAGATTTAGAAATGGAAATGCAGAACCATTATCTGTTGAGCTGTTCAGTTAATCATCCATATATGGAAACCAAGGAAATTCTGAGTGAATTAGGAGAAGGAAACCACATAAGTAGATGATGGTTCTGCATGGGTAGCTTAAAAAGAAAGAGAGGTGAGACACAGGACTACAATCTAGAATTTTTATTGTCATTAGCATTGTGCTTGGTGCAAGTTTGTGCTTGCGCAGGAGTTATTCTCCTAGTTATCTTTGTTTTCTGCAATTCCTTTGTGTTTTCTTTTGCATTGTACAGTGTAGATTATCTTCTATTAGTGCCAGTTTATCCATTACTAGGAAAATCAATTTACTTTGGAATCATTACTAACTTTACAGGGATGAAACTGGAGGTTTGTGTAAAACTCAGGGACTATAGAACTACTGCACACTTCATTCACACAATTAATATTGTTGGGCTTAGAGACTAATTCACAGTGGGAAAATTTCTTCCCGACTGCTTCAAACTTCCCGGCTGGACCCCACAATTCTCCCCCTCCAGCCGATGGGGAAGTAATCTAGGAGCAATCATCTAGGATCCATGCCGATCAACTCGGCACATAGTTGAAGCTTGTCTCGTACTACAACTTTTTGTCATCATATCAGCAGAGTTTTCATCAGTGTGAATCTTCTCCAGCTTGAATTGTTTTTCTTCTACTGCTTGACGCAACCAATGATACCTGACAATAATGTGGTTCGTCCGCGAGTGATACATCGCATTCTTGCTCAAATCCAAAGCACTTTGACTGTCGCAATGGATAATGGACCTGTTCTGCTTTATTCCCAATTGTTCAAGGAATCTTTTTAACCAAAGCATTTCTTTTCCAGCTCCAGTCATAGCAACATATTCTGCCTCAGTAGTAGACAAGGCAACACACTTCTGCAGTTTTGACTGCCAAGACACAGCTCCACCTGCAAAAGTAAACACGAATCCGGAAGTAGATTTCCTACTGTCTAGATCACCTGCCATATCAGCATCTGCATAGCGTTCCAAAACTGGTTCTGGTTCTCCAAAGCACAAGCACATTTTCGAACTTCCCTTCAGATATCTCAAGATCCACTTCACACCTTTCCAATGATCTTTACCTGGATTGGAAAGAAACCTGCTAACAACTCCAACCGCATGAGCGATATCTGGCCGAGTGCAAGCCATGGCATACATCAAACTCCTGACTACTGAGGAGTAAGGAATATCAACCATAGCTTTCTTTTCTTCGTCAATAGTGGGACAACTCTTTTTGTTGAGTTTGAAGTGATTGGCCAATGGTGTGCCAACTGCTTTAGCATTCCTCATATTGAATCTGCCTAGAACCTATTCCACATATCTTTCTTGTGACAACCAAAGCTTTCTAGCCATCCGGTCTCGCAAAATCTGCATACCCAGAATTTGCTTTGCAGGGCCTAGGTCTTTCATATCAAAGGACTTTGATAACTCCTTTTTCAAATCACCACTCATCTTTGCATCCTATCCTACTATCAACATATGATCTACATACAATAGAAGGATGATAAACTTATCACCTGGAAATGTTCTGACATATACACAGTGATCTGCATCTGTCTTGGTATATCCATGACCCACCATGAATGAGTCAAACTTCTTGTACCACTGTCTAGGAGCCTGCTTCAAACCATACAGACTCTTCTTCAACCTACAAACCATGTTCTCCTTTCCAGTCTCCTCAAATCCTTCTGGCTGATCCATGTAGATTTCTTCCTCCAAATCACCATGGAGAAATGCAATCTTCACATCTAACTGCTCAAGCTCCAAATCCAAGCTAGCCGTTAATCCGAGAATAACACGAATAGAACTCATTTTGACAACTGGAGAGAAAATCTCATCAAAATCTATCCCTCGCTTTTGACCAAAGCCTTTTACAACTAAGTGAGCCTTATACTTCACTAGCTTGTTGCCATCTTTCTTCAACTTGAACACCCATTTATTCTTCAAGGCTTTCTTGCCTTTAGGGAGTTTTACTAACTCATAAGTATCGTTCTTCTGCAAGGAATCAATCTCTTCTTGCATGGCTTTGATCCACTGAACTTTATCCTTATGAGTCTGAACTTCTTCAAAACTCTCTGGCTCCCTTTCATCAGTGAGAAGGACATACTCCGACCTGGGATACTTGCTGGATGGATATCGCACTCTGTTAGATCTTCTAAGCTGTGGCGTATGAGCTTGCTCCCCCTGCTCAACACCTCCTCCATCTCCAGCATCATCATCAACCCCATGGTCTTGAACCTCTCCCCCTTCTATGGCATTTTCTTTAGGAAGAGAGACTGGTGTAAAATTAACCTTATCACTAGATTCAGCAGTTTTCTCTGGAAAAACAAAATCCGACATAGTTTCTTGCTCATGAAACATTACGTCTCTGCTTCTTATAATCCTTTTTGTTTCCGGATCCCATAACTTGTAGCCAAATTCCTCATCTCCATAGCCCATGAATATGCAAGGAATGACTCTATCATCAAGCTTCTGTCTCTGCTCCTTACTTACGTGAGCAAAGGCTTTGCATCCAAATACCTTCAAATGAGAGTAGCTAACATCATGTCTGGACCATACTCTCTCAGGAATGTCAAAGCCCAAAGGAACAGACGGACATCTGTTAATCAGGTAGCATGCCGTTTGAACAGCTTCACCCCAAAATGGCTTAGGCAGCTTAGCCATTCTCAACATACATCTGACTTTCTCCATAATGGTTCTGTTGATTCTTTCGGCCACACCATTATGTTGTGGGGTGCCAGGAACTGTCTTCTCATGCCTGATGCCATGTTCACAGCAATAGTTCTTGAATTCATGGGAAACGTACTCTCCCCCATTGTCACTACGAAGACACTTCAAAGGTTTCCCAGTTTCTCTCTCCACCATGGCATGAAACCTCTTGAAGTATTGAAACACCTAGTCCTTCCTCTTTAGGAAATAAACCCACACTTTTCGTGAAGCATCATCAATGAACGTTACAAAATATCTGCTACCACCCAGAGTCTCCACCTCCATGGGACCGCATACATCAGAGTAAACCATATCTAAAGTATTCTTTTTCAGCTTCAATCTTTTGCTGAAAAACACTCTATGATGCTTGCCAAATAAACAATGATCACAAGGATTTAACTTTGTACCTTTGGCATAAGGAATGAGGGATTTCCTAGCCAAAATTTGCAATCCTTTTTCACTCATGTGAGTCAATCTTCTATGCCACAAATTTGGCGAAGCATCATCCTCGACTGCATTTAATCCTCCAATTTGCTTAACTTGAGTCTTGTACAAAGTGTTGTACAATGTCCCTCTGGCAACCACCATCGAACCTTTGGAAAGCTTCCACTTGCCATCACCAAAGTTACTGTGGTATCCGGCTAGATCCAGAGCATGCACAGAGATTAGATTCAGGCGTAAATCCGGCACATGTCGCACGTTCTTCAATGTCAATGTGCATCCTATATTTGTTTGAATGCACACATCACCAATGCCAACAATATCAGAATTATTAGTGTTTCCCATCCTTACTTTGCCAAAGTCTCCTACTTTGTACACAGTAAAGAATTCCTTGTTGGGAGTGGCATGATAAGAAGCCGCTGAGTCAACGACCCATTCAACACATGAATCTGCAACATGACATTTTTCATCTACAAAAGAGAGCAACACCACTTCCCTACTTGTCACAGGGGTCATAGTATTTTCATCATCAGCCACGTCCTAACTTCTCCGATGGTTCTTGCCTCTGTCTTTCCAAGCCTTACAATTTCTTTTGATGTGCCCTTCTTCGCCGCAATGGTAACATTTGAACTTTCTTCTTGACTGGGACTGCGATCGATCCTTTGGTTTTCTGGACCGCCCTCTGCTCTTGCTTCTCCCCCTGTTCTCTGTGATAAGGGCCTGAGAATTATCTATTCTCACCAAGTCTTTTCTTCTAGTTTCTTCATTGAACACACTGTCTTTGACATGGACTAAAGATAGCTTCCCACTTGAAGCAGAGTTGCTTAGTGACACTACCAAGGTCTCCCAACTATCCGACAAAGAACTCAAAAGTAATAGTGCTTGTAATTTATCATCCAGCACTAACTGCATGGTACTTAACTGATTCACCATATCTTGAAAATCACTCAAGTGCTCAGCAACAGACCTTCCATCTCTGTACTTGAGATTCACGAGCTTCCTGATTGCGAAAGCTTTATTCTGTGCAGTCTTCCTCTCATAGAGATCTTGTAAAGTCTTCCACAGAGTATGGGCATTCGTCTCTGTGGCTACATGGTGGAATACGCTAATATCCACCCACTGCCTAATTAACCCAATGGCCTTTCGGTGCATCTTTTTCCAATCTTCTGCTTTCATTTCTGCTGGCTTTGCATCTCCCTTCTCTATAGGATCATACAAATCCTTATAGAAAAGTATATCCTCCATCTTTGGCTTCCAAATGGAGTAATTTGCTGCTGTTAGCTTGATCATGGTACCCATATTCTCCTCCATTTAATTTACACAGCACAATCCTGAGCTCAACCTGGCTCTGATACCACTTGTTGGGCTCAGAGACTGATTCACAGTGGGAAAACCCTGCTGATATGATGACAAAAGTTGTAGTACGAGACAAGCTTCAACTATGTGCCGAGTTGGTCGGCATAGATCCTAGATGATTGCTTCTAGATTACTTCCCCATCGGCTGGAGGGGGGAGAATTGTGGGGTCCAGCCGGTAAGTTTGAAGCAGCCGGGAAGAAATTTTCCCACGCATGAACAGTAAAATCACTGTTTACGGATGATGATGTCAGTGCTGGTATAAGAATTTTCAATGCGTGAACAGTGAATTCACTGTTCACGCATGAAGAGTTCGGTACTAAAGGAGAATTTTTAACGCATGAACAGTAAATTAATTATTGTGCACGCGTTAAGCTCCCTCTATAAATAGAGGCATTTGCTCAGTTTCAGAATCATCAAAGCAGCGGATGAACGAGCTGCAAAGGAGAGAAAAATAACAGAGAGTGTGTTATTTTTCTGAGAGTGAGAGGAAAATAGAGAGTGTGAGTAAATCCCAGAGAGTGTAGGGTGTGGGTATATACACCGGGAATATTTTTGGGTATCATCTTTATTACTCCTTAGTACTGCAAAAGTGTAGTATTTGAATAGGAGGGTTCTCACCAGGAAACACTATATTTACCTCTTGGGTTGGAGAGTGTGGAAAGGATATTGTGTAATTATCCTGAATATAGTGGAATATTTTTCGGAGTTTGTCTCGTGATTTTTTCCTCCGGTATTTGGGGGTTTCCACGTTAAAAATTCGGTGTGCATATTTCTTGATATGTTTTGGTGGCGTGAATAGTGACGGGATCCCACCACAGTTAATAGTAACTTCGAATTTACTATTCACACAAATAGTGATCGGTTTCATTCCTCAGTGCTGTCCGCGTGAATAATGTCAGTGGTCCCACCGTGAATAGTGATTAGCGGGTCCCACCGTACATTACTATTCATCTTGATATTTATTTTTCGCTGCGCTGCGCCGATTGGTAGATTTAATTCTATCGGATTTATTTTGATACTCATTGCCACACATTAGGCATCATTTAATTACACTGTGAATCAGTCTCTGAGCCCAACAAATATATCATGTAGAAGAAATGTTAGAAGAGAATTTTCAAAGGCAACATTTCTGTATTGGTCCCTTAACACCAGGTCATATGATTTGGAACTAAGGATGTGTCCAATATGAGTCCTAAAATTGAGGACTACAAATGATGATTCTATGCATTTTGAGAACTGCTGGGAATCTTTCGAGAACTGAGAAATTGCAGGAGCGAAGTTTTCAATTGAAAGCAGGCTAGGTCCCTTCTTGTTTGCTTATTGTCTCACCTTGCTTAATAGAAACCACACAAGAAGAAACAAAAAATGGAAGAAGAAGCTGATATTTCACTGAAGAGAAAAGATAGAGAAAACAAAATGCAGAACAAGAGGAGAAAGCCTAGACACTATAGCAGTCTAACTCTCCCAAGCCTAAGTCGAAATTCAGCCTAACCAACTTTCCCTATTTCCTTGATATACTATCCACATCAGCATGTGCATATGCTGTTACAGCCCTTGCTCCACAAGAATTCTGTTACAGTCCGCATAGAACACTGACACTCCACGCGCACAGCACACACGCATCGAAGCTCACACTTCTAACACTTTTTTTCACTCATACTTCAATAATTACAATTAGGGCCCATTGTGCTTGGCCCAATTCCCTTGATTCCTAACATTGTTACTGATGTGGACTTTACATCCCGTCATTTGTCTACAATCTACATTTTTTTTTATTTCTAACAGATGATCAAATCATTATGTAAGCCTGAGTCAACAGATGTAAAGCCGAACTTAGTGTACAAACAAGACTCGACTCAACTTATGCAGCAGGGCTCCAGGCCATCAGGCTGCAAGAAATGGCTATGTCCCTTGTTCACCTTGAGGACAAGGTAGCGAGAAGAAGAATTTGGGCCACACTTGCCTACTTGGCAGGGGGGAGAAAAAGGTAGAGGCTGCATAGGCTATTACCAGAAGAGCAGAATGAAAGAGATAGGCAATTACTAGTAAGGTGCCTTTGGAAAAGGAGGTTTGCATATCCTTCAAGTTCTGCAGGATTCTATCCATGCTTTTTTTTTTTTTTTTTTTTGTTATTTGTCTCAGTGAGTGTATTTTGTATCTACCTTCTTTCTGTACTGATATTCCCTCCAAATCAGTAGAAAGGATCATTTCATTGTGATAATCAACAAAAGTATTTTCATGTATATGTAACAAATTAATGGTAAAGATAGTGCAACATATACATACACTATAATTTCATAGTGTACTGTAGAACTGGTCTCAACTTTATGTTGCTGCCATAAATGACAGAAACAGAATCCTAGCAGTTCTAAGTTATGCAGATTGCTTCAGCTTCCCAATTATTCAATGAATATCAAATCTCATCCCCACCTCCTAATTATACATAAATATACATATATATGCGCACACCATGTTATATGCACAGACATGAAAACTGCCAGAACAAAGAAAAATGTTACAAATAATTAAAGATACCTCTTCCGTAGTTGAACTCTTTTTGCTACCCCACAACAGCTTCTTCTTTTGGTCAGTAGTCAAGCAACCGACCCCAACTAAGTTTCTATTGGCTGTCATGCATCATAATTTCCAGAGGAAGATACGCATGACACTTAAGTATAATAATCAAAACTAGTAGACACTAGTCTAAAAATCATAGTAGGATAAAAATTATAGTTTTTAAAACATCCAGGACTTGAAGACATAAATTACATGGAAAATAGACATTTGTAAGGAAAAAGAAACTGTAAAGACTAATAGCAGACACATGTTTTCAGAAAAAAAAGTTCGTGCCAAGCCCACAACAATCCACCTTGAGCAAATGGTTAAATTTTGAAAGCATGAAACTTCAATGTATCAGAATCCAGTCAATCAACGAAGGGACAAACATGTTTCATATCACAACAGTAGGCCAAGTTTTGAGGGAAGTTAGAGTATAACTACTTCAGCTGCTCTCATGGCCGCAACTTTTGCAGCATCCAGATCACTGGCAACATCAAAACCACTGGTCTTGGGAGGCCCTAAATCTTCCTTACTCTCATGAGAAACCTTCAGATTTGAGGTCTGCTTCTCATCTGCATTAGTGCATGATAGTACAGCAATCATCACAGTCTACATGGGTAAAAAATAATACAAAACATAAGAACAAAATATACGTAAACAATACCATCGATACCATATTTGTCATCCTTGTCAATACCAAGCAACTTCGGTTTTTTACCAGAACATTCTTTTGCTTCATTACCAAACTGCTCCCCTATTTTTGGAGTGCTCTGGTCCTTGTCCCTACTAATCTCGCTATCATCATATTTTCTCTTTTCTTCCAATGAATGCTTATGACCATGCAGCTCCTTGTGTTCACTCTTGTAAGCTTCTTTTAGACGATATTTACCACTGTCTCTCTGTGAACCTGAGCCATCTCTTCGGCTCCTTGACTCTGAATAGGAGACTGCTCGGTCACTTCTGTAATCACTGCAACTTCTGTGGGAGTCTCTTTCATCACGACCATCCCGTTCTCTTGTACCCCTCTCCCTGTCCACTTCATCATATGGTGCATGCCTCTTACCAGATCCAGATCTGTCATATGAAGAATCCTTATGTTTCTGATGCTCCAAATATGTTTCTCTATCTTTCTCCTTGCTTCTATAATTTGACCTATCATATTTGTCACGTGAAGACTTGTCACCAGCTCGTTGGTAGTCTTTTGACCTGCTGTCACTCTTATCTCTAGAATGGTCACCCTTTGACTCGTGTCCAGAACGAGAATATAGCCTCTCACGGTATCTATCTTCATCTGTATGTTTATCGTGCCTAGAGTGACCAGAGGAGCCCCTGGATGACTGTCTATCAGAATGTCTAAAAGAGTCACTGCTTCTGCCATAGTGATTTTTGCCGTAATGTCATTCTTCTTCCCTGCTATCATATTTCCTTGACCGATGGTGGGAAGCTCGTGCCGATTCTTCCCTCAATGGATTCGGACTTGTGCTGTGTTCATGCTGGGGACTACCTGCAGATATGGAAGTGTGTTCATTTCTTTTTATTCACACACTACTTTTTTCTGTAAATATTCGAAGCCCTAATCCATATAAAATAGCCACAACTAAATTTGGTAACACTAGTATCAGTATATCACAGAGCCAAGTGATGAAATTATGAGTATTGGGCAGGGAAGGAAGAAAAAGAGAGAATATATTAATTTCTTGTATCCAAAAAATATGATATTGATTGATACGATTTATTGTGTTGATAAGAGAGACTAATCTCTATTTATAAAAATACTAGACTCCTAATCCTAATTTGATAAAGAAACAAATTGTAAAATAACACAATATGAAACCCTATAAAAATCATCTAAACCACTCTGATATTCTAAGATATGGTTGGTGGTTTGGATAACATAAAACATTCTCATACATTCTAACACTCCCCCTTGAAGTTTAATTGTTAGTTGTTACAAATGAACCCTTTACTACGCAAAAATATAGGGAGACCATAAACCTGAATGGCAAGGCAACTAATACAGGAGTGATCATCAGTGAATATTTCCCAGCAGAGAATCATAGAGAATAAGTCCTAAAGTTCAACAAGAGCATTTGGTAGCTATGAAGCACCAGTACAGAACAGGAAAGCATAAAGGTCGCACGAAGAACGTTTTGCTCATGTAATCTTTTTCCCATATGCACTAATTAAACACATCAAAACACTTTGATCAAAAGAAAAATTTGACAAAAAAAAAAACACAGCAAAACACAAAAGACATAAGATATTGGAGATAATAGATGTAGGGAGCAAGTTTTAGAAACAATTTTTAAGATAATGGATACAAGAGATACAAGATATTACAGATTTTTTTTCTAGGTATTTAGAATGACATGTCTTATAAACTGTTGCAATAATTTTATATTTAGTAAGCATGCTATTATTGTTATAATTATTATTGTTGTAATTGTTGTTATTGTTATTATTGTTGTAGTTGTTGTTATTAATGTGTGCCCTATCCTGCCGGTCCCATATCCTAATTTATTAGTAAATGGCCTATCCCCATACCATACTTGCACCGTACCAGATACTTGTACCCGTATTGGCCCAACATAGTTTGGTAGCCTCAATCAAAGAGAGAATTAAGAGACTAACTAAAAATTAGGAAAATAAATTGAATGGCTGGTGTGAATCACAGACAACATGAATCACCATTGGAATCATCGTTGACGAAATAAAAGAGGGCAGAGCGGCAAGCACTACCAGATAAGGGCTAGAGTGCCTGAGATTGCCAGACGGCAGATACAGGCCAGAACTAGAACTATTGAATACATACAAAAATTGGGACCACCTACAGGCTGAACTAGGGCTGCTAGAATAATCTTTTTGGAAGAAAACAAGCATCGCAAACACATTCCAACTTTCTCCCTCTCAATGCTACAGTAGCATGGGAGAAGAGCCAAACAACAGCCACAATAATACCAATCCAGAGATCACGAAGAGTGAAGCCAAGAAATAGCCTAAGTACATCAATTCTGAACCATCTAATACCATGTTGAGATTAGAGCATTGGGTTTTAGGCAACGAAGGAAGTAAGAGAGAGAATTAGGGAGTGAAAAGTATGAAATTTTATTGACTAATTTCTTTTGTTGATAACAGGCAAAGACTAATCTTGTTCGCTTGTTTCTAAAGAAAACGCAAGGAGGGAACTAGAGCGGAAAGAAAAAGCAGCTTTTCATCGCATTTTCCCCTTGTGGAATCGGAGAAAATGGGGGGAGAGGAGAGGGTGCTAGTGGGGCCCACTTCTGATCTTTTCCTCTCTCAACCACATAAAATAGAAAAAGGAGGGTGTAAACTGTTTGAATGACATTTATATCCCAATGAAAGTTAAAATTACTGGATTTATAAAAATTTTGGTATTTATATTAAATTTATTTTATTTTAAAAATAATTCTAAAATAAATGTTATAAATTGAATATCAATAAATTAAATTATTTTTATATAATTATTTATTATTTATATAAAATGTTTAAAATTTGAATTAAAGTATTATATTTATTTTGGCTTATGTATGTTTTAAGTCCTTATAAATGTAGATCATTTTGATTTTGGTCCCCCAAAAATTTTTGCTTTCATTTTGGTATTCATTTTTCTTTCTAATTTCTTTGTTTTTTTATTGTTCTAAATTCTGGTCTGAGTGAATATTTTTTCATATGCATTTAGTTGCTACAAATATTGAAAATTTTATTTTTGTCTTTTGAATATTTCAAAAATCTTCTTTTGATCCTTAAAAATATCATCATTTAATATCGAATTTACACAACAGCTACCACAAAATAAAAAAGGAGAAAAGCGGGGCTAAAACCAAAACAAATTTTAGAGAAATCAAAACCATAATTACTCATTTATGAAGACTAAAAATTTTACGCCATTTATTTTTTATTACATAAAGAATATATGTCTATTTAATAAAACTCATTTTCTTTCCTCTTATTTTCTTTTCATCCAAACATACTACAAAAAATACACTTTTTTCCTCATTTTCTCTTCTCTTTATTTTCTTTCTTTCTAACTTTTTTCCTCTCATTTTCTCTTATAATCGAAACATACTATTAATACTAATTAAATAAGGAAACAAACATGAAATTAAACAAAATATGAAAACTAACCTAAGAGATCATCTAAGATACTGAAAATATTCCAAAATATGGTTAGGATAATATCACTATTCTCGTATATTCTAACAACCAGAACATACAAATCACTTTCATAGAAATGCTATTGCACCAAAGGAGTTCTTGGCCAATCGCAACATAGGGCAGCCATCATAGAAAACTGTGAAACTGATAATAATGCATGCTCAATGCCAACTTTTTTAAAGAAAAAAATAGCTAATGCCTTAATGTGCAATGAATGTTATCTAACATATATGAGTTGTAAACCATTTATCCTGTATGAGCTCTGAACCATATAAGAGTGATACTGGAAGACAGAAAGGCATACCCAAGAAAAGGATAAGCGGGATATAGAAAATCAAAGAAATTGCACGCAAAGGCAGAAAAAGAAAGAAGAAATTTATCCCCAAAGCAGAGGCAGCCATCTGAAACAGGTATCAAAAGGCATAACGGCAGATGTAAAGGCCAATGACAAGACGTCAGGCTCCTGTTTGATGGGCTCTCCATCCAGGTGCTGCAAAAACCAGATTAAGCTTCACAACAGCCAGATGGAGGATAAATTTTGGTTGTGCCAGCAACAATGCATTCAGGCCAGAAGTGTAATAATAGCAGCGCCTGTGCCGTGCAATTTGAGCCCTACTAAGCACTACGGCAGCACTCCATTCCATGGCGGTGCAATAGTAGCTGGACTACTAAGTGAAAAAAATCTAAAGCAATGTGATATAGTGTGTGGTGGGAAAGTAAAGTGTGAGAAAGTGTCAGAGAGAATCGTGAGATTACAAAGTGACGCAAGAGTAGAAGCAGCACAATAATGATAATAATAATAATAATTCAAATGGGTTTAACTTTAAAATTTTAAGATATTTTGGGTTAATTTTCATCAGTTCTGCTTACAGGTATTGAGTCATACGTTTGCTTATCAAGTGTCCTAGGGTCTTAAGTCGCTAGGTCTAGGGTAGTATTAAGTGTCAATAATTATATCTCATCGGGATTCCCTTGGAACATTTGCGAGAACTTGATCAGTTCTTCGAATCTTGCCGTGTACTGGGCAATAGACATCCCTCCTTGGGTTAGCTGCATAAACTCGATGTCCCTTGCGTTTCTGATCGACTCGGGGAAGTACTTCTCGTAAAAGTATGTCTTGAATAGCTCCTAGTCAATAGCAGTACCGGAGGCTTCTAACAGTCTTTGCGTACCGGTCCACTAGAACTTGGCGTCAGATTCTATCATATAGGCCGCAAACGTGACCTTTTGCTCCTCCGAGCAGGCGATCACCGAATAGATCTTTTCCATATTCTTGATCCATTCATTCGCCTTGTTAGGGTCCATGGCTCCCCTAAAGATTGGTGGGCTCGCCTTACGGAACTCACCGAACCGAGCTTGCTCGACCATCTTTGCCGTAGAAGGAGCACGTCCAGCTTCTCCCTACTGGTTCATCCTCTCGAACATGCACTCCATGGCCCTCGCCATGTCACGGACGGTGGCAGTAGCTGCATTTTCTTGGTTATCTTCGGTCGAGGTCCTAGGCTGTCTCTTGGGTGCCATTGGTCCCTAAACACACGTAACAACAAATACTGAGGTGATCGAGCTCAATATTTCATATAAGATGAGCTAGTTACCATAGCACACGCAAGTAAACAGAGGTCATGCATCTCTATCCTACAGCTTTTCTCTACCATCCAAGTACTACGCATGACATAACTATTGCACCATGCTTAGAAAGCATAGTCAGTCCAATCCTCAGGCTCCATGAGAATCAACCTGTCTCTGATACCATAATGCAACATCCTAATTTTTAACCCAATACTCTAGAACATATTTAGGTTAATCATTAGTCTATTACGTCATAGTTTTCTCTCTACTTAAAAATACTTAGCGAAAAACACAGGTAAATTTTTTTTTTTGAAATGTAAAAGCAAAGTGAAAGCCGCGCAACATGATGAACGATGAAGCATAAAAGAAATAAAACACAAATCCAGATAATCACCTCATGAACATTCGATCATAAAACATGTAATTGCACAACATGATAAACCAAACCACATATATAGATATATAATATGCCCACTCAAGAAAAGCAGGACTTAGTTTAGTACAACATAGAACAAATACAACTGAAATAGAAATACATGGAAACATAAAAGGAGAACACCCACATCCTAGTGCACCTAAAATGGATAACCTTTCAGAACAAAAGAAGGCTATCTTAATCTACGTGTGGTGTGTACACTATCACTCCCTAAGCGCCTCTACTGCTGGTAGTCCAGATAGGGTGGGACATAGCCGATCCAAGGACGAAGCACATCCGAAGTGGGCACTCACTGTGGCTGGACGTGAGCTCCTTAACGAGGGCGCATGGACTGCCTTCAAGCCAGCCTCGGCTGTGTGACCGTTTCCTCATTACCTTCTACACTCAGCGGGGGAGTAGGGGCAGAGCTCTCAAAGTATAGATAGGTGGGTGAATCCTCTGATGGGTCAGTCTTCAAATGCCTCAAACGGGGGACATACTCTAGAAAATCAAGGCGGCAAATTCAGCAAAGTACATGCAGAGTACCCTCTCGTTATGCGTCCGTGCACGTTCAAAAACCATGTCATCGCCAAATGGGGAAGTCGGAGAAAAATGATGGCTATGTACAGGGTGAGAAAAGGGGCGTCCCAAAAACATAAACACTCGGAGTGTGCAGCTCCCCTCAAAATGATACGACCGGTGCTCCGGGTCGTAGTGCACCTCCCAAGTGGGGGTATCAATGAACAACACGAAAGTCGCCATCTGAAGACGTGATGGAAAGAAAAGATAGAGGGGGTGAGAATCTTACTAAAGAATCTCAGTAAGGAAACCTCCTATCTAGGTGTCATATCTACGTCCTCAGGAACCTTGGGTTTCTTTGAAAAAGGTGAGCATGCATAAAATTCACTTATTAGATTTTAAACTTAATTATCCAAGGTCCGTTCCTTTTAGGATGGGTCTTAATGTCATGGATGCAACATAATAAAGCATGAATGCATGAAGATACAATAGGCAGAATCAATTAAACATTTATAGAGCTATCAACATCATACAATTGGCATAAAGTGGCATATACTTCTCATGTAAAAGCATTTCTCTTTCTGTAACTGTGTGACATTCAAAGCATCATACTGTAACATAGGGATCACCCTAAAAAGACAATCGATCTGGGGGTGCTCGGCTGAACTGGTGTCACCCAGAACGTGTCACATATCTAGGTTATGAGCTCATACCTTAATTAGTCGTCACTAGTTCTTACTTATCATCTGATAAGCGCAATCTCAATAATAATAATCATAACAGAACGCGTCACACTGGTATCAGGTACACGGTGAATATTGTCCTCTTCGGGGCATTACATTTCGCCGTCCCCCAGAATGCATTCTCACAGTACTATGTCACATTCAAAACTCATATCTTTTTGAAAACTTTCTAAGTTCCTCAAATTTGTCAAAAATTCAGCAGCATAACTACGGCACACAGAATTTCTTCCTAATTTGCTCTATGCTACATTCATATATATACATAATCATGAGCATCACAGTCATCATAAATTTTCATAATAAAAACATGCACCTACATGAAGTACTAAAATTCATTATGCGCTTAAACCTAGGATGTCTTATGTTTCGACCCTTACGGGGCTTAAACTCGAGATATAATTATTCTAACATTTGCTATTAACCTTTTATGCACCCAAGGATTCACGACTAAGGATTCTTGCTAATATTTATTTTTGTCAATGAATCTGGACAGCATCACGCCTTGAGAGCAGAAATTATATCTTGTGATTACGGGGGTTCTAAAAACTACGTTTTAGACTCTTTCTACGTTCTGTCTTCGCCTATGGCACTATAATTCAAACCTAAACCGATTATGGGGCATTCTTATTCCTACGAACTAATTATAAACCATGTTTACTACCTTACAAGGTTGCTGGATAACAACAGAAAATTAAATAATCTAAGTGTTCTAGAATTACACTTTTATGGTTTTCTAGTTACTAGTTTCTCTATACGCGCTAAAAATCAATCCTACATCAAATGTTACCAAGTTTTTCATGATTAATCAATCCAAAACTAAAGGTTATCCCATTAAAACAGTTCTGGCAATGGCTAAAAATAAATGGGTCAAAACTATGTTAAAACCCAACTTTACGATTTTTCTATAAGACTAGTTTCTTTCCTAACATACATTTAACATATTAAAATCATCATCAAACAACAACCAAATCATCAAGGTAGAACTGAATTCATTCATCATCATACCAAGCATGAAATTTCATTTTCAATACACATAAGTTACTAGTTTCTCATTGATTCACTTTAGGACTTCTAAAACTCTTTGGAAACCAACTTATTTCACTAAAATCATCATAAAATAAACAAGGGTAGCAACCATTTGAGTTGGCCCAAGATTGAAATTTTAAAATGTAAAATCATACTTGAAATATTCTTTGAGTTCTCCTATGCTTAAGAAAATCCTAAGACATAGATTATGGACGCTTGTGACTAGATGAAACTCACACCAAGCTCATCATTATCACATGGCTGAATTGTGCATTCAAGGGAATTCTTCCATAACCAAACTTTAACTTGAGATAAAAGGGCAAGTCTTTGAGCTCTAGAATCTTTAAATGATGACGAAAAGTAAATGTGCTATGCATTCTATTTTAGTCTTCATTATAGAGTAAAGTGAGAACCTCAAATTAAATATGAGGTGCAAGGACTTGAAATATAAATTTGAGGTGCTAGGAATATAAATATACAAGACTTGAAAATAAATATGCAAGGCTTGAAAATAAATATGCAAAACTTGAAAGTAAATATGCAAGTTCATTTTATCTTTTAGGATTTAAGTGATGACTTGAAGTATAAATATAAATGCAAGTCCTGTTCTTTATTTTAGTACTCTAGACTCCACAACAATTGACTTTAAGGCCGAAATAGATGAGCTTCGAGATTAATTATTAGGTGATATGAGAATGCAACTCTTGTTTTAATCTTTACATTGTAGGTGATTAGCTCGAAAATAAATATGCTAGGCAAGGAAAATAAATATGAATGCAAGTTTATTTTACATTCTTCACTAGAGCTCTTGCAAGACTTTACAGGAACTTAAACCTCAACCCAAACTTATCATAGCAAGATAAAGTGAACTTTAGAGTTCTTTGTACCAAGGTGTCAAAGAAACCTTATGGTTTGAACATTATCATCAAGTTCAAGGAAATAAATTAAGAGATCAAAATAACTAACAACCTTTCATTGAGAAACAAAAGCAAAGCAATGGAAAAAGGAACCAACATCTTTGCAAAGGAAAGGAAAAAGAAACCAAAATCAAAGGGAGAGAAAGAAAAGGAACCGAAACTTGTTTCAAGAAGAGAAAAAGGAATAACCAAAATATGTTAAAATCAAAACCAAGTTTCAAGCTTTAGAGGTTTCTCAAGGGTACTCATGAGTCCATTATCTTGAAACCTCATCATCAAGCCATGGTTTTTCTTGCAAGATAGGCCATTATGGCCGAAATTAAAAGGAAGAAAAAGGAAGCCAAGAAATTGAAAAAAGAAAGAAAAGAGAAGGAAGGAAGAACTAAAGATTCAAGAGAAATCATAAAGCACATAACTAAATAAGAAATTTTAAAGAATGAAACACTTAAAATAAAATCCCTACCAAGTGATTGGAGGTTGAGATGAGTGAAGAAGATGAAGAAGTTGAAGAAGTTGAAGAAGAGGGACTCTTGAACTTGAAAGAAAAAGAGAAGCTTTAAGGCGTTCTTGAAAACTCAACTTGGCAAATGAACCAAAAGTGATTCAAGTTCATCCAAACATGCTATTTATAGAGGAATGAAACATGAGGGGTGAGAATGGGAGGGAGAAGTGGTGCCATTTTGGGGAAGGAAGGAGGGAGAAAATATCTCTTGGTTATGTCATTTCAAGGTATGGTGTAGGCATGGGTTTTAGGCATGAGTTTAGGCATGGTGTGGCATGCTTCTTTAAGTGTGTGAGTGAACAAAATTGGTGATGCAAGAGGGGATGAGGTGGTGCCACTTTTTGGGGATCCAAAGGGAGGAAAATCTTTTATTTAATTGTGGTTTATAGGTGTGTTTAGGTGTAACTTTGATTAGGCTTAGGATTAGGAACTTGTAAGTAAGTGTGTAAGTGAAAGGATAGGTAATCAAGGCTATTTTAAGGCATGATTAGTGAGCATTCTTGCCCATTAGTGGAGTCAAAATCCTACTCTACTTAGGCTTCTTGGAGTATAGAGAGTAAATAGTGAAAACACTATTCAAGATTCTATATCTTGGGAACTTGAGTTTTTAAAAAGAAAATGGGGTTTGAGTTTAATCTAAGCAATCTTAGGTTCTAATTAATTTTAATGGCTTATTTTGACTCTAGATTAATTATGGCAATTAATTAATCTTCGATTACAGCTTAATATTGCTTAAGTTTGCTTAATTACATCATTAAGCTCAAGTGGCACTATGCCAGGGGCAAAATCGTAATTTCACACAAAAACTGCCCGGGATCATCGGGACTTAAACAAATATTTTTAAACACATGAAAACATCATTTTAAACCTTTGGGGAAAGTTTCGGGCTCGAACGACCGCTTTACCCGCATAAAACGCTATAGGGGTATTTTGGTCATTTTGACCCGAAACTGCAGAAAACACGATTTTTGTTTTCGAAATCACTCAAGGACTATCCAACCCCTTTAAACATTGAGTTGACCCTTCAAGGACTGCCGGGTCAGCTATCCTCAAATTCCGGGCAGAGAATGACCTTAGGGGCATTTTGGTCATTTTCTCTAAGATAGAAAAATCGTGGCGTTACATACTTTCTGGTTTGAAGAATACAAAGTTGGAGAAATGTTCTCATTACATGGCTGAAAAGCAGAGAAGGATATCAGCTTTCTTGGGGTTGGTGCACTCTGATGTTTATGGTCAATTGAAGGAGAAGTCATTTGGTAGTGCTCTTTACTTTCTGACATTCATTGATGATCACTTAAGGAAGCTTTGGGCTTATGCTTTGAAATCGAAGAACCAAGTCTTGGAGAATTTCAAAGAATTTCAAGTTTTGGTTGAGCGGCAAATAGGTAAGAAACTTAAATACATTCGTACTGATAATTGTGGTGAATATAGTGGACTATTTGATGAGTATCGTAAACTGCAAGGCATTAGGCATGAAAAGACTCCTTCTAAAACACCTCAGCTAAATGGTTTGGCGGAGAAGATGAATAAGACATTAATTGAAAGAGTTAGGTGCATGCTTACTGAAGCAAAGATGCCTAAGTATTTTTGGGCAAAAGCATTACTGACAACAATACATGTGATTAATCTGAGTCCTACAGTTGCTTTGGATAGTAATATTCCAGATAATGTGTGGTTTGGCAAGAATGTCTATTATGGCTACTTAAGAGTTTTTGGGTGCAAATTTTTTTGTTCATGTTCCAAAGGATGAGAGATCTAAGTTGGATGTAAAGACAAAGCAATGCATCTTTGTTGGGTATGGTCAAGATGAGCTTGGCTATAGGCTATATGACCCAATTGATAAAAAGCTTATGAGAAGCCATGATGTGGTGTTTGTAAAAGACCAAACCATTAAAGATATTGAGAAAGTGAAGAAGACTGAATCTTAGCATAACAATGACTTTATCTACGCAAATCCAGTCCATCCACCACATGCACAAGAACTAGCAGAGAATCATGCCCAGGATCATATACAAGAAGATGACCATAGGGTTCGTGATGACCAGCAGTAGGAGATCATTTAGATGCTCCAACAGATGATGTTGTTGATGATCAACATGAGATACCTACAAATCTGCCTATTGTACTTAGGAGGTCTACTAGAAAGATACAACCATCAACAAGGTATCCTTTGATGAGTATGTGACCTTGATTGATGGGGGAGATCCTGAATGTTATGAGAAGGCAATGGATAGTGACCAAAAGCAAAAATGGGTTGATGCTATGCAAGATGAAATGCAGGCCCTGTATGATAATCAAACATTTGAGCTTGTGAAACTACCTAAAGGTAAGAGAGCTTTGCAAAACAGGTGGATATATAGGTTGAAACATGAAGGAAAGTCTTCTTCTCCAAGGCATAAAGCTAGATTGGTGGTTAAAGGCTTTAGGTAGAAAAGAGGGATTGATTATGATGAGATTTTTTCTCCAGTTGTGAAGATGTACTCTATCAGGACTGTTTTAGGTTTGGCTGCGAGTCTTGATTTAGAGATAGAGTATATGGATGTAAAAACTGCTTTCCTCCATGGTGATCTTGAGAAGGAAATCTACATGGAGCAACCTGAAGGTTTTATAGCAAAAGGGAAAGAAGATTATGTGTGCAAACTCAAAAAGAGCTTATATGGCTTGAAGCAAGCTCCAAGGCAATGGTATAAGAAGTTTGAGTCTATAATGGGTGAGCAAGGCTACAAGAAGACTACTTCAGATCATTGTGTTTTTATTAAACAATTTGCTAGTGATGATTTTATTATTCTCCTATTATATGTGATGACATGCTTATTATTGGTCAAAATGCTTCAAGAATGGATAAGTTGAAGAAGCAACTTGGGATGTCATTTGCAATGAAGAATCTCGGACCAGCAAAGCAGATTCTTGGTATAAGAATCATATGGGATAGAAGGAGAAGAAACTTTGGTTGTCACAAGAGAAATACATTGAAGCCATGCTGCAAAGATTTGAAATGAAGAAAGCTATGGCTGTTAGCACTCCTCTTGTTGCACACTTCAAATTGAATTGCAAGCAAAGTCCATGAAATGAAGAAAAGAAGAAAGAGATGGAGAGAGTTTCATATGCTTCAGCCATGGGTAGTTTGATGTATGCTATGGTATGTACTAGACCAGACTTAACTCATGCTGTTGGTAATGTTAGCCATTTTCTTTCAAACCTAGGAAGAAAACATTGGAATGCAGTGAACACAACTAGAAAAAAGGTATTTAGCGGTGGTTTTCATTGGGATTTCCAGCGGTTTTCACCTGTCGCAAAACGTTTACCGGTGATTCCAAAACTGCCACGGATAACAACATCCTTAAACCATTTAGTTGCAGTTTGGGGCAATTGCTGGAACAACCGCCACTACAGAAGGTTTCCCGGTGATTATGATGGCGGTTTATTTGGCGGCGGTTCTGTAAATCTTGCAGTGGTTTAAAACTGCCATAAAACATTTCCAAGGGTTGGGATGTCACAATATAGCGGCGATTTCAAAGCACTGCAAATTCATAACTTATCAAATAAATTATTTTTACCGACCATTCCAAACCGCCGCTAATCCTTTTTTTCCCAAAAAAGAAAATTCCAAAGCATGATAATTGAAGACATCTAGGTTTCCCGTGCACCACAATCATCAATAATTTTTGATGAATCTAAAAAACACCCTCTATGTGATATTGGCATATGAAGCAGCTCCCACCAATTTAGTGAAATAGTCTATTGCCAGCAAGATGAAACGATGACCATTGGATGCTTTGGGATTAATCGGGCCGATAACATTCATGCCCTATATTGAGAAAGGCTAAAGAGATGCCATGCTATGTAATGGAATTGGAGGAGCATTGATTCGGTTTGCATATACTTGGCATTTGTGGCACTTCTGAACATAATTCATACAGTCGCTCTCCATGGTGGACCAGTAATATCCACTCCTTAGGATTGTGCGTGCCATCATATGCCCATTAGCATGAGTTCCACAGATCCCTTCATGGACTTCGGTCATGATTATTTGAGCTTCATGAGCATCTACACATCTAAGGAGAGTGGGGTCATAATTCCTCTTGTAAAGGACTTCACCATTCAGGAACAAGACTATAGCCAGTCTTCGAATTGTCTTTTTATCCACCTCATTTGCACCTGTTAGGTATTCTTCTTTTTGAATATACTGCTTAATGTCATGATACCATGGTTGACTGTCTGGTTTAGTCTTTACATTGCCATAGTATACGGGTTCACTTTGTACATCTACATGGATGGGTTGGACATTGGTGTAGACTTCCAATTTAGTCATTACAACCAGAGTTGTCAATGGGTCTGTAAATTGGTTCTTGTCTTGAGTTAAGTGGGAGAATGATATGTCGTTGAAGTTCTCGATTAGTCGAGACAAATACTTTTGATAAGGCACCAATTTTGGATCCTTTATATGCCACTCCCCATTAACTTGGTAGATTATGAGTGCAGAGTCTCCAAAGACCTTCAATTCTTTGATTCCCAAGTCAATTGCAACTTGCAAATCATGTGCACATGCTTCATATTCTGCAATGTTGTTGGTACATTCAAAGTCTAGTTTGATAGAAACTGGGTATTGCTTCCCAACTGGTGACACTATAATAGCTCCTATTCTGCATCCATTCATATTGGCAGCCCCATCAAAGTACATCTTCCACATATTCTCTTTTTCCTCATCTTCTCTTTCTAGTGCCAACACCTCGTTATTAGGGAATCCAAGCATAGTGGGTTGTACACCCTTTATAGGGTTTTCAGCTAGATGATCAGCAATTGCACTTCCCTTGATGGACTTTTGAGTAACATATTTGACATCAAATTCAGACGGCATTACTTGCCATTTTGACATTCTTAATAACACATGAGGACTATCAAATATGTATTTCAATGGATCCATTCGAGAAATCAACCAAGTGGTGTAGTATGACATGTACTGCCTCAACCTCTTGGAAGCCCATACTAATACACAACAGGTCTTTCTAATCACTAGATAGTGGGATTCACATTCGTTAAACTTCTTGCTCAAATAATAAATGGCCTATTCTTTCTTTCCGGATTTGTCATATTGCCCCAACATTGCCCCAAGTGAAGTGGCAACACTGTAAGATACAGTATTAAAGGACAGACTGGTGTAGAAGGGATCAAGACTAGAGGTTTCATTAGATAAATCTTCATTTTGTCAAAGGTTTCTTGGCATTCTTCATTCCATTCTCCAGGTTAATATTTTCACAGCAACTTGAATATAGGCTCATAAGTACTAGTCAAATTGGCAATGAATCTAGCAATGTAGTTGAGCCTTCCAAGAAAACTTCTCACGTCCTTTTTAGTTCGGGGAACTGGCATTTCTTGTATCGCCTTCACCTTGTCCGGATCCACCTTTATCCCTTCTCTGCTGATAGTGAATCCAATCAATTTCCCTGTAGAAGCTCCAAAGATGCATTTATTTGGATTCAGTCATAACTTGTATTTTCTGAGCTTTTCAAACAGTTTTTGCAGGACTGCCACGTGACTTTCTCCCTCTTTAGACTTACTGACCATGTCATCTACATACACTTCAATTTCCTTGTGCATCATGTCATGGAACAGTGCAACTATAGCATGTTGGTAGGTGGCATTAGCATTCTTCAACCCGAATGGCATGACTGTGTAGCAAAATGTTCCTTATGAAGTTATGAATGTAGTTTTCTCCTTGTCACGAATATCCATGGGAATCTGATTATACCTGAAATATCCATCCATAAATGAAAATTGGTGATTTTTGGCTGTATTATCCACAAGGATATCAATGTGAGGGAGTGGAAAATCATCTTTTGGGCAAGCGTTATTTAGATCTCGATAATCTGCACACATTCAAACTTTTTCATCCTTCTTAGGCACTGGAACAATGTTAGCCACCCAATCAGTGTGTCTTGATAACTCCAAAAATCCAGCCTCTAGCTATTTAGTCACCTCCTCTTTTATTTTTAAAGACATGTCAGGTCGTATTCTTCTCAACTTCTGCTTTTTTAGCTCAGCTTCTGGATATAAAGGGATCTTGTGTGAAGCGATCTCTGGGTCTAATCTTGGCATATCATAGTAGGACCATGCAAAGACATCCAAGTATTCTTCAAACAATGCAATCATTTTTGTTCGTTTAGGGTTTTCCCTAATTTCAGCTCCTTCTTCTCTTCTTCAGTGCCTATGTTAATCATCTTAACCACATCATTGTCTAAGTCAAACCCCTTTTTCATATGTTCCAATAGATTTGAAAATTGCCCAATAGCTTCTTCATCATCCTTAGATTCATGATTATCGTAACCAAGTACAGTAAGAGAATCAATTGATAAGCATCCAAAGTCCCTTTCATGTGGCAAACCTTTCATAATATTTAGGTCCCTGGAAATCATTTGTGGGAGTTGGAATGCAAAAATAGATAGTGGATAAAACACAAATAACACAGGAAAATGCCAATTAATGGTTTGAGAAAACGGTGATAAAGATAAAAAGGAAACAAAAGAATAGAGGTTGAAACAAAGAGAATGGAAAACACGAAGAAAATGTAAAAGTTACTGGATAATCATGCAAATTCATTCAAATGATGTCTCAAAGTAGCATACATGAAAGCAAAAAAAATTAATACAATTCCAGATAATTACTTTAAAGCAATAACATCAATCAATGGTTCAGCTGTCCAATTCATCAGCATCTCCTTGTTTCTGGCAGCATGAATCTCATTGCTTCTTTTAGTTATTTCGGCATCCAAGGTGTTGATGGTGAAAGGGTAGCAAGTTGAGGGAACTTCTCCAGCTGTAATTACTTCAGCTGCACCAAGAAATGTCTATTTCAAGTGTGGGATCTCTTTTATTTTCATTTTTTGTTTTTCCTGTTGGAGAACCATGGCCCCTATTTCTTTTTCTAATGATGCTTCATATCCCAAGTTGAATCTGTTGGGCTTCTTGGAGACTGGTATGGGTATTTTGATAACTTGCAACTGCGGTCCCAATCCTTTGCCCTTCAGATATCCACTCTTAGTCATGATTTGAGCCACTATTTGATTGACATTTTGCATTGGGGAGTTACAACCTTCATGTTTGGGTTTTACCAACTCCAAGCTATGCCACAAATTATAAATGTTTGTATTCTTGCATCTTGATATGATATGCTAATGTTAAGGTGGCATAAAACATATGGAAATGATCCTCTAGACTCCCCGAATTAAAGTTTATGAGAGGTGATCCAATAAGGAAGTGATCCTTTGGACTCCCCGAATTAAAGGTTATGAAAGATGATCCTAGCCCCTATCCCGTACTTGAAAGTCGGGTGTTAACTTATCTTAAGGATAAGAATATGCTAGTGATAACTAGTGAGGTATGAACTCATAACCTAGAACTTTCAAAAGTCGAGAGTAATAGAGTGGCCCCAAATGAGAGAAAGAAATGGTCTAAGTCACCTAAAAGATAAATTAAGGAAATTCATACTATAATTACTATGATCCATGAGCATTACTTATGTTTGCACTTAGTATATTGCATCTTGCATTGACATGCATTTCATGATGAGGCATGATGCATTCATGACATCCAAGACACATATTAAAATGAATGGGCCTCGGTAAATGATATTTTGGAAACATAATAATTGAACCTTATACGTGCTCACTATTTTATAATGAAACCCGAGGTTCCTGAGGATGTAGATGATAACACTAGGATAGGAGGACACCCTTATGAGATTCTTTAGAAAGTTTCTCACCTCTTCTATCTTTTCATTCCATCGTGTCTTCAGAGCTTAATGGCGACGTTCATGATCTACATTGATGCGCCCACTTAGGAGATGAACTACGACGCTGCCCATCAGTCATATCACGTCGTGGGTCATTGTGTCGTTTTCCTTTCTGTATACATGGACCGCCCCTTCACACACCCAATTTCTAGCTTCCGGTTCTCTCCTACTTCCCCTTTGGTGACAATCTTATCTTTGAGCATGCACGCCCTCACGAGGAGTGGACTTGCCGCACTCCGCCTATCGCCTTCGCCATCCGTGACTTCCCATAGTATGTGCCACACTCCCTCACAGATCACTCAGAGCTGGACCCTTCTGAGGACTTCGCCACCCAGGTGCCATCCGAGGGTTCCTACCCCACTGTACCCGTGGATTTTGGTGAGGGCAATGAGACCACTGTGATGTAGCCGATCCGTGAAGGATGAGTGAGGATAATACCCTGTTGTGGGGCCCCTGCCCAACCTGCTTACCATTTGGCCACCCCGGCCGAATTGGCTTAGTGGGTTGGATATGTTCCTCCCCCTTGGGGCGGGCAGTAATAGGAGTTGACAACAAAATTGGTGGTGCTTGTGCACATAGTCAACATATTCTTTTGCTTTTGAGGTTATCTACTTTAGATGCACTAAAGTAAGCAAAGGTTTCTGATCTATGTACTTTATGTATTTCGAATGACTGTACTTATTGCTACTACATAACTTCATACATGGTTGAACCCTATTTATATATATATGGTGGCTATTATGTTATGATTTGTGATTTTACATATGATGTGGATATTTCCTTAATATTGTTTCCCGAAATCAAACAATGGAGTATTGACCTTATGCGTAGCTCACATTTTCATCTTTTATTTCAAAAAAAAAAAACTTACCTGTATTTTCACTAAGTATTTTCTAAAAGTTAACAATAAGAACTGGAACAAAAGAGTAATGGTTAATAATTAACTTGAATACATCCTAGGCATGTTAGGTTAAGTATTAGAGTGTTACACCTAAGGATGCACATGGAACCTGAAAACAAATGGTACATGGACAGTGGCTGTTCTAGACACATGACTGGATCAAGAAGGTGGTTCAGAAATCTGCGACTAGAGGGTGATGGCAAGAAGAACATAAATATGATATACAAAGCTTAAATATAAATATGAAAATGCAAACTCTAGTTTTAATCTTTAAGTTTAGGTGATGGCTGGAAAAGTAAACATGCTAGGCAAGAAATGTAAATATGAATGCAAGTCCAATTCTTTATTTTAGTGCTCTAGGCCCCTTAGAGTATTCACTCTAAATCAACAATCAACAAATAACTTTAAGGTTGAAATAGATAGGCTTCCAGTTTAATTATTTAGGTGATGAGATAAATGTAAATATGCTAATGTAAACTTTATTTTAGTCTTTAATATTATAAGGTAATGGCAAGGAAATATAAACATGAATGTAAAGCTTGAATATAAATATGAAAATGCAAGCTCTATTTTTAATCTTTAAGTTTAGGTGATGACATGAAAAGTAAACATGCTAGGCAAGAAATGTAAATATGAATGCAACTCCAATTCTTTATTTCAGTGCTCCAGGCCCCTTAGAGTATTCACTCTAAATCAACAATTAACTTTAAGGTTGAAATAGGTAGGCTTCGAGTTTAATTATTTAGGTGATAACATGAATGTAAATATGAAATGCAAGGCTTAAATATAAATATGCAATGCAAGGACTTGAAATATAAATATAAATACAATTCATATATTATTTCTTTGAGTCCTAGGCTCAAGACTACCATTTAACTCTTTAAAACAACATAATATCTTTGTTTGTCAAAAACTCTTAGAAGTGAAACCTTCAAGCTTTAATGGTCAAATAAATTATGGTTTTACAACCAACAACCAAGATCCTCATTATCAAGCCATGGTTTCTCCAATATGTAGGCCATCAAGGCCGAAAATAAAGAGAAAGGGAAAGGAAAATAAAGAACCAAAAATAAGGAGGAGGAAAGAAGAATCAACATTATAACATCTCAATCCAAAAGTAAAACAAAAGAAAAGAATAGCAATCTTTAAAACAACTCCCTAGCAAAGGTATTTTTCTTTGAAAAGAGAAAAGCTTGGTCTTGGAAATGAGATGAAAAGAACAAATCCTCCTTGGTGCTTCAATGGTGGTTTCGGCCAAGAAAGAAAAAAAGAAAGGAGATGTGTCTTGAGTTTGATCTTTGAAGTGGAGAAGTTATGTGTTTAAAGGAATATCTATGGTGGTTATGTGGTGGTTTCGGGTTAAGAAGTGGTGGAGGGTGGTGGCTCTTGGAAGAATGATGAAGAAGAAAAAGAAGAAGAGAACTCTTTGAGAATTAGGGAGAAAGCTTGAGAATTCTTGAACTTAGGATTGTAAGAAATGAACAAATGGCCTTGTGAGCTTGCCTTGTATTTATAGAAAATTTTCAACATTGAAAAGATGAGGAGGAGGAGTGGCTGTGACACATATGGAGGGAAAAGGAAGAAAATATCTCTTTTCATAATATGGTGTACGCATGGCTAGGTATGGTCTTAGGTATAGGTTTAGGCATGGTTCTTTGAGTATGTAATTTCAACATGTAATGGATGAAAATGAAGGAAGGGTGGCCGACCATACTTAAGGAAAAATGGGGAGGAAAATATCTTATTTTAATGTTGGTTTAGGAGTGTGTTTAGGAGTTGATTTGATTAGGCTATGGATTAGGAGTTGTAATTAAGTGTTTTGGTGAGAAAGTACATGATTAAGGCTACTCAAGACAAAGTTTAAGAGGTGTTCTTGGTCAATTAGTGCAAATCTACCTTTATTAGGGAGGTATCTCATCATGTGACTATTTCCATAATTTAAGGAAATTGGAATAGGAAAAATACTATTTATGAAAATGTGACGTAAAGTCTTAAATCAAGAAAAGGATTTTGAGTTTCATTAACTAATCTTAGGTTTTAATTAACCATAATTAATTATTTTGACTCTAGATTAGTAATTAGAATTTACTAATCTTTAATTAGAGCCTAATATTGCTTAGGTTTCGTTAGCCGTATCATTAGGCCCAAAATGCACTAGTCTGAGGCAAAACGGTAATTTTACAGAAAACTTCCCGAGATCACCTGGGTTTTAACAGATCTTAGATATCTCTTAAAAATGACACTCCTAACTTCCTGGTGAAGTCCAGGCCCAGTCGGCAATTAATTCTGTGTTAATTAGCCACGGGAGGTATTTTAGTAATTTTGCGTGAAAAAAAACCAGAAATCGAGATTTTCATCTCTAACAATACACAGAACATAATTAATCCCCATCAAGCGCTAAGACATTCCCTCGAAGTTTTCCCAGACTAGCTTTCCTTAATTCCCTGGCAGAAATGACCTCAGGGGCATTTTGGTCATTTGAACACAGGGAAAAAATTAGAGCGTTATATTACTACCCTCCTTAAAAAGAATTTCTCCCTCGAAATCCGTTACATGTACACAATTATACTCGTTGGTTAGACATGATAGGTCATAATGAAGGAAACAAAGACAGATAACATGAGGGTTTTCTAACAATCCAAGCACTTTTGAAGAATATGACTTGACGGGACACAGGTGACTAGGCTAGGTAGAATCAATACTCACGAATTACACAGGGCAGAAACTCACATGGGGAGGACAACTCATCTTTAACCTTACTTGTTTGGAAAGAAAGGACAAATATACATTGTAACGCCCTGATTTTCTGTCTGAGTGGAAAATGACCGAAATGCCCCTGAGGTCATTTTCAGCCCGGAATTCGAGGATGGCCGACTCGGCAGTACTTGAAGGGCCAACTCAATGTTTGAAGGGGATTGAATGACCCTTGAGTGGTTCCGGAGGCGAAAGTCTCATTTTCCGCAGTTTTAGATCAAAATGACCAAAATACCCTATAAGCGTTTACAGGGTAAAGGTGCCGTTTGAGCCCGAAACTTTCTCAGAGGTTTAAAAACATGTTTTCATGTGTCTAGAGGTCTCTATTCAAGTCCTCGGTGGTCCCGGCAATTTTAGTAAAATTACGATTTTGCCCCTAGAATAGTGTTTTTGAGCTTAATGACGTAATTAAGCAAACCTAAGCAATATTAGGCTCTAAACGAAGATTAATTTATTTCCCTAATTAATCTAGAGTTAAAATAATTTATTAAAGTTAATTAGAACCTAAAATTGCTTAGATTAAACTTGAATCCCTTTTTAGAACTCAAGACTCCTAGTCTTGGAATCTTGAATAGTGTTTTCTCTCTCCAATTCCTTAAATCAAGGAAATGTGTCTAGAGTTGTTTAGACTCTAAATTGAGGATTTAACTCACTAATGGTGCAAGACCACTCCTTAATTATGTCTAGACCACCTTAATTATCCATTTTCCTTACCTAAACACTTTCTTACAACTTCCTAATCTTAAGCATAATCAAAGATACACCTAAACACAACTCTAAACCACAATTAAAATGCAAAGAAACCTCCCCCATGGCTGATGAAGTTTCGGCCACCTCTCTCCAATTACCACACATATTAAATTGTTTTCTTACTCAAAGAACCATGCTTGAGCCATACCTCACCATGCTTTGAACCATACCTCACCATGCTTCAAGACCACATTATCTCACCTCATGGAACTCATGGATGCCTCCATTCTGCACCCTCATGGCCGAAACACCTTCAGCCCATTCACACCCTTCATTTGCTTCATTTCTCTATAAATAGAATGCCTTGAGGAGCTTGCACCACTTTTAGATCATTTTGCTAAGTTTAGGAGCACTCAAAGCTTTTCTTTTTCTCTCAAAGTTCTAGTGTTCTTCAAGTTCTTCAAAGTTCTTCATCATCTTCATCTTCTCCTTCCATCTTCAAGTTCATCGCATCAAGTAAGAATTTCCTTTCATGTATTCTTTTCTTTAAAGTTCTTGTTTCAAGCTTGATGTTCATAGTTTCTCTTGTTTCTTTTTAGAACTTCTCTTCCACTCCTTTTTCCTTTTCATTTTCGGCCATAGGCCTTGGAGAACAAAGGAATGAGAGCTTGATGATGAGAGTTTCATGATGATGTTCATCACTTGAAACAACCTCTAGAGCTTGACCTTTGTTCTTGAGTAAAATAGTTCTAGTTCTTCCTTTCTTTAACTTTTGGAATCTTTAACTTTGATGATGTTTTAAAATGGTTCTAAGGACTCAATGATGAGGTCTCATGATGTTGGTGTTAATATATCATCAAGATCATGGACTCTAGAGTTTCAAAATGTTCCTTTGTTCTTTGAGATTTCGGCCACTTCCTTTTCTTTTACATGCAAAATGTTTTGATTTCTAAAAATGTTATGTTGAGTTCTGAGAACTCTAGACTTTACTTTATCTTGGTTTGATGAGTTTGGGTTGAGGTTTATGTTCATTTAAAGTCTTGTTAAGAGCTCTAGAAAGATAAAATAAACTTGCATAATTTATTTTATGCTTGCATTCGTATCTACATTTTTGCTATGCATCTTTACTTTCAAGCTATCACCTAAGAACATAAAGATTAAAATGGAACTTGTATCATCACTTAATTTAATTCTCAAAGCCTTTCTATTTCGGCCTTAAAGTCGATTGTTGTTGGGCCTAGAGCACTAAAATAAAGAATTGAACTTGCATTATCACCTAAATAATTTCTCGAATGCCTTTCTATTTCGGCCTGAAAGTCGATTGTTGTTGGGCCAAGAGCACTAAAATAAAGAATTGAACCTTGCATTTTACTTTCAAGCTTGCACATTTAAGTTTATGCTTTGCATTTTACTTTCGAGCTTGCACGTTTAAGTTTATGCCTTGCATATTTATTTTTACGTCATCACTTTATTTTGTGAGCAAGATTAAAAATGAAGAGCATGAGCACGTTTATTTTATGTCATAACTTAAGAACCTAGAGCTCAAAGACTTGCCCATTTCATTCCAAGTTAAGGCTTAATGTGAATGCATTCCTTGAATGCATAATTTCGGCCAAGTAGTGATGATGGACTTGCAATGAGTTTTCATCTAGCTACTAGGATCAATAGTCTATGTTTTAAGTTTTCCTTAAAGCTTTACAAATCTTTATAAGGTTATGTCATCACAAGTTGTGATTTTATTCTCATTTAGGGGATGGAATATGTTTTGGTCACTGACCTAAGGCTTCTCTTAGCCTCTTGATGAATTAAAATATTTTGCAAAGAGTTTTAGAAGTTCTAGATTGATTCCAAGAGAAACTAGTTAACTTATGTACTTAGAAATGTCGATTTAAATCCTTTACTAAAGCTAAATGTTTTCGGTTCTGATATGATGAGTGTGATGCTGTATGATGATGTTATGATGTGTTAGAATGTGTGAAAATATCATACGATGATGTAGAAATGATTCTATGCATAATAGGTAAGAAACTAGCTAACTAGAAATACCGTAAAGCTAGAATTTAACATAGTTTTGACCCATTTGTTTATGGAACTTATCCAAACTGTCTTAATGGGAGCATAATCAGATTAGGATTGTTTAGACATGAAAAACTTGGTAACATTTGGATTAGAATTGAATTCTAGCACCTATAGGGAAACTAGTAACTAGAAAACCGTAAAAGTGCAAGTTTAGAACTCTTAGAACATTTATTTTTCTGGATTCTGTCCAGCACCCTTACAACATGATAAACATGATTAATAATTAGTCCTTAAGCATAGGAATGCCTCATAATTGATTTAGATTTAATTTATAGCGCCTTAGGCGAAGACGGAACCGAGAAAGGGTCTAAAACATAAGTTCTAGAACCCGTAACCACAAGTTAGAATTACTTTCTATGCCTTTCGAATTTGAGAATGAATATGAGAATTAGGAATGATGATTATGAGCCCTTAGGTGCATAACTTATGAGCGACGGATGTTAGAGAACTATATCTCAAGATTTGGACCCGTAAGAGTCAAAGCGTAAGCTACCGTAAGGGTAAACGTTTGAATGTTCTATGATGATGCATGTGGTATGTAAATGATAATGATGTTATTCATATGAGGAATTCATGAGGTTGTATGTTTATGAGAGTATATAGTGTTGATATGTTGATGCTCACGCCATGATGCGTTATGCAAAATTATGAGATTATGGTACTTATGATGCACACGATGATTATGGTGCCTTATGTTGGTATTGAATGGCTATGCATGCTCTATATGTTTGGTGGCATAAAGCAAGTTTGATGGAAATCCGGTGTACACCGTTACACTGCCGAATTTCCCATCAAACTTGAGTACTTGAGAAAAAGCTTGCGAAAACTCCTGGGTGACACCGGTTCGGCCGAGCACCCCGGGAAAGGTTAGGTGACACCGGTTCGGCCGAGCACCCCTGCAATGTGTGACATAAAGCGAGGACGATTTCTCCCTTCCGGTAGGGAGGAAACAAATTCGTGAGGGTATTGACTTTGAGCTTGCCAAAGCGGACAATTCGCTGTGTACTAGATACCAGTAGAGCATTTCAAAGAAGGAAATGATCCTAAGATAGGTGATCCAAGAAAGTTATGTATACCCCCTCTATTAGCCCATATTAAATCTAGTGACGACTAGTTAGGATTGAGCTCATTCCTAGGCGATAGATGAGATGTAGTTTGGTGACCAGATTATCACCGGGCCGGTGAATCGGTTGGACTTTTGGTGTTAAGAGGGCGGTCTTTAAGAAAAAGGAACTTAAGAGTTTTACGTATAAGAAAGATATCACATGAAAATTACTATGCCTCTTTATGCCACACATATGATTCTTGTTTCCTTATGATGTGCCCAAGTATTACGAGTTTCTTATTAATGTGCATATGGTATTGTCATGCATTCATCAAATATCTGTTGCATTCATGTCATTAAGACACATACTAAAAGACACCCACTTCGGATAAATAGATTTGAAAAGCCTAAAACCAATCCTTATGCATGTACACCTTTTTCATAATTAAAACCGAGGTGGCTGGGGATGACGACAATGACACTTGTGTTAGAGTCGGGAACCCCCTACTGAGAATCTCGAATGAGTTTCTCATCCCTTCCTTTTCTTCCGTGTGTCGCCTTCTAGACGAGGATTACAACGAGGTTAGTGACTTCTTCCGAGGCTCGCGCTTAAGGGACACACTAGCGGAGCGGATGGTCATTTGCAAGGAGGCATAGCAAGCTTAGCTTTTGGGTTGACATTTATCTAACCTCATAGGTGGATAAGGATGACTTCACATATATAGGCGTGTTTTGATGTAAATGATGGTACAATGATGTTAGTAGTCTATGTATCTATGAAGATGTGATGATATTATGATTGTTATGTATAATACTATGTTTCATGATTATCAATGGTGTGGCTACCTTTTCTTGCACGTTATGGTTATGACGAATGTTAGGTTAGTGCGCGGCTCGCGTTTTGCTTTCAAGTTTCAAAAAGAAAAATTTATTCGTATTTTCCGCTAATTATTTTAATGAAAGGTTGTAAGGAATGAGACTAAAAGAGTAATAGACTAATGATTAACCTAAATATGTTCTAGAGTATTGGGTTAAAAATTAGGATGTTACATACATAGGCCCAGAAGTTCAAATAGAGGGTACATTAGTTCTAATGGGAAGATCAAAGCCATACATCTGCATAGTCATCACAAAAACTATTCTCAAGGGGACTCAAATATAGGCAAATGCAAGAAGGCCACCAAAGATTTAAAAGGACAAGAATCAAGGATTTGCAAAGATTCCACATGATCATAAACTACCAATAATGTATGGAACCAAAATCAAGAGGTACTGCCAACTATCCTACCTTTTATCTAGTGCTTACCTCAGGTGTTAGAATGGGACGTATCTTCAGCATTGATTGTGAACACTCGCCCTTGGCATTGAGGCCTAGATATGGCATTCAAACGTACGGGCATCACATTGCAATCTCTAATCATGTGGCCAGGCTTGCCACACCTAAAGCAGACTCCTTGGCTAGCTAAACAGGGACAACCTCCATGATTCTTTTCGCACTTTGGATAGTTATCAGCAAGGTCCCTCTGGGGGGGGTCTCTTCTCTTAGAACATTCGGTCCCTTATGTTGAAAGGTCTTGCTTTGCACTCGAGGCTTAAACCTCGGGCTTGTGGTGCCAGCTTCTTCTTATAGTCTTCCACCTTTGCTAAACTTAGTTTCTTGTTACTCTCTTTAATAATGCAACATTTATTGACTAGGGTGGGAAAGTCCCTAATCTCCAAATGAGCAATGGCAACATTTAGCTCCTGCCTTTAGCTCGGACTAATATTTCACACATTTCCTGCACTCAACGGGGTTGCCTTGGAAAATTCCTGAGAACTTGATCAGCTCCTCAAATTTGACGGTGTACTGTGCGATGTTCATACCTTCTTGGGTTAATTTCATGAACTCAATGTTTTTGGCATTCCTCATGGACTCAGGGAAATACTTTTCATAGAAATAAGCCTTGAATAGCTCCCATTTGATCTGAGTATCGGCTGCGTTCAGTAGTCTCCGAGTACCGGTCCACCAAAACTCGACATCTGATTCCATCATAAAAATGGCAAAGGTCACCTTCTGCACTTCGTGCATGTGATCACGATGAAGATCTTTTCCGTACTCTTAATCCACTCGTCCGCATAGTTTGGGTTCAAGGTTCCTTTAAAGGATGGTGGGTTTGCCTTATGGAATTCCCTGAACTGGGCGTGCTTAGGGTTTTCAGCAGCATTACGTCCCATATCACCCTAACAATCCATCCTCTCGAACATCATCTGCATTGCCCTTGCCATGTCCTAGAGGGCTTCAGCAATCTTGTTGCTTTGTTCGCTAGCAGGCGAGGTCCTATTTTGTTGTTGACGCACCATTGGTCCCTAAGCACACAGAGCAACAAGCACTGAGGTGACAGGCTCAATACTTTATGTAAAGTGAGCTAGTTACCATGGCACATTCACACATATAGGAGTTATGCACTCCTATCCTATGGCTTATTCTATCAATAAGGCACTATATATGACATAACTATCGCATTGGAAGCATAGTTAGTCCAATCCTCAGGCTCCATGAAAACCGAACTGCTCTAATACCAAAATGTAACACCCTAACTTTCAACACAATACGCCTAGGACGTATTATGGTTATTTGTTAGTTGTTACTCTTTCGTCTCAGAAGTTTACTTAATTTTAAGGCTTTTGAAAATAAGTCTATGGAAAATGTAACATCCTAATTTTTTAACCCAATACTCTAGAACATGTTTAGGTTAATCATTAGTCTATTACTCTTCTAGTCTCATTCCTTACAACCTTTCATTAAAATACTTAGCGGAAAATATGAATAAATTTTTCTTTTTGAAACTTGAAAGCAAAACGCGAACCACGCGCTAACCTAACGTTCGTCATAACCATAACGTGCAAGAAAAAGTAACCACATCATTGATAATCATAAAACATAGTATTATACATAACAATCATAATATCACCACTCCTTTATAAATACATAAATTACTAGCATCATTATACCATTATTTACATCAAAATATGCCTATTTATATGAAGTGATCCTTATCCACCTATGAGGTTGGATGAGTATCACTCCAAAAAGCTAAACTATCTATGCGTCCGCGGCGATCCTCTACTCCATTTGCTAGTGTGACCCTTAAGTACGAGCCTTAGAAGAAGTCACGAACCTCGTTGTAATCCTCGTCTAGAGACGACATGGAAGAAAAGGAAGGGATGAGAAACTTATCCAAGATTCTCAGTAGGGATTCTCGACTCTAACACGAGTGTCATCGTCGTCGTCCCCAGCCACCTCAATTTTAATTATGAAAAAGGTGTACATGCATAAGGTTCAATTTTAAGCTTTCCAAATCTATTTATTCGAAGTGGGTGTCTTTTAGTATGAGTCTTAATGGCATGGATGTAGCAGATATTTGATGAATGCATGACAATACCCTATGTGCATTAACATGAACATCATTGCTCTTGGGCTCCACATAAAGGAACATAAATCATATGCGTGGCATAAAAGGTTCAGTGCTTTTCATGTGACATCTTTCTCCTAAGTTGAACTCTTAAGTTCTTTTTCTTTAAGACCACCCTCTTAACATATCCACCAAAAGTCCAACCGATTCACCAGCCCGGTGATAATCTGGTCACCAAACTACATCTCACCTATCGCCTAGGAATGAGCTCAATCCTAACTAGTCATCACTAGATTTAATATGGGCTAATAGAGGGGGTACACATAACTTTCTTGGATCACCTATCTTAGGATCATTTCCTTCTTTGAAACGCTCTACTGGTATCTAGTACACAGTGAATTGTCTGCTTTGGCAAGCTCAATGTCAATACCCTCACAGATTTGTTTCCTCCCCACCGTAGCGGGAGGAATACGTCTCAGTGTTATGTCACATCTGTTCTAGGGGTGCTTGGCCGAACCGGTGTCACCCAGGAATTTTCACAAACTTTTCTCAAATTCTCAAGTTTGATGGGAAATTTGGCAGCATACGGCGTTCACCGAATTTCCTTCAAACTTGCTTTATGCCACGAAACTTGTAGGACATGCATAACCATTCAACATCATCATAAGACATCAAATCATTCTCATACGTTCCCAAGCAACATTAGAAATTCATTATGCTCTTGGTCCTACGGTACATTATGCTTTGACCCTTACGGGCCTTAAACTCATAATGTAATTTATCTATCATTTGCTATCAACCTCTTATGCACCTAAGGATTTTCTTCTAACAGATCTCATTATTATTTATGCTCTCTATTAAATCTGAACAACATCATTCCTTAGGGGCAGCATTATAAACTTATAATTGTGGGGTTCTAGAACTTACGTTTTAGACCCTTTCTTAGTTCTGTCTTCGCCTAAGGCGCTATAAGTTCGACCTAAACCATTTATGAGGCATTTCTATGCCTAAGAACTAATTATAAGCCATGTTCTCTACATTATAAGGTTGCTGGACAGATTCTAAAAATTAAATGTTCTAAGAGTTCTAGAATTGGGGTTTTACGGTTTTCTAGTTACTAGTTTCTCTATAGGTGCTAAAATTCAATCCTACTTCAATTGTAACCAAATTTTTCATGATTAAACAATCCTAATCTGATTATATTCCCATTGAAACAGTTTGGGAAATGTCCAAAAATAAATGGGTTAAAACTATGCTAAATCTTGACTTTACGATTTTTCTAGAAAGCTAGTTTCTCTCCTATCATGCATAGAAATATTCCTACCTCACCATACATAATTTTCACACATTCTAACACGTCAAAAAATTATCATACAGCAGCAAACTTATCATGGAAGAACCGAAACATTATGTCCCAAAAAGATGCATATCTTGATATTTTCTAAAACATATAAGTTGCTAGTTTCTCTTGGGATCATTTTTAGGTCTTCTAAGACTCTTTTGCAAATCATTTTATTTTGTAAAAGAGGCTAAAACATCCTTAGCTCAGTGACCACTTGATCCCTCCTTAAAAGAGAATTAAATTCATAAATCTTGTTGGTCTTAGTCTCATAAACTTCATGAGACTTTAAAGAGAATCTTAAAACTTAGATTGTTGGTCCTTGTAGCTAGATGAAACTCTTTCCAAGTTCATCATCACTACATGGCCGAAATTATGTATTCAAAGAATGCTTCCATATTAGACTTTAACTTGAGATAAAATGGGACAGTCTTTGAGCTCTAAGGTCTTTAAGTGATGACATAATTTAAACATGTTATGCACTTCATTTTATTCTTCATTACAAAGTAAAGTGAGAGCTTAAAGTAAATATGCAAGACTTGAATATAAATATGCAAGGCTTGAAATAAATATGCAAGACTTGAAATATAAATATGCAAGTTCATTTCTTTATTTTAGTGCTCTAGGCCCAACAACAATCGACTTTAAGACCGAAATAGAAAGGCTTTGAGATTTATTTAGGTGATAGTGCAAGCTCTCATTTTAAATCTTTATGTTCTTTAGTGATGAAAAGTAAATATGCTAAACGAGAATGTAAATATGAGGTGCAATCCATTCTTTATCCTTTAACTTTAGGTGATGGCTTGGGAAAATAAATATGAATGCAAAGCTCAAAGTAAACATGTAATGCATAAGCTTGAATTTAAAAATGAATGCTAGTCCATTTTATTTCTCATTAGAGCTCATACAAGACTTTAAAGGAACTTAAACCTTAACCCAAACTTATCATGATAAGATAAAGTAAAGACAAGAGTGAACCTTAAGGGTTATTTAAAACAAAAAGTTTCTTTTCTTGAAATGTGGTCATAAATAACATTTTTATTAAAACTCAAGCTCTAGAGACCTCATTGTGATGAACACATAGTCATCATCTAGAAGCTCTCATCATCAAGCCATTGAGAACCTCATTGGCCAACTTGGCCGAAAATTTGGGGAAAGAAAAGGAAAAGGAACCGAAAATTTTAAGAAGACAAGGAAACATTTAAAACTCTAGAGACCATGATCTTGATGATGCATTAACACCAACATCATGAGTCCTCATCATTGAGTTCATGTAACCATTTTAAAACATCATCAAGTGAAAGGTTTGAAGGTTCAAGAAGAAAAACTGAAAACATCTTTAGCTTAAGAACAAAGATCAATCTTTAGAGATTGTTCAAGTGATGAACATCATCATCATGGAACCTCATCATCAAGCTCTCATTCCTTTGCTCTCAAAGGCCCATGGCCGAAATGATAGAGAAAAAGGAGAGGGAGAGAAGTTCTAAAAAGACTCAAGAGAAACCATAAACATATAACTAGAGATAGAACTTAAATAAAGAAAATACTTGAAAGAAAATCCCTACCAAGTGATTTGAAGATTGGGATGAGAGAAGAGGATGAAGAACTTGAAAAACTTGAACACTTGAACTTGAGAGAAAAAGTAAACTTTGAAGTGCTCTTTGAAAACTACACTTAGCAAATGAACTCAAAATGATGCAAGTTCACCCAAGCATGCTATTTATAGAAAAATGAAACAAATGCAAGGTGCAAGGAGGAGGAGGGGGTTTCGGCCAAGGATGAGCAGCCCCATGAGTTCCATGAGGTGAGATGTTGTGATCTTGAGGCATGGTGAGGTATGGTTCAAAGTATGGTGAGGTATGGTTCAAGGTATGGCTCAAGCATGGTTTTTTGAGTGAGAAACAATTCAACATGTGATATAATTGAGAGAGAGAGGGCCGAAAGTGCATCAGCCATGGGGGGAGGATTTCTTGCATTTTAATTGTGGTTTAGAGTTGTGTTTAGGTGTATCTTTGATTAGGATTAAGATTAGGAATTTGTAAGAAAGTGTTTAGGTGAGGAAATGGGTAATCAAGGTTGTCAAAACATATTTAAGGAGTGGTCTTGCATCATTAGTGAGTTATAAACTCATTTTAGTGTATAAAAAATTCTAAACACAATTCCTTGATTTAAGGAATTGGAGAGAGAAAACACTATTCAAGATTCCAAGAGTGAAATCTTGAGTTTTAGAAAGGAGATTTAAATCTAATCTAAGCAATCTTAGGTTCTAATTAATTTTAATAATTTATTTTGACTCTAGATTAATTATGAAAATTAATTAATCTTCGATTAGAGCCTAATATTGCTTAGGTTTGCTTAATTACATCATTAAGCTCAAAAACACTATTCTAGGGGCAAAATCATAATTTTGCACTAAAACTGCCCGAGACCACCGGGACTCAAACAGATGCTTTTAAATATGTAAAAACATTGTTTTAAACTTTTGGGGAATGTTTCGGGCTCAAATGGCACCTTTACCCGCGTAAAAACGCTATAAGGGTATTTTGGTCATTTTGATCTGAAACTGTAGAAAATGAGACTTTCGCCTCCGAAACCACTCAAGAGTCATTCAATCCCCTTCAAACATTGAGTTGGCCCTTCGAGGATTGCTAGGCCGGCCATCCTCGAATTCCGGGCCGAAAATGACCTCAGGGGCATTTTGGTCATTTTCCACTCAGACAGAAAATCTGGGCGTTATAGAAAATATGACCCATTTTTTTTTTTGAAAGACCAAATTATGAGCCGTTCACATATAAGTTATAGCCTATAACTATTCGTCATATATCATACGTACAAAACACGACAAAGTCTAGCATAAACTGAGCACATTGTCATACCATAATATTAACTTCAAGTATCAAGACAATTAATAATAATAGTGATGTTATAAGAATATTCCACAACCATACTATAACAATAATACCACTTCAATTATACTGAGCCTACCTATAGAGGTTGAGCATGCAACAATTCAAAAACCAAACATAACTATGATATAGCTAAACCCTTCGTGACTAAGTTACGAACTTGTACGAGGGCGAGACAACTTCTGTAGTTGTGAAAATGAAAGACTATATCCCCATTTCCACTGTGCCACTCTGATCCAGTCTGTAGTGCAACTCCTATACTAGTATTTCAAGGGAGTCCACCGACATTGCCATCAACTTTGTCTGAAGATAAAGATGGAAAGAAAGATAGAGGGAGTGAGAAACTTATACAAGAATCTCAGTAGAGTTTCCCTCTCCACACACGTGTCATCATCATCATCATCCTCAGGAACTTTGGGTTTAATTATGAAAGTAGTGGGCATAAATAAGATTCATTTGTTAAGTTTCCAAATACCTTTAACCGAGGCTTGTATCTTTTAGCATGAATCTTAATGCATGAATGCAACAGGTATCTCATGTATGCATAGGAATGCCTCAGTGCATGCAACATAAATCAACAATGCATAAGTTCAAAACACAAGATAATTCTAAGCATATGAGTAAGAGATAAGCTAGAAAACTAAAACAGTGGCAAGTAAATAGATGATGATAGGGCAATGCTATGAGTTATTCATAATGAGACATGCATGGGAAGGCAAGAGAATCCATAGTAATTTACTTTCTCATGAATAAATGTTCAAGTTCCTTTCTTATCAATTCCACCGTCTTACATCATCACCAAAACCAACCAACATGCCTTCCCCGGCAATTTTTAAAATCATCACCAAAACCAACTAACATACCAATCACCTAGGATGAACTCAACCTAACTAGCCGTCGCTAGATTTAACATGGGGTAATAAAGAGGGAGAAACATATCATTTCCTTGCCTTTCTTATTATGAATATGTAACTTACTTGGATCACCTCTCATAACCTTTAATTCGGGGAGTCTAGAGGATTGTTTCCATATGTTTTATGTCACCTTAAACTTAGCATGTTGTTTGAAGATGCAAAGGCACAATTATATCATATAATATCATATGCTTACATTTCACTTATCATATACACTCAAATATTCCAAGTGTAGTCATAACATGCCACAATAAATCATATAAATTGATAGCCAAATATGCAACATTATCATCACATAAATCCTTATTTTATATCATAAACCCATCATCTCATAAAATAAGCACTTTCATTATCCCTTAGACGGTTAAACCTTTAAATCGGGTAATCCTAACTTTTGTATTTATTCTTTT
Organism: Dalbergia cochinchinensis; assembly: GCA_031216125.1. Taxonomy (NCBI): domain Eukaryota; kingdom Viridiplantae; phylum Streptophyta; class Magnoliopsida; order Fabales; family Fabaceae; genus Dalbergia; species Dalbergia cochinchinensis. The sequence continues at coordinate 43,263,126 of CM062375.1, forward strand.
ATGCATCTAAAGGACTAATTCCAATGACTTCCACTAATTAATGATCTCAAGAACATCATTACATAATGCTGGACAGGTTTGTGCAGAATTGAAATTTAAGCAATTTCAGTGTTCTAGAAGTTTTGTTTTTGACCCTTTCTCATTACCGACTTTTCCTAAGATGCTAGAATTAATTCCTAAAACATTTATTAGTGATTCTTACCCATATACACCTAATATAACACATCTCTAACATTTTAAAACATGCTGAAATAGAAACTACAATTTCAGTTTTTAGAAAGCTTTAGAAGTCAGATTTTTTTTATCCTTTTTTAGTTACTAGACTTGTCTAAGTTGCCAAGAATGATTGTTACAACAATTTATAGTAATTTTCACACATCTAAACCACTCCAAACAGCATATATTAGATCTTGAAATGCTAAGGCAGAATCCAAAATTTGAATTTCCAAAAGCATGCAAAATTGTAATAATAAGCATTTCTAGTAACTAGTCTTTCTTAGAATTAATTCTAGGTTAAGAAATGCCCTTATAATCAATTCTTATCCTTATGGTAACACAATTAATAACCTTAGATCAGTAGCATAATTAGAGAGCTTAATAAAAGGATGTTTACAATTAATAAGATATATATATATATATATATATATATATTCCATGAGTCGAAGTTCTCATGTGAGTTGAATGGGTGAGTCTTGAGCACTAAGTTAATTAAGTGATGGCATAAATTTAAATGTGCAATGCAAACTTTATTTTTTAATCTTGATATTATAGGGTGATGGCAAGAGGAATATAAATATGATATGCAAAACTTGAATATAAATATGAAAATACAAGCTCTAGTTTTAATCTTTAAGTTTAGGTGATGGCTCAAAAAATAAACAAGCTAGGCAAGACATGTAAATATGAATGCAAGTCCAATTCTTTATTTTAGTGCTCTAGGCCATTTAGAGTATTCACTCTAAATCAACAATCAACAATCAACTTTAAGGTTGAAATAGGTAGGCTTCGAGTTTAATTATTTAGGTGATGACATAAATGTAAATATGCTAATGTAAACTTTATTTTAGTCTTTAATATTATAAGGTGATGGCAAGGAAATATAAACATGAATGCAAACCTTGAATATAAATATGAAAATGCAAGCTCTATTTTTAATCTTTAAGTTTAAGTGATGACTTGAAAAGTAAACACACTAGGCAAGAAATGTAAATATGAATGCAAGTTCAATTCTTTATTTTAGTGTTCTAGGCCCCTTAGAGTATTCACTCTAAATCAACAATCAACTTTAAGGTTGAAATAGATAGGCTTCAAGTTTAATTATTTAGGTGATAACATGAATGTAAATATGAAATGCAAGGCTTAAATATAAACATACAATGCAAGGACTTGAAATATAAATATGAATGCAATCTATTTATTATTTCTTTGAGTCCTAGGCTCAAGATTACCATTTAACTCTTTAAAACAACATAATATCATTGTTTGCCAAAAACTCTTAGAAGTAAAACCTTCAAGCTTTAGAGGTCAAATAAATGATGGTTTTACAGCCAACACCCAAGATCCTCATCATCAAGCCATGGTTTCTCCAATATGTAGGCCATCAAGGCCAAAAATAGAGAGAAAGGAAAAAGAAAATAAAGAACCAAAAATGAGGAGGAGGAAGGAAGAATCAACATTATAACATCTCAATCCAAGAGTAAAACAAAAGAAAAGAATAGCAATCTTTAAAACAACTCCCTAGCAAAGGTATTTTTCTTTCAAAAGAGAAAAGCTTGGTCTTGGAAATGAGATGAGAGGAACAAATCCTCCTTGGTGCTTCAATGGTGGTTTCGGACAAGAAAGAAAAAAAGAAAGGAGATGTGTCTTGAGTTTGGTCTTTGAAGTGGAGAGGTTATGTGTTTAAGGAATATCTATGGTGGTTACATGGTGGTTTGGTGGTGGCTCTTGGACGAATGATGAAGAAGAAAAAGAAGAAGAGAACTTTTTAAGAATTAGGAAGAAGGCTTGAGAATTCTTGAACTTAGGATTGTAAGAAATAAACAAATGGCCTTGTGAGCTTGCCTTGTATTTATAGAAAATTTTCAACACTGAGAGGATGAAGAGGAGGAGTGGCCATGACACTCATGGAGGGAAAAGGAAGAAAATATCTCTTCTCATGGTATGGTGTAGGCATGGCTAGGTATGGTCTTGGGTATAGGTTTAGGCATGGTTCTTTGAGTGTGTAATTTCAACATGTGATGGATGAAAATGGAGGGAGGGTGGCCAACCATGTTTAACGAAAAATGGGGAGGAAAATATCTCATTTTAATGTTGGTTTAGGAGTGTGTTTAGGAGTTGATTTGATTAGGCTATGGATTAGGAGTTGTAATTAAGTGTTTTGGTGAGAAAGTATATGATTAAGGCTACTCAAGACAAAGTTTAAGAGGTGTTCTTGGTTAATTAGTGCAAATCTACCTTTATTAGGGAGGTATCTCATCATGTGACCATTTCCATAATTTAAGGAAATTGGAATAGGAAAAATACTATTCATGAAAATGTGACATAAAGTCTTAAATCAAGAAAAGGATTGAGTTTCATTAAGCAATCTTAGGTTCTAATTAATCTCAATTAATTATTTCAACTCTAGATTAGTAATTAGAATTTACTAATCTTTAATTAGAACTTAATATTGCTTAAGTTTCGTTAACCATATCATTAGGCCCAAAATACACTAGTTGGGGGCAAAATGGTAATTTTACAGAAACTTCCCGGGATCACTTGAGTTTCAACAGATCTTAGACATATCTTAAAAATGACACTACCAATTTCCTGGTGAAGTCCAGGCCCAGTCGGTAATTAATTTTGTGTTAATTAGCCGCATGGATATTTTGGTAATTTTGCATGGAAAAACCAGAAATCGAGATTTTCATCTCTAACAATACACAGAACACAATTAATCCCCTTCAAGCGCTAAGACATTCCCTAGAGGTTTGCCTGGACTGGCTTTTCTCAATTCCCGGGCATAAATGACCTCCGAGGTATTTTGATCATTTGCATAAAGGGGAAAAATTAGGGCGTTACACGATACATTAAGGCTATTATGCAGAGAATTTCTCATGACGTCCCATAGCACCAGGAAAAAGGCTGGCATAAGTGCTGCTGGCTCAGGCTCTCTTTCTTTTTGAAGTCTTCTCTTTTCAGGGATGGAAAGGTTTCTTGATCTATCAGACCGAGTCTTCTTCGAAGTGGTCATTGCCTTCTATTCTCAACTGGTTCAAGTGACCAACTCTGTGCTAACCACTTACATCAGAGGAGTGGACTTAGAGCTCAGCATAATGGACCTCTCCAACATTACTCATTCTCCTAAAGATGCTTGACTGAGAGAGTGTGGTTCACTACTCTTGGTGTTGCAGCAGAAGACGTTTCCAGTTGTCTCACTTGGGTCCCTAAACATCATCCAAGCGAGATCACTATAGCAATGCTAAACACAAATGAAAGGCAAGTCTTTATAGTCATTCAGTTTTCCCTGCTTCCTTATTTAGGTAGCACCCACCTCTTGGTTAGGATGGATTGTATGTTGCTCTTTTGTTTATTGACAAAACGAAGAGCTAACTTGGCCAGACTCATATTTGATCACATGCTGAGTGCTATCTCTTTTGAAAAAAGAAAAATTGGTGCTTTGCCTTACAGGATTCTACTAACCAAAATCTTTGAGTACTTCTACTACCCTCTTGGAAATGAGTGGTATAAGTACATGGAAGGTGCAAAGTACACCTTCAACTCTTTTAGAACCCTGAAGAGACCAACCGGTGCTGTTCCTTCTGGTATTAGAAGACAAAGTTTAAGAATTAGGGATGCAGCTGTTGAAAAGGTAGCCACAGAAGGTGAATAAAGAAAAGGCAAAAGGAAAATCATTATTCTTAAGGATAGTTCAGATGACAACAAGAGGCTAGAAATTATCATCAGATATGGAGGTGCACCCTTTAGCAATAGCATGACCTCTAATTCTGCACATGATTCATCTTTCGAGATGGAAACATCCTCAGAAAGTGAACCTACTACTGGTGTTTCTCCTTTAAAGGCTGAACAGTCTCCTGTGTCAACCATTCCTGATCCTTCTGCTCAGGGCATTGATCCCTTATCCAGTAGATGTACACCAGCTGAATAGCCATGCTTCACTGAAATCCAATTACTTTTGCATGAACAACGCCTTATCCAAAATAGGATGGATAAGCTTGAAGCCAACTCTAGTTGGCAAGAAGCATTACTTTAGGACATACTTCATGAAGTCAGGCATCAGGGCTGATGATGGTGCTACTGGTTTCCAACATACGGCTTTTTGTTGATGATAATAGGGGGAGAAGAATATGGAAAGAAAAGTCTATGTGCTGAGAAATATAGGGGGAGATCAAATTGAGGGGGAGCTTATCTAGAGAATAGTTTAACCTTTTTTTTTAGCATTTTTTTAACAACTCTTTTGTCATCTTTTACTCCTTGTTTTTATCTCTTATATTGTCTTTCTATCGTACATTTATATTAGTTTCTTCTACTCATACATGTGCTTTGATGTACGATCCTTTGTTTCTGATTTTATATGCATTCACTATTTTTGTTAAATATGGATTGTCAAAGGTGTGCTGAAAATGATCTAATCAAGATAATGTCACAAATATTACTTGTTAAGCTTCATACACGAAGAACTTCAGAAAGTTCTCTTCTTTTGATGAAAAATCAAGCTAGTTGTCTCAATCAAGGTGCAAACATGGTTAAAACACTTATCTGATACCTTCAGAAAGTATATCAGGTCTAAACATACATGCAAAACAACAACAACTATGATTCAAGTCACTTACGGCTAAAAATGTTCTTTTTCAAAATCTATATCATGCCTTAAGAAAAAGAACTTCCTGAAAATCTCTCGTTCTGATATTTTGAAAGAATATGCTTATCCTGTTTGCATTTCTATAATATTTCTTTCAATTATCTCGTCAAAAGATTTTTTTTAAATTGGTTTGTCATCATAAAAAAAAAGGAGGTTGTTAGCTTCAAAACCCTATCAATTGCGCTAATATGTTTTGAATGATAACAAAGCCAATTAAAAAAAAAGGCTTTGAAGAACAACTAATGTTTCTCTCTAAGTTTTTTGTAAGAATTTAAAAAGTTCTATTTTTTAGCAAGTGTGACACCCTGACTTTCTGTCTGAGAGAAAAATAACCAAAATGCCCCCGAGGTCATTTTCTGCTCGGAATTCGAGGATAGTCGGCACGACAGTCCTCGAGGGGTTAACTCAATGTTTGAAGGGGATTAGATGGTCCTTGAGTGATTTCGGAAATGAAAATCTTGTTTTCTGCAGTTTCGGGTTAAAACGACCAAAATACCCCTATAGTGTTTTTACGTGGGTAAAGGTGCCGTTCGACCCCGAAACTTTTCCCGAATGTTTAAAATGATGTTTTCATGTGTTTAAAAGTATCTGTTTAAGTTCCGGTGGTCCTGAGCAGTTTTTGTGCAAAATTATAATTTTGCCCCTGGAATAGTGCTGGTTGAACTTAATGATGTAATTAAGCAAACCTACGTAATATTAGGCTCTAATCAAAGATTAATTAATTTTCATAATTAATCTAGAGTCAAAATAAGTTACTAAAATTAATTAGAACCTAAAATTGCTTAGATTAAACCTAAATCTCTTTTTAAAACTCAAGATTCCTAGTCTTGGAATCTTGAATAGTATTTTCTCTCTCCAATTCCTTAAATTAAGGAATTGTGTTTAGAATTCTTTATACACTAAAATGATTTCATGTCATTAATGAAGCAAGAGCACTCCCTAACCTTGTCTTGAAATCCTTAATTACATCCTTAGTCACCTAATCACTTTCTCACAAATTCCTAAACTTAAGCCTAATCAAAGACACACCTAAACACAACTTTAAACCACAATTTAAAAGAGAGATTTTCCTCCCCCTTGGCTTATACACATTCGGCTACTCCTCCCCCCATTTCCATCACATGTTTGAAATTTTAAACAATCAAAGAACCATGCCTACACCATGCTTTGAGACTATACCTCAAGCCATACCATACCATACCTTAAGCCATACCTCACCATGCCTCATTTGAGCCAATCTCTCACCTCATGGCCCATGAGGTCCACGACCAAGCACCCTTCATTCGCCCCTCCATGTTTTGTTTCTCTATAAATACATGCATTTAGAGAACTTGGTCACTTTTGATTAATTGCCAAAGTATAAGTTTCAAGAAGCATTCTTAAATTCTCCCATATTCTCTCAAAGCTCAAGAACTCTCTTTTCTTCTTCATTTTCTTCATCTTTGTCAAACTCACAAAGAACCACAACACTTCAACCTCATATCATCACCCCTCAACCATACACCATCTTTTAAACATAAAAGCTTAAAGAAAACACCTCACTTTCCTTTTCTTTCTCCTTGTGGCCGAAACTCTAGCTCACTTATAAGGAAGTTTTCCTCTTATTCTCACCTCAAAAACCAAGCTTTCCTCTTCACCACTTGGTAGGGATTTTTATTTTGTTAAAATTTTATCTTTTAAAGTTTTGATAAAGATGAGTTTTGTTGGTTTCTCTTGGCTTTTAGAACTTCTTTTCTCCTTTATGTATTTGGGCCTTGGAGTCTTTCTTTAAAGGAAAATGCTGGCTTGATGATGAGGGTTTGGATGATGGTCAAGAGATCATCACATGTGTAACCTCTAAAGCTTGACACTTAGTCCCTGGACCATGAAAGATTTCAGTTTCCTCTTCTTCTTTTCTTTGGCTTAGATTTTCGGTTTTCAAAGGTTGTATGGTTGAAAAAGTAACTCAAGGATGAGAGCACACGATGTTAGTGTAATTACATCATCAAGGTTATGGTCTCTAGAGTTCTAAAGTCTCATTCTTTTCTTCCCATAGTTTCGGCCATTTTTCCTTTTCTTTAAGTTCATTTGTTCTTTTAATCCATTTCATTAGAGTGTGATGATGAAATTCATACCATATGGTTGCTTTGTAAACCTTGGTACAAGAACTGTAGATCTTGTTTTATCTTGCTATGATAAGTTTGGGTTGAGGTTTAAGTTCCTTTAAAGAGAGCTCTAGTAGTTATATAATAATGAACTTGCATTCATGTTTGCTTTTTAAGTTCATGCATTGAATATTTATGTTAAGCTTTGCATTCACGTTTAAGTTTCCTTGCCATCACCTAAAAACATAAAGATTAAAACAAAAGCTTGCATTTTCATATCACCTAATAATTAATCTCGAAGCTCACCTATTTCGGCCTTAAAGTCGATTGTTGTAGAGCCTATAGCACTAAAATAAAGAATTGAACTTGCATTCATGTTTACATTTCCTTGTCTACCATATTTACTTTTTAAGTCATCACCTAAACTTTGAAGATAAAAATGAAGTTGCATCTCATATTTATTTTAAGTTCTCACTTTACTTTATAATGAAAAATAAAATGGAATGCATAGCATGTTTACATTTTGTCATCACTTAAAGATCCTAGAGCTCAAAGACTTGCCCTTATTATCTCAAGTTAAAGTTCGATTATGGAAACATCCCTATGGATGCATATTTCGGCCATGTGATGATGATGAACTTGATGTGAGTTTCATCTAATCACAAGAGCCAACAATCTATGTTCTAAGATTTTCCTTAGGCCTTAAGAGTTTTATAAGGTATTTACCAACAAGATTTATGAGTTAAACCTCTTCTAAGCATGCTTTAAATTAGTACTGCCCTATGGTTATTTTTAGCCCCCTTTTATAAAATGAAATCGGTTTCAATGAGTTTTAGAAGTCTTGAAACGATTTCAAGAGAAACTAGTAACTTGTATGTATTAAGGACATGATTTTTGAATGATGCTTGAGCGTTAATGTTTCGGTTCTGCCCTCGTGTGCTCACTGCTATATGATGATGTTTTGATATGTTAGAATGTGTGAAAATTATATATGTTGAGGTGGGAACCCCTGTATGCATGTTAGGAAAGAAACTAGTCTTACAGAAAAACCATAAAGTTGAGTTTTAGCATATTTTTGACCCATTTATCCTTAGCCACTGCGAAAACTATTTTAATGTGATAACATTCAGTTTGGGATTGTTTAATTATAAAAACTTGGTAACATTTGATGTAGGATTGATTTTTAGTACCTATGGAGAAACTAGTAACAGGAAAACCGTAAAAGTGCACTTGTAGAACACTTAGATTATTTGATTTTCTGTTTCTATCCAGCAACCTTATAATGCGGTAAACATGGTTTATAATTAGTTCATACGGGTAGGAATACCTCATAATTGGTTTAGATTTGATTTATAGCGCCTTAGGCGAAGAAGGAACGTAGAAAGGGGCTAAAACATAGTTTCTAGAACCCCGTAATTGCAAGATTTAGAAATTGACTATCTGTATGGAGTTGTTTGGTTTTGCTTCTAAGCATAAAAATTATTGAGAATAATTAGTTATGAACCTATAGGTGCATAAAAGGATAAAAACGGATGTTAGCATAATTAGTTTTCAAGATTAAGACCCGTAAGAGTCAAAGCATAAGACACCATAAGTCCCAAGACATAATGAGCTTTATGACTTCAAGTAGATGTATGTTTAATCATGAGAATGACTTGAGCATAGCATATGCATTAGCTGAGCCTGGTCCTTGATTCCGGTAAATTGGTTAGGAGCATGCTATCTTTTAAGAATGTTAAAGTAATGATGTGATGATGTATATGCTATGATGAGTTTGACTATATGATTGGATGTCTCATGTTGATGATGAATGGCTATGCATGCTCTATATGTTTCGTGGCATAAAGTAAATTTGAGGAAATTCAGTTTACAGTCTTTATGTTACTGAATTTCCATCAAATTTGAGAACTTAGAAAAGTTTGTGAAAATCATGAGAACTTAAATGTGATATATTACCGAAACGCGTCTTGGGTGACACCGGTTCGGCTGAGCACCCCTAGGAACAAAACCATGAAGGTATTGACATCGAGCTTGCCAAAGCGGACAATATTACTGTGCACTGGATGCTAGTAGATGCATTTTGAAGAAGAAATTATGTGTTACCCCCTCTATTACCCCATATGAAATCTAGCAATGGCTAGTTAGGTTGAGCTCATTCCTAGGCGATAGGTGAGATGTAGTTTGGTGACCAGATTATTGCCGGGGCCAGTGAGTCGATTGGATTTTTGATGAATATGCTAAGAGGGTGGTCTTTAAGAAAAAGAACTTAAGTGTTTGATTTATGAGAACGATGTTACATGAAAAGTACTGTGCCCTTTTTATGCCACGTATATGATTTATGTTTCTTTATGTTGTGCTCAAGTACTATGATTTTCATGTTAATGTGCATATGGTATTGTCATGCATTCTTCCAATATCTATTGCAATCATATCATTAAGACTCATACTAAAAGACACCCATTTCGGATAAATAGATTTGAAAAGTTTAAAACCAAACCTTAAGCATGTACACCTTTTTCATAATTAAACCAAAGTGGCTGGGGACGATGACGACGACACTTGTGTTAGAGTCGAAAATCCCTACTGAGAATCTTAAATGAGTTTTTCATCCATTTTTTTTCTTCCGTGCCGTCTCTAGACGAGGATAACAATGAGATTTGTGACTTCTTCTAAGGCTCGTATTTAAGGGTCACTTTAGTAATTGGAGTAGAGGGTTGCTACGGAAGCATAGATAGTTTAGCTTTTGGGTTGATACTTATCCAACCTCGTAGGTGGATAAGGAACACTTCATATATATATGTGCATATTTTGATGTGAATGATGGTACAATGATGCCAGTAATTTATGTATCTATACAGATGTGATGATATTATGTTGTTATGTATAATACTATATCTCATGATTATGTATGGTGTCATTACTTTTTCTTGTATATTATGGTTATGACGAACATTAGGTTAGCGCATGGCTCGCATTTTGTTTTCAAGTTTCAAAAAGAAAAACTTATCCATATTTCCCACTAAGTATTTTAAAGAAAGGTTTAAAGAAGGAGACTAAAAGAGTAATAGACTAATGGTTAACCTAAATACGTTCTAGGAGTATTAGGTTAAAAATTAGGATGTTACAGCAAGTATAAGGTTAATACATATGAGAATATACATTTCACTATGAGACTTTTGTAACATCCCCTGCTACTTTATGGATTGATGACTGTCCCCACAAATCAACACAAGTCTTTTCAGCAAGCTTTGTCCTTACTCACACGCTTCCTAGGAAAACTTCCCAGGTCACCCATCCCAAAATTGCTCCAAGTCAAGTACGCTTAACTATGGAGTTCTTTCGTTATGGGCTACCAAAAAGAATATGCATCTTGTTGGTATAGGTAGTACAAATCAATTCAAATAAGCTCTTTTTAACTGTATAGTCGCATACCTATACAGTCTCAAGATCCCTCTCATTCAGGTGTGTAATCAGTTCATTCATGTACCCTTCCACTTTTGAAGTCTACCAGGAGCTACTCCTCGTTCGTGCATCCTTGCACCGGTAATCACTCCCTGACTTCGCAATCCCTGGGCGTTACATGCCCACTAGTTTCTGCTTGGTTCGTCCCCGAACTACACCACACTGGGAGAGATGCAAGCTCTAATACCATTTGTAACATCCCCTGCTGCTTTATAGATTGATGACTGTCCCCATAACCCAACATGGGTCTTTTCAGCGTGCTTTGTCCTCACTCACATGCTTCTTGGGAAAAGTTCCTAGGAGGTCGCCTATCTCAAAATTGCTCCAAGTCAAGCATGCTTAACTATGGAGTTCTTTCATGATGGGCTACTGAAAAGAAGATGCATCTTGTTAGTGTAGGTAGTACAAATCAATTCATATAAGCCCTTCTTAACTGTATAGTCCTATACCTATACAGTTTCAGGATCCCTCTCATTCGGGTGTGTAATCGGTTCATTCATGTACCCCTCCACTTTCAAAGTCTACCAGGAGTCGCTCCTTGTCCGTGCCTCCTTGCACCGGTGATCACTCATTGACTTTGCAATCCCTGAGCGTTACAACTTTAGTGCTTCAAGAAACTGAGCTATTGAGACTTTAGAAAGTAGCATTGGACATTAGAAAGTGTGCTTACATGAAGGAATCAAGCATTCTCTAAAGACCAGATGGCATACCACCATCAATCATTATGTTCATAAAGTTTGTATCTTATAATGAACAATGATTAAAACTGTGAAGACTCTTTATTCACCAAGGAAATAATATCATGATTCAGAAAGTACTCATTTCAAGACAGTGAAATCTACATCATATGGAAGGAGGAAAAATTTGAATTTCAAATTTCAAATTTCCTTATGGAATAGTCAAATCCCAGTATCAGAATCGGTAAATCATCTCTTTTTCCTTTAAAGTCAATGATCAAAAGATTCTAGAAGGAAGTGTTCAGAAACTATGGTTCAGAAAGTAAGTAGTCTCTGAAGAACATCAGCAACCACTTTTATCTCACAATGGCTTCTGCAGGCAGATCTAACAAAGCAGAAAAGCTACGCTTCTAGGATATCTTTCTAAGACACAAATAGATGATCAACACGTGTCCCTAGAAAGTCTATTTGAAGGCAACGGTTTCAGAGAAGACCCAAACTTGTCCCTAATTATTGGTTAGTTTGAATGGCAACCCAAACTTGTAACCATTGTAACCTTAATCCAGTAGAGATTAGTGTGAGATAGCTTGAAGAGGCTTGTTAAATACTACTTGCAACGTGACAGTAACTGAATTTTATTGGTCATGAGTTTAGCTTGGAGAGGCTAGTTCAAGACTACTTAGTTCAGCTTGAAGAGGCTGGTAAAGAACTACATGGTGTAAGACAGTAAAGGTGTCCATTGGTCGATGGACAAAGCTTGAGAAGGCTACCAAAAAGACTATCTTGACTCTTTCTCTAGTTAAAGGAAGAAGTAGTGAAACTCAACAGTGGTTGAGAATTGAATGTAGATAAGTTGGCTGAACTAGCATAAGTCTTCCTGTATTCATTTTTCTCTCTCCTTTATCTTGCTATATTTGATCATTTGTTTTTCCATGTAAGTTTCAAGTTTCCCAAAATCTCTTTATCATTTTACCCATTTAATCAAGTTTAGAAAGCAAACTTTCTGAAGGTGGTTAATGGTATTTTGCGATGTGCTATAAGTTCATCATGATAGCGCTTTTAGTTTAGTTTTTTAGATTTTCAGTAAAGATGAAAAAAGGAAAACACGATTTAACCCCCCATTCTCGTGTGTTTTTCTGCTTACAGCTCATACTCACAATTCCAGTGTAAGATCATGCTTCAACAACCTGAAATGTGATAAAGAAAGGCCAAATAATTTAGTGTACAAAACTATAGATCTTGTAATCTAGTATTGTGGTATAATAATCTGGTTAACAATTGTCTAAGAGATATTATACATATGATATAAGTATTTTTAGAGAAAATAATTGTAGCTTATGAAACACACTTTTTAAACCATTCAAGTGACTATAATGAGCTATTCTTGCGTGATGTGAGGAATTAATTCATCGAGGGACTACAAATCTTATTGTGATAGAATACAAGTTGCAATCAAATCAATGATTTTCCAAATACTTTGGGGAAAAATTTTCAATTTGTACATGATAATTCATTAATCGACTACAACTCATCTCCAAATGTAAGATTGAAACCTTCGACAAGCATAAGCTTCGCAACTTTATGGTGTGGTTATGCAACTTGAAGCAAAAAAAATGAATCTAAGCTTAGGAAAAATAAAAAGAAGTAGATTTTCATAAGAGACAAATGTTTATATTTAACAAAAAAATTCAACTTCGAATTTTAGAGCTCACAAAATTTAGAATATACATACTCTCAAACTTCACTCAAATGGTTCCAGTGTTTCTTTGCATTGTAATTTGTGATAAGCTTTTATATAGTGCATTTTAAGGTGAATAGATATCTTACTAATAAAATGATTTCAAATATCTCCTCTCATATATCTAAAGGAAGAAATATATTTAAAGGTTTTAATTACAAAATCTATGTTTGTAGATACTCATTAATATATTTTATTGCTAATAATAAATGTTATCATAAATTTTTATGCTAAATATTTTAGCAGTTTTGGTAAACTATTATTACGTTGACACAAAAAATAAGTAAATCTTATTAATTTTTTATGTTATGTTTTATAGCAAATAAATTGCCATCAAATAAAGTTACAGTTAAACTCTAATAATTCATTTTATAATATCCAAAAGGATATACTGCAGTATTCATAAGCTCTATAAGTTCCACAACAATTTTTACAAATAAAAATGCTTGTTTTGGGCTTTCTGGCGATAATAACATTTGCCTTTTCAAATAATATTTTTGAATTAAATCTTTTTACATTTGTATTTATAAAATGCAATCAACTGCTAAAAAAATGTTGAGAGAAATCCAAACAGAATATGCATCTTTTTGTAGAAAATGTAAGAAATTAATTGAGGTAAAATTAGTTAATCTTGGTTTCGGTTATTAACTATTAATGGATTTTAAAGAGAATAAAAATAATATAAGAGAAATTATTGGACTAGACAATTACTATCACCTAATTGCTTGTCACTTAAGTCTAAGAATATGGTTTTGCCAAGAAACAGATAATTTAATTTTTAATATCATACTTAACCTTCATATTTGATGCAACATCCTCTGTTGCTTTATAGATTAACGACTGTCCCCACAAACCAACACGGGTCTTTTCAGCATGCTTTGTCCTCACTCACACGCTTTCTAGGAAAAATTCCTAGGAGGTCACCCATTCCAAAATTACTCCAAGTCAAGCACACTTAACTGTAAAGTTCTTTAGTGATAGGCTACCGAAAAAAAGATGCATCTTGTTAGTATAGGTAGTACAAATCAATTCATATAAGCCCTCATTGACTGTATAGTCCCATACACATACAGTCTCAGGATCTTTCTCATTCGGGTGTGTAATCAGTTCATTCATGTACCCCTCCGCTTTCAAAGTCTGCCAGGAGCCGCTTCTTGTCCGTGCCTCCTTGCACCAGTGATCACTCCCCAATTTTGCAATCCCCAGGCGTTACATGCCTACTAACTTCTGCTTGGTTTGTCCCCGAACCACACTGTATTGGGAGAGGTGCAAGCTCTGATACCATTTGTAACATCCCTTGTTGCTTTGTGGATTGACGACTGTCCCCATAAACCAACATGGGTCTTTTCAGCATGCTTTGTCCTCACTCACACGCTTCCTAGGAAAACTTCCCAGGAGGTCACCCATCCCATAATTGCTCCAAGTCAAGCATGCTTAACTATGGAGTTCTTTAGTGATAGGCTATTGAAAAGAAGATGCATCTTGTTGGTATAGGTAGTACAAGTCAATTCATATAAGCCCTCCTTAACTGTATAGTCCCATACCCATACAGTCTCAGAATCCCTTTCATTCGGGTGTGTAATCGGTTCATTCATGTACCCTTTCACTTTCAAAGTCTGCCAAGAGTCACTCCTTGTCCGTGCCTCCTTGTACTGGCGATCACCGCCTGACTTTGCAATCCCCGTGCGTTACATGATCACATCCATCCTGGGGGTGCTCGATCGAACCGGTGTCACCCAGGAGTTTTCAAAAACTTTTCTTAAAATCCTTAAGTTTGACAAAAATTCGACAGCATAACGACAGTACATTGGATTTCCTTCAGACTTGCTTTATACCACAAGAACTCATAGAGCATAAACCATCACAGTCATATAAACATGTTCTTCATGACACATGCATCGATACATCATACTTGAATTAATGAATTCCTTAAGATCATCATAAGTAAATAAGCGTAGCAGCTATATAACTCATTCATGGTTGAGATTTAAAACATAAGATCATATATCCAGGTCATACAGGGTCATATATTCATGTTGTATAAAAGCATAAACTCATACTATACCAAATCATATATTCAAGCAACATAGGATCATGGTTTCATGTCATTCAAGCAGGGAAATATCTTATTTGCAAAACTTTGGGTTTCTGGTAATTGATTACATGAGCCTTGTAATTGATTACACAGCTTCGGGTTTTCAAAATAGATGAAATGAGGGCTCTGGTAATCGATTACATGAGCCTTGTAATCGATTACCACTGTTGTATTCTTGGGCCCCAAGCACATCTGAGTAATCGATTACATGGAATGGTAATCGATTACTAGAGTCTAGAACGTGTAATCGATTACATGATGTTGTAATCGATTATTAAGGCCAAAAGTTCATATCTGAATGCACAAAAGCTCTCCGATAATCGATTACATGGGCTGTGTAATCGATTACCAGCACCTTCAAAACACGAAAATCCAAGTTTAAAACACATTCTAAGTCATTCCTTCCTTCTCAAACTATTGTAAACCCGTTTCATTATTTCCTTTGAAATCAAAACCTCTTTACAAAGGTACATGCCCATGGATTTGAGATCACTATGTGGAGTTAGAAGGAGTAAATCTTGAGCCTTAGACAATTAAGTGACAACATGATCATAAACATGCCAATGCAAGCTTTGTTTTATTCTTGATATTATCTGGTGGTGACAACGGAAACTTAAATATGAGGTGCAAGGACTTGAGATATAAACGTGCTAGGAAAAAATGTAAATTTGGAATGCAAGTTCATTTCTTTATTTTAGTGCTCTAGGCCCCTTAGAGTATTTCACTCTAAATCAACAATCAACTTTAAGGTTGAAATAGGTAGGCTTCGAGTTAATTAATTGGTGATGGCAAGGAAATATAAACATGAATGCAAAGCTTAACATAATCATAAAATGCAAGAAATTGAGAAGTAAACATGAATGCAACCCATTTATTATCTTTTTAAATCTTAAACTAAAGTTCACCACTTAAACTCTTTTGAAAACATCATACCTTCTCTTCTTGATAAAACCATTTAAAAGAGTGAAACCTTCAAGCTCTAGAGGTCAACAAAGTGGTGGCTTTTCAACCAACACCCAAGATCCTCATCATCAAACCATGGTTCCTTCCAATGTAGCCCATTATGACCAAAAATCAAGAGAGGAAGAAAGAAGCCTAAGGACCAAAAAGAAAAGAAAAAGAGAAGGAAAGAAAACCAACACCTTATCATTTCAAACCAAAAACTAGACAAGGAGAAGGATAACATTCTCTACATAACTCTCTACCTTGGATGTGCTTTTTGATTGAGGGAGAGCTTGCTCTTGGAAAGTTGGAGAAGAAGAAGAAGAAGGAGAACTCCTTGAAGTTAAGAGAAAGAGAGTCTTTGGAAAGTGTAAGAGAAATGAGCAAAGGTTCTTACAAGCTCCCTTGGTGCCTATTTATAGAGGAAATGAAACATGAGAAGGTGAGAATAGAGGGGGAAAGTGGCACCACTTTTGGGGGAAGGAGGGAGAGAAAAATATCTCTTGGTTGTGTCATTTCAAGGTAAGGTTGTAGGTAGGCTAGGTGTGGTGTGTCATGCTTCTTTGAGTGTTTGAGTGAACAAACTTGTGATGTATGGGGAATGAGTTGGCACCATTCTTGGGGTATCCAAGGGGAGGAAAATGTCTCATTTAATTGTAGGTTAGTGATGTGTTTAGGTGTATCTTTGATTAGGCTTAAGATTAGGAGTTTGTAGTGAAGTATTTGAGTGAAAGGATAATAAGTATTTAAGGTTATTTAAGGCATGATTAGTGAGCATTCTTGCCCATTAGTAGAGTCAAACCTTACTCAATCAAGGTTATCAATCACATCGTAGGTTTCTTGAAGTATGGGAAGTGAATAGTGAAAATACTATTCAAGATCCCATGCCTTGGAGTCTTAAGTTAAAAAGAGGTTTAAGTTTAATTTAAGCAATTTTAGATTCTAATTAACTTTAATAAATCATTTTGACTCTAGATTACTTATGGAAATTAATTAACCTTCGATTAGAGCCTAATATTGCTTAAGTTTGCTTAATTACGTCATTGGGCTAAAAATCACTATTCCAGGGGCAAAATTGTAATTTTGCACAAAAACTGCTCGGGACCACCGAGACTTAAATAGACATGCCTAGGCTCATAAAAATATCATCTTAAACCTTAGGGTGGGTTTGGGCTCAGTCGACTTATTAAATAGTGCTAGACAACCATAAAGGTGTTTTGGTCATTTAGCACATTGGAACTCAAAAGTGAGATCTTCTGCTCTATTAGCATACATGCCATACATAATCCCCTTTGAATATTGATTTCACCCTTTGAGGACTATCGGGTCGGCTATCCTCAAATTCCAGGTAGAAAATGACCTCAGGGGCATTTTGGTCATTTTTGCTCAAATAGAAAAATCGGGGTGCTACATTAGACTAAGTTTCACAAGAAAGGTTACGTGCCACTTTATGCCACCTATATGATATTGCTTGATGATGCACTCTATTATCTTCTTGCATAGGGTATTGCCATGCATTCATGTTTTGACATGTTGCATACATGACATTAAGACTCATTCTAAAATGAACAGACCTTGGATAATTATGTTTAAAACCTAACAATGAACTACATGTATGCACACCTTTTCATAATAAACCCAAGGTTCCTGAGGATGTGGATGATGACACTTAGATAGGAGATTCCTTACTGAGATTTTTTAATAAGATTCTCACTCCCTTTCTTTTCCGCCACATCTTCAGACTTCGATGGCGATATTCGTGCTTTTCATTGACACCCCCACTTGGGAGGTTCATTTTGACCCGGAGCATCGGTCATATTATTTTGAGGGGAGCTGCACAGTTCATGTTTTTATGTTTTTGGGACGCCCCTTCATGCACCCTGTACATAGCTATCATTTTTCTCCGACCTCTCCCTTCGGTGATGACATGGTCTTTGAGCGTGCAAGGATGCACAACGAGAGGATACTGTGTACGTATACTTTTGGATCTACCATCCATGACTTTCTAGATTATGTTCCCCGCTTCAGGCACTCGGAGGCTAACCTGTCGGAAGATTTACCTACCTATATCTATTTCTGAGAGTTCTGCCCCCACTCCCTTTTTGAAGGTGGATGGTAGCGAGGAGAAAGTCACGCAGCCGAGGTTGGCATGGAGGCCAGCCATGCGGCCCCGACATGGCGCTCATGTGCAGGCACCCCGTGTACCCACTCCCGACGAGCTTCGTCCATGGATCAACTGTGTCCCACCTTATCTGGACTACCAGCAGTAGGACTCTTGGGGATTGTTAGTGTACACACACTACTGCTAGTTCAGGGTAACCTTCTTTTGTTCTAGAGATTACCCATCTTAGGTGCACGAGGGTAGGAGATGACTTCCCTTTTATTTCCTTTGCATTTCCTTGTATTTCTATTTCAGTTGTATTTCGCACTATGATGTACTGTATTTATATTAATATGATATTATTGTGGTATGCCTATGATTGCCCTATGTTACGAAGTTATTTAATGTTCTTACCTTGTGCTCTCCTTTGTATGAGCTATGTTTTACGATAACGTTTGCCTAGGATACGCACGGCTCTTACCTTGCATTTATATTTCAAAAAAAAATTTATCCATATTTTCCGCTAAGTATTTTAAAGAAAGGTTTAAAGAATGAGACTAAAAGAGTAATAGACTAATGGTTAACATAAATATGGAGTATTGGGTTAAAAATTAGGATGTTATATTTGATATTTTATCACCATTCTTTGCTTTATTGGGTGTGAATTGAGTGGCTTTAATTTCTAATTTATTTTATTGTGACATTCAAGTAGCATTTTTGTAATAACTTTCACTCTAAAACCTTGATTATGTGTTTCTTGATTTATAAGAATGTTATGCATGTTTCTACAACATCTATGAAGAATCTTAAGGCCAATTTGGAAGTTTTGAAACTTCAAAATGGGCATGGATTTTAAGGTAGATGAATAGTTACAATATAGCTAATTGCCTAAATTTCTTAAGTCATAATGCAATCCATAAGAGTCCAATTGAGCTCAAATTTGATCAATTTGAAAGATGATATCGAGGGTTTCTATTGAACTTCAAATCTTTTTAGATTGTTTTGATAGAAAAAATGAAATGGTTAGTTTGCAAGCTTGGTTTAATAGATTTCTGGACTAAATTTGCCATAACTCTCTACAACAGTATCAAAAGAAAGCAAATAAGGACACTCAAGAAAGCTTGAACGGAGTAGATGATTTTAGTGACGGAATGAGCCTATAAATTGTAAAAACCACTGAAAATTTTGATATTTTATGAGTCAAGTTTGAATTTCATTTTATTTTACCTTTTGTCTTCTTCCAATTTCCCTCTTGTTTACATTTCTTCTTCTTCTTCTTCTTCTTCTTCCTCTACTCTGATTTTTCAATGGTTATTCCAACAAAATTAATGTGACATTTCATTTTATTGATTCAATATACAATTGATTTTAGCGGAAGTAACTCAAGATATTTTTATTGTGTATGTTGAAATAGATTTACAAATCTGTGATACTCTTCTTCTTCTCCCACTCAATTGTCAATTTGAATTCCTAATTTTCATTTGAATCGTTGAAAGAAGATTTACAAAATTTTCCTAAAAAGCATTCTAATCTACAAGCAATAAAGTGAGTAAGGGATTGTTTTTCCCACAAGGACTATAAACAACTACCGGTTTATTTGGGCGCATTGCCATTCCACCAAACTGAGTATCAAAACAATTTAGGAATAGAAAGAAAACAAAGGGTAATTAATGAGAAAAAAATATTCATGGAAGGACAATAAAATGTTTGTTATATGCATGGATCTAAATATCCATGTATAAAAATTCCCTCAATTCATAATTCAGATGCACGTTCACAATTATTTCAACGCAACCTTCTACATATATGGAGGTTGGTGCTGGTAGAACATATAAGAATGGAAAATATTCTGTTATACAGTGATTTGACTATTTCTTTCAGAAAAAAAAGTTGAAAGGGACAAATATAGCCTATAACAAGAGTGTGTAAGATCAATTTGCGTTCCAATGAAATCACTTGTTAGGCTCTCTAGCCAACCTATGAATTCATTGATATGATGTTGTTGAAGAGGACATGAATTTGAAAAACTTTATGCACGGATCATAGGATAATGCTTATAATGATATTGCGAATTTATGCTTTTGTTTTATTCTCATAGATGACATATTACTTGATCCTAAAATATCACCTATACTCAAAATTCCAGTGTAAGATCATGCTTCAACAACTTGAAAGGTGATGAGGAAAGGCCAGATAATTAGTGTTGAAAACTATAGATCTTGTAATATAGTATTATGGGATAATAATTTGGTTAACAATTGTCTAAGAGATATTATACATATGGTATAAGTATTTTAAGAGAAAATAATCGTAGCTTATGAAACCCTTTTAAAACCATTCAAGTGACTATAATGAACTATTCTTGCATGATGTAAGGAATTAATTCATCGAGGGATGGCAAATCCTATTATGATAGAATACGAGTTGCAATCAAATGAATGAGTTACAAAATACTTTGGGGAAAAATTTTCAATTTGTATATGGTAATTCATTGTTCAACTACAATTCATCTCCAAATGTAAGATTGAAACCTCCTACAAGCATAAGCTCCACAACTTTGTAGTGTGGTTATGCAACTTGAAGCAAAAAAATGAATCTAAGCTTAAGAAAAATAAAAAGAAGCAGAATTTCATAAGAGAAACAAATGTTTAAATTTAAAATAAAAAAATTCAACTCCAAATTTCAAAGCTTACAAAATTTAGAATATACATACTCTCAAACTTCACTCAAATGATTCCAATGTTTCTTTTCATTGTAGTTTGTGATAAGCATTTATATAGTGCATTTCAAGGTGAATAGATATCTTACCAATAAAAATGATTTCAAATATCTTCTCCATATATCTGAAGAAAGAAATATATTTAAAGGTTTTAATTACAAAATCTATTATTGTAGATACTCATTAATATATTTTTATCACTAATAATAAATATTATCATAAATTTTTATGCTGAATATTTTAGTAATTTTGGTAAACTATTAACACGTTGATAGAAAAAATAAGTAAATCATATTAATTTATGCATTAATTTTTTAGTTATGTTTTATAGCAAATAAATGGCCATGAAATAAAGTTAAAGTTAAACTCTTGTAATTCATTTTATAATATCCAAAAGGATATACTGTAGTATTTAGAAGCTTTATAAGTTGCACAATAATTTTTACAAATAAAAATGCTTGTTTTGAGCTTTTTGGCCGTAATAACATTTGCCTTTTTAAATAATATTTTGAAATAAATCTTTTTACTTCTATATGTATAAAGAAACTAATTGAGGCAAAATTAGTTAATCTTGGTTTTAGTTATTAACCATTAATGGATTTTTAAGAGAATAAAAATAATATAAGAGAAATCATTGGACTAGACAATTACTATTACCCAAGTGTTTGTCACTTAAGTCTTAGAGTATGGTTTTGCCATGAAATAGATAATTTGATTTTTAATATCATAGTTAACCTTCATATTTGATTTTTTATCACCCTCCTTTGTTTTATAGGGTGTGAATTAAGTGACAATCATGATTCAATTTCGAAATTTTCTTTTGATTAATTTCTAGCTTATTTTGATTTTGACATTCAAGTAGCATTTTTGCAATAACTTTCAGTCTAAACCTCTGATTATGTGTTTCTTGATTTATAAGAATGTTATGACATGTTCCTACAGTATCTATGAAGAATCTTAACGCCAATTTGGAAGTTTAAAAGTTTCAAGATGGGCATGGATTTTATGATAGATGAACAATTACAATATTGTTAATTGTCTAAACTTCTTAAGTCATAATGCAGTTCATAAGAGTCCAATTAGGCTCAAATTTGATCAATTTGAAAGATGATATCGAGGGCTTCAATTGAACTTCAGATCTTTTGGGATTGTTTTGATAGCAAAGATCAAATGGTCAATTCGGAAGCTTAGCTTAATAGATTATGGACTAAATTTATCATAAATCTCTACAATAGTATTGAAACAAAGCAAATAAGGACACTCAAGAAAGCTTGAACGAAGAAGGTGATTTTAGTGATAGAATGAGCCTGTAAATTGTAAAAACGCACTGAAAATTTTGATATTTTACGAGTCAAGTTTGAATTTGATTTCATTTTACCTCTTGTCTTCTTCCAACTTCCCTCTTGTTTAGATTTCTTCTTCTTATTCCTCTCTGATTTTTCAATGGTTATTCCAACAAAATTAATATAAGTGTGACATTTTATTTTATTGATTCAATATACAATTGCTTTCAGTGGAAGTAACCCAAGATATTTTTTGTGTGCATGTTGAATTAGATTTAAAAGTCTATGATACTCTTGTTGTAACACCCTAATATTTAACTCAACACGCCTAGGACGCATTTAAGTTAATTATTAGTCATTACTCTTTTGTTCCAGTTTTTAACTCAAAACTTCTTTAAAATACTTTAGTGAAAATATGGGTAAATTTTTTTTTGAACTTAAATACCAAATCGTGAGCCGTGCATACTAAATATCTAACGTCATTACCTTGCCTGCGTAAGAGAGATGTTAGAAACGAATAACAGGTAAATACATAATACAACCATAACATAACATAACTCAAATAATAATAACATATCAATAACTGTATCATGATAGTGATGTCTTGTAATCTTAAGGACATCAATATATATCCATCAATAGAATACAAATTGATAACTGAGATACGATCACTCTAAAGGAAAATATCCAAAAGGAAGTTATCTCCGTAGCTCCTCGTCCACTCTCAAGACAAATCACGAACTACACCATCATTCATGTCTGGAGATGACACGAAAAAGAAAAGGGATGAGAAACTTATACAAGAATCTCAGTAGGGCTTCCCGACTATAACACAACTGTCATCGTCATCGTCCCCAGGAACCTTGGGTTTAATTATGAAAATGGTGAACATATATATATGGTTCATTTATTAAGTTCTAAATATCATTAGCCGAGGCCCATATCTTTTAGCATGAATCTTAATGTCATGAATACAATATATTAGTCATGGATGCATGTCAATATCAATATACGTAATATCATAAAATCCATAAAACAATGCATATGATATAAAGATCATCATGATCATCATTCTTATAGGTGACTTAAACTTCTTTATTCTCTTTTCCTTGGGGGCCGCCCTATAATTCTCTCTTTTCTCGAGAGTTCTAGGTTATGAGCTCATACCTCACTAGTCGTCACTAGCGTAATCTTATCCCTTTTGATAAGTTAAATTCCCGACTCTTAAGGTACGGGATAGGGGGCATTAGGATCACCTTTCATAACCTTTAATTCGGGGAGTCCAAAGGATCACTTCCCATTTGGATTATCTCTCATAACCTTTAATTCGAGGAGTCTAGAGGATCATTTCCATGTGTCTTATGTCACCTTTAATCTTGGCATATTATATGAAGATGCAAACATGAATATCACAATTATAACTCATCAATTCAACATTTCATGTGCATCTCAATGAATCAAACATAATTATAACATGCCATAATTTAAATCACATAAACATGCATCATATTTCATTTCATATATCCATAAGCCATATAAGTTTCCGCACATGAACATACCCTTCACAAAACATCATTCACATTCATCTCATCATATTATCAATATTTACATTTAAACCCCAAAGGGTTAAATCACAATTTCTCAAAGGTTACGGGTCAAAATGTAATTACTCCTTTTTAACATCTACTCATAAATTAAAGACCTTTAACATTAACCAATACATTTCAAGAGACATATTACTATTAGTAACCATTCAAACTTATCATAAAAACCTTTTAGGGCCATAGACTAAATTTTAACATGTTTTAGGGGTCAAAGTACAAAGTAACACAATTTTTGACACTTAATAGCAACCAAAAATTATAAAAAAATTTCTAAACATTATATATGGTATTTTGAACACATGGACACATTCAAAATCATTAGTTGGTCTAATTAAAAACATTTGGCTGAAATAACATAGTTGATAGTTCAAAACATAACTTTCCGTATTTTGCAAAATAGCCCAAACTAACATTTATAATTACCCTTTTATGCATCTATGGTACCAAAAACAATTCTTACAACAAATGTAAGTAATTCTAAAGTATGTGAACAACCTTGAACAACCCTTGAACAGAATCAGAAAATTAATCTCCTTAAAGCTTTACAAAAACACAATTTTAATCCTTTTTAGTTACTAGACTTTCCTAAAATGCTAAGAACAATTTTTATAACAATTATTAGTGATCCTCAAGTGTGTGAATAGGTATAAACAGTAGTGAACAGTGATTAACAGGGCCTAACAGTAATAAAAAAAATTAGCATTCTAAAAGCTTCATAAAAACACAATTTTGATCATTTTTAGTTACTAGTTTTTCCTAAAACACAAAAAAACAATTTTTACAACAACTATTAGTGATTTAAACTCATCTAAACATCCTAAATCAGTAACCATTCTAGTTCTAAAAGATTAGATCAGAATAATAAAACTTTAGCATTTAAAATCATGAGAAAAATCATATTCTTAATTCTTTGCAATTCTAGGTCTTTCAAAATTTCATTGTACAACTTTAAAGACAAGATTATACCTAAAAATAAAATACAACAAGTTTCAAATCAGAATCATACAAGGGCCAAAATAGATAGATGAGAAGTGTCCATGATCAAAATTACCATTTATGACAAAAGAAGTAAATCTTGAACTTTAGGATTTAGGTGATGACTAGAATCATAAACTTGTCTTATAACCTTATTATTATCATTATAAGGTGAGAACTTGGAAATATAAATATGAAATACAACGCTTGAAATATAAATAATAAGGTGCAAATTCATTCTTAGATCCTTATGATTTAAGTAATAACTTGAAATGTAAATATGAATATGCAAGTTCATATTATTATCTTCAAGAATTAAAGTGATAACTTGAAATATAAATATGATTATGCAAAGCTTAAAATATAAATATGATGTGCAAGAACTTGAAATATAAATATGGATGCAAGTTCTTTTTTTTTTATGTGTTATTAAGCTCAAAACTCAAAACTTAGCAATTCTTTCATTAATCTTTTGACATCAAGAATTAAACCTTGAGCTTTAGAGGTCATTTAAATGATGGATTCACAACCACCACCATGATTCCTCATCATCAAGCCATGGTCATTATCAAACCATATAAACCAAAATTATAAAGGAAGAACAAAGAAAGAACATGAAATAAAATCCTTACCAAGTTGTTTCTTGTTATCAAAAGGTAATGCTTGATCTTTAGAGAAGTTAGAAGAAGAAAATATGTCCTTGATATGTCCTTTGAACTTCGGCCAAGATTAGAGCAAATGGAGGGAGGATTTCTCTTGTGTTTTTGTGTTTGATAATGGAAAGGTTATGTGTTTAGGAGTTGATTTATGGTTGGAATGTGTATGCTTGAGGTTTAGAGCTTGATTAGGGGTTGGGAATGGAGTCTCTTGAGTGGAAATGAGGAAGAAGAAGAAAGCTTGAAGTATTAGGAGAATTAGAGAACTTTGAGCAAACTTTGAGTAAGAAAACTATCAAGTAAGAAAATGCTAAGACTAGGAATGTTTGTGTGTGCATTTTGGCAATGGAAGAGCTCATATTTATAGGCCAAGGAAGGCTATATGTACGCTGCATATGGGCTGAAATGTGATCAGAATTCTTGCTCAAAAATAATGCAAAACAACTCAAAGATCACATGGTATGGTCATGGTGTTGTTTGAGTGCTTAATTCTTTGATAATAAAATAAAATGGGGGCATCATGGCGGGTGTATGGCTGCTGCTCCTAGGCTGAAATGTGATCAAAATTTTTGATCCAAAAATGTACAAGGCAACTAAAAAGAACACATGGTAATGTTATGATGTGTTTGTGTGCATTATTCTTGAATGAATTTTAAAATTTGTACAACATGAGAACATGGAGGACACGGCTACTTTAGGGAATAATGGGGGACAAGTTTTATTCTTTCATTCATGGTAGGACATGTATTTAAGGTGTATCTTGAAGAAAAAAAAAATAAAGTATTGGTATTATGGTGGTGCCTAATGATGTAGTGCAATAATCTTTGAAATAAAAAATGAAATATGACCACCATTGAGAGTGTGATGGCTGCTGGTTTCTGGTCCTTTTATGATCAGATTTATGTTATTTTGCAAGTGATAAATCATGTATCAGATGTGTACTTACTTAGGTAAAAGATTAGGAATTGATAGGTTAGTGAAAATAGTAAAAGATTAAGTGTTTAGAACAATTTAAGACAAGGTAAAAAGAGTAATCATACACTAATGAATGAAGTTAATTTCAAGTGAGTAAAAATCAATTTGTAACATAAGTTCTAAACTTAGGATAAGAAAATGTAAATGTACAAGATTTTACCTAAACCGAAATCTTAACTTTGATCTCAAATATCACTAATTTTATGAGCTTTCATAATTAAGGAAAGGTAATTTTTATTTTTACCTTAGGTAATTTAGACTCTAATTACCTCAGTAATTATTATTTTTTTAACCTTAGGTAATTAATTTAAACTCAAGGTTGATGAGTGAAATCATTTCGAGTTCAAATAGAACTTTAATACTACCTTGATTACACAAGTAAATCTATTTAGTACAACTAGGGGTAAAAAGGTAATTTCACATAAACACTTTCTGTAAATACTGGACAATCTCAAATCATACTTGAAATAGTCATTTTGAACTTTTGAGTGAAAACCGAATTCAAAGATTATATAATTTCATGTAAAATTACTACAGGGGTAAAACGGTAATTTTACTTACGGTAAAAATTGAGAATTGAGATTTTTACCTCTAAGGCACATATAATCCCCATCAAGCCTTAAATTAACCCCTCAAAGATAATCTAGATTGGTTATCTTTGGTTTTCTAGGTAAAAATGACCTCAGGGGCATTTTGGTCATTTTATACGTACAGAAAAATCGGGGTTCGCGACTTTCATACGAATCGTTATTCAAACGTTTTTCTAATGTTGTGTTCTTTTATTGAGGATTAATCGGCCTCGAATTACGTGAAAAATTATCTAGGGGTATTTTGGTAATTTTACACAGCAGTAAAAATTGGGGCATTACACTTGTTCTTCTCCCTTTCAATTCTCAATTTGAATTCTTGATTTTCATTTGAATCATTGAAAGAAAATTTACAAAATTAGCCTAAAAAGAATTCTAGTCCACAAGTAATAAAGTGAGTAAGGGATTGTTTCTCCCACAAGGAGTACAAACAACTACCAGTTCATTTGGGCATATTTCCATTTTGCTAGACCGAGTATAAAAACAATTTAGGAATATAAACAAAACAAAGTGAAAGTGATGAGAAAAAAAATATTTATAGGGGACGATAAAATGTTTGTCATAAGCATGGATCTAAATATCCTTGCATAAAAATTCCCTCAATTCATAATTCAGATGCACATTCACTATTATTTCAAAGCAACCTTCTGCCTATATGGAGGTTGGTGGTGGTAGAGCACATATAAATGAAAAATATTCCATTATACAATGATTAGACCATTTCTTTCAGAAAAAAAAGTTGAAACGAACAAATATACCCTATAGCAATAGTGTGTAAGATCAGTCTCTATGTTCTAATGAAATCACTTGTTAAGCTCTCTAGACAACCTATGAATTAACTGATATGATGTTGTTGAAGAGGACATGAATTTGAAAAACTTTACGTACGGATCATGGGATAATGCTCACAATGATATTAGGAATTTATGCTTTTGTTTTATTCTCATAGATGACATATTACTTGATCCCAAAATGTCGCCTATGCTCACAATTCCAGTGTAAGATCATGCTTCAACAACCTGAAATGTGATAAAGAAATGTCAAATAATTAGTGTTGAAAACTATAGATCTTGTAATATAGTATTATGGGATAATAATCTGGTTAACAATTGTCTAAGAGATATTATATATATGATATAAGTATTTTTAGAGAAAATAACCGTAGCTTATGAAACCCTTTTCAAACCATTCAAGTGACTATAATGAACTATTCTTGTGTGATGTGAGGAATTAATTCATCGAGGGACAGCAAATCCCATATGATAGAATACAAGTTGTGTAACATCCTAATTTTTAACCCAATACTCTAGAACATATTTAGGTTAATCATTAGTCTGTTACGTCATAGCTTTCTCATTACTTTAAAATACTTAGCGGAAATACTGGTAAATTTTTTTTTGAAGTTATAAAAGCAAAGTGAGAGCTGCGCGACACGTTAACTAATGTCTTATAAGCGGTAATATAGCAAACATCATAGCAACATGACATAAGCAAATAAAGGCACATCATGATAACAGCTGTTTGCATATTTATATAATATATGAAATGCCCACTTGTATAGAGTGGGGCTTAGTTTGATACAACATGAACAATACAACTAAAAAGGAAATACAAGAGAAAGTGCAACGGAAACTATAAAAGCAACTCTCCTACCCAAGTGCAACAACGGGATGACCTCTAAAACAAAAGAAGGTTCATCTCCATCTAAGTGGTGTGTGCTCTACCCAGGTACTCCCTCAGTCGATCATCACCTCCTACTGACATCCATCTCGCGAGCGAGGCACATATCCGGGAAACTGGACGAGCTCCTCGGGCGTAAAGAGGTGGAACGGGGATCGAGTGACCCCGCTGATGTGATGCGTATCTCGGTCGTCGTGCAAGCAGTGGCCCGAGTCACGGTATCCTTCTTGCCCTCACTTATCAATGGTGGAAAGGGCGAGCTCTCGCTATCTGGATGGGTAGCGGGTCCTCGGACAGTCGGTCTGCGAGAAAGTAGGTCAGGGCACATGTCGGGATAGTCTTGCATGGCTGAGATGGCGGTGTCATGCGGAGCACTCTCTTGTTATGCTTGTCTGGCAGCAGGCTCAAACACCAGCTCGTTGTCGCCATAGGAGTGCGATCGGGAAGCGATGGGTGTGCGGGATGAGCGAAGGGCGTCTCTGAACATGAAAACTTCGCACCGTTACCTTGTCCCTCAAAATGGTATGACCCGTGAACCGGGTCATAGTGCACCTCCCATGTTAGGGTGTCCACGAATACCACGAACGTCGCCATCTGAAGACGTGACGAAAAGAAAGAGATAGAGGGAGTGAGAATCTTGCTAAAGAATCTCAGTAGGGTCCTACTACCTGAGTGTCATCGTCGTCCCCGAGAACCTTGGGTTTATTATCATAAAAGCAAGTGAGCATGTATGAAGTTCATTTTAACTTTAAAGTATACTTTAGCCAAGGTCCATTCATTTTAGGATGATCTTAATGTCATGAATGCAACATAATAGAGAATGTATGCATGGCGCTACCTAATACACATACATCAATCATAACATCAAGCATCATCATACTTAGTGGCATAAAGTGGCAATAGAAACATTCATATGGGACAAGCTTAGTGACATAATCATAATCATGAAACTTCTCTTCTTCATGGGCCACCCTAAAAGACAAGCGCTCTGGGGATGCTCGGCCGAACCGGTGTCACCCAGAACGTGTCACATCTCTAGGTTATGAGCTCATACCTTAACTAGTCGTCACTTGTTCTCACTTACCACTCAACGATAAGCGTATCATAAATCATAAATCCCGACTATCTGAGTACGGGTTAGGGGGCAATTCTCTTAGGGGTGCTCGTGCAGGGTGTCACCTAAGAGTATAAATTGGTATCGATGTCACATGAGTTCTATGGAGGTGCTCGGCCGAACCGTTGTCATCCTAGAACCCATCTTAGTACCTTAATTTTCAAAATCTCTTTAAGTCCCCAAATTTGTCGGAAATTCGGCGGCATAATGGCATTATGCCGAATTCCTTCTAAATTTGCTTTATGCCACATAAACATATATCCTCATGAATTCCTCATGAATAACATTATCATCCTTCACATAACACATGTATCATCATAGAACATTCAAACGCTTATCCGTACGGTAGCTTATGCTTTGACCCTTCCGGGTCTTAATCTTGAGATATAGTTCTCTAACATCCGACGTTCATATGTTATGCACCTAAGGGCTCATAATTAATCATCATTCCTAATCCTCATGTTCATACTCAAATCTGAAAGCATAGGGCAGAATTTCTAACTTGTGGTTACGGGGTTCTAGAACTTACGTTTTAGACCCTTTCTCGGTTCCGTCTTCGCCTAAGGCGCTATAAATTAAATCTAAATCAATTATGAGACATTCCTATGCTTAAGAACTAATTATGAATCACATTTATCATGTTGTAATATTGCTGGACAGAATCCAGAAACTAAATGTTCTAAGAGTTCTACATTTGCATTTTTACGGTTTTCTAGTTACTAGTTTCCCTATAGGTGCTAAAATTCAATTCTAATCCAAATGTTATCAAGTTTTTCATGTCTAAACAATCCTAATCTGATTATGTTCCCATTAAAACATTTTGGATAAGTTCCAAAAACAAATGGGTCTAAACTATGTTAAATTCTAGCTTCTGATGTATTTCTAGTTAGCTAGTTTCTTACCTATCATGCATAGAATCGTTCCTACATCATCATGTGATATTTTCACACATTCTAACACATCAAAACATCATCATACAGCCACAAGCTCATCATGACAGTACCGAAAACATCTAACTTCAATAAGAGAACTAAATTGACATCTCTAGGTACATAAGTTAACTAGTTTCTCTTGGAATCAATTTAGAATTTCTAAAACTCTCTACAAATCATTTTAATTCATTAGGAAGCTAAGAGAAGCCTTAGGTCAGTGACTAAAATATATTTCATCTTCAAAAAGGGAATAAAATTATAACTCGTGATAACATAACCTTATAAAGATTTGTAGAGCTTCAGAAAAAAACTTAGAACATAGATTATCGGCTCTTGTAGCTAGATGAAAACTCATTGCAAGTCCATCCTCACTACTTGGCCGAAACATGCATTCAAAGAATGCATTCACATTAAACTTTAACTTGAAATGAAATGGGCAAGTCTTTGAGCTCTAGGTTCTTAAGTTATGACATAAAATAAACGTGCTCATGCTTTTCATTTTTAATCTTGCTTACAAAATAGAGTGATGACGTAAAACAAATATGCAAGGCATAAACTTAAACGTGCAAGCTTGAAAGTAAATATGCAAGGTTCAATTCTTTATTTTAGTGCTCTTGGCCTAACAACAATCGACTTTAAGGCTGAAATAGAAAGGCATTCGAGAAATTAATTAGGTGATAATGCAAGTTCAATCCTTTATTTTAGTGCTCTAGGCCCACCAACAATCGACTTTAAGGCCGAAATAGAAAGGCATTCGAGAAATTAATTAGGTGATAATGCAAGTTCAATTCTTTATTTTAGTGCTCTTGGCCCAACAACAATCGACTTTAAGGCCGAAATAGAAAGGCTTTGAGAATTAAATTAAGTGATGATGCAAGTTCCATTTTAATCTTTATGTTCTTAGGTGATAGCTTGAAAGTAAAGGTGCATAGCAAGAATGTAAATATGAATGCAAGCGTAAAATAAATTATGCAAGTTCATTTTATTTTTCTAGAGCTCTTAACAAGACTTTAAAGGAACTTAAACCTTAACCCAAACTCATTAAACCAAGATATGGTATAGTCTAGAGTTCTTAGAAACTCAACATAATATTTTTAAGAATCAAACCATGAAACATAGAAAAAGAAAGGAAAAGGGCCGAAACCTCAAGAAGGAAAAAAGGAACATTTTAAAACTCTAGGGTCCATGATCTTGATGATATAGTAACACCAACATCATGAGACCTGATCATTGAGTCCTTAGAACTATTCTGAAACATCACCAAAGATAGAGTTCTCAAGAGTTCAAGAAAGGAAGAACTAGAAACATTTTTGCTCAAGAACAAAGATCAAGCTCTAGAGTTTGTTTCAAGTGATGAACATCATCATGAAACTCTCATCATCAAGCTCTCATTTCTCTATTCTCAAGGGCTCATGGCCGAAACAAGAAAGAAAAAGGAATAGAGAAGAAGTTCTAAAAAGAAAACAAGAGAAACCATAAACATCAAGCTTTAAAGAAGAACATTCATGAAAAGAAATCCCTACTTGGTGTGATGAACTTGAAGATGGAAGAAGAAGATGAAGAGCTCCAAGAACTTGAAGAACACAAGAGCTTTGAGAGAAAAAGAAAAGCTTTGAGTGTTCCTAAACTTAGCAAATGATCTAAAAGTGGTGCAAGCTTCCCAAGGCCATCTATTTATAGAAATGAAGCAAATGGAGGGGTATGTGTGGTGATGAAGCTTGACCATGAGGAGTCTGAGAATGGGAGAGAAAATATCTCTTACAAGGCATGGTTCAAAGCATGGTTGGAAGCATGGCCAAGCATGGGCTCAAGTATGGTGCAAGCATGGGTTAAGCATGGTTCTTTGAGTGAGAAAACAATTTAACATGTGATCAAAGGGGGATGAGGCCTGGCCGAAATGCATCAGCCCATGTGGGGTTGTGTTTGCATTTTAATTGTGGTTTAGAGTTGTGTTTAGATGTATCTTTGATTATGCTTAAGATTAGGAAGTTGTAAGAAAGTGTTTAGGTGAGGAAAATGGATAATTAGGGTGGTCTAGACATAATTAAGGAGTGGTCTTGCACCATTAGTGAGTTAGATCCTCAAATTAGAGTCTAAACAACTCTAGACACACTTCCTTGATTTAGGGAATTGGTGAGAGAAAATACTATTTAAGATTCCAAGACTAGGAATCTTGAGTTCTAAAAAGGGATTTAAGTTTAATCTAAGCAATTTTAGGTTCTAATTAACTTTAATAAATTATTTTGACTCTAGATTAATTAGGAAAATTAATTAATATTCGATTAGAGCCTAATATTGCTTAGGTTAGCTTAGTTACGTCATTAGGCGTAAAAATACTATTCTAGGGGCAAAATCGTAATTTTGCACAAAAACTACCCAGGGACCCAGGACTTGAACAGAGACCTCTAGACACATGAAAACATGTTTTTAAACCTCTGGAGAAAGTTTTGGGCTCAAACGGCACTTCTACCCGCGTAAAAACGCTATAAGGGTATTTTGGTCATTTTGACCCGAAACTACGGAAAACGAGATTTTCGCTTCCGGAAACATTTGAAGGCCATTCAATCCCCTTCAAACATTGAGTTGACCCTTCGAGGGCTACCGAGTTGGTTACCCTCGAATTCGGGTCAGGAAATGACCTCAGGGACATCTTGGTCATTTCCCTTAGACAGAAAAATCGGGGTGTTACAAGTTGCAATCAAATCAATGAGTTACCAAATACTTTGGGGAAAAATCTTTAATTTGTATTTGGTAATTTATTGATCGACTACAACTTATCTCTAAATGTAAGAATGAAACCTCCTACAAGCATAAGCTCTGCGACTTTATGGTGTGGTTATGCAACTTGAAGCAAAAAAATGAATCTAAGCTTAGGAAAAAGAAAAAGAAAAAGAATTTCATAAGAGAGACAAATGTTTAACAAGAAAATTCAACTCTGAATTTCAGAGCTTACAAAATTTAGAATATACATACTTTCAAACTACACTCAAACAATTCCAGTGTTTCTTTGTATTGTAATTTGTGATAAGCATTTATATAGTGCATTTCAAGGTGACTAGTTTTCAAATATCTTCTCTCATATATCTAAAGGAAGAAATATATCTAAAGGTTTTAGTTACAAAATCTACGTTTATAGATACTCATTAAGATATATTTGACTACTAATAATGAATATTGTCATAAATATTTTAGCAATTTTGGTAAACTATTATTTCTTTGTCACCAATAATGAATAAGTCATATTACTTTTTGCATTAATTTTTTATGTTATGTTTTATAGCAAATAAATTGCCATAAAATAAAGTTAAAGTAAAACTCTAACAATTCATTTTATGATATCCAAAAGGATATACTGCAATATTTAGAAGCGCTATAAGTTGCAAAACAATTTTTACTAATAAAAATGCTTGTTTTGAGCTTTTTGGTCATAATAACATTTTTCTTTTCAAATAATATTTTTGAATTAAATCTTTTTACTTCTATATTTATAAAATTTAATTAGCTACTATAGAAAATGTTGAGAGAAATCCAAACAGAATATGCATCTTTTTGTAGAAAATGTAAACAAATTTATTGAGGCAAAATTGGTTAGTCTTGTTTTAGTTATTCACCATTAATGGATTTTTATATAATATAGCAGAAATTATTTGACTAGACAATTACTATTACCCAAGTGCTTGTCAGTTAAGTCTAAGAGTATGGTTTTGCCATGAAACTGATAATTTGATTTTTAATATCATAGTTAACCTTCATATTTGATATTTTATCATCATCCTTTGCTTTACTGGGAGTGAATTGAATGACAATCATGATTTGATTTCAAAATTTTCTTTTGATTAAATTCTAGCTCATTTTGATTTTGACATTCGAGTAGAATTTTTGCAATAACTTTCACTCTAAACCTCTGATTAAGTGTTTCTTGATTTATAAGAATGTTGTGACATGTTCTAACAGCATCTATGAAGAATCTTAAGGCTAATTTGGAAGTTTTGAAGTTTCAAAATGGGCATGGATTTTATGATAGATGAATTGTTACATTATTGCTAACTGTCTAAATTTCTTAAGTCATAATACAATCCACAAGCGTCCAATTGAGCTCAAATTTAATCAATTTGAAAGATGATATCGAGGGCTTCTATTGAACTTAAGATCTTTTAGGATTGTTTTGATAGGAAAGATCAAATGGTCAGTTTGCAAGCTCGGCTTAATAGATTTCTGGACTAAATTTGTCATAAATCTCTGCAACCATATCGAAACAAAGCAAATAAGGACACTCAAGAAAGCTTGAACAAAGTAGATGATTTTATTGATGGAATGAGTCTATAAATTATCAAAAAGCTCAGAAAATTTTGATATTTTATGAGTCAAGTTTGAATTTCATTTTGTTTTACCTCTTATCTTTTTCCAACTTCCTTCTTGTTTAGATTTCTTCTTTTTCTTCTTCTCTGATTTTTCAATGGTTTTTCCAACAAAATTAATATAAGTGTGAAATTTTATTTCATTGATTCAATATACAATTGATTTTAGTGGAAGTAACTCAAGATAGTTTTTTTGTATATGTTGAATTAGATTTACAAGTCTATGATACTCTTCTTTTTTTCTCTTTCAATTCTCAATTTGAATTCTTGATTTTCATTTGAATCATTGAAAGAAAATTTACAAAATTATCCTAAAAAAGCATTCTAGTCCACAAGTAATAAAGTGAGTAAGGGATTGTTCTTCCTACAAGGGCTATAAACAACTACCAGTTCATTTGGGCGCATTGCCATTTTGCCAAACCGAGTATAAACACAATTTAGGAACATAAACAAAACAAAGCATAAGTGATGAGAAAAAAAATAGCTATGGACGGACGATAAAATGTTTGTCATATGCATGTATCTAAATATCCTTGCATAAAATTTCCCTCAATTCATAGTTCAAATGCACATTCACAATTACTTCAAAGCAACCTTCTGCCTATATGGAGGTTGGTGGTGGTAGAACACATATGAAAGGAAAATATTCCATTATACAGTGATTAGACCATTTCTTTCAGAAAAAAAAAGTTGAAATGAACAAATATAGCCTATAACAACAGTGTGTAAGATCAATCTCTGCGTTCCAATGAAATCATTTGTTAGGCTCTCTAGACAACCTATGAATTCACTGATATGGCGTTGTTAAAGAGAACATGAATTTGAAAACTTTATGTACGGATCATGGGATAATGCTGATAATGGTATTGAGAATTTATGCTTTTGTTTTATTCTCATAGATGACATATTACTTGATCCCAAAATGTCGCCTATACTCACAATTCCAGTGTAAGATCATGCTTCAACAACCTGAAATGTGATGAATAAAGGCCAAATAATTAGTGTTGAAAACTATAGAACTTGTAATATAGTATAGTGGGTTAATAATCTGGTTAACAATTGTCTACAAGATATTATACATATGATATAAGTATGAGAAAATAATCGTAGCTTATGAAAAACTTTTTAAACCATTCAAGTGACTATAATGAATTATTCTTGCCTGA
Organism: Dalbergia cochinchinensis; assembly: GCA_031216125.1. Lineage (NCBI taxonomy): Eukaryota > Viridiplantae > Streptophyta > Magnoliopsida > Fabales > Fabaceae > Dalbergia > Dalbergia cochinchinensis. The sequence goes on from CM062375.1 coordinate 43,299,135, forward strand.
TGTGAGGAATTAATTCATCGAGGGGCGGCAAATCCTATTGTGATAGAATACGAGTTGCAATCAAATCAATGAGTTACCAAATACTTATGGGAAAAATCTTCAATTTGTATTTGGTAATTCATTGATTGATTACAACTCATCTCCAAATGTAAGATTGAAACCTCCTACAAGCATAAGCTCCGCAACTTTATGGTGTGGTTATGCAACTTGAAGCAAAAAAAAGAAAATGAATCTAAGCTTAGGAAAAATGAAAAGTATTTCATAAGAGAGACAAATGTTTACATTAACAAAAAAATTCAACTTCGAATTTCAAAGCTTACACAATTTAGAATATACATACTCTCAAAGTACACTCAAAACAATTCTAGAGTTTCTTTGCATTGTAATCTATGATAAACATTTATATAGTGCATTTCAAGACGAATACATATCTTACAAATAAAATGATTTCAAATATCTTCTCTCATATATCTAAAGGAAGTAATATATTTAAACTTTTAATTACAAAATCTACGTTTGTAGATACTCATTAATATATTTTCTTTACTAACAATGAATATTATCATAATTTTTTATGCTAAATATTTTGGCAATTTTGGTAAACTATTATTTCTTTGACACAAAAAAATGAATAAATCTTATTCATTTTTGCATTAATTTTTTATGTTATGTTTTATAGCAAATAAATTGCCATTAAATAAAGTTAAAGTAAAACTCTAACAATTCATTTTATAATATCCAAAAGGATATACTGCAGTATTCAGAAGCTCCATAAGTTGTACAAAAAGTTTTGCAAATGAAAATGCTTGTTTGGAGCTTTTTGGCCATAATAACATTTTCCTTTTCAAATAATATTTTTGAATTAAATCTTTTTACTTCTATATTTATAAAATTCAATCAATTGCTATAAAAAATGTTGAGAGAAATCCAAACAGAATATGCATCTTTTTGTTGAAAATGTATTGAAATTAATTGAGGCAAAATTGGTTAATCTTGGTTCTAGTTATTAACCATTAATGGATTTTTATATAATATAACAAAAATTTTTGGACTAGACAATTACTATTACCCAAGTGCTTATCAGTTAAGTATAAGAGTATGGTTTTGCCCAGAAACAGATAATTTGGATTTTAATATCATAGTTAACCTTCATATTTGATATTTTTATCATCATCCTTTACTTTACTGGGTCTGAATTGAGTGACAATCATGATTTGATTTCAAAATTTTCATTTGAATAATTTCTAGCTTATTTTGATTTTGGCATTCAAGTAGCAAATTTGCAATAACTTTCACTCTAAACCTCTGATTATATGTTTCTGGATTTATAAGAATGTTGTGACGTGTTCCTACAACATCTATGAAGAATCTTAAGGCCATTTTGGAAGTTTCAAAGTTTCAAAATGGGCATGGATTTTATGATAGATGAATTGTTACATTATTGCTAATTCTCTAAATTTCTTAAGTCATAATACAGTCCACAAGCGTCCAATTGAGCTCAAATTTGATCAATTTGAAAGGTGATATCGAGGGCTTCTATTGAACTTCAGATCTTTTGGGATTGTTTTGATAGGAAAGATTAAATGGTTAATTTGCAAGCTCGACTTAATAGATTTCTGGACTAAATTTGTCATAACTCTCCACAACAATATTGAAACAAAGCAAATAAGGACACTCAAGAAAGCTTGAACGAAGTAGATGATTTTATTGATGGAATGAGTCTGTAAATTGTAAAAAAGCTTAGAAAATTTTGATATTTTACCTGTCAAGTTTGAATGTCATTTTGTTTTACCTCTTGTCTTTTTCCAACTTCCCTCTTGTTTAGATTTCTTCTTCTTCTTCTTCTCTGATTTTTCAATGGTTATTCCAACAAAATTAATATAAGTTTGACGTTTTATTTTATTGATTCAATATACAATTGATTTCAATAGAAGTAACTCAAGATATTTTTTTTTGTGTATGTTGAGTTAGATTTACAAGTCTGTGATATTCTTCTTCTTCTCCCTTTCAATTTTCAATTTGAATTCTTGATTTTCATTTGAATCGTGGAAAGAAAATTTACAAAATTAGCCTAAAAAAGCATTCTAGTCCACAAGTAATAAAGTGAGTAAGGGATTGTTTCTCCCATAAGGACTATAAACAACTACTAGTTCATTTGGGCCCATTTCCATTTTGCCATACCGTGTATAAAAACAATTTAGGAATATAAACAAAACAAAGCGTAAGTGATGAGTAAAGAAAATATTTATGGGCGGACGATAAAATGTTTGTCATATGCATGGATCTAAATATCCTTGCATAAAAATTCCCTCAATTCATAATTCAGATGCACATTCACTATTATTTCAAAGCAACCTTCTGCCTACATGGAGGCTGGTGGTGGTAGAACACATATGAAAGGAAAATATTCCATTATACAGTGATTAGACCATTTCTTTTAGGGAAAAAAAAGTTGAAACAGACAAATATAGCTTATAACAACAGTCTGTAAGATCAGTCTCTACGTTCCAATGAAATCATTTGTTAGGCTCTCTAGATAACGTACGAATTCACTTATATGATGTTGTTGAAGAGGACATGAATTTGAAAAACTTTACGTACGGATCAAGGGACAATGCTCATAATGATATTGAGAATTAATGCTTTTGTTTTATTCTCTTAGATGACATATTACTTGATCCCAAAATGTCGCTTATATTCACAATTCCAGTGTAAGATCATTCTTCAACAACCTAAAATGTGATAATGAAAGGCCAAATAATTAGTGTTGAAAACTATAGATCTTGTAATATAGTATTATGGGATAATAATCTAGTTAACAATTGTTTAAGAGATATTATACATATGATATAAGTATTTTTAGAGAAAATAATCATAGCTTATGAAACCCTTTTTAAACCATTCAAGTGACTATAATGAACTATTCTTGCGTGATGTGAGGAATTAATTCATCGAGGGACGGCAAATCCTATTATGATAGAATACAAGTTGCAATCAAATCAATGAGTTACCAAATACTTTGGTGAAAAATCTTCAATTTGTATTTGGTAATTCATTGATTGACTACAACACATCCCCATATGTAAGATTGAAACCTCCTACAAGCATAAGCTCCTCAACTTTATGGTGTGTGGTTATGCAACTTGAAGCAAAAAAATGAATCTAAGCTTAGGAAAAATAAAAAGAAGTAGAATTTCATAAGAGAGACAAATGTTTACATTTAACAAAAAAATTCAACTCTGAATTTCAGAGCTTACAAAATTTAGAATATACATACTCTCAAACTACACTCAAACAATTCTAGTGTTTCTTTGCATTGTAATTTGTTATAAGCATTTATATAGTACATTTCAAGGTGAATAGATATCTTACAAATAAAATGATTTCAAATATCTTCTCTCATATATCTAAAGGAAGAAATATATCTAAAGGTTTTAATTACAAAATCTACGTTTATAGGTACTCATTAATATATTTTCACTACTAATAATGAATATTATCATAAATTTTTATGCTAAATATTTTAGTAATTTTGGTAAACTATTATTTCTTTGACACCAAAAATGAATAAATCATATCAATTTTTGCATTAATTTTTTATGTTATGTTTTATAGCAAATAAATTGCCATCAAATAAATTTAAAGTAAAACTCTAACAATTCATTTTATAATATCCAAAAGGATATACCGTGGTATTCAGAAGCTTTATAAGTTGCAAAACAATTTTTACTAATAAAAATGCTTGTTTTGAGTTTTTTGGCCATAATAACAATTGCCTTTTCAAATAATATTTTTGAATTAAATCTTTTTACTTCTATATTTATAAAATTCAATCAAAATATGCATCTTTTTGTAGAAAATGTAAAGAAATTAATTGAGGAAAAATTTGTTAATATTGGTTTTAGTTGTTCACCATTAATGGATTTTTATATAATATAACAGATGTAATGTCCTAATATTTAACCCAACATGCCTAGAACGTATTAAAGTTAATCATTAGTTATTACCCTTTTGTTTCATTCTTTAAACTTTACTTTGTTAAATACTCAGTAGAAAATATGGATATTTTTTTTTTTGAAAATTTTAAAACAAACGTAAGCTGCACGTACTAACATAAGTCTTAACGTTCACCAAGAACACAGTATGTCGTAAAGATTAGCCACATCATCCATAACCATGAAATGTATATATGATAACATGATCCATACATGATAGTTGCCATAAATAACAATAGCATATATAAGAAAGTAGAAAAGCGGAGTCACACCCATCCATGAGGGCTGAACTTCCATACAAGAAGAATACATAAAAGCAGGAAAGTACATGGAACAACACAACATAAGGTACTGGCAAAAGCTCCCCTCCACAACCTTACGAATAGTCCTTAACGTGATCATCCTCTTCAAAAGATCAGGCGAGAACAGAGGTGTAACACCCCGCCAAAATGCCATTGAGGTCATTTTTCACCCGAAATTCGAGGATAGTCAACCTAGCAGTCCTTGAAGGATCAACTCACTATTTGAAGGGGATTGCATGTGAATGAATGTTAATAGAGCAAAAGAATCTCATTTTTGAGTTTTGATGCGCTGAATGACCAAAACACCCCTATGGCTGTTTAATACCAATTGATGAGCTGTCTGAGCCCAGACTCCACCCAAAGGTTTTAAATGATGTTCTTATGAGTCTAGGCATGTCTGTTTAAGCATCGGTAGTCCCGAGCAATTTTTGTGCAAAATTATGATTTTGCCCCTGATTAAGCGCCTAATGAGCTTAATCATATGATTAATGAAACCTAAGCAATATTGGACTTTAATTAAAGGTTAGTAAATTCTAATTACTAATCTAGAGTCAAAATAATTAATTGGGATTAATTAGAACCTAAGATTGCTTAGAGAAACTCAAAATACTTTTCTAAAATCAAGACATTATGTCATGAATCATTGAATAGTGTTCTTCCTATCAATTTCCTTAAATCAAGGGACCAATGGATGTGATTGAGAATCTTGATTAGAGGGTATTTGACTTCATTAATAACCAAGACCACTCTTAAAACTTGTCTTGAGAAGCCTTAATCACCTTTATTCTTACCCAAACACTTAATTACAACCCCTAATCAAATATCTAACCAAACCTATCCCCTAAACCACATCATAACACAAAAGAAATGAGAAAAGTCTCCTCCCCATGACCATTAAAACCACACGGCCACTTCTCCTCAAAATTCATCACATGTTGATTTATTTTAATAATATTTCACACTCAAAGAACCATACCTTCAACTGTACCTAGCCATACCTTGAAATAACACAAACAAGAGATATTTTCCCTCATTTTCCCTCCATAATGGCTGGCCACCTTTTCCTCCATTTCACCCCCATGTGTTTCATTTCTCTATAAATAGAAGGAGCCCTCCAAGAGATCATTTTGGTCATTTCTCTTACACTTCCAAAGTTTTCTTTCTCTCATCTCAAAGAGCTCTTCTTCTCTACTCCTTTCAAAGACCAAACCCTCTCTCAATCAAGAAGCACATCTAAAGTAGGGAGTTGTATTCTTTTCTTTTGTTGTTTAACTCTTGGTTTGTAAAGATACAATGTTGATGCTTCTTTCCTTCTCCACTTTCTTTTTAGTTCTTACTCTTTCTTTTCTTTCCCTTTGATTTTTAGCCAAATGGCCTATATTTGGAAGAAACCATGGCTTGATGATGAGGATCTTGAGCGTTGGTTGTAAAACCATCATTTATTGGACCTCTAAAGTTTGAAGGTTTCACTTTAAAAAGGTTTTTAGCAAACAAAGAAACTATATTGTTGTAAGAGTAATCTAGAGCCTAAGACTCAAAGAGATAGTAAATGGATTGTATTCATATTTATTTTCCTTGCTATCACCTTAATAATTAATCTCTAAGCCTATCTATTTCAACCTTAAAGTTGATTGTTGATTTAGAATGAAAACTCTAAAGGGCCTAGAGCACTAAAATAAAGAATTGGATTTGCATATCATACTCATTTTTTAAGTCGTCACCTAAAGCTCAAAGATAAGAAATGAACTTGCATTTCATGTTTACATTTCAGGCCTTCACCTAAACTTGAAGATTAAGAATGAACTTGCATTTTCATGTTTAAATTCAAGCCTTGCATACTTTAGCTTCCTTGCCATCACTTTACAATGATAACATTAAAATGAAACTTGCATTAGCATGTTTATGTTTATGTCATGACCTAAAGATCTAAGGCTCAAGACCAAACTCTTTTCACTTAATCTTGAAACTATGGGCATTCACCTTTACAAAAATGTTTTGATTTCAAAGTAAGTGTTGGAATGAGGTTCAAAATGGTTTAAAGAGGAAGGAATAGTTAAGAAGATGTTTCAAACTTAAAATTTCGCATTTTAAAGGTACTGGTAATCGATTACAAGGCCCATGCAATAATCAATTACAGCATCATGTAATCGATTACACTTACTGGAACTATAGTAATCGATTACCATTCCATGTAATCGATTACTCAGATGTTCTTGGGGCCTAAGTTTGTTGTAATCGATTACAAGGCCCGTGTAATCAATTAGCAGAGCCTCTAACTTTCTTGTTTTAAAAACCTAAAGTCGTGTAATCAATTATGTAACATCCTAATTTTTAACCCAATACTCCTAGAATGTATTTAGGTTAACCATTAGTCTATTACTCTTTTAGTCTCATTCTTTAAGACTTCTCTTTAAAATACTTAGCGGAAAATATGGGCATAATTTTTTTTTTGAAAAAACATAGGCAAAACGTGAGCCTCGTGTACCGTGAAGCGTAAGCATAAAAGAATAACATAAAAAGAAACACCAAATAAGCTTTATAGAAAGAACAACCATCGGCACATCATCATATATCATTAACATTAAATATCATGTCAAACATTAATAGTATTAATGACATAGGGACATCCCACCATAATGCCATATTAACACATTGAGCCCACCTTTAAAGGTTGAGCATGCAACAACTCAAAAACCACACCTAACTTAGGGCGTAAATAAGCTAAGACTATGTCTTCGCTCCCACTACGTCACTCTATTCTTGACCATCGTGCTACCTCCACGTCGGTACCTCAGGGCAATCCACAGACGTCATGTCAATCTTGTCTGAAGACGGAGATGGAAAAGAAAGATATGGGGTGAAAACTTGTACAAGAATCTTAGTAGAGCTCCCCTTTTTACACACGTGTCATCATCATCATCCTCAGGAACCTCTGGTTTAATTATGAAATAGTGAGCATGCAAGGATTCATTTATTAAGTTCTAAAATATCCATTACCGAGGCCCGTTCATTTTATCATAAGTCTTGTAATGAATGCATCATACTTATTTATGATATGCATGTCAATACTTTATGCAACACTAACTCTAAATCATACATTTAACTTCATAGCAAGCATAGTGTGCATAGAACATGGTTCATGAATGACATTCCTTGTTTCTTTAGGTGACTTTAAATTAGTTTCTTTTCATCCTTGGGGCCACCCTATTACTCTTCCCTTTTGAGAGTACTTCTAGGTTATGAGCTCATACCTCACTAGTCGTCACTAGCATAAACTTATTCCCTTTTGATAAGTTGAAGTCCCAACTTGATAAGTACGGGTTAAGGGGCAAGAATCACTTTTTCATCACCTATAGTTTGATGAGTCCAAAGGATCATTTTCTCATAGTTTAAGTCACCTTAAGCAAGAATCACCTTTTCATCACCTATCGTTTGGTGAGTCCAAAGGATCATTTTCTCATACTTTACATCACCTTAAGTAAGAATCACCTTTTCATCACCTATCGTTTGATGAGTCCAAAGGATCATTTTCTCATTCTTTAAGTCACCTTAAGTCTTGGCATGTTATAACAAGATGCAACACATATCTCATAAATGCCATAATTCTTCATATATTTCTAACATATGCATCTCTAGTGTTTCAAATGAAACCATAACATGCAAAGGATGAATTCTATACAAATACCTCACCTAACATCAAATATCACGTGAATGGATCATCTCAAATCATCATCTCATAAACATTTCCTTAAATGACCAAACACTTAAATTGGGTAACTCAAATTGTCAAATTATTTCCTGATGCATCTAAGGGACTAATCATCATCATTACCACTAATTATTAACCTAAAGAACATTATCAATCAAAGTTGGACAACATGGGTAGTAAATGAAATTCTATGATTTAAGGTGTTCTTGAAGTTGCGTTTTACGCCTTTTCTCATTATCGGCTTTTCTTATGATACTAGAATTAATTCCTAAACCATTTATGGGTCATTCTCACTCAAGTAAACATGGCATAATATGGTTTTACAATCCTCCAAAGGTGCTGGAACTGAAACAGAAAATTAAATGTTCTAAGAGTTCTAGAATTGCATTTTTACGGTTTTCTAGTTACTAGTTTCTCTATGGGTGCTAAAATTCAATCCTACATCAAATGTTACCAAGTTTTTCATAATTGAAAAATCCTAATCTGATTATTATCCCATTAAAACAGTTTTGGCAGTGGCTAAAAATAAATGGGTCAAAACTATGCTAAAACTCAACTTTACGGTTTGCCAGTAAGACTAGTTTCTCTCCTAACATGCATATAAAGGCTCCTACCTCAACATACATAATTTTTACACATTCTAACATGTCAAAACATCATCATACAGCAGCAACCACACCATGGAAGAATCAAAAAGCATAAGTTCCAAAGAACACATAATCTCGTATTTTCAAGGCATATAAATTGCTAGTTTCTCTTGGAACCGTTTAAGGACTTCTCAAACTCTTTGAAAACCATTTTATTTCATAAAAGGGACTAAGAATGACCATAGGCCAGTAGCTATTTTGAAACATTCCTAGAAGAGGTTTAATTCATAAATCTCATTGGTAATAATTTTATAAAACTCTTGAGGTCTAAAGAAAATCTTAAAACATAGATTGTTGGCTCTTATGACTAGATGAGACTCACACCAAGTTTATCATTATCACATGGCCAAAATATGCATCCATGAGGATGTCTCCATAACCAACTTTAACTTGAGATAATAAGGGCAAGTCTTTGAGCTCTAGGTTCTTTAAGTGATGACATAATATAAACGTGCTATGCTTTCCATTTTATTCTTCATTATAAAGTAAAGTGAGAGCTTCAAAGTAAATATGAAATGCAAGAACTTGAAATTAAATATGCAAGGCTCAAAATAAATATGTGAGTTCAATTCTTTATTTTAGTGCTCTAGGCCCAGCAACAATAAACTTTAAGGCCAAAATAGAAAGGCTTCGAGATTAGTTAGGTGATATGCAAGCTCTCGTTTTAAATCTTTAAGTTCTTTTAAGTGATGACTTGAAACATAAACGTTCAATACAAGGCTTGAAGCTTAAACGTGATGATGCAAGTCCTTTTCTTTAATCTTTAGAGTTTAGTGATGACATAGGAAAGTAAATATGAGATGCAAGAGTTTGAAATATAAATATGAGGTGCTAGAAATATAAATATGCAAGTTCATTTTTATATCTTTACTAGAGCTCTTACAAGACTTTGAAGGAACTTAAACCTTAACCCAAACTTATCATGACAAGGTAAAGTGAACTTTAGAGTTCCTAGAACACAAAACAACATTCCTTAAAAATAAAACCATAAGAGAGCCATATAACATTTTTATGAAAACTCAAGCTTTAGAGATTTCATTATGATGAACAAGAAGTCATCATCTAGAACTCTCATCATCAAGCTATTATGTTGAGCCATTCAACATAATGGCTGAAAAATGAAATGAAACAAAGAGGAAGGAAGAAGTTCTAAAAGATTCAAGAGAAATCATAAAACACATAACTAATAAGAACTTTTAATGAAATAAACACTTGAAATAAAATCCCTACCTTGGATGTGTTTTCTTGATTGAGAAAGAGAACTTGCTCTTGAGGAGGAAGAAGAAGAAGAAGAAGATCTCCTTGAAGCTTGAGAGAAAGAAAGTATTTGGGGGTGTGAGAGAAATGAGCAAAGGTTCTAGCAAGCTCCTTGGGTTCTATTTATAGAGGAAATTAACATGAGAGGAGTGAAGGGAGGAGGCTAGGTGGCACAATTTGAGTGGAGGAAGGAGAGAAAATATCTCTTGGTTATGTCATTTCAAGGTGAGGTGTAGGCATGGGTTTAGACATAGTGTAGACATGGTTCTTTAAATGAAAGAATTCAAACATGTGGTGGATATTGGAGGGTGATGTGGCGCTATCTTCTCCATGGAATGGGGGAGGAAAATATTCCATTTAATTATGGTTTAGAGGTGTGTTTAGGTGTAGCTTTGATTAGGCATAGGATTAGGAACTTGTAGGTAAGTGTGTAAGTGAAAGGATAGGTAATCAAAGCTATGTTGAGGCATGATTAGTGGGCATTCTAGCTCATTAGTGGGGTCAAAATCCTACTCTAGCTAGGCTTCTTGGAGTATGGAGAGTGAAGAGTGAAAACACTATTCAAGATTCTATGTTCTAGAAACTTGAGTTTTTAAAAGAAAAAGGGGTTTTGAGTTTAATCTAAGCAATCTTAGATTCTAATTAATTTTAATGACTTATTTTGACTCTAGATTAATTATGAAAATTAATTAATCTTCGATTAGAGCCTAATATTGCTTAGGTTTGCTTAATTACATCATTAAGCTCAAATGGCACTATGCTAGGGGCAAAGTCATAATTTTGTACAAAAACTGCCCGGGATCACCAGGACTTAAACAGATACTTTTAAATACATGAAAATGTCATTTTAAACCTTTGAGGAAAGTTTCGGGCTTGAACGACACCTTTACCCGCGTAAAACGCTATAAGGGTGTTTTGGTCATTTTGACCCGAAACTGCAGAAAACACGATTTTCATTCTGAAACCACTCAAGGACCATCCAATCCCCTTCAAACATTGAGTTGACCCTTCGAGGTGTAACACCCTAGTAATTAACCAGATACACCTAGGTTGAATCTAATTAATGACTAGACTTTACTCCTTACTTTGGTTCTTTCTTCATAATTTGAAAATACTTAGTGAAATTACGAGCCATTTTTTTTGATAAACACATAATTGAAAACGTGAGCCAAGTACAACGTGAACGAGTAAGCGGAGTATAATAAGACGTTTAAGAATATATCACATCATATCACTTAGGCTCCATCATATAACATCCATAAGCACATTATAGCATATATTTACATATAATAACCTCACTCAAAGGGTGGGTTATGTTCATACATCATTATCTTATGCAAACCCATAAAAGAAAATATACTTAAGGAAATACATGCCCCTAAACTAGATAACTCCATAAGCCGGGAAGGTTATCCTAAAACTAGGGTGCATGATCACACATAAATCTACTAAGAACCCTCTATGGCCATCGCCTGGAAATGGGGAATAAATGATCCACTGATGAGCTCCTCGGGAAGCGGACACACGAGATGCACCAGCCAGTCGTGGGACGACCTTCTTGCTAACCTCGGCTGAACAATCAAGCTTCCTCACTACCCTCTCTTACACGTGTGGGAGTAGGAACAGAGCTCTCAGAATATACATGAGTAGGAGTGTCTTCTAAAGGATCAGTTTCAGAATATCTCGTCTCGGGAACATACTTTGGAAATCCATGGACAACAGATGAAGCGGGATAAGAACGTAACATCCTTTCATCAAGTGGACGTGCATGTTCGAAAACCATTTCATCGCCATAGGGAGAAGTAGGAGAAAATTGATAACTGGGGACAGGATGTGCAAATGGACGACCTATGTAAATAAAAACACGAACTGCGCACCTCCCTTCAAAATGATACGAGCGATGCACCGGATCATAGTGAAATTCCCAAGTAGGGGTATCAACGAACAGGACGAATGTCGCCATCTGAATCTGGAGACAATGACGGAAATAAAGAAAAGGGAGAGAATCTTGCTAAGAATTCTCGGTAGGTACCTCCTTCTACAAAGTGTCATCATCAAAGTCCCAGGAACCTCGGGATTATTCTAAAATAGTGAGCATGCAAAGATTCATTTTAAGTTCGGACAAATACTTAATCGAGGTTCGTCAATTTTTAATCATGTCTTATAATGCATCATAATCTTAACATGTCATATTTACAATGAACTTTTCCTTTATCATTACATCATATTCTCATCATCATTATCAAATAACATGCATATAAAAGAACGCTATATAATATTAGCTACACGTGGACACAAAGGTATATTTTCATTTCTTTAAGTGCCTTAGGTGACTTAAAAATCTTATCATCATCATTATTTTCCTTGGGCCACCCTATACCCACCCTTTGGGAGTAATTTAGGTTATGAGCTCATACTTTACTAGTCGCCACTAGCATATACTTATCCCTTTTGATAAGCTAAAGTCCCAACTCTACCCTTTTGAGAGAATCCGATTAGGGGGTTAAAATCACCTTTTCACCACCTATAGTCTGATGGTTCCAAAGGATCATTTTCTTATAAGTTTAAGTCACCATTAAATCTTTTGCATGTTATATCACAATACAATTCATAAACATCATAACATTTTCTCATTTATAGTCTTAAGCTAGAATAATATATATCAACCTGTAATCATGCATATGGGAGATTCTCAGAAAGGTGGAGTCACAATGGACACGCTTAAATACTAAGTCTTTCCTTAGCCAGAACCTTTCCAAATTACACTTTTACAATGATACACTTTCTTCTAGCAACAAAGGTAAATTTTACATAATAAAGAATATTTCATGCATAAGCATTCTCATTATTTGCAACAGCAACTATAACATGCAAGCCAGGAAATTATTCAATGATATCAAGTACTTAATAAGCATCCAATCCTTACATAGAATTATCAATTATAGAACTAATTAGTTACTAAACCAATTATGAATCATTCTCTTAACAATAAACCATAATTATCACAACTTCAATCATATCAAATCATTATCACACATTGATACTAAACTCAGATCAGTAGTCGAATCATGAACCTCATGCAATTACTTAGAATCATATTTTAAGTGCATATAAAATACTAGTTTCCCGTAAAATCCTTGCAAAGCCTTAAAACTCATTTAGCAACTAGTTCTTTTGTCAAATTTGGGAGGATCTTCACAATTAAAATTCTCACTTAAGATAAAAGGAGTAAGTCTTGAGCTTTAGAGATTTAGGTGACATCTTAGAATTATAAACATGCTATGCAACCTTATTTTAATCTTATCTTTATAAGGTGATAGCTTGGAATTATAAACATGATATGCAATTCCATTTCTTTATCTTTAAGATTTAAGGTGATGACTTGAAAATTAAACATGATGCAAGAACTTGAAATATAAACATGATACACGAAACTGAGGCGGTAATCCATACAGACCAAGAGAGAGGGAGTAAGAGAATATTAAGAAACCGAGCGGCGTAGTCCGCACAGACCGATAGAGGGAGAAGAGAATTATTATTACATCTTTTTAAGCTCCAATCTCAAGACTTTTTAAAGAATAAATTCTTTAACTCCAATAATCATATTTCTTTGCTTGTGATACATGGGCAAGTCTTTGAACTCTAAGATCTTTAGGTGATGGCATAAAATAAACATGCCATGCGTTGATTCTTTTAGCCATTATAAAATATTGTGAGAGCATAAATTAAATATGAGATGTAACCTCTTTATTATCTTGAAAGATTAAGTGATGACTTGAAACATAAACATGAAATTTAAACATGAGAAATGCAAGTTCATTTATTCATTCTTGAAAATTTAGTGATGACATAGAAGGTAAACATGGTTATGCAAAGCATAAACTTAATCATGGATGCAAATTCATTTTGTTTCTTTACTAGAGCTCCTTCAAGACTTTAAAAGAATTATAAATTCAACCCAATACATATCTTAACAAGAAATAAAACATAAAGGAAAATACATCTTTCAAGTTCTAAACTAAAAATCTTTGTTTTAGCATCATAAAGCATTATTCTTTAAAGTTTTGCATCAAGTGAAATTTTCAAGCTTTAGAGGCCTAACTTGTGATGGATTTACAACCCACCCTCAAGGTCCTCATCATCAAGCCATCATCTTAGTTCCACCTAGGCCATATGGTTGAATTGGTTAAAGAAAAATTGAAGAGGAAAACCAAAATGAAAAGCTAAGGTAAGTTCATAATTTCATCATTTTGAGCTAAAAACACAACTCCTCAAAGCATAGAAATAAATTTAGAAACTACTCCCTACCTAATTTGAGTTGAAGAAGAGGAAGAGAACTTGGTTTCTTGAAGTGAAATGAAACAAAATCTCTTTGAAAAAATTGAAGAAAGAATTCAGCCAAAGAGGAAGAAGAAAGAAAGTTTTTGGTGCTCCTAAAAACTAGTTATGAACCAAGCATTCCAAGACCACTCAAGCCTATTTATAGAAGATTTTGAGGCTTCTAATTGGCCAAAATGATGAGGTAGTGGATTGAATTTTTCAGAGAAATAAGGGAGGAAAAATCATTTTAGACAAAGTTGTATGAAATTAAGGAATTATGTCTCTTATGGTGACATTTTGGCATTTTGTTTTAGTGCAGCTTTTGGCAATAATTCAGCTGCATAATGGCATCAATAATTTCATGCATTACAGCTCAAAGAAGTGAAATTTGTGTGTTCCATGCATTATTTAGGTGTAGGCAAGGTATTCATGTAATTTAGAGAATTTACGGTTAAGGGTTTAAGTGAATTAGTAAGCAATTTGGGTGTTTTTGAGCAATTTTGGGTTCTAATCAATCTAAATACATAATTTTGACTCTAGATTAATATTTAGAATTTAATAAGCTTTAATTTGGCCTAATATTGCTTAGGTTTTGGTATACGAATCAAAAATCCCGAAATTCGCAAAACTGCCCAAAAACAGGGGCAAAATCGTACTTTCACTTAAAAACTGCCCGAGGCCACCTGAGCTTAACTAATGGTTAATCATGGCTTAAAAACACATTTTAAAACATTTTAGTGAGGTTCGGGCTCAGTCGGCACGCACATCGGAGTTTAAACACACAGGGCGTTTTTGGTCATTTCACGTCGGAACTCAAAATTGAGATCCTTACGCTCTGCTTACATAACACAAACAATCCCTTTATTATCCTCAAAATATCCCCTTGAGGATAGGTGGGGCCCACGATCCTCATTTTCTGAGTAAAATAACTTCAGGGGCATTTTGGTCATTTTATATGTACAGAAATTCGGGATTTGCGACTCTCGCATGAATCGTTTCTAACCTCTCTTCTAATGTTATATTCCTTTATTGAGGATTGTTCGACCTCAAATCTTATGTAATAATTACATACGGTAATTCGGTAATTGAGTAATTTCTAATGACAGTAAAAATTGGGGCGTTACACGAGGACTGCCGGGCCGGTTATCCTCGAATTCCGGGCAGGAAATGACCTCAGGAGCATTTTGGTCATTTCCCTCAGACAGAAAAATTAGGGCGTTACAAATTACAAGGCTCATATAATCGATTACCAGAGCCCTCAACTTTGCCATTTTGAAATTCGAAGTTGTGTAATCGATTACAAGGCTCATGTAATTGATTACCAGAACCCGAAGTATACAATAAACATCTTCTCTACTTGAATAACATAAAGCCATGATCTTGTTCACCATGAATCTATGAGAAGTGTATGACTATTCATGAATCATAAGTATGTTCATTTTATGAGGCGTTAATCTCTAGAGATAGAACTCATCATTTGCATGTTATAGTTTCATATGGATTATTAGAGATATGCTAGAGATATATGAAGAACTAGGTGTGATTATTCTTGAATCATGGCATGATATGATATGTTGATGCATGAACCATGAATGGATATGTTGTATAACACTGATAATTTGATTGGACTTTGGACTTTGAATATGAAAAGTATATGCATTACTAGTTCTTGTGGCATAAAGCAAATTTGAAGTAAATTCGGTGTACCGCTATTATGCTGCCGGATTTCCGTCAAATTTAAAGACTTAAGAAAGTTTTTGAAAACTCCATGAGATTTTAAATGTGACATAATACTGAGACGTATTTCTCCCACTCCGGTGGGGAGAAAGCAAATCCATGAGGGTATTGACATTAAGCTTGTCAAAGCGGACAATTCGCTGCATACTAGATACCAGTAAAGCATTTCAACGAAGGAAAGATTCCTATGGACTCCTAGAATTAAAGGTTATGATAGGTGATCCTTATGCCCCCTAGCCCATACTCTATAAGTTGGGATTATTATGTTACGCTTATCAGAAGATAAGTAAGAACTAGTGATGACTAGTTAGGTATGAGCTCATAGCCTAGAGATGTTTTTAGGGTGGCCCTCATAATGCAAAGTATAAAGTTTAATGTCACACAGTTAAGAAAAGAGAAAGTTTCACATGAGAAATTACATGCCACTTTATGCCACTTATATGATGTTTCATGATGATTGTATTGCTTTCTTGCATAATGTATTATCTTGCATTCATGTCTTGCTATGTTGCATACATGACAATAAGATGCATTCTAAAATGAATAGACCTTGGATAATTATGTTTAAAACCTAATAACAAACTCTATGCATGCACACTTTTTTATAATAAACCCAAGGTTCCTGAGGACGTAGATTATGACACTAGGATAGGAGGATTTCCCTCCTGAGATTCATTAGAAAGTTTTTCACTCCCTCTATCTTTTTTTTTCCATCACGCCTTCAGAGGACGATGGCATCCTTCGTCATATATGTTGACGCACCGACATAGGAGCTGTATTTTGACACCATGCACCAGTCCCATCATTTAGTAGGCTGTTGCTCCGTCCGTATGTTTGTATTTCTAGATCGCCTCTTTGCTCAGCCAGTCACGAGCTTCCAATCTACACTTACTTTGCCCTTCGCCAATGACTTACTGTTTGAGTGCACCCGCCCCCAAGGAGAGTGAATCCGTCGCACCCCCGACGCTGCTTCTGCTATCCACGCTTATCCAGAAAACGTCTCCCGTTTCCCCCTGGCCTTCTCCGAGACCAACCCCTTCGAGACGGACATTTCATCCATGGGTTCCTCCCCTACTATACACATTGAGTTAGGCAGTGAGGATACCGTGATGCAACCACTCCGAGGAGGTAGAGTAAGGATGGTACCCTGCCACGGAGCACACGCCTGACCACTTCACCGCTTAGCCACCCCGGCTGAGTCGGCCCAGTGGGTTGGATATGTACCTCTCTTCGATGAGCAGGAGTAGGAGCTGATAGCTGACTTTAGTGCACACATACCTACATGACTAGGGTAGCTTTTTTTTGTTTTAGAAGTTATCTATTTTTTTGATGCACTGTGGTATATGGGAGTTCCAGATGTACTTTATATTTTTCTTATGATGTATGGATGACTGTATTAACTACTACTATTCTAATGTGTGGTTTGACTATTTATGTATTTGAATCATGATGCAGTTTCTTTTATGATATTATGAGATGACGTGTTTTTCACTTGATTTTTTCTTGCAAGGCGACGACGTAGTTTACTTAGCTCATGCATATGGCTCACGTTTTGTCTTTCCTTTCAAAAAGAAAAAAATTTTACGCATATTTTTCACTAAGTATTTTAAAGGAATGTTTTAAAGAATAAAACTAAAAGAGTAATAGACTAATGGTCAACCTAAATACATTCTAGGAGTATTGGGTTGAAAATTAGGATGTTACAAGAGGGATCTACAGGTGCAAGCTCAAGCACTCTGTCGGGTCCTACGCTGACTCCTACTAATGTCCATCCCACGAAGGTGGCACATACCCAATAAACTGGGCAAGGTCCTTTGACGTAGGAAAGCAGATCGGGGGTCGGACATGACCTCCATGGCGTAGTCGCATCTCTGGTCATCACGCCAATCTAGGCTGGGTCACAGTATCCTCACTACCTTTATAACACCCTGATTTTCCCTTCCTAAGTACAAACGACCAAAATGCCTCTGAGGCCATTTTTACCAAAAGAAAAAGGATAGCTAACCCCGGCTATCCTCAAAAGGGCTGTTTTAAATATTGAATGAGGATTATGTGTTATGTGTGCTAATAGAGTAGAAGAATCTCATCTCTGAGTTCCGATGCATAAAATGACCAAAATACCCTGGCTATGATTAAGTATGGTTTTGATTTCTGAATTGACCCGGACTTTGCCTGAAAGTCTAAAGCTATGTTTTCAAGGCATATTTAAGGTTTGATTTAGTCTCAGAGGTCCTAGGTAGTTTTTGAGGAAAATTACAATTTTGCCCTTACATAGTGCATTTTGGGCTTAGTGATGTTATTAGCAAAACCTAAACAATATTAGACTCTAATTAAAGATTAATTAATTTTGATTGTTAATCTAAAGCCAAAATAATTGTTTGAGATTAATTAGGAGCTAAGATTGCTTATGGAAAATCAAAACTCTTTTCTAGTTTTAATTCTTTAAGAAAAATATATATGAATAGTGTTTTCTCTTACCTACTTCCTTAAATCAAGGAATGTTGTTGGCATTGGATTCTAAGTTAATGAAGTTTGACTTCATTAATTTAGAGAGACCACCTTCTAATCTAGTCTTATATGGCCCTAATTACCTACTTACTTACCTAAACACTTAGTCACAAAACTCTAATCTTTGGCCTAATCAAATACTACCCCTAAGCTTACTCCTAATACACATTAAATTGTGATTTTCCTCCCCTAATTAAGAAGAAAACCACCACTCCTCCTCTTCCTCCTCTATTCAAAAATAATTAATTTATTTCAATCCTAAAAGAACACTCAAAGACCATGCTTGAGACCATACCTCACCATACCTAGCCATACTCACCACCATACCTCACCATACCTCCATGGAACAAATTCTCTCACTTCATGGAACATGAGGTCATGGTCTCCACTCCTCCTCCATGTATCTTCATTGTTTTCATTTTTCTATAAATACTATGCCTAGATGGACTTGGTTGCACTTTGTTCATTTGTTAAGTTCAAGGTTCAAAGAGCATTCTTGAGTTTCTCTCATTTTCTCTCAAGAGTTCAAAGAGTTCTTTTCATCTTCTTCATCTTCTTTTTACTCACAAAGAACCACCCCTCAACCATACACTACCTTCTGAACACTTAGCCTTACCTTTCCAAAGATCAAACTCAAGCAACACAACTTTCTTCCCTTCTTTTTCCTCTTGGCTAAATCTTCCTCTCCACTTCAAGGAAGAATTTTCTTCTTGTTCTCTTCAAAGGATCAAGCTCTACATCTTGCTAAAGAAAAGTTCTTATGGTAGGGAATGTTGTTCTAAATTGCTTTAATCCTTTGATGTTTGTTTAAAGACAAGTTTTGTTGAATTCTCTTAGTTTTTTGAACTTCTTTCTCTCTCTCTCTCTTTATTTTTCGGCCTTGGAGCCTTTAGAACTTGAAAATGTTGGCTTGATGATGAGGGTTTCAAGATGATGATCATGAGAGTCATCACTTGTGTAACTTCTAAAGCTTGGAACTTGGTTCTTAGACCAAGAATGCGTTCGGTTTCTCTTTTTCTTTCCTTGTAAAGGATTTGGTTTTTGATATTTAGTTTTTGATGTTTGTTTTAAAGGAAAAATAACTCAAAGATGAGAGCACATGATGATGGTGTTAGTATATCACTAAGTCATGGCCTCTAGAGTCCCAAAGATTTCTCTTTTCTTCCTCCTTGGCTTCAGCCATGTTTCCTTTTCTTCAAGTTTAGGGTTTTTATTTTAAAGAATATGGAAGGTTAATAGCTTGATTTATTCTCTCAAATCCATTTCCTTAAGTTTGATGATGAGGTTCACACCATAAGGTTTTATTTGAAACCTTGGTACAAAGAACTCTAAAACTTACTTTATCTTGCTAAGATATGTTTGGGGGTGAGGTTTATATTCCTTTAAAGTCCTAAATGAGCTCTAGTAAGACATAAAATGAACTTGCATTTGTAACGCCCCGGTTTCTATCTGAGTGGAAAATGACCAAAATGGCCCTGAGGTCATTTTCAGCCCGAAATTCGAGGATGGACGGCCCGGCAGTTCTCGAAGGGCCAACTCAATGTTTGAAGGGGATTGAATGACCCTTGAGTGGTTTCGGAGGGTAAAAGTCTCATTTTTTGCAGTTTCGGGTCAAAATGACCAAAATACCCCTGTAGCGTTTTTACGCGGGTAAAGGCGCCGTTTGAGCCCGAAACTTTCCCCGAAGGTTTAAAATAATTTTTTTACACGTTTAAAAGCATCTGTTTGAGTCTCAGTGGTCCCGGGCAGTTTTAGTGCAAAATTATGATTTTGCCCTTAGAATAATGTTTTTGAGCTTAATGATGTAATTAAGCAAACCTAAGCAATATTAGGCTCTAATCGAAGATTAATTAATTTCCATAATTAATCTAGAGTCAAAATAAACTATTAAAATTAATTAGAACCTAAAATTGCTTAGATTAGATTTAAATCTCTTTTTTAAAACTCAAGATTTCACTCTTGAAATCTTAAATAGTGTTTTCTCTCTCCAATTCCTTAAATCAAGGAATTGTGTCTAGAATTGTTCATGCACTAAAATGAGTTTATAACTCACTAATGATGCAAGACCACTCCTTAAATATGTTTTGACAACCTTGATTACCCATTTTCTCACCTAAACACTTTCTTACAAATTCCTAATCTTAATCCTAATCAAAGATACACCTAAACACAACTCTAAACCACAATTAAAATGCAAGAAATCCCCCCATGGCTGATGCAAGTTTTGGCCACCTCTCTCTCATTTACATCACATGTTGATTTGTTTCTCACTCAAAGAACCATGCTTGAGCCATACCTTGAACCATACCTCACCATACTTTGAACCATACCTCAAGATCACAACATCTCACCTCATGGAACTCATAGGGCTGCTCTTGTTGGCCGAAACCTTCCCTCCCTCCTTGCACCTTGCATTTGTTTCATTTCTCTATAAATAGCATGCTTGGGTGAACTTGCACCATTTTGGGTTCATTTGCTAAGTGTAAGTTTTCAAAGAGCACTTAAAAGTTTCCTTTTTCTCTCAAGTTCAAGTGTTCAAGTTCTTCATCCTCTTCTCTCATCCTAATCTTCAAATCACTTGGTAGGGATTTTCTTTCAAGTATTTCCTTTTTTTAAGTTCTTACTCTAGTTATGTGTTTATGGTTTCTCTTGAGTCTTTTTAGAACTTCTTTCCCTCTCCTTATTCTTCTCCATTTTTGGCCATGGGCCTTTGAGGACAAGGGAATGAGAGCTTGATGATGAGGTTCCATGATGTTGATGTTCATCACTTGAACAATCTCTAAAGCTTGATCTTTGTTCTCAAGTTAAAGATGTTTTCTTTTGTTCTTTCTTCTTGAACCTTGAATCTTTAACTTTGGTGATGTTTTAAATGGTTACATAAACTCAATGTTGAGGACTCATGATGTTGGTGTTAATGCATCATCAAGATCATGGTCTCTAGAGTTTTAAATGTTTCCTTTTCTTCTTAAAAAGTTTCGGTTCCTTTTCCTTTTCCCTCTTCACATTTTCGGCCATATTGGCCAATGAGATTCACAATGGCTTAATGATGAGAGCCTCTAGATGATGACTATGTGTTCATCACAATGAGGCCTCTAGAGCTTGGGTTTTAATAAAAATGTTATTTATGACCTCATTTCAAGAAAAGAAACTTTGTGTTCTAAAGAACCTTTAAGGTTCACTCTTGTCTTTACTTTATCTTGTCATGATAAGTTTGGGTTGAGGTTTAAGTTCCTTTAAAGTCTTGTATGAGCTCTAATAAGAAATAAAATGGACTAGCATGCATATTTAAATTCAAGCTTATGCATTACATATTTACTTTGAGCTTTGCATTCATATTTATTTTTTCAAGCCATCACTTAAAGTTAAAGGATAAAGAATGGAGTGCACCTCATATTTACATTCTTGTCTAGCATATTTACTTTTCATCACTAAAGAACATAAAGATTTAAAATGAGAACTTGCACTATCACCTAACTAAATCTCAAAGCCTTTCTATTTCGGCCTTAAAGTTGATTGTTGCTGGGCCTAGAGCACTAAAATAAAGAAATAAACTCGCATGGCATATTTATTTTAAGTCTTGCATATTTATATTTCAAGTCCTGCATATTTATTTCAAGCCTTGCATATTTATATTTCAAGTCTTGCATATTTATTTCAAGCTTTGCATATTTATATTTCAAGCCTTGCATATTTACTTTAAGCTCTCACTTTACTTTGTAATAAAGGATAAAAATGAGGTGCATAGCATATTTAAATTATGTCAACACCTAAGAACCTTAGAGCTCAAAGACTTGCCCATTTTATCTCAAGTTAAAGTTTTATGTGGGAACATTCTTTGAATGCATAATATCGGTCATGTAGTGATGATGAGCTTGGAATGAGTTTCATCTAGCTACGAGGGCCAACAATCTAAGTTTTACGATTTTCTTTAAGCCTCATGAACTTTGTAAGATTAAGACCAACAAGACTTATGAATTAAATTCTCTTTTAAGGAGGGATCAAGTGGTCACTGACCTAATAATGTTTTAGCCTCTTTTACAAAATAAAATGGTTTGCAAAAGAGTTTTAGAAGTCCTAAAAATAATTCCAAGGGAAACTAGCAACTTATATGCTTTAGAAATATCAAGTTATGCATCTTTTTGGGACTTAATGTTTCGGCTCTTTCATGATAATTTTGCTATTGTATGATGGTGTTTTGATGTGTTAGAATGTGTGAAAATTATGTATGATGAAGTAGGAACATTTCTATGCATGATAGGAAGGAAACTAGCTTTCTAGAAAAATCGTAAAGTCAAAATTTAGCATAGTTTTAACCCATTTATTTTTGGATACTGCACAAACTATTTCAATGGGAAGATAATCAGATTAAGGTTGTTTAATCATGAAAAATTTGGTTACATTTGAAGTAGGATTGAGTTTTAGCATCTATTGAGAAACTAGTAACTAGAAAACTGTAAAATCACAATTCTAAAACTCTTAGAACATTTAATCTTTAGAATCTGTCTGTAACATCCTAATTTTTAACCCAATACTCTAGAACATACTTAGGTTAATCATTAGTTTGTTACTTCATAGTTCTCATTTTTACTTAGAAATACTTAGCGGAAAATACGGGTAAATTTTTTTTTTGAAATACAAAGTGAGAGCCGCGTGATGCGATATATCATGTAACGATCAAATCATACATCTCATAACATCATAGCATAAGACACAACATGAATAACACTGAATATCATCTCATATATATATAACTTGCCCACTTATAAGTGTGGGACTTAATTTAGTACAAGGGAAATACATGAAAGGAAATACAACATAAACATAAACATGATCTACTCCCCTACCCGAGTACATCTAATGGGATAACCTCTAAACAAAAGAAGGTTTATCCCCATCTAAGTGGTGTGTGCTCTAACCGGGTACTCCATCGGTCGGTCGTCACCTCCTACTGACGTCCATCTCGCGAACGAGGCAGATATTCGGGAAACTGGGCGAGCTCCTCGGGCGTAAAGAGGCGGAACGGGGATCAAGAGTGACCCCCGCGGTGTGGCCGCATCTCCGATCGCCGTGCAAGTCGTGGCTGAGTCACGGTATCCTCACTGCCCTCCCTCATCAATGGTGGAGAGGGGGCAGAGCTCTCGCTATACGGATGGGTAGGCGGGTCCTCGGACGGGTCGGTCTCCGAGAAGTAGGTCCAGGGCACGTAATTAGGGTAGTCTTGCATGGCTGAGGTGGCGGTGTGCATACGGAGCACTCTCTCGTCATGCGTACGCGCACGCTCAAAAACCCGCTCGTCGTCGCCATAGGGTGCAGTCGGGGAGAAGCGATGGGTGTGCACGGGATGAGCGAAGGAGTGTCCTACGAACATGAAAACTCGCACCGTACACTGCCCCTCAAAATGGTATGACCCGTGAGCCGGGTCATAGTGCACCTCCCATGTCGGGGTGTCCACGAACACTACGAACGTTGCCATCTGAAGACGTGACGGAAGGAAAGAGATAGAGGGAGTGAGAATCTTGCTAAAGAATCTCAGTAGGGCCTCCTACTACCTAGGTGTCATCATCTACGTCCTCAGGAACCTTGGGTTTAATTATACAAAATGACTGAACATGTATTAAGTTCATTTTAAACTTTAAAATATACTTTAGCCAAGGTTCGTTCATTTTAGGATGATCTTAATGTCGTGAATGCAACATAATAGAAGATGTATGCATGGCACTACCTAATGCACATACATAAAACATAACATCAAGCATCATCATACTTAGTGGCATAAAGTGGAAATAGTAATGTTCATATGGGACAAACTTAGTGACATAATCATAATCATGAAATATCTCTTCCTCATGGGCCACCCTAAAAGACAATCGAACTAGGGGTGCTCGGCCGAACCGATGTCACCCAAAACGTGTCACATATCTAGGTTATGAGCTCATACCTTAACTAGTCATCACTAGTTCTTACTTACCACTTAACGATAAGCGTATCATAAATCATAAATCCCGACTATCTGAGTACGGGTTAGGGGGCAATTCTCTTAGGGGTGCTCGGTCGAACCGGTGTCACCTAAGAGTATAAATGGGTACCGATGTCACATGAGTTCTATGGAGGTGCTCGGCCGAACTGGTGTCATCCTAGAACCCATCTTAGTACCTTAATTTTCAAAATCTCTTTAAGTCCCCAAATTAAGTAAAATTCGGCGGCACAAAGGCATTACGCCGAATTCCTTCCAAATTTGGTTTATGCCACATAAAAATATATCCTCATGAATTCCTCATATGAATAACATCATCATCATTTATATACGACATGCATCATCATGGAACATTCAATTGTTTATCCTTACGGTAGCTTATGCTTTGACCCTTATGGGTCTTAATCATGAGATATAGTTCTCTAACATCCGTCGTTCATATGTTATGCACCTAAGGGCTCATACTTAATCATCATTCATAATCCTCATGTTCACACTTAAATCTGAATAGCATAGGGCAGAATTCCTAACTTGTGATTACGGGGTTCTAGAACTTACATTTTAGACCCTTTCTCGGTTCCGTCTTCGCCTAAGGCGCTATGAATTAAATCTAAATCAATTATGAGACATTCCTATGCTTAAGGACTAATTATTAATCATGTTTATCATGTTGTAAGGGTGCTGGATAGAATCCAGAAAAATAAATGTTCTAAGAGTTCTAAACTTGCACTTTTACGATTTTCTAGTTACTAGTTTCCCTATAGGTGCTAGAATTCGATTCTAATCCAAATGTTACCAAGTTTTTCATGTCTAAACAATCCTAATCTGATTATGCTCCCATTAAAACAGTTTGGATAAGTTTCAAAAACAAATGGGTCGAATCTATGTTAAATTCTAGCTTTACGGTATTTCTAGTTAGCTAGTTTCTTACCTATTATGTATAGAATCATTTCTACATCATCATATGATATTTTCACACATTCTAACACATCAAAACATCATCATACAGCATCACACTCATCATATCAGAACCGAAAACATTTAGCTTCAGTAAAGGATTTAAATTGACATTTCTAGGTACATAAGTTAACTAGTTTCTCTTGGAATCAATTTAGAATTTCTAAAACTCTTTGCAAATCATTTTAATTCATCAAGAGGCTAAGAGAAGCCTTAGGTCAATGACCAAAATATACTTCATCTTCTAAGAGGGAATAAAGTCATATCTCATGATAACATAACCTTGTAAAGATTGTAAAGCTTTTAAGAAAAACTTAGGACATAGACTATTGGTCCTTGTAGCTAGATGAAAACTCATTGCAAGTCCATCATCACTACTTGGCCAAAAACATGCATTCAAGGAAAGCATTCACTTAAACTTTAACTTGAAATGAAATAGGCAAGTCTTTGAGCTCTAGGTTCTTAAGTTATGACATAAAATAAACATGTTCATGCTTTTCATTTTTAATCTTGCTTACAAAATAAAGTGATGACCTAAATTAAATATGCAAGGCATAAACTTAAACGTGCAAGCTTGAAAGTAAATATGCGAGGCATAAACTTAAACGTGCAAACTTGAAAGTAAATATGCAAGGTTCAATTCTTTATTTTAGTGCTCTTGGCCCAACAACAATCGACTTTAAGGTCGAAATAGATAGGCATTCGAGAAATTAATTAGGTGATGATGCAAGTTCAATTCTTTATTTTAGTGCTCTAGGCCCAACAACAATCGACTTTAAGGCCGAAATAGAAAAGCTTTGAGAATTAAATTAAGTGATGATGCAAGTTCCATTTTAATCTTTATGTTCTTAGGTGATAGCTTGAAAGTAAAGGTGCATAGCAAGAATGTAAATATAAATGCAAGCATAAAATAAATTATGCAAGTTCATTTTATCTTTCTAGAGCTCTTAACAAGACTTTAAAGGAACATACACCTCAACCCAAACTCATCAAACCAAGATAAAGTAAAGTCTAGAGTTCTTAGAACTCAACATAACATCTTTAGAAATCAAAACATTTTGCATGTTAAAAGAAAAGGAAATGGCCGAAATCTCAAGGAACAAAAAGAACATTTTGAAACTCTAGAGTCCATGATCTTGATGATATATTAACACCAACATCATGAGACCTCATCATTGAGTCCTTAGAACCATTTTAAACACCATCAAAACTAAAGTTCTCAAGAGTTCAAGAAAGGAAAAACTAGAAACATTTTTGCTCAAGAACAAAGATCAAGCTCTAGAGTTTGTTTCAAGTGATGAACATCATCATGGAACTCTCATCATCAAGCTCTCATTTCTTTGAACTTCAAGGCCCATGGCCGAAAATGAGAAAGAAAAAGGAGAAGAAAAGAAGTTCTAAAAAGAATCAAGAGAAACTATGAACATAAAGCTAGAACAAGAACTTTAAAGAAAAGAATACATGAAAGGAAATCCCTACTTGGTGTGATGAACTTGAAGATGGAAGAAGAAGATGAAGATGATGAAGAACTCCAAGAACTTGAAGAACACAAGAGCTTTGAGAGAAAAAGAAAAGCTTTGAGTGTTCCTAAACTTAGCAAATGATCTAAAAGTGGTGCAAGCTCCTCAAGGCATTCTATTTATAGAGAAATGAAACAAATGAAGTGTGTGTGTGGCTGAAGGGGTTTCGGCCATGAAGGTGCAGAAATGGAGGGCATCCATGAGTTCCATGAGGTGAGATAATGCGGTCTTGAGGCATGGTGAGGTATGGCTCAAAGTATGGTGAGGTATGGTTCAAGGTATGGCCTCAAGCATGGTTCTTTGAGTGAGAAAATAATTAAACATGTGGCCAAAGGGGGGCATGGCTGTTCGGCCATGTTACAGCCAAGGGGAGGTTTGTTTTGCAATTTAATTGTGATTTAGAGTTGTGTTTAGGTGTATCTTTGATTATGCTTAAGATTAGGAATTTGTAAGAAAGTGTTTAGGTAAGGAAAATGGATAATTAGGGTGGTCTAGACATAATTAAGGAGTGGTCTTGCACCATTAGTGAGTTAGATCCTCAATTTAGAGTCTAAACAACTCTAGACACACTTCCTTGATTTAAGGAATTGGAGAGAAAACACTATTCAAGATTCCAAGACTAGGAATCTTGAGTTCTAAAAAGGGATTTAAGTTTAATCTAAGCAATTTTAGGTTCTAATTAACTTTAATAAATTATTTTGACTCTAGATTAATTAGGGAAATTAATTAATCTTCGTTTAGAGCCTAATATTGCTTAGGTTTGCTTAATTACGTCATTAAGCTCAAAAACACTATTCTAGGGGCAAAATCGTAATTTTGCACTAAAACTTCCCGGGACCACCGGGACTTGAACAGAGACCTCTAGACACATGAAAACATGTTTTTAAACCTCTGGGGAAAGTTTCGGGCTCAAACGGCACTTCTACCCGCGTAAAACGCTATAGGGGTATTTTGGTCATTTTGACCCGGAACTGCGAAAAATGAGGTTTTCGCTTCCGGAAGCATTCAAAGGCCATTCAATCCCCTTCAAACATTGAGTTGACCCTTCGAGGATGACCGAGTTGGTTAACCTCAAATTCGGGTCAGGAAATGACCTTAGGGGCATTTTGGTCATTTCCCTCGGACAGAAAAATCGGGGTGTTACACTATCCAGCAACCTCATAATACAGAAAATGTGGTTTATAATTAGTTCTTAGACATAGGAATATCTCATAATTGGTTTAGGTTTAATTTATAGCGCCTTAGGCGAAGACAGAACCGAGAAAGGGTCTAAGATGTAAGTGCTAGAACCCCATAATTGTAAGTTTATAATTCTGCCCCCTAAGGAATAGAGTTGCCCAGATTTATTAAAAAGCATAAATAATAGTAATATTTGTTAGAAGATAATCCTTAGGTGCATAAGAGGTTGATAGATTAATTACATTACAAGTTTAAGGCCCGTAAGGGTCAATGCATAAGATACCATAGGACCAAGAGCATAATGAAATTTCAATGTTGCCTATGAACGTATGAGGATGATTATGTGAATGTATGGAATTATCATGAAGGATGCATGTTTAATTGACTTATGTGGCATAAAGTAAAATTTGGAAGAAATTCGGCATGCTACTGTTATGCCGCCGAATTTCTGACAAATTTGGGGACTTAGAAAGTTTTTAAGAACCTATCAGATTTTTATTTATGAGGTATTAAGATGAGTTCTCGGATGACACTGGTTCGGCCGAGCACCTCCAGAGAACTCATGTGACATCGGTACCAAGATGAATTCTTGGGTGACACCGATTCGGCCAAGCACCCCCAAGAAATGCCCCCTAGCCTGAACTGGATAAGTCGGGATTATGTTTATGATTATGTTACGCTTATCGGGATTTATAAGTAAGAACTAATGATGACTAGTTAAGGTATGAGCTCATAACCTAGAAATGTGACACGTTCTAGGTGACACCGGTTTGGCCGAGCACTCCCAAAATGATTGTCTTTTAGGGTGGCCTATGAGGAAGTAAAGTATGATGTTTATGTCACAAAGTTTCCCATATGAGAATTTAATTGGCACTTTATGCCACTATTATGATGTTCTTAAAGTTACGATGATTATTCTTGCATTAAGTAGAGCCATGCATACATTCTTTAATATGTTGCATCCATGTCATTGAGAATCATGCTAAAATGAACGGACCTTGGCTAATTATGTTTTAAAACCTAAAAATAGACTTAATGCATGCTCACGTATTTTGTATACTAAACCCAAGGTTCCTGAAGACGTAGATAATGACACCTAGGTAGTAGGAGGCCCTACTGAGATTCTTTAGCAAGATTCTCACTCCCTCTATTCTTTAGCAAGATTCTCACTCCCTCTATCTCTTTCTTTCTGTCACGTTTTCAGATGGCGACGTTCGTGGTTTTGGTGGACACCCCAACGTGGGAGGTGGCATCATGATCCGGACCACGAGTCATACCATTTTGTGGATCGCTGTGTCGTTCATGTATTTATGTTCGTTGGACGGCCCTTTAGTCACCCCGTACATAGCCATTGATTTTCTCATGTCTCACCCTTCGGTGACGACCTCGTGTTCGAGCGCGCACACCCTCGAGAGGAGCGGATCTGCCACACCCCACCGACAGCTTCTGCCATCCGGGACTACCCACAGTATGTGCCCCGCTCGCCTTCCTCATTCTCCGAGACGGACCCTTCGGAGGACTCTGCCACTTAGGTACCTTCCGAGGGATCCTCCCCTACCATGCCGATGGACGTTGGGGAGGGTGGTGAGGCTTCTGTCGCTCAGCCAGTACGTGGAGGACGAGTGAGGATGATTCCCCGCCGTGGAGCTCACGCCCGACCGATGCAGCACATAGCCACTCCGGCCGAGATAGCCCAGTGGATCAGATACATCCCTCCTTTCCAGAGAGGCCCGCAGTAGGAGACGACCATCGTGTTCTGGTGCCCGAGCTTTGACTAGGCCTGGATAGCCTCCTTTTGTTTTAAGGCTATCTATTTGTAGGTGCACTAGAGTTAGGAGAGTTTCTTTTATTGCCTTTGTTGTACTTTCATTTTCCATGTATTTCTATTCCAGTTGCACCAAACTAAGCCCCACTCTACATAAGTGGCCATATCATATTATATATAAATATGCAGTTCAGTTTTATTGTAATGTGCCTTTACTTGCCTTATGTTATGATGAGATGTTTGCTTTATTTCCATCCATGCTTTATTGCTCATCGTGTCATGCAGCTCTCACTTTGCTTTTATAAATTCAAAAAAAAATTTTACCAGTATTTTCTGCTGAGTATTTTAAAGTAAAGAGGAGACTATGACGTAACCGACTAATGATTAACCTAAATATGTTCTAGAGTATTAGGTTAAAAATTAGGATGTTACAGCATTCATATTTATATTTCAAGTCCTTGCATGGCATATTTATATTCAAGCTTTGCATTCATGTTTATATTTCCTTGTCATCACTTAATAATTAATCTCGAAGCCTACCTAGTTCAACCTTAAAGTTGATTGTTGATTTGGAGTGAATATTCTAAGGGGCCTAGAGCACTAAAATAAAGAATTGGACTTGTACATCATATTTATTTCCAAGTTATCACTTAAAGCTTAAAGATAATAAATGAACTTGTATTTCATATTTATATTTCTTGTCTTATATTTCAAGCAATCACCTAAACTCAAGGATTAAAAATGAACTTGCATCTCATATTTACTTTGAAGCTCTCACTTTATCTTATAATGAAGAATAAAATGAAGTGCTTAGCATGTTTATGATTTTGCCATCACTAAAAGTTCTTAGAGCTCAAAGACTTGCCCTTTTTATCTTAAGAAGAAAGTTTGGATGTGGAGGTATTCTTATGAATGCATAATCTCGGCCATGTGATGATGATGAGCTTGGTATAAGTTTCATTTAATCACAAAGTCCAATAATCTATGTCCTAAGATTTTTCTTAGGTAGTAAGAGTTTAAAGAAAGCTACAAGCATGATTTCATGGATTAAACCTCTTCCAAGACTGTTTTAATTTAGCTACTACCCTATGGCCATTTTCTTAGCACCCTTGAGAAAATAAAATTGGCTTTCAAGAGTTTTAGAAGTTCTAAATTGATTCCAAGAGAAACTAGTAATTTATATGCCTTAGAAATGCGATTTTATGTGTTCTTACAATTGAAATTTTTGGTTACTGTCTTGGCAAAGTTTTCTACTGTATGATGCTATTTTGATGTGTTAGAATGTGTAAAATTATAATTATTGATGTAGGAATCATTCTATGCATGTTAGGAAAGAAACTAGCTTTCTAAAAAGACCATAAAGTTAGGATTTTGCAAGTCCTTGACCCATTTAATTTTAGCCACTGCCAAAACTATTTTAGTATGATGGAATTCTATTTGGGAATGTTTGATCATGAAAAACTTGGTAACATTTGGTGTAAGATTGACCCTTGGCACTAAAAGTGAAATTAATAACTAGGAAACCGTAAAAATGTGATTTCTAGAACTCCTAAGGAAAAGAATTATACTTTCTGTTCTAGCACCTTTAAAGTTTGTAAAATCAGGTTATACCATGTTTACTTGAGAGAGAATGACTCATACATGGTTTAGGAATTAATTTTAGCATCATAAGAAAAGCCGGTAACGAGAAAGGGCGTAAAACCCAACTTCTAGAACATCATAAATCGTAGAAATTCATTTACTGCCTATGTTGTCCACCTTTGATTGATGGTGTTCTTGAGGTTAATAATTAGTGATAATGATGATAATTAGTCCCTTAGATGCATGAGAAAATAATTTGACATTTGAGTTACCCAATTTAGGGATTTGGCTATTTAAGGGAATATTTATGTGATGATGATTTGAGATGATGCATTCATGTGATATTTGATGTTATGTGAGGTATTGTTATAGAGTTCATCATTTGCATATTATGGTTTCATTTGAAATGCTAAAGATGCGTATGCTAGAAATATATGAAGAATTATGACATTTATGAGTTATGTATTGCATCCTGTTATAACATGCTAAGACTTAAGGTGACTTAAAATATAAGAAAATGATCCTTTGGACTCATCAAACTATAAGTGATGAAAAGGTGATTCTTGCCCCTTAACCTGTACTTATTAAGTCGGGACTTTAACTTATCAAAAGGGAATAAGTTTACGCTAGTAATAACTAGTGAGGTATGAGCTCATAACCTAGAAAACTCTCAAAAGAGCAGAGTTATTAGGGCGGCCCTATGATGAAGAGAATGATGAACTTAAGTCACCTAAAGAACCAAGGAATGTCATTCATGAATCATGTTCTATGCACATCATATTTGCTATGAAGTTCGATGTATGTTTTAAAGTTAAATGTTGCATAAAGTATTGACATGCATATCATAAAGAAGTATGATGCATTCATTATAAGACTCATGATAAAATGAACGGGCCTCGGTAATTGATGTTTTAGAGCCTAATAAATGAATCTTTGCATGCTCATTATTTTATAATAAACCCGAGGTTCCTGTGAACGTTGATGATGACACTCAGATAGGAGGATACCCTACTGAGATTCTTTAAGATTCTCACTCCCTCTACCTGTAACACCCCGATTTTTCTGTCCAAGGGAAATGACCAAAATGCCCCTGAGGTCATTTCCCGACCCGAATGCGAGGGTAACCAACTCGGTCATCCTCGAAGGGTCAACTCAATGTTTGAAGGGGATTGAATGGCCTTTGAATGCTCCCGGAAGCGAAAATCTCGTTTTCCGCAATTTCGGGTCAAAATGACCAAAATAACCCTATAGCGTTTTTACGCGGGTAAAGGTGCCGTTTGAGCCCGGAACTTTCCCCAGAGGTTTAAAAACATGTTTTCATGTGTCTAGAGGTCTCTGTTCAAGTCTCGGTGGTCCCGGGCAGTTTTAGTGCAAAATTACGATTTTGCCCCTAGAATAGTGTTTTTGAGCTTAATGACGTAATTAAGCAAACCTAAGCAATATTAGGCTCTAAACAAAGATTAATTTATTTCCCTAATTAATCTAGAGTCAAAATAATTTATTAAAGTTAATTAGAACCTAAAATTGCTTAGATTAAACTTAAATCCCCTTTTAGAACACAAGACTCCTAGTCTTGGAATCTTGAATAGTGTTTTCTCTCTCCAATTCCTTAAATCAAGGAAATGTGTCTAGAGTTGTTTAGACTCTAAATTGAGGATTTAACTCACTAATGGTGCAAGACCACTCCTTAATTATGTCTAGGCCACCTTAATTACCCATTTTCCTTACCTAAACACTTTCTTACAAATTCCTAATCTTAAGCATAATCAAAGATACACCTAAACACAACTCTAAACCACAATTAAAATGCAAAGAACCCTCCCCCATGGGCTGATGCATTTCGGCCACCTCCTCCCCCATTGACCACATGTTTAATTATTTTCTCACTCAAAGAACCATGCTTGAGGCCATACCTTGAACCATACCTCACCATACCTTAAGCTATACCTCACCATGCCTCAAGAACACATTATCTCACCTCATGGAACTCATGGATGCCTCCATTCTGCACCCTCATGGCCGAACACCTTCAGCCCACACACACACTCCATTTGTTTCATTTCTCTATAAATAGAATGCCTTGAGGAGCTTGCACCACTTTTAGATGATTTGCTAAGTTTAGGAGCACTCAAAGCTTTTCTTTTTCTCTCAAAGTTCTAGTGTTCTTCAAGTTCTTCAAGTTCTTCAAAGTTCTTCATCATCTTCATCTTCTTCTTCTATCTTCAAGTTCATCACATCAAGTAAGGATTTTCTTTCATGTATTCTTTTCTTTAAAGTTCTTGTTTCAAGCTTGATGTTCATAGTTTCTCTTGATTCCTTTTAGAACTTCTTCTCTTCTCCTTCTTCCTCTTTATGTTTCGGCCATAGGCCTTTGGGAATGAAGGAATGAGAGCTTGATGATGAGAGTTTCATGATGATGTTCATCACTTGAAACAAACTCTAGAGCTTGATCTTTGTTCTTGAGCAAAAATGTTTTTAGTTTTTCCTTTCTTGAACTCTTGAGAACTTTAGCTTTAATGATGCTTTAAAATGGCTCTATGAACTTAATGATGAGGACTCATGATGTTGGTGTTAATATATCATCAAGATCATGAACTCTAGAATTCTAAAATGTTCCTTTTTTCTTCTTGATGATTTCGGCCATTCCCTTAAATTTTGCTTGGCTTCATGGTTTGATTTCCTAAAAATATTATGTTAAGTTTTAAGAACTCTAAGCTTGACTTTAGCTTGTTTGGATGAGTTTGGGTTGTGGCTTAAATTCCTTTAAAGTCTTGTTAAGAGCTCTAGAAAGATAGAATGAACTTGCATAATTTATTTTATGCTTGCATTCATATTTACATTCTTGCTATGCATCTTTACTTTCTAGCTATCACCTAAGAACATAAAGATTAAAATGGAACTTGTATCATCACTTAATTTAATTCTCGAAGCCTTTCTATTTCGGCCTTAAAGTCGATTGTTGTTGGGCCTACAGCACTAAAATAAAGAATTGAACTTGCATTATCACCTAATTAATTTCTCGAATGCCTTTCTATTTCGGCCTTAAAGTCGATTGTTGTTGGGCCAAGAGCACTAAAATGAAGAATTGAATCTTGCATATTTACTTTCAAGCTTGCACGTTTAAGTTTATGCCTCGCATATTTACTTTCAAGCTTGCAC
This sequence comes from Dalbergia cochinchinensis, assembly GCA_031216125.1. Classification (NCBI taxonomy): domain Eukaryota; kingdom Viridiplantae; phylum Streptophyta; class Magnoliopsida; order Fabales; family Fabaceae; genus Dalbergia; species Dalbergia cochinchinensis. The sequence goes on from CM062375.1 coordinate 43,333,745, forward strand.
GTTTAAGTTTATGCCTTGCATATTTAATTTATGTCATCACTTTATTTTGTAAGAAAGATTAAAAAATGAAAAGCATGAGCATGTTTATTTTATGTCGTAACTTAAGAACCTAGAGCTCAAAGACTTGCCCATTTTATTCCAAGTTAAAGTTTAATGTGAAACCATTCTTTGAATGCATATTTTCGGCCAAGTAGTGATGATGGACTTTCAATGAGTTTTCATCTAGCTACAAGGACCAATAGTCTATGTTCTAAGTTTTCCTTAAAGCTTTACAAACCTTTTCAAGGTTATGTCATCATGAGATATGACTTTACTCCCTTTTAGGAGATGAAATATATTTTGGTCATTGACCTAAGGCATCTCTTAGCCTTTTGATGAATTAAAATGATTTGCAAAGAGTTTTTAGAAATTCTAAATTGATTCCAAGAGAAACTAGTTAGCTTATGTACCTAGAAATGTCAATTTAACTCTCTCATTTAAGTTAAATGTTTTCGGTTCTGAAGTGATGAGTGTGATGTTGTATGATGATATTTTGATGTGTTGGAATGTGTGAAAATATCATGTGATGATGTAGAAGCGATCCTATGCATGATAGGTAAGAAACTAGCTAACTAGAAATACCGTAAAGCTAGAATTTAACATAGTTTTGACCCATTTGTTTATGGAACTAATCCAAACTGTTTTAATGGGAACATAATCAAATTTAGATTGTTTAGACATGAAAAACTTCATATCATTTGAATTAGAATTGAATTCTGGCACCTATAGGGAAACTAGTAACTAGAAAACCGTAAAAATGCAATGTAGAACTCTTGGAACATTTATTTTTCTGGATGCTGTCCAGCACCCTTACAACATGATAAACATGATTAATAATTAGTCCTTAAGCATGGGAATGCCTCATAATTGATTTAGATTTAATCCATAGCGCCTTAGGCGAAGACGGAACCAAGAAATGGTCTAAAACGTAAGTTCTAGAACCCCGTGATCACAAGTTAAGAATTCTACCCTATGCTTTTCAGATTTAAATGTAGATATGAGGATTATGAGTGATGTTTAATTATGAGCCCTTAGGTGAATAAAATATGAGCGACGGATGTTAGAGAACCAAATCTCATGATTAAGACCCGTAAGGGTCAAAGCATAAGCTACCGTAAGGATAAACGGTTGAATGTTCCATGATGATGTATGTTATGTAAATGATGATGATGTTATTCATATGATGAATTCATGAGGATATATGTTTGTGTGGCATAAAGCAAATTTGGAAGGAATTCGGTGTAATGCCATCGTGCCGCCGAATTCCCAACAAATTTGGGGACTTAAAGAGATTTTGAAAATTAAGGTACTAAGATGGGTTCTAGGATGACACCGGTTCGGCCGAGCACCTCCATAGAACTCATGTGACATCGGTACCAATTTATACTCTTAGGTGACACCGGTTCGGCCGAGCACCTCTAAGAGTTTTGCCCCCTAACCCGTACTCAGATAGTCGGGATTTATGATTTATGATACGCTTATCGTTAAGTGGTAAGTAAGAACTAGTGACGACTAGTTAAGGTATGAGCTCATAACCTAGATGTATGACACGTTCTGGGTGACACCGGTTTGGGCGAGCACCCTCAGTTCGATTGTCTTTTAGGGTGGCCCATGAGGAAGAGATGTTTCATGATTATGATTATGTCACTAAGTTTGTCCCATATGAATGTTTCTATTGCCACTTTATGCCACCAAGTATGATGATGCTTGATGTTATGTTTTATGTATGTGCATTAGGTAGTGCCATGCATACATTTTCTATTATGTTGCATTCATGACATTAAGATCATCCTAAAATGAATGGACCTTGGCTAAAATATATTTTAAAGTTTAAAATGAACTTAATACATGCTCAGTCATTTTGTATAAATAAACCCAAGGTTCCTGAGGACGTAGATGATGACACCTAGGTAGTAGGAGGCCCTACTGAGATTCTTTAGCAAGATTCTCACTCCCTCTATCTCTTTCCTTCTGTCACGTCTTCAGATGGCGACGTTCGTAGTGTTTGTGGACACGCCGACATGGGAGGTGCACCATGACCCGGACCACGGGTCATTCCATTTTGTGGGTCGATGCACAGTTAGAGTATTCATGTTCATGGGTCGACCCTTCACTCCCCCTGTACATTCCCATCGTTTCTCCCCCGTCTCACCTTTTGGCGATGAACTGGTGTTCGAGCGCGCACGTCCCCGAGAGGAGAGGCTACGCCGTACCCCACCGTCCGCGTCTACCGCTCGAGACTACCCCCAGTACGTGCCCCGTTGCCCGTCGTCTTTCTCGGAAACAGATCCTTCCGAGGATTCGGCCACCCAGGTACCCTCCGAGGGATCATCCCCCACCATACCCATGGACTTTGGAGAGGATAGCGAGCCCACCGTGACTCAGCCGAGGCGTGCACGACGACCGGAGATGCGGCCATACCGCGGGGACCCCGCTCGATCCCCGTTCCGTCTCTTCACGCCCGAGGAGCTCGCCCAGTTTCTCGGGTATTTGCCTCGCTCACGAGATAGTCGCCAGTAGGAGGCCGTGGATGGCCCGGGTTAGAGCACACATCACTTAGATGGGGATAAACCTTCTTTTGTATAGAGGTTACCCCATTAGATGCACTCGGGTAGGGGAGTAGATTATGTTCATGTTTTATGTTGTATTTTCTTTTATGTATTTCCCTTGTACTAAATTAAGTCCCACACTTATAAGTGGGCAAGTTATATATATATGAAATGATATTCAGTGATATTTATGTTGTGCTCTATGTTATGATGTTGTGAGACATTTGTGTTACTTTACATGGTTTACGGTTTAACGCATCACGCGGCTCTCACTTTGTTTTTCAAAAAAATTTACCCGTATTTTCTGCTAAGTATTTCAAAGTAAAATGAGAACTGTGAAGTAACAAACTAATGATTAACCTAAATATGTTCTAGAGTATTGGGTTAAAAATTAGGATGTTACATTATGGTATCAGAGCAGTTCGATTCTCATGGAGCCTGAGGATTGGACTGACTATGCTTTCTAAAGCGTAGTACGATAGCTATGTCATGCATAGAGCTTAGCTAGAGATAAGCTATAGGGTAGAAGTGCATGACCCTTGTCTACTTGCGTGTGCCATGGTAACTATGTAACACCCCGATTTTTCTGCCCGAGGGAAATGACCAAAATGCCCCCGAGGTCATTTCCTGACCCGAACTCGAGGGTAACCAACTCGGTCATCCTCGAAGGGTCAACTCAATGATTGAAGGGGATTGAATGGCCTTTGAATGCTTTCGGAAGCGAAAATTTCGTTTTCCGCAGTTTCGGGTCAAAATGACCAAAATACCCCTATAGCGTTGTTACGCGGGTAAAGGTGCCGTTTGAGCCCGGAACTTTCCCCAGAGGTTTAAAAACATGTTTTCATGTGTCTAGAGGTCTCTGTTCAAGTCCCGGTGGTCCCGGGCAGTTTTAGTGTAAAATTACGATTTTGCCCCTAGAATAGTGCTTTTGAGCTTAATGACGTAATTAAGCAAACCTAAGCAATATTAGGCTCTAAACGAAGATTAATTTATTTCCCTAATTAATCTAGAGTCAAAATAATTTATTAAAGTTAATTAGAACCTAAAATTGCTTGGATTAAACATTAAATCCCTTTTTAGAACTCAAGACTCCTAGTCTTGGAATCTTGAATAGTGTTTTCTCTCTCCAATTCCTTAAATCAAGGAAATGTGTCTAGAGTTGTTTAGACTCTAAATTGAGGATTTAACTCACTAATGGTGTAAGACCACTCCTTAATTATGTCTAGACCACCTTAATTACCCAATTACCTTACCTAAACACTTTCTTACAAATTCCTAATCTTAAGCATAATCAAAGATACACCTAAACACAACTCTAAACCACAATTAAAATGCAAGAAACTCTCCTCCCTTGGCTAATGAAGTTTCGGCCAGCACACTCCACATTGGCCACATGTTTAATTATTTTCTCACTCAAAGAACCATGCTTGAGGCCATACCTTGAACCATACCTCACCATACCTTAAGAACACATTATCTCACCTCATGGAACTCATGGAAAGCCTCCAATCTGCACCCTCATGGCCGAAACCTCCTCCTCCATGAGCTCCCTCCATTTGTTTCATTTCTCTATAAATAGAATGCCTTGAGGAGCTTGCACCACTTTTAGATCATTTGCTAAGTTTAGGAACACTCAAAGCTTTTCTTTTTCTCTCAAAGTCTTTGTGTTCTTCAAGTTCTTGGAGTTCTTCAAGTTCTTCATCTTCTTCATCTTCTTCTTCCATCTTCAAGTTCATCACACCAAGTAGGGATTTTCTTTCATGTATTCTTTCTTTAAAGTTCTTGTTTCAAGCTTTATGTTCATAGTTTCTCTTGATTCCTTTTAGAACTTCTTTTCTTCTCCTCATTCCTCTTTATGTTCTACGCATGGGCCTTTGGAGTTCAAAGAAATGAGAGCTTGATGATGAGAGTTTCATGATGATGTTCATCACTTGAAACAAATTCTAGAGCTTGATCTTTGTTCTTGAGCAAAAGTGTTTCTAGTTTTTCCTTTCTTGAACTCTTGAGAACTTTAACTTTGATAATGTTTTAAAATGACTCTATGAACTCAATGATGAGGTCTCATGATGTTGGTGTTAATATATCACCAAGATCATGGATTCTAGAGTTTCAAATATTTCTTTTCTTTCCTTGAAGTTTCGCCATTACCTTTCTTCCTACATGCAAAATGTTTGATTTTCTAAATATGTTATGTTGAGTTCTAAGAACTCTAGACTTTTACCTTGTCTTGGTTTGATGAGTTTGGGTTGAGGTTTAAGTTCCTTTAAAGTCTTGCTAAGAGCTCTAGAGAGATAAAATGAACTTGCATAATTTATCTTATGCTTGCATTCATATTTACATTCTTGCTATGCATTTTACTTTCAAGCTATCACCTAAGAACATAAAGATTAAAATGGAACTTGTACCATCACTTAATTTAATTCTCAAAGCCTTTCTATTTCGGCCTTAAAGTCGATTGTTGTTGGGCCTAGAGCACTAAAATAAAGAATTGAACTTGCATCATCACCTAATTAATTTCTCGAATGCCTATCTATTTCGGCCTTAAAGTCGATTGTTGTTGGGCCAAGAGCACTAAAATAAAGAATTGAATCTTGCACATTTACTTTCAAGCTTGCACGTTTAAGATTATGCTTGGCATATTTACTTTCAAGCTTGCACGATACGTTTATGCCTTGCATATTTAATTTATGTCATCATTTTAATTTGTAAGCAAGATTAAAAATGAAAAGCATGAGCACGTTTAGTTTATGTCGCAACTTAAAGAACCTAGAGCTCAAAGACTTGCCCATTTCATTCCAAGTTAAAGTTATGTGTGAATGTAATTCCTTGAATGCATAATTTCGGCCAAGTAGTGATGATGGACTTGCAATGAGTTTTCATCTAGCTACTAGGTCCAATAGTCTATGTTTTAAGTTTTCCTTAAAGCCTTACAAATCTTTATAAGGTTATGTCATCACAAGTTGTGATTTTATCCTCTTTTAGGAGATGAAATATATTTTGGTCTTTAACCTAAGGCTTCACTTAGCCTCTTGATGATTTAAAATGTCTTGCAAAGAGTTTTAGAAGTTCTAGATTGATTCCAAGAGAAACTAGTTAACTTATGTACCTAGAAATGTCAATTTACTTCTCTTATTGAGGCAAGATGTTTTCGGTTCTGATGTGATGAATGTGATGCTGTATGATGATGTTTTAATGTGTTGGAATGTGTGAAAATATCATATGATGATGTAGAAGCGATCCTATGCATGATAGGTAAGGAACTAGCTAACTAGAAATACCGTAAAGCTAGAATTAACATAGTTTTGACCCATTTGTTTATGGAACTTTTCCAAACTATTTTAATGGGGACATAATCAGATTTAGATTGTTTAGACATGAAAAACTTGGTATCATTTGAGTTAGAATTGAATTCTAGCACCTATGGGGAAACTAGTAACTAGAAAACCGTAAAAATGCAAACATAGAACTCTTAGAACATTTAATTTTCTGGATTCTGTCCAGCACCCTTGCAACATGGTAAACATGATTAATAATTAGTCCTTAAGCATAGGAATGCCTCATAATTGATTTAGATTTAATATATAGCGCCTTCGGCGAAAACGGAACCAAGAAAGGGTCTAAAACGTAAGTTCTAGAACCCCGTATTCACATGTTAGGATTTTCACCCTATGCTATTCAGATTTAAAAGTAAAATGAGAGGATTATGAATGATGTTTAATTATGAGCCTTAGGTGCTTAAAATATGAACGACGGATGTAGAGAACTATATCTCAAGATTAAGACTCGTAAGGGTCAAAGCATAAGCTACCGTAAGGGTAAGCGTTTGGATGTTTTATGATGATGCATGAAGTATGCTAATGTTGATGATGTTATTCATATGAGGAATTTATGAGGTTATATGTTTATGTGGCATAAAGCAAATTTGGAAGGAAATTCGGTGTAATGATCGTTGGGCCGCCGAATTTCCGACAAATTTGGGGACTTAAAGAGATTTTGAAAATTAAGGTACTAAGATGGGTTCTAGGATGACACCGGTTCGGCCGAGCACCTCCATAGAACTCATGTGACATCGGTACCATTTTATACTCTTAGGTGACACCGGTTCGGCCGAGCACCCCTAAGAGTTTTGCCCCCTAACCCGTACTCAGATAGTCGGGATTTATGATACGCTTATCGTTAAGTGGTAAGTAAGAACTAGTGATGACTAGTTAAGGTATGAGCTCATAGCCTAGATGTATGACACGTTCTGGGTGACACCGGTTCGGCCGAGCACCCCCACTTCGATTGTCTTTTAGGGTGGCCCATGAGGAAGAGAAGTTTCATGATGATGATTATGTCACTAAGTTTTGTCCCATATGAATGTTACTATTGCCACTTTATGCCACCAAGAATGATGATGCTTGATGTTATGCTTTATGTATGTGCATTAGGTAGTGCCATGCATACATTTTCTAATATGTTGCATCCATGACATTAAGATCATCCTAAAATGAATGGACCTTGGCTAAAATATATTTTAAAGTTTAAAATGAACCGAATACATGCTCAGTCATTTTGTATAAATAAACCCAAGGTTCCTGAGGACGTAGATGATGACACCTAGGTAGTAGGAGGCCCTACTGAGATTCTTTAGCAAGATTCTCACTCCGTCTATCTGTTTCTTTACGTCACGTCTTGAGATGGCGGCGTCGTAGTGTTCGTGGACACCCGACATGGGAGGTGCACTATGACCCGGCTCACGGGTCATATCATTTTGAGGGGCGCACGGTGCGGGTTTTCATGTATGCGTAGGGACGCCCTTCGCTCATCCCGGTGCACACCCATCGCTTCTCCCGACCGCACCCTATGGCGACGACGAAGCGGGTTTTGAGCGTGCGGCAGACGCATGACGAGAGAGTGCTCCGCATGCACACCGCCGCCTTATCCATGCGAGACTATCCCGACATTCGTGCCCGGACCTACTTCTCGGAGACCGACCCGTCCGAGGACCCGCCTACTCATCCGTATAGCGAGAGCTCTGCCCCCTCTCCACCATTGATGAGGGAGGGCAGTGAGGATACCGTGACTCAGCCCCGACTTGCACGACGACCGGAGATGCGACCACATCGCAGGGGTCACTCTCGATCCCCGTTCCGCCTCTTTACGCCCGAGGAGCTCGCACAGTTTCCCGGATACTTGCCTCGTTCACGAGACGGACGTCAGTAGGAGGTGACGATCGACCGATGGAGTACCCGGTTAGAGCACACACCACTTAGATGGGGATAAACCTTCTTTTGTTTAGAGGTTATCCCATTAGGTGCACTCGGGTAGGGGAGTAGATCATGTTTATGTTTATGTTGTATTTCCTTTCTTGTATTTTCCTTGTACTAAATTAAGTCCCATACTTATAAGTGGGCAAGTTATATATATATAAGATGATTTTCAGTGGTGTTCATGTTGTGCCTTATGTTATGATGTTGTGAGACATTTGTTTACCATACATGGTTTACCGCTTATCGCATCACGCGGCTCTCACTTTTATTTCAAAAAAAATTACCCGTATTTTCCGCTAAGTAATTCAAAGTTAAATGAGAACTATGAAGTAACAGACTAATGATTAACCTAAATATGTTCTAGAGTATTGGGTTAAAAATTAGGATGTTACAAACTAGCTCATCTTACATGGAATATTGAGCCTGATCACCTCAGTGTTTATTGTCTTATGTGTTTAGGAACCAATGGCACCAAGGAGACGACCTAGGACCCCGACCGAGGGGGACCAAAACGATGCTACTGCTGCTGCTGTTCGTGACATGGCTAGGGCCATGGAACGAATGTTCGAGAGGATAAACCAACAAGGGGACACCGGACGTGCTCCCCCTACTGCTGAAATGGTCGAGCAAGCGAGGTTTGGTGAGTTTCGCAAGGCGAACCCACAACCTTCCGAGGAGCCATGGACCCCGACCAAGCTGATGAGTGGATCAAAAACATGGAGAAGATCTACTCTGTGGTAGCTTGCTCAGAGGAGCAAAAGGTCACCTTTGCGGCCTATATGATGGAATCGGATGCCAGGGTTTTTGGTGGGACCTAAGACCGAGAAAGGCTAGAAGCTTTCGTACCGGGCCATCTGGAGCTATTCAAGACCTACTTCTATGAGAAGTACTTCCTGAGTCGGTAAGAACGCGAAGGATATCGAGTTCATGCGCTTAACTCAAGGAGGAAGGATCGTCGCCCAAAGACACTGCATGAGATTCGAAGAACTGATTAAGTTTTCACGGGTGTTCCAAGGGAATCCCGATGAGATATGGAAATGTGTGAAATACGAGGCCGGATTGAAGCCGAAACTGAACTATGCCGTAGCACATATGGAGATCAGGGATTTCCCCACCCTGGTCAACAAGTGCCACATTCTGGAGGAAGGACAAGGTAAGCTCCAGGCTGCGAGGGCGGAACGAGCTAAGGGGCTAGGACCTCAAGCCCCGAAGTTCAAACCCCAACACCAAAACCAACCACGAAACCATTATAACCCCTACCACGCCAACCAATTCAAACCACAACAACAACAAAGAACCCCCTTCCACCAACAACCCAAGCAACCCTACAGACCACCGTTCCAGAACAACAACCACCGAAACAACAACAACAACAATAACCGGCAAGGAATGTCGGGAGGCCCCCGGAACAATGCGCAACAAGGAGGGTCCAGTGGGACCAAGAACAAGACGCCCCAAGGAGCCCCCGCCACCTTTGCTAGGACTACACCGGCGATAATATGCCCCCAGTGCGGGAAAGATCATGGCAACCATCCCTGCCTAGCTGGACAAAACGTGTGCTTCAAGTGCGGGAAGCCCGGCCACTATGCCAACAGATGCAACAACGGAGGGCCAGCGAATCAGAACCCTAGGCCGCAACACCAAGGGAGGGTCTTCACCCTCAATATGGACGAAGCGGAACATCCAACGGTCTCATAGAAGGTAAGTGCGAAATAGATGGTAGGACCTTAACTGTACTTTATGACTCTGGTGCAACACATTCTTTTATTTCTTATGCTAGTGTCGAGGCTCTAAATTTGAAAACTTCCAAACTTCCTTTTGATCTTATTGTCTCTACTCCCACAAATCATCCTGTGAATACTTGTTATTGTTGTCTAAACTGTCACCTCACCACAGAAAATAGATCATATGTTATGGATTTAATTTGTTTACCCATGAAAGGTATAGGAGTAGTTCTTGGCATGTATTGGCTTCACGCCAACCGTGTGTTGTTAGACTGTGACACCAAAATAGTCGTCTTTCCTTCTCCCCCTAACGAAATAAGTTAACCTTTGAAACTCTATCTCAATGTCGTAGAGGTCCACTGTAGTGGGAAAAAGACTAAGGGATATGTTCTCCTAGCCGCTAGCGAAGTACACTTTGAACAAAATTTAGAGAGTATACCAGTAGTGAGAGACTATCCCGAGGTATTTCCGGAAGATATACCCGAGTTCCCTCCAGAGAGAGAAGTGGAGTTCTCCATTGAGTTGGTTCCTGGAGCGGGACCAATCTCCATTGCCCCCTATAGAATGTCACCCCTAGAACTAGCCGAGCTTAAAACCCAACTTGAGGAACTTTTAGAGAAGAGCTTTATAAGACCTAGTGCTTCACCGTGGGGAGCCCCGGTATTGTTTGTGAAGAAGAAGGACGGGAGCATGAGGTTGTGCATAGATTATAGGCAATTGAACCGTGTGACAGTGAAAAACAAGTACCCTTTGCCTAGGATAGATGATCTTATGGACCAATTGAGAGGAGCGGTAGTATTTTCCAAGATCGACCTAAGGTCAGGATACCACCAAATTAGAGTGAGAGATCAAGATATACCAAAGATCGCCTTTAGAACTCGGTATGGACACTTCGAGTTTGCGGTGATGTTTTTTGGATTGACGAATGCTCCTGCAGTATTATGGATTACATGAATAGGATCTTTAGACCCTATTTAGATCAATTCGTGGTCGTTTTCATAGATGATATACTTATCTATTCGAAGACCCACGAGGAGCATGAGCGTCATTTGAGGATAGTTTTGGAGATTTTGAAGGAGAAAAAGCTGTATGCAAAACTCTCTAAGTGTGAATTTTGGTTGGAGGAGGTCAAGTTTTTAGGGCACGTTGTGTCAAAAGGAGGTATAGCCGTTGATCCTAGCAAGGTAGAAGCCGTAATGAATTAGGATAGACCAACCACCGTAACGGAAATACGGAGCTTTTTAGGTTTAGCGGGCTATTACCGTAGGTTTATCAAAGGATTTTCCCAGTTAGCCCTACCCTTGACCAAGCTCACTAGGAAGAATGCCCCATTCGAGTGGAGCCCCGAATGTGAGAAGAGTTTCCGAGAGCTTAAGAAAAGGTTAACCACGACCCCAGTCTTAGTCTTACCTAGCCCCAATGTACCCTTCGAGGTATATTGTGATGCTTCAGGCAAAGGACTAGGGTGTGTGTTGATGCAAAATAGGCAAGTGGTAGCCTATGCATCTCGACAACTCAAGCCTCACGAGGCTAACTACCCCACCCATGACCTAGAATTAGCCGCCGTAGTGTTTGCCTTAAAGATGTGGAGACACCATTTGTATGGTGTAAGGTTTGAAGTTTTCTCCGATCATAAGAGTCTCAAGTACCTCTTTGATCAAAAGGAGCTAAACATGAGGCAAAGAAGGTGGATGGAATTCCTCAAAAACTACGATTTCGGTTTAAGTTACCACCCCGGCAAGGCTAATGTAGTCGCCGACGCCTTGAGCCGAAAATCGTTACACCTGTCCTACATGATGATCAAAGAAGTTGAGTTGATAGAGAAGTTTAGGGATATGAATCTAGGGATGTCCGCAACCGACAAAAGGATAAAGATGTGCTATCTTAGTGTAACAAGTGGATTTAAGCAAAGAATCATGTTAGCACAACGAGAGAATAGGGAGTTCGAAGAGATCATAGATGCTGTTAAGGCGGGAAAGTTGAAGGGTTTCGAAAGGGGTGAGGATTGGATATGGAGGTTTGAAGGAAGGATCTACGTACCCCAAGATGGTGACCTCCGAGAAGAGATCTTGGAGGAGGCTCACAAAAGCTATTTCACCATCCATCCCGGTGTTACCAAGATGTACCAAGACTTGAAGAAGATGTTTTGGTGGCCCGGAATGAAGAAGGATGTAGTCGCCTGGGTTAGTAAGTGCTTGGTATGTCAGAAAGTGAAAATCGAGCACCAAAAACCTTCGGGTTTGTTGCAACCCCTGTCCATCCCCGAATGGAAGTGGGAATGCATATCCATGGATTTCGGGACAGGATTTCCTAAGACCCAAGCTGGCCATGATGCTATATGGGTGATAGTGGATCGACTAACCAAGTTGGCACACTTTCTACCTATTAGAGTGACATACTCTTTAGATAAATTGGCTCAGTTATACATCCAAGAGATCATAAGATTGCATGGAGTACCGTCGACGATAATCTCGAATAGAGATCCGCGGTTTACGTCGCGTTTTTGGGGAGCCTTTCAAAAGGCGTTTGGTTCAAAGCTATGCTTAAGCACTGCTTACCACCCACAAACAGACGGACAATCCGAAAGGATGATCCAAACCCTAGAGGATATGCTAAGAGCCTGTGTGTTAGACCAAAGGGGAAGTTGGGATAAGTACTTGCCTTTGATCGAGTTTGCGTATAACAACAGTTATCACGCGAGCATCAGTATGGCACCGTACGAGGCGTTGTATGGAAGGAAGTGCCAATCACCCTTGTGTTGGTATGAGCCTGGGGAGCAAAGTGTCTTAGGACCCGATGTAGTGAGGGAAATGACGGAACAAATCAAGAGGATCCGGGATAGGATGCTCACTGCTCAAAGTAGACAAAAGAGCTATGCGGACAAGCGGCGCAAGCCCTTGGAGTTCGAAGAGGGAGAACGTGTGTTCCTTAGAATTACCCCCACTACAGGCATAGGGAGAGCCATGAAAGTCAAAAAGTTGAGCCCTCGATTCCTTGGTCCCTTCCAAATTCTTCAAAAGATAGGAACAGTTGCCTACAAAATAGCCTTACCCCCTAATCTTTCTAATCTTCATGACGTCTTTCACGTCTCTCAGCTAAGGAAGTATGAGTCCGACCCTAGCCACGTTTTAGAGCCAGAGCATGTTCAGTTAAGGGACGACCTAACTTTCAATCTTCCCCCTACGAGAATCGTGGACCGCGGAGTCAAGCAGCTGAGGAACAAGTCTGTTCCTTTGGTAAAAGTAGCATGGGGACGCGACAAGACTGAAGAATTCACATGGGAGCTAGAGACAGAAATGCGAGACAAGTATCCCGAGCTTTTCTAAGGTAACGAATTTCGAGGGCGAAATTCTTTTTAAGGAGAGGAGTAATGTAACACCCCGATTTTTTCTGTCCGAGGGAAATGACCAAAATGTCCCTGAGGTCATTTCCTGACCGAGTTCGAGGGTAACCAACTCGGTCATCCTCGAAGGGTCAACTCAATGCTTGAAGGGGATTGAATGGCCTTTGAATGCTCCGAGCGAAAATCTCGTTTTTCAGCGTTTGAGTCAAAATGACCAAAATACCCTATAGCGTTTTTACGTGGGTAAAGGTGCCGTTTGAGCCCGGAACTTTCCCTAGAGGTTTAAAAACATGTTTTCATGTGTCTAGAGGTCTCTGTTCAAGTCTCGGTGGTCCCGGGCAGTTTTAGTGCAAAATTACGATTTTGCCCCTAGAATAGTGTTTTTGAGCTTAATGACGTAATTAAGCAAACCTAAGCAATATTAGGCTCTAAACGAAGATTAATTTATTTCCCTAATTAATCTAGAGTCAAAATAATTTATTAAAGTTAATTAGAACCTAAAATTGCTTAGATTAAACTTAAATCCCTTTTAGAACTCAAGATTTCAGTCTTGGAATCTTGAATAGTGTTTTCTCTCTCCAATTCCTTAAATCAAGGAAATGTGTCTAGAGTTGTTTAGACTCTAAATTGAGGATTTAACTCACTAATGGTGCAAGACCACTCCTTAATTATGTCTAGGCCACCTTAATTACCCATTTTCCTTACCTAAACACTTTCTTACAAATTCCTAATCTTAAGCATAATCAAAGATACACCTAAACACAACTCTAAACCACAATTAAAATGCAAAGAACCCTGCCTCATGGGCTGATGCATTTCGCCACCTCCTCCCCCATTGACCACATGTTTAATTATTTTCTCACTCAAAGAACCATGCTTGAGGCCATACCTTGAACCATACCTCACCATACCTTAAGCCATACCTCACCATGCCTCAAGAACACATTATCTCACCTCATGGAACTCATGGATGCCTCCATTCTGCACCCTCATGGCCGAACACCTTCAGCCCACACACACACTCCATTTGTTTCATTTCTCTATAAATAGAATGCCTTGAGGAGCTTGCACCACTTTTAGATGATTTGCTAAGTTTAGGAGCACTCAAAGCTTTTCTTTTTCTCTCAAAGTTCTAGTGTTCTTCAAGTTCTTCAAAGTTCTTCATCATCTTCATCTTCTTCTTCCATCTTCAAGTTCATCACATCAAGTAGGGATTTTCTTTCATGTATTCTTTTCTTTAAAGTTCTTGTTTCAAGCTTGATGTTCATAGTTTCTCTTGATTCCTTTTAGAACTACTTCTCTTCTCCTTCTTCCTCTTTATGTTTCGGCCATGGGCCTTTGGGAATGAAGGAATGAGAGCTTGATGATGAGAGTTTCATGATGATGTTCATCACTTGAAACAAACTCTAGAGCTTGATCTTTGTTCTTGAGCAAAAATGTTTTTAATTTTTCCTTTCTTGAACTCTTGAGAACTTTAGCTTTAATGATGCTTTAAAATGGCTCTATGAACTTAATGATGAGGACTCATGATGTTGGTGTTAATATATCATCAAGATCATGAACTCTAGAATTCTAAAATGTTCCTTTTTTCTTCTTGATGATTTCGGCCATTCCCTTAAATTTTGCTTGGCTTCATGGTTTGATTTCCTAAAAATATTATGTTAAGTTTTAAGAACTCTAAGCTTGACTTTACCTTGTTTGGATGAGTTTGGGTTGTGGCTTAAATTCCTTTAAAGTCTTGTTAAGAGCTCTAGAAAGATAGAATGAACTTGCATAATTTATTTTATGCTTGCATTCATATTTACATTCTTGCTATGCATCTTTACTTTCTAGCTATCACCTAAGAACATAAAGATTAAAATGGAACTTGTATCATCACTTAATTTAATTCTCGAAGCCTTTCTATTTCGGCCTTAAAGTCGATTGTTGTTGGGCCTACAACACTAAAATAAAGAATTGAACTTGCATTATCACCTAATTAATTCTCGAATGCCTTTCTATTTTGGCCTTAAAGTCGATTGTTGTTGGGCCAAGAGCACTAAAATGAAGAATTGAATCTTGCATATTTACTTTCAAGCTTGCACGTTTAAGTTTATGCCTCGCATATTTACTTTCAAGCTTGCACGTTTAAGTTTATGCCTTGCATATTTAATTTATGTCATCACTTTATTTTGTAAGAAAGATTAAAAAATGAAAAGCATGAGCATGTTTATTTTATGTCGTAACTTAAGAACCTAGAGCTCAAAGACTTGCCCATTTTATTCCAAGTTAAAGTTTAATGTGAAACCATTCTTTGAATGCATATTTTCGGCCAAGTAGTGATGATGGACTTTCAATGAGTTTTCATCTAGCTACAAGGACCAATAGTCTATTTTCTAAGTTTTCCTTAAAGCTTTACAAACCTTTTCAAGGTTATGTCGTCATGAGATATGACTTTACTCCCTTTTAGGAGATGAAATATATTTTGGTCATTGACCTAAGGCTTCTCTTAGCCTTTTGATGAATTAAAATGATTTGCAAAGAGTTTTTAGAAATTCTAAATTGATTCCAAGAGAAACTAGTTAGCTTATGTACCTAGAAATGTCAATTTAACTCTCTCATTTAAGTTAAATGTTTTCGGTTCTAAAGTGATGAGTGTGATGTTGTATGATGATGTTTTGATGTGTTGGAATGTGTGAAAATATCATGTGATGATGTAGAAGCGATCCTATGCATGATAGGTAAGAAACTAGCTAACTAGAAATACCATAAGCTAGAATTTAACATAGTTTTGACCCATTTGTTTATGGAACTAATCCAAACTGTTTTAATGGGAACATAATCAGATTTAGATTGTTTAGACATGAAAAACTTCGTATCATTTGAATTAGAATTGAATTCTGGCACCTATAGGGAAACTAGTAACTAGAAAACCGTAAAAATGCAATGTAGAACTCTTGGAACATTTATTTTTCTGGATGCTGTCCAGCACCCTTACAACATGATAAACATGATTAATAATTAGTCCTTAAGCATGGGAATGCCTCATAATTGATTTAGATTTAATCCATAGCGCCTTAGGCGAAGACGGAACCAAGAAAGGGTCTAAAACGTAAGTTCTAGAACCCCGTGATCACAAGTTAAGAATTCTATCCTATGCTTTTCAGATTTAAATGTAGATATGAGGATTATGAGTGATGTTTAATTATGAGCCCTTAGGTGCATAAAATATGAGCGACGGATGTTAGAGAACCAAATCTCATGATTAAGACCCGTAAGGGTCAAAGCATAAGCTACCGTAAGGATAAACGGTTGAATGTTCCATGATGATGTATGTTATGTAAATGATAATGATGTTATTCATATGATGAATTCATGAGGATATATGTTTATGTGGCATAAAGCAAATTTGGAAGGAATTCGGTGTAATGCCATCGTGCAGCCGAATTCCCAACAAATTTGGGGACTTAAAGAGATTTTGAAAATTAAGGTACTAAGATGGGTTTTAGGATGACACCGGTTCGGCCGAGCACCTCCATAGAACTCATGTGACATCGGTACCAATTTATACTCTTAGGTGACACCGGTTCGGCCGAGCACCCCTAAGAGTTTTGCCCCCTAACCCGTACTCAGATAGTCGGGATTTATGATTTATGATACGCTTATCGTTAAGTGGTAAGTAAGAACTAGTGACGACTAGTTAAGGTATGAGCTCATAACCTAGATGTATGACACGTTCTGAGTGACACCGGTTCGGCCGAGCACCCCCAGTTCGATTGTCTTTTAGGGTGGCCCATGAGGAAGAGAAGTTTCATGATGATGATTATGTCACTAAGTTTTGTCCCATATGAATGTTACTATTGCCACTTTATGCCACCAAGAATGATGATGCTTGATGTTATGCTTTATGTATGTGCATTAGGTAGTGCCATGCATACATTTTCTAATATGTTGCATCCATGACATTAAGATCATCCTAAAATGAATGGACCTTGGCTAAAATATATTTTAAAGTTTAAAATGAACCGAATACATGCTCAGTCATTTTGTATAAATAAACCCAAGGTTCCTGAGGACGTAGATGATGACACCTAGGTAGTAGGAGGCCCTACTGAGATTCTTTAGCAAGATTCTCACTCCCTCTATCTCTTTCCTTCCGTCACGTCTTCAGATGGCGACGTTCGTAGTGTTTGTGGATACGCCGACATGGGAGGTGCACCATGACCCGGACCACGGGTCATTCCATTTTGTGGGTCGATGCACGGTTAGAGTATTCATGTTCATGGGTCGACGCTTCACTCCCCTGTACATTCCCATCGTTTCTCCCCGTCTCACCTTTTGGCGATGAATCGGTGTTCGAGCGCGCCGCGTCCCGAGGAGAGAGGCTACGCCGTACCCCACCGTCCGCGTCTACCGCTCGAGACTACCCCCAGTACGTGCCCCGTTGCCCGTCGTCTTTCTCAGAGACGGATCCTTCCGAGGATTCGGCCACCCAGGTACCCTCCGAGGGATCATCCCCCACCATACCCATGGACTTTGGAGAGGATAGCGAGCCCACCGTGACTCAGCCGAGGCGTGCATGAACGCGCCCGGGATTCGCGGTCGGGAGTGATCGCCGTGCAAGAAGGCACGGACAAGGAGCGGCTCTGGCGGGACTTCGAAGCGGAGGGGTACATGAATGAACCGATTACACACCCGAATGAGAGGGATCCTGAGACTGTATAGGTATGGGACTATACAGTTAAGGAGGGCTTATATGAATTGATTTGTACTACCTATACCATCAAGATGCATCTTCTTTTCGGTAGCCCAAACTGATAGAACTCCACAGTTAAGCGTGCTTGACTTGGAGCAATTTTGGGATGGGTGACCTCCTGGGAAGTTTTCCTAGGAAGCGTGCGAGTGAGGACAAAGCATGCTAAAAAGACCCATGTTGGTTTGTGGGGGCGATCGTCAATCCATGAAGCGGCGGGGATGTTACATATGGTATCAGAGCCTGCACCTCTCCCAGTATGGTGTGGTTCGGGGACGAACCAGGCGGAAGCTGGTGGGCATGTAACGCCCGGGGATTGCGAAGTCGGGGAGTGATCGCCGGTGCAAGAAGGCACGGACAAGGCGGCTCTGGCGGACAGCGGAGGGTACATGAATGAACCGATTACACACCGAATGAGAGGATCCTGAGGCTGTATAGGTATGGGACTATCTGATTAAGGAGGCTTATATGAATTGATTTGTACTACCTATACCATCAAGATGCATCTTCTTTTGGTAGCCCAAATCGAAGAACTCCGCGATTAAGCGTGCTTGACTTGGAGCAATTTTGGGATGGGTGACCTCCTGGGAAGTTTTCCTAGGAAGCGTGCGAGTGAGGACAAAGCATGCTAAAAAGACCCGTGTTGGTTTGTGGGGACAGTCGTCAATCCATGAAGCAGCAGGGGATGTTACATGCACGACGACCGGAGATGCGGCCATATCGCGGGGACCCCGCTCGATCCCCATTCCGTCTTTTCACGCCCGAGGAGCTCGCCCAGTTTCCCGGATATTTGCCTAGCTCCCGAGATAGTCGCCAGTAGGAGGCCGTGGATGGCCCGGGTTAGAGCACACATCACTTAGATGGGGATAAACCTTCTTTTGTATAGAGGTTACCCCATTAGATGCACTCGGGTAGGGGAGTAGATTATGTTCATGTTTTATGTTGTATTTTCTTTTATGTATTTCCCTTGTACTAAATTAAGTCCCACACTTATAAGTGGGAAAGTTATATATATATGAAATGATATTCAGTGATATTTATGTTGTGCTCTATGTTATGATGTTGTGAGACATTTGTGTTAGTTTACATGGTTTACCGTTTAACGCATCATGCGGCTCTCACTTTGTTTTTCAAAAAAATTTACCCGTATTTTCTGCTAAGTATTTCAAAGTAAAATGAGAACTATGAAGTAACAAACTAATGATTAACCTAAATATGTTCTAGAGTATTGGGTTAAAAATTAGGATGTTACACTACCTTTCTTTTTCGTCTTCGTCTTCAGACAAGGTTGACAACGACGTCTGTGGACTGTCCTGAGGTGCCGACATGGAAGTAACTCGATGGTTGAGATCAGAGTGGCGCAGCAGAAGCGGGGGCAAAGTCTTAGCTTATTTACATCATAGTTATGTTTAGTTTTTGAATTGTTGTATGCTCAGCCTTTACAGGTGGGCTCAATATATTTGATGTGGGATTATTATGGAATATTCCTATATAATTAATACTATTAATATTGTTTGACTTGATGTTTGAAGTTAATGTTATATGGTGATATGCCCAGTTTGTGCTAGATTCTGTTGATCTATATATATGTTATATGATGAATAATTATACATTATAACGTATATACGAACGGCTCATAGTTTAGTTTTATATTTTCAGAAAAAATGGGTCATATTTCCATAAACTTATTTTCAAAACCCCAAGTTAAGTAAAATTCTGAGATGAAAGAGTAACAACTAAATGATTAAACACTATGCGTCCTAGGTGTATTGTGTTGAAAGTTAGGATGTTACAACCTCTACCTATCTCCATGGGCACCGAAAGTACGGAACCCTCCGAGTAGACATGAGTGGGGGAATCCTTTTATGGGTCAGTCTCCGAGTACCTCGTATGAGGAACATAGTTGGGGTAGTCGCGGATAGCCGAGGCGGCAGGGTGAGCACGTTGAGTCTGCTCATCATGAGGCTAGGCGCGCTCGAGCACCAGGTCATCTCTATAGGGGGAAATGGGGGAGAACCGAAAGCTGGAAACTGGGTAAGCAAGGAGCGTCTCATGTATGCAAAAATATGCACTGCACAGCAACCCACAAAATGGTACGAGCAGTGATCCGGGTCGTAGTGCTCCTCCCAAATTGGCGTATCAATGAAGATCACGAACGATGCCATCATCCTCTGAAGAAGCAGTGGAAAGAAATAAAGATAGAGGGAGTGAGAATCTTAAAGAATCTCAGTAGGGAAAACCTCCTATCCTAAGTGTCATTATCTACGTCCTCAGGAACCTTGGGCTTATTATAAAAAGGTGAGCATGCATAAGGTTCATTATTAGGTTTTCAAATGTAATTATCCAAGGTTCATGCCTTTTAATATGAATCTTGATGCTATGAATACAACATGTCATATCATGAATGCATGGCAATACCATAGGCACACACCATTTCAACATAGCGTAAAAAAGCATGGTTACGTAAGTGGCATAAAGAAAAATGTGATGCTTCCAAATAAATCCTTTCCTTTTTCTTTCCTTAAGTGACATTAAGTTCATCATTCTCTTCATCATGGGCCACCATAATAACTCTTCCCTTTGAGAGTTTCTAGGTTATGAGCTCATACCTAACTAGTCATCATTAGTTCTTGGTTATCCTAAGATAAGTATAATCTCGGCTCCCGAATAGGGAGATTCGCGTCTACTAAAAAGTATATATTGTCCTTTTTGCCCTTTTGCTAGGGAGAAGCACGTTTTATGCACTTTACCATTAGCATATTATATTAAGATGCAAGAACACAACTTATCATATAATGTCACTTGCTATATACTTCTACACATGCATCTAAGACATCCCAAGTAAAATCATAACATGCTATAACCATCTTTATGCATACATAATCATCGTATAAACCTCAAGTACATCAATTCATATCACATTTTAAAGCAAGCACTCATGATAATTCCTTAATAGATTAAACTTCTAATCGGGTAAATCTAACTTTTGTATTTATTCTTTTATGCCTCTGAGGGATCAATTCTAATGATTCTTACTAATTATCCAAGCTTATGAACAGCACCAAATAGCATCACACAGTTTGGGCAGAAATTATTGAATTCCATTGCGGGGTTCTAGGAGCTATGTCTTTGACCCTTTCTAAGTTTCAGCTTCTCCTAAGGTGCTAAAATTAATTCCTAAACCAATTATGAGTGGTTCCTGTACTTATACACTTAATGTAACACAATTCTCCCATTTTTAAACATGCTAAAAACAGAATCTATAATTCCATTCTTAAGAGTTCTAGAATTCACATTTTTATGGTTTCTAGTTACTAATTTTTCTTTTAGTGCTAAGAATCAATCTTTCACCAAACGTTATCAAGTTTTTCATGATCAAACAATCCCAAATAGAATTTCATCATATTAAAATAGTTTTGGCAATGGCTAAAATTAAATTAGTCAAGGACTTGCAAAATCCTAACTTTATGATTTCTAGAAAACTAGTTTTTTCTATCATGCATAGAATGGTTCCTACTTCAATAATTATAATTTTACACATTCTAACACATCAAAACAGCATCATACAGTAGAAAGCTTTCCAAGGCAGTGACAAAAAATTTCAATTCCAAAAAGGCACATAAAAATCACATTTTTAATACATATGAATTACTAGTTTCTCTTGGAATCAATTTATAACTTCTAAAACTCCTTGAAAAACCAATTTATTTTGTTGAAGGTGCTAAAAATAGCCATAGGGTAGTAGCTAAATTAAAACATTCTTGAAAGAGGTTTAATCCATAAAATCATGTTTGTAGTATTCTTTAAACCCTCACTGCTTAAGAAAAATCTTAGGACATAGATTATTGGCCTTTGTGACTAAATGAAACTTATAACAAGCTCATCATCATCACATGGCTGAAATTATGCATTCACAAGAATGCCTCCACATCCAAACTTTTACTTCAGATAAAAAGGGCAAGTCTTTGAGCTCTAGGAACTATTAGTGATAGCAAAATCATAAACATGCTATGCACTTCATTTTATTCTTCAAAAATAAAGTGAGAGCTTTAAAGTAAATATGAGATGCATGTTGAATTCTTTATTTTAGTACTCTAGGCCCCTTAGAGTATTCACTCTAAATCAATAATCAACTTTAAGGTTGAAATAGGTAGGCTTCAAGTTTAATTAATTAGGTGATGACATAAATGTAAACTTCATTTTAGTCTTTAATATGATAAGGTGATGGCAAAGAAATATAAATATGAATGCAAAGCTTGAATATAAATATGAAAATGCAAGCTCTAGCTTTAATCTTTAAGTTTAGGTGATGGATTGAAGAATAAATATGCTAGGCACGAAATGTAAATATGAATGCAAGTTCATTTTATGTCTTACTAGAGTTCATTCAAGACTTTAAAGGAACATAGACCTCAACCCTAAACATATCATAGTAAGATAAAGCAAGTTTTAGAGTTCTTGTACCAAGGTTTCAATAAAACCTTATGGTGTGAACTTCCTCATTAAGCTCAAGGAAATGGATTTGAGAGAATAAATCAAGTTAAAGAATCCCTCTTTGAGCTCTAGAGACCATCATCTTGATGATGGCAAAGTCATCCTCCAATGTTCTCATCATCAAGCTAGCATCCTTCCATATTCTTTAAAATAAAAACCCAAAAGCTTGAAGAAAAAGGAAATATGGCCGAAGCTAAGAAGGAAGAAAAGAGCAATCTTTAAAACTCTAGGGGCCATGACTTAATGATACATTAACACCACCATCATGTGCTCTCTTCCTTGAGTTATTTTCCATCCAAATCAAGCTTCAAAAATCGAAACCATAACAAAGAAAGAAAGGAGAAACCGAAATACTTCATGGACCAAAGACCAAGTTTCAAGCTTTAAAGGCAACACAAGTGATGATCTCATTACCATCATCTACAACCCTCATCATCAAGCCAACAATTTTCTTTGAAAATAAAAGCTCCAAGGCCAAAAAAAGGAAGAGGAAGAAGAAAGCTTACAACCATGAGATTACCAAAGAGAATCTTGCTTATTGTAAGACAACAAAATATATCTATTCTAACAAACCAAAGATAAAAGCTTTTAGAACAAAATCCCTACCGAAAGAGGTTTTCTTTAGCAAGATGAGTAGAGCTTCATTCTTTGAAGGGAATAAGAAGAAAAATTCTTCCTTGGAGTGAAAAGGGTGGTTCGGCCAAAGGGGAAAAACAAGGGGTGGGGTATTTTTCTTGAGTTTTTGTGTCTTGGAATGGAAAGGCTATGTGTCTTAGGGATGATTTATGGTTGAGTTGTAGTGGTTTCAGGCTGTAAAGTGGTGGTGAATGGTGGTTCTTTGGAGAAGATGAAGAAGATGAAGGAAATAAAGAACATTTGAGTTCTTGAAGAAGAAAGAGAAAGTTTAAGACAACTCTTGAAACTAGATTAAGAAAATGAGCAAATGGCACCAAGTTCTCTTTAGATGTGTATTTATAGAAGAAATTGTAACATCCTAATTTTTAACCCAATACTCTAGAACATACTTAGGTTAACCATTAGTCTGTTACTTCATAGTTCTCATTTTTTACTTTGAAATACTTAGCGGAAAATACGGGTAATTTTTTTTGAAATACAAAGTGAGAGCCGCGTAATGCGAGATAACATGTAAAGGACAAAACATGCATCTCATATCGTCATAGCATAAGGCACATAAAGGCACATCATGGGAAACACTGAATATCATCTCATATATATATATATATAACTTGCCCACTTATAAGTGTGGGACTTAATTTGGTACAAGGGAATACATGAAAGAAAATACAACATAAACATAAACTACTCCCCTACCCGAGTGCATCTAATGGGATAACCTTAAATCAAAAGAAGGTTTATCCCCATCTAAGTGGTGTGTGCTCTAACCCGGGCCATCCACGCCTCCCATCTTTGGCGACTATCCCTCGAGCGTGGCACGTAACCAGGAAACTGAGCAAGCTCCTCCAGCGTGAATAGGCGGAACGGGGCTCGGAAGTGACCTCCACGGCGTGGCCTCATCTCCGGTCGTCGTGCAAGCCTCGGCTGAGTCACGGAGGGCTCGCTACCCTCCCTAAGGTCCATGGGTATGATGGGGGAATATCCCTCAGAGGGTACCTGGGTTGCCGAATCCTCGGAAGGATCCGTCTCCGAAAAAGATGAAACAGCGGGCACATACCGGGTAGTCTTGAACGGGCGTGGACGGAGCAGTGCAAGCTCTCCTCTCGGGACGCCGTGCGTGGTGAACACCAGGTCATCGCCAAAAGGTAAAGCACGGAGAAATGATGGGAATGTGCGGGGAGTGAAGGGTCGACCGCCATGAACATGAATACTCTGTAACTGCATCGACTCCACAAAATGGAACGCGACCCGTAGTCCAGTCATGGTGCACCTCCCATGTTGGCGTGTCCCCGAACACTCATTAACGCCGCCATCTCGAAGACGTGGCGAAGAAAGAGATAGAGAGTGAGAATCTTGCTAAAGAATCTCGTAGAGGCCTCTACTACCTAGGTGTCATCATCTACGTCCTCAGGAACCTTGGGTTTAATTATACAAAGTGACTGAGCATGCATTAAGTCCATTTTTAAGTTCCAAATCATAGTTTAGCCAAGGTCCATTCATTTTAGGATGATCTTAATGTCATGAATGCAGCATAATAGAGAATGTGTACATAGCGCTACCTAATGCACATACATAAATCATATCATCAAGCATCATCATACTTAGTGGCATAAAGTGGCAATAGAAACATTCACATAGGACAAACTTAGTGACATAATCATAATCATGAAACTTTTCTTCCTCATGGGTCGCCCTAAAAGACAAGCGCTGCAGGGTGCTCGTGACAACCAATTGTCACCCGAAGCGTGTCACATCTCTAGGTTATGAGCTCATACCTTAACTAGTCGTCACTAGTTCTTACTTACCACTTAACGATAAGCGTATCATAAATCATAAATCCCGACTATCTGAGTACGGGTTAGGGGGCAATTCTCTTGGGGGTGCTCGGCCGAACCGGTGTCACCTAAGAGTATAAATTGGTACCGATGTCACATGAGTTCTATGGAGGTGCTCGAGCGGCAGGTGTCATCCTAGAACCCATCTTAGTACCTTAATTTGCAAAATCTCTTTAAGTCGGCAAATTTGTCGGAAATTCGGCGGCACGATGGCATTATGCCGAATTCCTTCCAAATTTGCTTTATGCCAGATAAACATATATCTTCATGAATTCCTCATATGAATAACATCATCATCATTTACATAACACATGCATCATTATAGAACATTCAAACGCTTACCCTTACGGTAGCTTATGCTTTGACCCTTACGGGTCTTAATCATGAGATATAGTTCTCTAACATCCGTTGTTCATATGTTATGCACCTAAGGGCTCATAATAAATCATCATTCCTAATCCTCATGTTCATACTCAAATCTGAAAAGCATAGGGCAGAATTTCTATCTTGTGGTTACGGGGTTCTAGAACTTACCTTTTAGACCCTTTCTGCCTGCCTTCGCCTAAGGCGCTATAAATTAAATCTAATCAATTATGAGACATTCCTATGCTTAAGGAATAATTATTAATCATGTTTATCATGTTGTAAGGGTTCTGGACAGAATCCAGAAAATTAAATGTTCTAAGAGTTCTAAACTTGCACTTTTACGGTTTTCTAGTGACTAGTTCCTCAGGTGCTAGAATTCAATTCTAATCCAAATGTTACCAAGTTTTTCATGTCTAAACAATCCTAATCTGATTGTGCTCCCATTAAAACAGTTTGGATAAGTTCCAAAAACAAATGGGTCAAAACTATGTTAAATTCTAGCTTTACGGTATTTCTAGTTAGCTAGTTTTCTTACCTATCATGCATAGAATCATTTCTACATCATCATGTGATATTTTCACACATTCAAACACATCAAAACATTACCATACAACATCACACTCATCATGACAAAACCGAAATCATGGAGCTTCAGTAAGAGAATTAAATTAACATTTCGAGGTACATAAGTTAACTAGTTTATCTTGGAATCAAATTAGAATTTCTAAAACTCTTTGCAAATCATTTTAATTCATCAAGAGGCTAAGAGAAGCCTTAGGTCAGTGACCAAAATATATTTCATCTTCTAAAAGGGAATAAAGTCATATCTCATGATATCATAACCTTGTAGAGATTTGTAAAGCTTTAAGAAAAACTTAGATCATAGACTGTTGGTCCTTGTAGCTAGATGAAAACTCATTGCAAGTCCATCATCACTACTTGGCCGAAAACATGCATTCAAAGAATGCATTCACATTAAACTTTAGCTTGGAATGAAATAGGCAAGTCTTTGAGCTCTAGGTTCTTAAGTTATGACATAAAATAAACATGCTCATGCTTTTCATTTTTAATCTTGCTTACAAAATAAAGTGATGACTTAAATTAAATATGCATGGCATAAACTTAAACGTGCAAGCTTGAACGTAAATATGCAAGGTTCAATTCTTTATTTTAGTGCTCTTTGCCCAACAACAATCGACTTTAAGGCCGAAATAGAAAGGCATTCGAGAAATTAATTAGGTGATAATGCAAGTTCAATTCTTTATTTTAGTGCTCTCGGCCCAACAACAATCGACTTTAAGGCCGAAATAGAAAGGCTTTGAGAATTAAATTAAGTGATGATGCAAGTTCCATTTTAATCTTTATGTTCTTAGGTGATAGCTTGAAAGTAAAGGTGCATAGCAAGAATGTAAACATAAATGCAAGCATAAAATAAATTATGCAAGCTCATTTTATCTTTCTAGAGCTCTTAACAAGACTTTAAAGGAACTCAATCCTCAACCCAAACTCATCCAACCAAGGTTAAGTAAAGCTTAGAGTTCCTAGAACTCAAGACAACATTTTTAGAAAATCAAAACATTGAACATGTAGAAGAAAAGGAAATGGCTGAAACATTCTAGGCAAGAAAAGGAATATTTGAAAACTCTAGAGTCCATGATCTTGGTGATATATTAACACCAACACCATGAATCCTCATCATTGAGTTCATAAAACCATTTTAAAACACCATCAAAGCTAAAGTTCTCAAGAGTTCAAGAAAGGAAGAACTAGAAACATTTTTGCTCAAGAACAAAGATCAAGCTCTAGAGTTTATTTCAAGTGATGAACATCATCATGAAACTCTCATCATCAAGCTCTCATTTCTTTGAACTTCAAGGCCCATGGCCGAAAATGAGAAAGAAAAAAGAGAAAAAGAGAAGTTCTAAAAAGAACCAAGAGAAACTATGAACATAAAGCTAGAACAAGAACTTTAAAGAAAGAAGTACTTGAAAGAAAATCCCTACTTGGTGTGATGATCTTGAAGATGGAAGAAGAAGATGAAGAAGGTGAAGAACTTGAAGAACACTAGAACTTTGAGAGAAAAAGAAAAGCTTGAGTGCTCCTAAACTTAGCAAATGATCTAAAAGTGGTGCAAGCTTCCCAAGGCCATCTATTTATAGAGAAATGAAGCAAATGGAGGGTGTGAATGGGGGAGGGATTTTCGGCCACATGCATCAGAATTTGGGAGAAAAATATCTCTTACAAAGGCATGGTTGAAGGCATGGTGAGTTATGGGTTCAAGCATGGTGAGGTATAGTTCAAGGCATGGCTCAAGCATGGTTCTTTGAGTGAGAAACAATTCAACATGTGGTCAAATGGGGGGAGAGTTTCGGCCATGTGCATCAGATTTGGGGGAGGATTAGTTTGCATTTTAATTGTGGTTTAGAGTTGTGTTTAGGTGTATCTTTGATTATGCTTAAGATTAGGAATTTGTAAGAAAGTGTTTAGGTGAGGAGATGGGTAATTAAGGTTGGCAAGACATAATTAGAGAGTGTTCTTGCATCATTAGTGAGTTATGAATTCATTTTAGTGTATAAACAATTCTAGACACAATTCCTTGATTTAAGGAATTGGAGAGAGAAAACACTATTCAAGATTCCAAGGCTAGGAAATCTTGAGTTCTAAAAAGGGATTTAAGTTTAATCTAAGCAATTTTAGGTTCTAATTAACTTTAATAAATTATTTTGACTCTAGATTAATTAGGAAAATTAATTAATCTTCGTTTGGAGCCCAATATTGCTTAAGTTTGCTTAATTACGTCATTAGGCGTAAAAACACTATTCTAGGGGCAAAATCGTAATTTTGCACAAAACTGCCCGGGACCACCGGGACTTGAACAGAGACCTCTAGACACATGAAAACATGTTTTTAAACCTCTGGGGAAAGTTTCAGGCCTAAACGGCACTTCTACCCGCGTAAAAACGCTATAGGGGTATTTTGGTCATTTCGACCCGAAATTGCGGAAAATGAGATTTTCGCTTCCGGAAGCATTCAAAGGCCATTCAATCCCCTTCAAACATTGAGTTGACCCTTCGAGGGCAGCCTATCAGGTTGGTTACTCCTCGAACTGGCCAGAAATGACTCTGAGGCATTTTGGTCATTTTCAACAGTAAAAAAATGTTACAGAAATAAAACATGAGGAGATGAATGGAAGGGGAGGAGGCCCCAGGCATCATGCCATTGGAGGGAAGAAAATATCTCATGTTCATGTATCATTCAAAGGTAAGCTTGTAAGAATGGCTAGGTATGGGCTTGGGTATGGTTCCTTTAGTGTGTGTAAGTAAGAAATCTCAATATGATGGATGTAATGGAGGAGGTATGGCTACTGTCTTGTGTAGCCAAGGGGGAGGAAAAATGTCTCTTTTAATGTGGTTTAGAAGTATGTTTAGGAGTGTCTTAGATTAGGCCTTTTATTAGGAGTTTGTAGTAAGGTGTTTTAGGTAAGAAAGTGGGTGATTAAGGTTGTCTAAGGCATGATTAAAGAGATTTCTTACACCATTATTGAAATCAAAATTCATTTAAATAAGTTTTCAATCACAACCATAATTCCTTAATTTAAGGAATTGGAAAAAGAAAACACTATTCAAGATCCCATGACATGGAATCTTGACACAAGATAGGAATTTAAGTTTATCTAAGCAATCTTAGGTTCTAATTAACCTTAATAAACTATTTTGACTTTAGATTAATCACCAAAATTAATTAATCTTCGATTACAGCCTAATATTGCTTAGGTTTTCTTAATTACATCATTAGGCCTGAAAAGTGCTATTTCAGAGGCAAAATGGTAATTTTGTACAAAGATACTTGGGGCCATTCGGACTTAAACAGAGTTCATTCGTCACCTATAATTAACATTCCAAACCCCCAAGAAAGTTTCCGGGCTCAAATAGCACATAAATTCGCATAAAAGTGCTATAAGGGTATTTTGGTCATTTAGAGCCAAAAGTCCAGAATATGAGATTTTTATCTTTGCAGCAATCACGACACATCTAATCTCCTTTCAAACATTGAGTTGATTCTTCGAGGATCGTTGGGTCGGCTATCCCTGAATTTTGGGTAAAAATTGTAACATCCTTTCAAGTGCAACGTCATTCTTAAGTCATGACATCAGACTTGAGAGTTGTTACTTATAAATTACCGGACCTTTCTTAAATAACTACAGCAAATGCGATAAGATCATGTAATAACTAGCGTAATCTGGTTAAAATATATAACAAAGAAACACAACATTTATTGAATACATAGCCAAGTACAAAAGGAAGCTCTTCTAAGAGCTTTAATACATATACATTCTCTATTACATTTACATACATATAACTCCAACTAAGTATAGTAAATTAAAAACATCAACTATTAAACTACTGTAATCCTGAGTTCTTTTACGTAGCAGCCGCATCATTCTCTGGATTAACTTGGAGATGACACGGGAACACAAACCACATAGGGGTGAGAATTATACAATCTCAGTAAGTTAACTCCCTAAAAACTCAACCATAATGTCATCGTCATCGCCCCAGCCACTTTGGTTTATTAAGAAAAGGTGATCAAGCATTATATAATAATGATTCATTTTTAAAGTTCCAAATCATATTTCCAAAGTGGGTTGTTTTTAATGATCAATCACTTAATGCACACATATCATAAAGCTCAAACATATAGTTAATAATCATAATCAAGAAATTAAATATGATATGAGTATGCATATGCTAAATATAGTGAACTTATCTCAAAGTGACCTGTTTTAGTTATGGCCATAGAACTCAACTCAGTACATTTTTCTCTTTTCATCGACATAGAAAAGACTTAGTGTATGCCCGATGGGTATTTACTATGGATAACTCCACAATGAATAATTTATACCACATGGTATTTATAGTGGTTCACAACACACAACAGAAATAGACTACTTATCAGGATTGAGCTCATTCCTATACATGATCATTGGATTTACTTTCTCCAATTCTCACACAGATCTATTCCTAGCCGATACGTCTATCGACTCATATTATCTCTAGGGAAGTTCATCTTTTTGCTTTCCCCTTTATCTCTAGGGAAGTTCCTCTTTTTACCTCCCTCTTTATTTCTAGGGAAGTTCCTCTTTTTGCCTTCCCCTCATTCCACATAAGTCTTGTTTCTGTTTTCTCCATATGTCAGAACACGCACGAGTGAAATTTATACATTCTCTTTTCTCATATAACTGCATCATGTACTTTTTTTTTCTCAAATGCATGCATAAGCCACATGTAGGCTTTCAATCACAAGTGATTCTCATTTTTGCCTCATAAATCAATCTTTAAATTGTCTAGCATGCATTCATACTCATCATACTTAAATCAAGAGTCATTATATCATCAACTTAATACTTAAGTTCATTTCAGCACAAATACAGATGGTTGGTAGAATTCATGCCTAAGGAGTACAATTTATTCTATCTATCAAACATCCATTGTAAGGGCTATAAAAATTCTCCAAGACACCTCAATGTGTCCACAAGGCCCTGTAAAAATTTCAGAATAAATATCCTTATCTAACTTCTTTAACAAAATTAGACAAACCTTGTAGTCAGAAACCACTCAGCCTCAGCTCAGAACCAGAATTTCATAACTTCTAACCCCAGAAAATGATTGAATCAATTCAAAATAAAAATCAGGGTTGAACCTCAAGATGTTTGAAAGGAATTGTAAAAATTTCAAGTGATAATTCAATAATTTTCTATGGCAACAAAATTAGAAAAAATCACAGCTTCAAGACCAGAAAATCAGGCAGCACATGCATAGTCTCGGTTTTTGATTTTTATAAAATAGTAAAACTCATTTTTAGGACCCAAGAAAAATCATGGAGTTGCCTTAGATGTTAAATTCAACATATAATTTTTATAGCTCATAAAAACATCTACAAATACTTCAGAAAATTCGTGACTCATAACTAGCCACTGCAAATCTGAGAATTCCAGCACATGATTCAAAACTTGATTTGCCAAAATGGGTTTTCTAACATCATCCAAACACTTCACCAAAATTAATACATCAATACCCATATATTATCAACCAATAGAATGAAAAATTTGGACCAAGACCAATCAGAAACATTCAGAATAAATTTTGAAAGAAGAGGCCAAAGAAAACCCTACTTTGATGGCTTTAGGGATCTTGGCTCCAAAGGATGCTCCAAGATTGATTTTGCTCACTTCAAGGCCACCAAATCAACACCAAACCCTTCCTTAATCAGTGATGTATGAGATACCAAGGTGAGAATTGATGAGGAATTGAAATTCCAATTAGTTAGATTTGTAGGTATTGATGAGTAGAACAAGTTTTGTAAAGGGAGTTTAGGTTTTTAACTAGTCTAGGCTAAGAGTTTGGGAACTTAAATCAAGTTTTGAGCTCTTGAGAAGATGAAAATGGTGGCTTCTGTATTCTCCTCTTGCTGGCCGAAATAAGGGTGGCTTGATGGAGAAGATTGGTTTTGTATTTATCTTATAAGGAAGCTTGTAAGTAAAGCTTGGTTATTATAACATAAAAGGAGAATTCTTAAAGAAAGATAGTAAAATAGATGGCTAGGATTGTTTTCTTGGTCAAAGAATGGATCTTGGTTATCCACTTGGTTCAAGATAAGTGGATCACTTTAACTTGGGGAGCAAATAGCTTTTTTGGTGTTAAAACCGCACACCGAAATTCCACCAAGCGGATGAGTTATTGGCTCCCGAGTAAAATATAACAAATCAAAGGTCATGATTAAAACTTGCTTTTCAAGTTTTAATCCTTGCCATCCACTTGACATAATGTGGTTGGTAAAGATTACTTGGTCACTAAGTAACTTGTACAGTGTTAAAAACTAGATCTCAAAAACTCTACCGAACGGGTAAAACATCGTACCCGGGTAATAAGACTTTTCTCGAAAATTAATTCTAAGTATAAAATCCTAATTTCTAACTATTTCTAATCTCAATCCTGTAATTTCTCAGTTTTGGGCACCTCTAGGTCCTAATTCTAGGGTTTCGGCTGTCCCGATGGGCCTATAGGGTCCACAAGATTACTATTCACTTTTTTTTTTATAAATCCCTTGGACCGTCCTCATCATTACTAAAATTGTTAGATTTTTGAAATTATGACTAGTAAAGCCCAAATTAATTTTTAAATAATTTTTAGGGTGTTACAAAAATGACCTTAGGGGCATTTCGGTCATTTTTGCTCAAATAGAAAGATCAGAGCATTACAACAGAAATTATTGGACTAGATAATTACTATTACCCAAGTGCTTGTCAGTTAAGTCTAAGAGTCTGGTTTTGCCAAGAAATAGATAATTTGGTTTTTAATATCATAGTTAACCTTTATATTTGATATTTTATCACCATCCTTTGCTTTATTGGGTATTAATTGAGTGACAATCATGATTTGATTTCAAAATTTTCTTTTGATTAATTTCTAGCTTATTTTGATTTTGACATTCAAGTAGCATTTTTGCAATAACTTTCACTTTAAACCCCTAATTATATGTTTCTTGATTTATAAGAATACTGTGACATGTTCCTACAACATCTATGAAGAATCTTAAGGCCAATTTGGAAGTTTTGAAGTTTCAAAATGGGCATGGATTTTATGATAGATGAATAGTTACATTATTGCTAGTTCTCTAAATTTCTTAAGTCATAATACAATCCACAAATGTCCAATTAAGCTCAAATTTGATCAATTTGAAAGATGATATCGAGGGCTTCTATTGAGCTTTAGATCTTTTGGGATTGTTTCGATAGGAAAGATCAAATGGTCAGTTCGCAAGCTCAGCTAAATAGATTTCTTGACAAAATTTGTCATAACTCTCTGCAACAATATTGAAACAAAGCAAATAAGGACACTCAAGAAAGCTTGAACGAAGTAGATGATTTTAGTGATGGAATGAGTCTGTAAATTGTAAAAAAGCTCAGAAAATTTTGATTTTTTAAGAATCAAGTTTGAATTTCATTTTGTTTTACCTTTTGTCTTTTTCCAACTTCCCTCTTGTTTAAAGTTCTTCTTCTTCTTTTTCTTTGATTTTCAATGGTTATTCCAACAAAATTAATATAAGTGTGACATTTTATTTCATTGATTCAATATCCTAATATTTAACCCAATACACCTAGGACGTGTTAAAGTTAATTATTAGTTATTACCCTTTTGTTTTATTCTTTAAACTTTACTTTGTTAAATACTCAGCGAAAAATAGGGATAATTTTTTTTTTTGAAAACTTAAAACAAAACGTGAGCCCTATGCGCGCTAATGTAAGTCCTATCATTTGCCAAGAACACAGTATATCGTAAAGAGTAACCACAACATTCACAACCACGAAATACATATAGTATACATGATAACATATTTCATACATGATAATGCTGCAAATACTAACAATGCAGACGAGAAAACATAAGGGCGAACTCACACCCATCTACGTGGGCTGAGCTTCCGTATAAGATAAATACATAAAGCAAGGAAGAACATGGAATAGCATGACATAAGCTACTAGCAAAAGCTCCCCTCCATAACCCTATGAATACTCCTAATCATAGACACCCTCATCAAAAGATCAGACGAGAATAGAGGGATCTACATGTGCAAGCTCAAGCACTCTGTTGGGTCCTCTGCTGACTCCTATTGACGTCCATCCCACGGGGTGAGGGGCATATACCCAATAAACTGAGTAAGGTCCTTTGGCATAGAAAGATGAAGCAAGGGTCAGACGTGACCTCCATTGTCACATCTCCGGTCATAATGCTAACCTGGGCTGGGTCACAGTATCCTCACTACCTTTGCCCACCTCCATATCTCTGATGGGTCAATCTCCAAATGCCTGGTACGAGGAACGTAGACATGGTAGTTGCGGATGGTCGAAGTGGTAGGGCGAGAACATTGAGTCTGCTCATTGCGAGGCCGAGCACGCTAGAACACTAGATCATCTCCATAGGAAGAAGTGGGGGAGAACTGGAAGCTGAAAACCGGGTAAGCAAAGAGGCATCCCAAGTACACAAAAAAATACGTACTGCACAGTAACCCACAAAATGGTATGAACGGTAATCTAGGTCGTAGTGCACCTCTCAAACTGGCATATCAATGAAGATCACGAACAATACCATCATCCTCTAAAGACATAGTAGAAAGAAAGAAAGATAGAGGGAGTAAAAATCTTAAAGAATCTCAGTAAGGAAATCCTTCTATCTTAGTATCATCATCTATGTCCCCAGAAACCTTAGGTTTATTATAAAAGGTGAGCATGCATAAAGTTCATTATTAGGTTTGCAAATATAATTATCCAAGGTCCGTGTCTTTTAATATGAATCTTGATGCTATGAATGCAACATATCATACCATGAGTGCATAGCAATACCATATGCAAACATCACTTGAACATAGCATAGAGAAACATGATTACGTGAATGGCATAAGGAAAAACATGGTACTTCCAAATAAATTATTTTCTTTTTCTTTTCCTTAAGTGACATTAAGTTCATCATTCTCTTCATTATGGGGCCACCCTAATAACTCTTCCTTTTAAGAGTTTCTAGGTTATGAGTTCATACCTGACTAGTCATCACTAGTCCTTGCTTATCCTAAGATAAGTATAATCTCGACTCCCAGAGTGCAAGTTAGGGGGCTTATATCATCTCTTTTTGCTAGGGAGATCTGCGTCTATTGAAAGATAGATATTGTCCTTTTGCCCTTTTTCTAGGGGCGCAAGGTTTTGTTCCCTCCTTTTGCTGGGAGAAACGCATTTTATGTCACTTTACTGTTAGCATGTTATATTTAAGATGCAAGAACACAACTCATCATATAACGTCACATACTATATTACTTTTACACATGCATCTAAAACATTCCAAGTAAAAGTCATAACATGGTATACCCATCTTTATGCAAACATAGTCATCACATAAACCTCAAGTACATCAATTTATATCACATTATAAGGCAAACACTCATAATTATTCCTTAATCGATTGAACTTCCAATCGGGTAAACCCAACTTCTGTATTAATTCTTTTATGCATCTAGGGGATCAGTTCTAATGGTTCTCACTAATCACCCAAGCATAGGAACAGCACCAAACAGCATCATATAGCTTGGGCAGAAATTATAAAATTCTGATATGGGGTTCTAGGAGCTACATCTTTGACCTTTTCCGAGTTTTGCCTTCTACTAAGGTGCTAAAATTAATTCCTAAACCAATTATGAGCGGTTCCTACACTTATACACTTAATAGAACACATTTCTCCCATTTTTAAGCATGCTTAAACAGAATCTACAATTTCATCTTTAAGAGTTCTAGAATTCACATTTTTATAGTTTTCTAGTTACTAGTTTCACTTTTAGTGATAAGGATCAATCTTACACCAAATGTTACCAAGTTTTTCATGATCAAACAATCCTAAACAGAATTCCATCATACCAAAATAGTTTTGGCAGTGGCTAAAATTAAATGGGTCAAGGACGTGCAAAATCCTAATTTTATGGTTTTTCTAGAAAGCTAGTTTCTTTCCTAATGTGCATAGAATAATTCCAACATCAATAATTATAATTTTTTACCCATTCTATCACATCAAAATAGCATCATACAGTAGCAAACTCGCCAAGCAGTAACCGAAAAGTTCAATTGGAAAGAACACATAAAATCACGTTTCTAAGGTATATAAATTTCTAGTATCTCTTGGAATCAATTTAGAACTTCTAAAACTCTTTGTAAACTAATTTATTTTATCAAAAGTGCTAAAGAGAAAAAAAGTAGCCAGAGGGGAGTAGCTAAATTAAAACATTCTTGAAAGAGGTTTAATCCATAAAATCATGTTTGTAGCATTCTTTAAACTCTCACTACCTAAGAAAAACCTTAGGACATAGATTATTGGCTCTTGTGACCAAATGAAACTTATACTAAGCTCATCATCATCACATGGCTGAAATTATGCATTCACAAGAATGCCTCCATATCGATACTTTTTTTTGAGATAAAAAGGGCAAGTCTTTGAGCTCTAGGAACTTTTAGTGATGGCAAAATCATAAACGTGCTATGCACATCATTTTATTCTTCATTATAAAATAAAGTGAAGGCTTCAAAGTAAATATGAGATGCAAATTCATTTTTAATCATTGGGTTTAGGTGATGGCTTGAAATATAAACATGCTAGACAAGAAATATAAATATGAAATGCAAGTTCATTTCTTATCTTTGAGCTTTAGGTGATAACTTGGAAATAAATATGAAATGCAAGTCCAATTCTTTATTTTAGTGCTCTAGGCCCCTTAGAGTATTCACTCTAAATCAAAAATCAACTTTAAGGTTAAAATAGGTAGGCTTCAAGATTGATGACAAGAAAATATAAACATGAATGCAAAGCTTGAATATAAATATGCCATGCAAGGACTTGAAATATAAATATGAATGCAAGTTCATTTCCTATCTTGCTAGAGCACATTCAAGACTTTAAAGGAGCATAAATAATACTCCAAAAATAGTGGCAATACCTAAAGTAAACTTTATTTAACATTCTTGAGATTATCATTCCTTTCCAAAGGTATCATAAAACACAAGTCTAGAAACAAAGTATAAAGAGACCCACATGATATGTACTGTCGCATCCAATATCAAAATAGTCTAAATCCCCTTATTTGTAGTATAAGTAGACTCAGGTTATTCTTCCTCAGGACACATCAGTTATGTTATCGAATTGTAAATACTAATAACAATAAAAAGGCGGGGGGGGGGGTTGTGATTTTTAAAATGAAACAGAATGAAAGGATTACAGAAACAGAAATAGAATAGAATCACACTTGATCAAAGAATCAATCCCAGACATCATGACTATTGGCAAAATTCATCACAGTTCAAAAGAGTTAACTTTGTATGCTACTCTGTTAATCTGAATCAACTATATAATCATACAGTTTTTACTCAACAATCCTTAAATCACAATCGCAATTTAAATGAATGTCAAATTATGTGCAGTTTGGATTAACCTGAACAACCAATCGGTTATTCAGCCTTTACTTCAATTTCACTAACAAATTCAGTCCTATATCTAATCAGATATAATTCAAACATGATCATGTTAAATAACCAAATCCATAATCGAAATTGAAGTTTAGAAAAGGAAAGCATACATACAAATAAGATTTATACAACAGGAACTCCGAATTCAAACCAACTATCTATGATGTCAAGGATTGAGAGAAGTTTAGCCTTCCATGGACATCTCCATTGGCAAGCTCTCTGTATGAACACCTTGAGTTTGAAAGGAAAAATGAAAATACAAGTTTCTGGTTCTTTATTGTTGATTCAGTACAGAATTGCAAAGGAAACAGAAATTTATAGGCAATCCAATGTCCCTACCCGGATTTCCACTTATCACTAACCTTATCTTATCCAGATTTTCCTAATTTCTGAAATCTGATCTAGATAACATAATCCTTTCTGGATAAGCTTTCCAAAGACATATTATATGTCTTAATCGGATCAGAAATGAGTGAGATATGCCCAATTATGTGAGGAAAGGTCTTGGACCCGCCTAAGCATTAGCTCCGGAACTTGGAAGCCCAATTAAGCCTTGAAACGGACCGAATTTGATGAATCCTGTGAAACCCAAAATTATAAATCTCGGTCTTAGCTTTCAGGAGCCACCAAGATCACCAAAATCCAATATTTGTAGAGCCCAAAATTATCTGTGGAAGATAAAAAGGTCATAGTGAGTGTAAAATCTGAAATTAACCAAATTTCAACAATTAAATCCAATAAGGCCCAATAATGCAAAACTCAATTAAATCATTAGCATTAAACACATACAGAAGCTAATTAGGCCAAGTATGAACAATAATAGATGCCTAAAAATTTCTCTATCAAATTCCTTCACACTTAGTCTTTTGCACTCTTGGACAAAATCCAAAAGTTGAATCATAGGGGCCTAAAAATTCACCATTGGAAATAAGAAACAAACACTTTATTCACAAGAATTCAGAACATATGTATGAACACGTTCTCAACATCTCAAGAAGACAAATCCAATCAAAAGATGAACCAAGAGTAATAGAATCTCGTTAGGCAAACTCTCAAGTGTTTAGGCTTGTATTTACACTCAAAGCACATCATGAATATTAACATTACCATAAGCTTGACAAACCTCTAACATCAACATTTGAAACACATGCACATAAAGATCAAAAGGACTTTCCAGGTTGTAGCAAGGTTAAGGTATGGGAAGATATAAAAAAGGATACTAGCTATCAACCTAAGAGACTAGAAGAGCCATGAGGAATGATTCCAAATAAACATGCACAGCTGAACTCCATTTCCATTTTGCCTTTCATATATATATATATTCTTTTTCTTTTTCTCTTCTTCTTTTCTTTTTTTTTTCACTCCTGCCAAATATGCATTTCTATTATATTTACAACTAAACACAATTTTTTTTTTTATCATTTTCATCATTTTTGTTTTTTTTTTCGTAACGAATACATAGATGAAGTAAACAAAACAAGAAAACCTCAAATTGTTGGATAACTCCTACATTTATTTAAGAACCCATTCCAAAGCTCTTTTACTCTCTAAAGTTAAGGTGAATCATTGTTTTTCACTTTATGAGCTTGTAGTGAATTATAAAACAAAGGATGGTTTAAATAGGCTCAAATAGGCAAACAATGGAATTAATGCAAGGTAGGTTAATTTGGATAGTAGCATAGAAAAAAAAATGGCCTAAATCATCTCAATATATGCATGTGAACCAAAAGCTTCAACAAGAGTTAAGTCAAGTTTTAGAGTGACTAACAAACATGAGTGAAAACACACAAGCAAATAAAAACATAGTTATTCATATGTACAAGGCTCAAAAACTCTCAAGGGATAAATCTATCACAATTGGTCCATCAATTAATCATCAATGCTTACTAAAAATGCATCCATATCATGCCATGAAAACTTGAGCACAAAATCAAAACAAACACTTATATATATATATATATATATATATATATATATATATATATATTTAGTTTTTTTTTATTTTTTTTAGAAAGACTTAGGAAGACAAAATCCTAATTGTAAAACACTCCCCACACTTAAATTACACATTGTCCTCGATGTGATTACAAAACAAAAGATAAAGAAACTTGTGTAATTAAAGAGCGAAGGAGGAAAAACTCCCTTATTATAGTGGAAAAATTTGCACTTGAGGATGAGTGGGCTTATCCAAAGATAGCTCCTCTAGTTCCTCCCCTACCAATGCCGGGTTTTCATGAAAATTCTTCAAACGGTGACCATTAACTTTGAAACTCTTGTCACTAGATTCACTTTTGATTTCCACTGTACCATAAGGAAAAATGTTAGTAACAACAAAAGGACCATACCATCTTGAACGAAGCTTACCGGGCATGAGCTTAAGACGAGAATTGAACAAAAGAACTTTTTGGCCAACAGAGAATTCTTTTCTAGAAATCATCTTGTCATGAAATTTCTTAGTTTTCTCCTTGTAAAATTTTGAATTCTCATAAGCCTCCAAATGAAGCTCCTCAAGTTCCTCTGAATCAAATTTCCTTTCAACACCTGTTTTATCAAAATCCATATTACAACACTTAACTGCCCAATATGCACGATGCTCAATCTCCACTGGAAGGTGGCATGCTTTACCAAAAACAACTCGAAAAGGAGACATCCCTATAGGTGTCTTGTAAGCAGTCCTGTGAGCCCAAAGAGCATCCTCAAGCCTACGACTCCAGTCTTTCCTATTTGGTTGCACTACCTTTTGCAAAATTTTCTTAATCTCCCTATTAAAAACCTCAGCCTGCCTATTAGTTTGGGGATGATAGGTAGTGGAAACTCTGTGGACAACCCCATACTTCGGAAGCAAAGCTTCCATGGTCCTATTGCAAAAATGACTCCCTTGGTCACTAATGATAGCGCGAGGCACACCATACCTACAAAATATGTTAGACTTTACAAAATCTGCAACAACATGGGAGTCATTAGTCTTGGTGGCTTTGGCCTCCACCCATTTGGATACATAATCAACAGCAAGCAAAACATATGTAAATCCAAAAGAGGCAGGAAAGGGTCCCATAAAATCAATACCCCAAACATCAAAAACTTCACAAAAGAGAATAGGTTGCTGTGGCATCTCATGTCTATGAGTGATGGCAGATCCAGTTTTCTGGTATTGCTCACAAGTGGTAAAAACCTGGTGTACATCCTTGAAAATGGTAGGCCAATAGAAGCCAGAGTCCAGTACTTTCCTAGCTATCCGCTGTGGTCCAAAGTGCCCTCCAACAGGGGAAGCATGATGAATGAAGTACAGACTGGATCTCATGATCTGGTATGCACCTGCGAATTACCTGGTCACTACAAAATTTCCACAAATATGGATCATCCCATACATAGTATTTGGCATCACTTTTTAATTTAGTAATCTGTGACCTAGATGCATGTTGGGGCAAAACAGATGCAACCAAGAAATTAACTAAATCAGCAAACCAGGGGGAAGTGGTGGTATCATGCAGCTGCATAAGCTGCTCATTAGGAAAATCATCTCTGATAGGCAAAAGGTCGGAATCCTGCTCGATCCTACTCAAGTGATCAGCTACCAAGTTCCGTGCACCGCTCCTATCTTTGATCTCTATATCAAACTCCTGGAGTAGCAACATCCAATGAATCAGCCTTGGCTTTGCATCTGGCTTTTTCAATAAGAACTTCAATGCTGCATGATCTGAAAAGACAATCACTTTAGAACCAAGTAAATAAGAGCGAAACTTGTCTAATGCAAATACAACAGCCAAAAGTTCTTTCTCAGTGGTAGTATAATTAGCTTGAGCTGTGTCTAATGTCCGTGAAGCATAGGCTATAACATGAGAAATCTTGCCAATTCTTTGAGCTAAGACAGCTCCAAGTGCAAAGTTAGAAGCATTACACATCAGCTCAAAAGGAGACTCCCAATTAGGTGGTTGGATGATGGGAGCTGTAGTGAGTTGCTTCTTCAACTCATCAAATGCCTGCTGACAAGGTGTATCAAAAATAAACTCCACTTCCTTCTGTAGCAACCTGGATAAAGGTAAAGCTATCTTGTTGAAATCTCGTATAAATCTCCTGTAAAAACCTGCATGGCCAACAAAAGAACGCACTTCCCGTATAGACACAAGGTAAGGTAAAGAAGCAATAACATCTATCTTGGCTCTATCAGTTTCAATGCCTCTCCTAGATACTAAATGCCCTAAGACTATCTGTAACACCCCGATTTTTCTGTCTGAGGGAAATGACCAAAATGCCCCTGAGGTCATTTCCTAATCCGAATTCGAGGGTAACCAACTCGGTCGTCCTCGAAGGATCAACTCAATGTTTGAAGGGGATTGAATGGCCTTTGAATGCTTTCAGAAGCGAAAATTTCGTTTTCCGCAGTTTCGGGTCAAAATGACCAAAATACCCCTATAGCGTTTTACGTGGGTAAAGGTGCCGTTTGAGCCCGAAACTTTCCCTAGAGGTTTTAAAACATGTTTTCATGTATTTAGAGGTCTCTGTTCAAGTCCCGGTGGTCCCGGGCAGTTTTAGTGCAAAATTACGATTTTGCCCCTAAAATAGTGTTTTTACGCCTAATGACGTAATTAAGCAAACCTAAGCAATATTAGGCTCTAAACGAAGATTAACTAATTTTTGTAATTAATCTAGAGTCAAAATAATTTATTAAAGTTAATTAGAACCTAAAATTGCTTAGATTAAACTTAAATCCCTTTTTAGAACTCAAGATTCCTAGTCTTAGAATCTTGAATAGTGTTTTCTCTCTCCAATTCCTTAAATCAAGGAAATGTGTCTAGAGTTGTTTAGACTATAAATTGAGGATCTAACTCACTAATGGTGCAAGACCACTCCTTAATTATGTCTAGACCACCCTAATTATCCATTTTCCTTACCTAAACACTTTCTTACAACTTCTTAATCTTAAGCATAATCAAAGATACACCTAAACACAACTCTAAACCACAATTAAAATGCAAGAAACTCTCCTCCCTTGGCTGATGCATTTCGGCCACCTCTCCCCCATTTGACCACATGTTGATTTGTTTTCTCACTCAAAGAACCATGCTTGAGTCATACCTTGAACCATACCTCACCATACTTTGAACCATACCTCACCATGCCTCAAGACCACATTATCTCACCTCATGGAACTCATGGATGCCTCCATTCTGCACACACATGGCCAAAGCTCTTCCCCTCCATGAGCACCCTTCATTTGTTTCATTTCTCTATAAATAGAATGCCTTGAGGAGCTTGCACCACTTTTAGATCATTTGCTAAGTTTAGGAACACTCAAAGCTTTTCTTTTTCTCTCAAAGCTCTTATGTTCTTCAAGTTCTTGGAGTTCTTCATCATCTTCATCTTCTTCTTCCATCTTCAAGTTCATCACATCAAGTAGGGATTTCCTTTCATGTATTCCTTTCTTTAAAGTTCTTGTTCTAGCTTTATGTTCATAGTTTCTCTTGATTCTTTTTAGAACTTCTTTTCTTCTCCTTTTTCTTTCTCATTTTCGGCCATGAGCCTTGAAGTTCAAAGAAATGAGAGCTTGATGATGAGAGTTTCATGATGATGTTCATCACTTGAAACAAACTCTAGAGCTTGATCTTTGTTCTTGAGCAAAAATGTTTCTAGTTTTTTTTTCCCTTCTTGAACTCTTGAGAACTTTAGTTTTGATGGTGTTTTAAATGGTTCTATGAACTCAACGATGAGGACTCATGGTGTTGGCGTTAATATATCACCAAGATCATGGACTCTAGAGTTTTCAAATATTCCTTTTCTTGCCTAGAATGTTTC
This sequence comes from Dalbergia cochinchinensis, assembly GCA_031216125.1. Lineage (NCBI taxonomy): Eukaryota > Viridiplantae > Streptophyta > Magnoliopsida > Fabales > Fabaceae > Dalbergia > Dalbergia cochinchinensis. Next base: position 43,376,563 of record CM062375.1, read on the forward strand.
GGCCATTTCCTTTCCTTTTACATGCAAAATGTTTTGACTTCTAAAAATGCTATGTTGAGTTCTAAGAACTCTAGACTTTACTTTATCTTGGTTTGATGAGTTTGGGTTGAGGTTTATGTTGCTTTAAAGTCTTGTAAGAGCTCTAGAAAGATAAAATGAACTTGCATAATTTATTTTATGCTTGCATTTATATTTACATTCTTGCTATGCACCTTTACTTTCAAGCTATCACCTAAGAACATAAAGATTAAAATGGAACTTGCATCATCACTTAATTTAATTCTCAAAGCCTTTCTATTTCGGCCTTAAAGTCGATTGTTGTTGGGCCTAGAGCACTAAAATAAAGAATTGAACTTGCATTATCACCTAATTAATCTCTCGAATGCCTATCTATTTCGGCCTTAAAGTCGATTGTTGTTGGGCCAAGAGCACTAAAATAAAGAATTGAACCTTGCATATTTACTTTCAAGCTTGCACGTTTAAGTTTATGCCTTGCATATTTAATTTAAGTCATCACTTTATTTTGTAAGCAAGATTAAAAATGAAAAGCATGAGCACGTTTATTTTATGTTATAACTTAAAGAACCTAGAGCTCAAAGACTTGTCCATTTCATTTCAACTTAAAGTTTAATGTGAATGCATTCTTTGAATGCATGTTTTCGGCCAAGTAGTGATGATGGACTTGCAATGAGTTTTCATCTAGCTACAAGGACCAATAGTCTATGTTCTAAGTTTTCCTTAAAGCTTTACAAACCTTTTCAAGGTTATGTTGTCATGAGATATGACTTTATTCCCTTTTAGAAGATGAAATATATTTTGGTCACTGACCTAAGGCTTCTCTTAGCCTCCTAATGAATTAAAATGATTTGCAAATATTTTTAGAGATTCTAAATTGATTCCAAGAGAAACTTGTTAACTTATGTATCTAGAAATGCCAATTTAAATCCTTTACTGAAGCTAAATGTTTTCGGTTCTGATATGATGAGTATGATGCTGTATGATGATGTTTTGATGTGTTAGAATGTGTGAAAATACCATATGATGATGTAGAGATGATTCTATGCATGATAGGTAAGAAACTAGCTAACTAGAAATACCGTAAAGCTAGAATTTAACATAGTTTTGACCCATTTATTTTTGGAACTTATCCAAACTATTTTAATGGGAGCATAATCATATTAGGATTGTTTAGACATGAAAAAGTAGGTAACATTTGGATTAGAATCGAATTCTAGCACCTATAGGGAAACTAGTAACTAGAAAACCGTAAAAGTGCAAGTTTAGAACTCTTAGAACATTTATTTTTCTGGATTCTGTCCAGCACCCTTACAACATGATAAAAATAATTAATAATTAGTCCTTAAGCATAGGAATGCCTCATAATTGATTTAGATTTAATTCATAGCGCCTTAGGTGAAGACGGAACCAAGAAAGGGTCTAAAACGTAAGTTTTAGAACCCCGTAATCACAAGTTAGGAATTCTGCCCTATGCTATTCAGATTTAAGTGTGAACATGAGGATGATGAATGATGTTTAATTATGAGCCCTTAGGTGCATAAAAAATGAGCGACGGATGTTAGAGAACCATATCTCATGATTAAGACCTGTAAGGGTCAAAGCATAAGCTACCGTAAAGATAAACGGTTGAATGTTCTATGATGACGCATGTGTTATGAAAGAGATGATGATGTTATTCATATGAGGAATTCATGAGAATATATGTTTATGTGGCATAAAGCAAATTTGGAAGGAATTCAGCGTAATGCCATCGTGCCGCCGAATTCCCGACGAATTTGGGGACTTAAAGAGATTTTTGAAATTTAAGGTACTAAGATGGGTTCTAGGATGACACCGGCTCGGCCGAGCACCTCCATAGAACTCATATGACATCGGTACCATTTTATACTCTTAGGTGACATCGGTTCGGCCGAGTACCCCTAAGAGTTTTGCCCCCTAACCCGTACTCAGATAGTCGGGATTTATGATTTATGATACGCTTATCGTTAAGTGGTAAGTAAGAACTAGTGACGACTAGTTAAGGTATGAGCTCATAACCTAGATATGTGACACGTTCTGGTTGACCCCGGTTCGGCCGAGCACCCCCAGTTCGATTGTCTTTTAGGGTGGCCCATGAGGAAGAGATGTTTCATGATTATGATTATATCACTAAGTTTGTCCCATATGAACATTACTATTGCCACTTTATGCCACTAAGTATGATGATGCTTGATGTTATGTTTTATGTATGTGCATTAGGTAGTGTCATGCATACATTTTCTATTATGTTGCATTCATGACATTAAGATCATCCTAAAATGAATGGACCTTGGCTAAAGTATATTTTAAAGTTTAAAATGAACCTAATGCATGTTCAGACATTTCGTATAATTAAACCCAAGGTTCCTGAGGACGTAGATGATGACACCTAGGTAGTAGGAGGCCCTACTGAGATTCTTTAGCAAGATTCTCACTCCCTCTATCTCTCTCTTTCTGTCACGTCTTCAGATGGTGACATTCGTAGTGTTCGTGGACACGCCGACATGGGAGGTGCACTATGACCCAGCTCACGGGTCATACCATTTTGAGGGACAGTGCACGGTGCGGGTTTTCATGTTCGTAGGACGCCCCTTCGCTCATCCCGTGCACACCCATCGCTTCTCCCCGACTGCACCCTATGTTGACGACGAGCAGGTTTTTGAGCGTGCGCGTACGCATGACGAGAGAGTGCTCCGCATGCGCACCGCCGCCTTAGCCATGCGAGACTATCCCAATTATGTGCCCCGGACCTACTTCTTGGAGACCGACCCGTCCGAGGACCCGCCTACTCATCCGTATAGCGAGAGCTTTGCCCCCTCTCCACCATTGATGAAGGAAGGCAGTGAGGATACCGTGACTCAGCCACGACTTGCACGACGACCGGAGATGCGGCCACACCACGGGGGTCACTCTCGATCCTCGTTCCGCCTCTTTACGCCCGAGGAGCTCGCCCAGTTTCCCGGATACTTGCCTCGTTCGCGAGATAGACGTTAGTAGGAGGTGACGATCGACCGATGGAGTACCCGGTTAGAGCACACACCACTTAGATGGGGATAAACCTTCTTTTGTTTAGAGGTTATCCCATTAGATGCACTCGGGTAGGGGAGTAGATCATGTTTATGTTTATGTTGTATTTCCTTTCATGTATTTTCCTTGTACTAAATTAAGTCCCATACTTATAAGTGGGCAAGTTATATATATATGAGATGATATTCAGTGTTATTCGTGGTATGCCTTATGCTATGACGTTATGAGATGTGTGTTTTGATTGTTACATGATATATCGAATCACGCGGCTCTCACTTTGTATTTCGAAAAAAAATTTACCCGTATTTTCCGCTAAGTATTTCTAAGTAAAATTGAGAACTATGAAGTAACAAACTAATGATTAACTTAAGTATGTTCTAGAGTATTGGGTTAAAAATTAGGATGTTACATTATCCCTTCTGTCACCATAAAATGACATTTCTCAAAATTTAGCACAAGATTAGTCTTAATGCACCTATCCAAGACTCTAGACAGACTCTCTAAACATGCATCAAATGAGGATCCATAAACAGTGAAATCATCCATAAATACCTCCATGCAACTCTCTAAAAGATCTGAGAAAATACTTACCATACACCTCTGAAAAGTACCTGGAGCATTACACAGACCAAATGGCATCCTCCTATAGGTAAAAGTGCCGAATGGACAAGTGAAAGTAGTTTTGTGCTGGTCCTCTGGTGCTATATGGATCTGAAGGTAACCTGAGAATCCATCCAAGAAGCAATAATGAGAATTGCCTGCAAGTCTCTCTAACACTTGATCAATGAATGGAAGAGGAAAATGGTCCTTTCTAGTGGCTTAGTTCAACTTCCTGTAGTATACACACACCCTCCAACTATTTTGGATTCTAGTTGGAATCAATTCATTGTTCTGATTTTTCACAACAGTTATGCCAGTCTTCTTAAGAACCACTTGCAAAAGACTAACCCACTCACTGTCTGATATAGGATAAATGATCCCTACTACTAGCAACTTGCTAACTTCTTTCTTCACTACCTCCAAAATGGTAGGATTCAGCTGCCTTTGTGGCTGTCTTACAATTCTAGCACCATCCTCTAACAATATTCGGTGCATACAAGTGGAAGGACTAATCCCTAGAATATCAGCTAAAGACCAGCCAATAGTTTTCTTGTGATCTTTCAACATCAGCAGTAACTTATCTTCTTGATCCGGTTGGAGATCATTTGCTATAATAACTGTCAGCTTATCATTAGCCTCTAGGAAAACATATTTTAGGTGTGAAGGTAGAGGCTTCAACTCTAAAGTTGGTGGTTGCATAATGGATGGTAATGGTGGTTCTTTCAATTCTGTTGCTGCAACATTCAAATCTACACAAATATTTTCTACAGCAACAGTTTCTGCAGAATCAATCTCCCTACTTTTGAACTCTTCACAATCAGCAAATTCATCATATTCAGAGCTTAAATCTATGTAATCATCAATCAGAAAATCAATGACATCAAGATAGAAAAGAGAATGCTCTTCTGAAGGATGTTTCATTGCATCAAAAATATTGAATTGCACAACATCATCACCAAACTCCATAGAAAGAGTTCCCGCATCCACATCTATCTTAGTTTTTGTTGTTTTCAGAAAGGGTCTTCCCAAAATCAGTGTGGGTCCATTGCTGGACATTTCATCTTCCATTTCCAGAATGTAGAAATCAGATGGGAAAATCAACTCATTTACCTGAACAAGCACATCTTCAAGCACACCTGCTGGATGTGTAGTGCTCCTGTTGGCTAGTTGGATTACTACACCAGTTGGCTTCAAATCTCCAAGCTTCAATGATCTATAAACTGATGTAGGCATGACATTTATGGAGGCACCTAAATCTAGGATTGTATTCCCAAATTTAGAGTTGCCTATGGTGCAAGGGATGGTGAAAGTAGATCTTTGCACTTCTTGGGCATATTGGGCTGAATCAATGCAGAAACATTTCTACCCATGCTCACTTTTTCATGACCATTCAACTTCCTTTTATGAGTGCATAACTCCTTAAGAAAATTTACATATTTGGGAATCTGCTTTATGGCATCCAAGAGAGGGATGTTGACCTCTACTTTCTTAAAAGTGTGAAACAGCTCTTTATCTACTTTAACTGCTTTTCTTGTTTGAGCTATTCTGTTGGGAAAAGGTAATGGAGGTATGAAATTAGAATCTGCAGCACTTGACTTTTTCTGAGTTTCCATTTTTTCTGCTGCATCATTTTTTTCTGTTTTCTCGCCGCTAGATTCAATTTTCTATTTCTCCATTTCTAACTCCTTACCACTTCTCAATGTAATGGCACTTACATTTCCTTTTGGATTGATGACTGATTGAGAAGGGATTTGGCCAGAACCTTCTGACTGCATTTTGTTGACTGAAGTTGCCAACTGTCCAATCTGTGTCTGCAAGTCTTGAATTGTAGAATTCACATTTTGCTGGAACTGTAGGTTACTGGTCGCCATCTGTTTCACCAAATCCTCTAATGTAGGATCTGAACTGGTACTCTGCATGGGTTGCATCACATTCTGCTGCATATTCTGCTGCTGTCTAAATGGAGGTGGTTGGTACTTATTGCTTTGACTTGGACTTGGTCCTGCTGTTTGAAATTTTTGTTGCTGTGGTACATTTTGCTGCACAGGACCATATCTCAGGTTAGGATGATCTCTCCACCCTGGATTGTACCTCTCAGAAAATGGATCATACTTTTGCTGTTGTTGAGGTCTGTATGGTTGCTGTTGCTGCGGCCATCCAATGAACATTCCGGCCACTGCAGCTGAGTCTTGTACTCCTGGATCAGTTTCTTGTAATGTAGGACATGCATCAGTATAATGACCTGTGGTGGTACATATGCCGCATACTTGTGAAGGACACTGATTTGCTGTATTGATTTGCTGGTGTTGTCCAACAGCTAGCTGTCTTACAAGAGATGTAAGCTCGGTTATCTTATTTTCCAGCCTCTGATTATCAGCAGCTGCAGTCACCTCATTGACTCCCTTAGCTGGTGCAAAAGATCTTGAGCCAAACTGCTGTGAGTTGGCTGCCATGTTAGCAATTAGAGTTCTGGCTTCTGCAGGTGTCTTGTCCATCAATGCTCCACCACTTGCTGCATCAATCATATTTCTATCATTTTGAATCAGCCCTTCATAGAAATATTGGATGAGAAGTTGTTCATTAATCTGGTGGTGAGGACATGTTGCACATAACTTTTTGAATCTCTCCCAGTACTCATATAAAGTCTCCCCAGAGAACTGCCTGATGCCACAAATATCTTTTCGGATAGATGCTGTTCTGGATGCAGGGAAGAACTTCTCTAAGAACAATCTCTTCATTTCTTGCCATGTAGTAACAGAACCTGGATGAAGATAATACAACCAGTCCTTTGCTTCAGCATCTAAAGAGAAAGGAAATGCTTTCAACTTGATATGCTCTTCAGGCACTCCTTGAGGTCGCATGGTGGAGCACACAACATGAAACTCCTTAAGATGCTTATTAGGATCCTCTCCTGCAAGACCATGAAACTTGGGCAGCAAATGGATTAGACCAGACTTAAGCTCAAATGGCACCTCTAACTCAAGATATTGAATACACAAAGGCTGATATGCAACATCAGGTGCAGCTAATTCTCTCAAATTTCTGTTAGCCATGTTATCAATACTAATTTCAGATACAAGAACACGGATATCAGATGCACAATTAGATACAGAATCACTTACAAAATCACTCAAATTAACACCTTGATTACTACCAGTAACACTCTGAAAAACCAAATTCCTATTCACTCTATTCAATCTATGAAAAGTTCTATCTATTTCAGGATCATGTGCATACAATTCACCAGGATCAGACCTTGTCATGCACACACACACAAAAAGCACAGCTAGAATTCAGGAACACAACTCAAAATAGCCTATATACTGCAAAATATAATAGAAATTGAAAAGTCCTATCAATTAATTTTTAAAAAAATAAATAACACCATAGAAGTGCTCTAAAATACTAGGGAAGTAATCTGACTAATTTTTTTCATTTTAAAAAATAGAAAAAATAATAAAAAATTAAAAAAGTGGTCTAAATGAAGGATTTTTGGAAAAATAAGCATAGCAAGACAATTACTCCGATAATTTTCTTGGGTCTATTACTTTTTTTCTGATTTTCTAGCATTTTTTCGAGGTCAAATGAGTAAGTAAAAAAATACCTGTATTTTCTGCAGCAACAAGAAATAACAGCCTGCATCACCACTGTTAGTCAAATACAGAAGCAGAAATATGTGCAGAATTATTTGAATCACACATATATAACAAGATCAGAAAACATAATATGCATCCCCGACAACGGCGCCAAATTTTGATATGTACTGTCGCATCCAATATCAAAATAGTCTAAATCCTCTTATTTGTAGTATAAGTAGACTCAAGTCATTCTTCCTCAGGACACATCAGTTATGTTATCGAATTGTAAATACTAATAACAATAAAAAGGCGGGGGGGGGGAGGTTTGTGATTTTTAGAATGAAACAGAATGAAAGGATTACAGAAACAAAAATAGAATAGAATCACACTTGATCAAAGAATCAATCCCAGACATCATGACTATTGGCAGAATTCATCACAGTTCAAAAGAGTTAACTTTGTATGCTACTCTGTTAATCTGAATCAACTATATAATCATACAGTTTTTACTCAACAATCCTTAAATCACAATCGCAATTTAAATGAATGTCAAATTACGTGCAGTTTGGATTAACCTGAACAACCAATTGGTTATTCAGCCTTTACTTCAATTTCACTAACAAATTCAGTCCTATATCTAATCAGATATAATTCAAACATGATCATGTTAAATAACCAAATCCATAATCGAAATTGAAGTTTAGAAAAGGAAAGCATACATACAAATAAGATTTATACAACAGGAACTCCGAATTCAAACCAACTATCTATGATGTCAAGGATTGAGAGAAGTTTAGCCTTCCATGGACATCTCCATTGGCAAGCTCTCTGTATGAACACCTTGAGTTTGAAAGGAAAAATGAAAATACAAGTTTCTGGTTCTTTATTGTTGATTCAAGATGCACTGCAAAGGAAACAGAAATTTATAGGCAATCCAATGTCCCTACCCGGATTTCCACTTATCATTAACCTTATCTTATCCAAATTTTCCTGATTTCTGAAATATGATCTAGATAAGATAATCCTCTCTGGATAAGCTTTCTAGAGACATATTATATGCCTTAATTGGATCAGAAATGAGTGAGATGCCCAATTATGTGAGGAAAGGTCTTGGACCCGCCTAAGCATTAGCTCTGGAACTTGGAAGCCCAATTAAGCCTTGAAACGGACCGAATTTGATGAAGCCTGTGAAACCCAAAATTATAAATCTCGGTCTTAGCTTTCAGGGGCCACCAAGATCACCTAAATCCGATATTTGTAGAGCCCAAAATAATCTGTGGAAGACAAAAAGGTCATAGTTAGTGTAAAATCCGAAATTAACCAAATTTCAACAATTAAATCCAATGAGGCCCAATAATGCAAAACTCAATTAAATCATTAGCATTAAACACATATAGAAGCTAATTAGGCCAAGTATGAACAATAATAGATGCCTAAAACTTTCTCTATCACCACACCATATTCTTTATTTTATGCCCAAGAGCTCCTATCTAGAGTAAACTCTAGAATATGCCAGCCAACTTTAAGGTTGACAAGGGTAAGCTTTGGGCTCTTTGAAAACTAAGTGATATATTTTCTTAAGTAAAACCTATAGTGAGCTACCTAGCATTTTCATCAAACTTTGTAAAAAGTAAAACTCAAACTCTAGAGGTCTCATTATGATGAACTCATAGTCATCATCTAGAAACTTGCATCATCAAGCTATCATGAGAAACCAACAAAGCCTTGAAGGCTGAAATGCATAAGTAAAGAAAAAGAAGAGGCCGAAATGATAAAGCATAGGGGTTCATCAAAACATCATTTCAAACCAAGAACAAAGCTTAACAAGGCAAGGAAATAATTTTCAAAACAACTCCCTACCAATGGTATGTTTTCCAGGAGGTGAAAAAGACTTGATCTTGAGGGAAGGATAAAAGAAAAATCTTTCTTGGAGCTTGAAGATGTTTTGACCAAGGAGAAAAACAAAGAAAGAAAGTTATGTTTCTTGAGTTTGATCTTTGGAAAGGTAAAGCTAAGTTTTTAGTAGTTAGTGTATGGTTGAGAGGTGGTGGTTCTTTGTAAGCAAGAAGATGAAAAGAGCTCTTGAACTTTGAGAGTAAAAGAGAGAACTTAGAATTACTCTTTGAAGCTAAACTTAGCAAATGAACAAAGTGTAACCAAGTCCATCTAGGCATGGTATTTATAGAGAAATGAAGCAAATAAAGGTACATTAAGGGGGAAGAGTCCATGGCCTCATGGAGCATGAGGTGAGAGAATTTGCTTCATGAAGGCATGGTGAGGCATGGTGGTGAGTATGGGTAAGCATGGTCTCAAGTATGGCTTCAACCATTGTAACGCCCCAATTTTTACTGTAATTTTTACCGTCATTAGAAATTACTCAATTACCGAATTACCATAGGTAATTATTACATAAGATTTGAGGCCGAACAATCCTCAATAAAGGAATATAACATTAGAAGAGAGGTTAGGAACGATTCATGCGAGAGTCGCAAATCCCGAATTTCTCAGACGATAAAATGACCAAAATGCCCTGAAGTTATTTTTACTCAAATGAGGATCGTGGGCCCCACCTATTCTCAAGGGGATATTTTGAGGATAATAAGGGATTGTTTGTGTTATGTGTGTTAATAGAGCAGAAGGATCTCAATTTTGAGTTCCGACACACGAATGACCAAAACAAACATCGCTTTTAATCTCGGCAAAAAGGCTGATCGAGCCCGAACCTCACTAAAATGTTTTAAAATGTGTTTTTAAGTCATGATTAACCATTGTTAAGCTCGGGTGGCCTCGGCGCTTTTAAGTGAAAGTAACGATTTTGCTCCCTATTTTTAAAGGCGCTGGCGAATTTCGGGATTTTTTATTCAGATAATCAAAACCTAACCAATATTAGGCTCAAATTAAAGCTTATTAAATTCTAGATATTAATCTAGAGTCAAAATTATGTATTTAGATTGATTAGAACCCGAAATTGCTCAAAAACACTCAAATTGCTTACTAATTCACTTAAGCCCTTAACTCAAATTCTCTAAATTACATGAATACCTTGGGTACACCTAAATAATGCATGGAACACACAAATTTCACTTCTTTGGGCTGTAATGGACGAAATTATTGATGCCATTATACAGCTGAATTATTGCCAAAAGTTGCACTAAAACAAAATGCCAAAATGTCACCATAAGAGACATAATTCCTTAATTTTATACAACTTTGTCTAAAATGATTTTTCCTCCCTTATTTCTCCTGCAAAATTCCGTCCACTACCTCATCATTTTGGCCAATTAGAAGCCTCAAAATCTTCTATAAATAGGCTTGTTTGAGTGGTCTTGGAATGCTTGGTTCATAACTAGTTTTTAGGAGCACCAAAACTTTCTTTCTTCCTCTCCTCTTTGGCTGAATTCTTTTCTTCAATTTTTTCAAAGAGATTTTGTTTCATTTCACTTCAAGAAACCAAGTTCTCTTCCTCTTCTTCAACTCAGATTAGGTAGGGAGTAGTTTCTAAATTTATTTCTATGCTTTGAGGAGTTGTGTTTTTAGCTCAAAATGATGAAATTATGAACTTACCTTAGCTTTTCATTTTAGTTTTCCTCTTCAATTTTTCTTTAACCAATTCAACCATATGGCCTAGGTGGAACTAAGATGATGGCTTGATGATGAGGACCTTGAGGGTGGGTTGTAAATCCATCACAAGTTAGGCCTCTAAAGCTTGAAAATTCCACTTGATGCAAAACTTTAAAGAATAATGCTTTATGATGCTAAACAAAGATTTTTAGTTTAGAACTTGAAAGATGTATTTTCCTTTTATGTTTTATTTCTTGTTTAGATATGTATTGGGTTGAATTTATAATTCTTTTAAAGTCTTGAAGGAGCTCTAGTAAAGAAACAAAATGAATTTGCATCCATGATTAACTTTATGCTTTGCATAACCATGTTTACCTTCTATGTCATCACTAAATTTTCAAGAATGAATAAATGAACTTGCATTTCTCATGTTTAAATTCCAAGCTTGTATTTCATGTTTATATTTCAAGTCATCACTTAATCTTTCAAGATAATAAAGAGGTTGCATCTCATATTTAATTTATGCTCACTATATTTTATAATGGCTAAAAGAATCAACGTGATGACATGTTTATTTTATGCCATCACCTAAAGATTCTAGAGCTCAAAGACTTGCCCATGTATCACAAGCAAAGAAATATGATTATTGGAGTTAAAGAATTTATTCTTTAAAAATTCTTGAGATTGGAGCTTAAAAAGATGTAATAATAATTCTCTTCTCCTCTATCGGTCCCGTGCGTACTCACCGTCAGCCCGGTTTCTTAATATTCTCTTCTCCTCTATCGTCCTGGTATGGACTACCACCGCCTGCTTAATATTCTCTTCTCCTCTACTGTCCTTGGTATGGATTACCGCCGCTCAGCTTTTGTATCATGTTTATATTTCAAGTTCTTGCATCAGGTTTAATTTTCAAGTCATCACCTTAAATCTTAAAGATAAAGAAATGGAATTGCATACCATGTTTATAATTCCAAGCTATCACCTTATAAAGATAAGATTAAAATAAGGTTGCATAGCATGTTTATAATTCTAAGATGTCACCTAAATCTCTAAAGCTCAAGACTTACTCCTTTATCTTAAGTGAGAATTTTAATTGTGAAGATCCCCCCAAATTTGACAAAAGAACTAGTTTCTAAATGAGTTTTAAGGCTTTGCAAGGATTTTACGGGGAACTAGTATTTTATATGCACTTAAAATATGATTCTATGTAATTGCATGAGGTTCATGATTCGCCACGATCCGAGTTTAGTATCAATGTGTGATAATGATTTGATATGATTGAAGTTGTGATAATTATGGTTTATTGTTAAGAGAATGATTCATAATTGGTTTAGTAACTAATTAGTTCTATAATTGATAATTCTATGTAAGGATTGATGCTTATTAAGTACTTGATATCATTGAATGATTTCCGGCTTGCATGTTATAGTTGTTGTTGCAAATAATGAGAATGTTTATACATGAAATGTCTTTATTATCTAAAATTTACCTTTGTTGCTAAAGCAAAGTGTATCATTGTAAAAGTGTAATTTGGAAAGGTTCTCGCTAAGGAAAGACTTCGTATTTAAGCGTGTCCATTGTGACTCCACCTCTTTTCCCTCGGGAATCTCCCATATGCATGATTACAGCTTGATATATATTATTCTAGCTTAAGACTATAAATGAGAAAATGTTATGATGTTTATGAATTGTGTTATGATATAACATGCAAAGATTTAATGGTGACTTAAACTTATAAGAAAATGATCCTTTGGAACCATCGTGACTATAGGTGGTGAAAAGGTGATTTAGCCCCCTAACCCGCTTCCTTCTCAAAGGGTGGAGCTCTGACTTTAGCTTATCAAAAGGGTAAGTATATGCTAGTGACGACTAGTAAATTATGAGCTCATAACCCAAATTACTCCCAAAAGGGTGGAGTATAGGTGGCCTGGCCCAAGGAAAATAATGATGATGATAAGATTTTAAGTCACCTAAGGCACTAAAGAAATGAAATACGTGCACCGTGGTCCATGTGTAGCTAATATTATAGGACGCTCTTTTATGCATGTTATTTTGATAATGATGATGAGGAATATGATGTAATGATAAAGGAAAAGTTCATTGCAAATATGACATGTTAAGAATATGATGCATTATAAGACGCATGATTAAAAATTGACGTAACCTCGGTTAAGTATTTGTCCGAACTTAAAATGAATCTTTGCATGCTCACTATTTTAGAATAATCCCGAGGTTCCCGGGGACTTTGATGATGACATCAGAGAAGGAGAGACTCAGAGAATTCTTTAGCAAGATTCTCACTCCTTTTCTTTATTTCCGTCATTGTCTCCAGATTCAAATGGCGTTACATTCGCTCTGCTCGTTGATACCCCTACTTGGGAATTCCACTATGATCCTGGCATCGCTCAGGTCATTTTGAAGGAGGTGCGCAGCTGTTTTTATTTACATAGGTCATCCATTTGCACATCCTGCTCCTAGTTATCGATTTTTCTCCTACTTCTCCTATGGCATGAAATGGTTTTCAACATGCACGTCCACTTGATGAAAGGATGTTACGCTCTTATCCCGCTTCATCCATTGCCATGGATTTCCGAGTATGTTCCCTAGACGAGATATTCTCAAACCCATCTTCAGCAGGACACTCCTACTCATGTATATTCCGAGAGCTCGCTTCCTACTCCCACACGTGTAAGAGAGGGTAGGAGGAAACGGTTGTTCAAATTGAGGTTAGCGAGAAGGCCGCCCATGCGACTCACTGGGTGCATCTCAGTGTCCCTCCCGAGGAGCTCATCAAAGGGATCGGATTTATTCCCCATTTCGTGACAAAGGCTATAGAAGGTTCTTAGTAGATTTATGTGTGTTCATGCACCCTAGTTTTAGGATAACCTTCCCGGCTTATGGAGTTATCTAGTTTAGGGGCATGTATTTCCTTATGTATATTTTCTTTTATGGGTTTGCATAAGATAATGATGTATGAACATAACCCACCCTTTGAGTGAGGTTATTGTATGTAAATATATGCTATAATGTTCTTATGGATGTTATATGATGGAGCCTAAGTGATATGATGTGATATATTCTTAAACGTCTTATTATACTACTGCTCACGTTGTACTGCTCACGCTTTCAATTATGTGTTTAAAAAAATGGCCTGTGAATTTCACTAAGTATTTTCAAATTATGAAGAAAGAACCAAAGCAAGGAGTAAAGTCTAGTCATTAATCAGATTCAACCTAGGTGTATCTGGTTAATTACTAGGGTGTTACAACCATGGCCAAGTATGGCCTTTGAGTGTTCGTTTTAAATTGAAGTAAATTAAATCTTTTGAATAGAGGAGGAGGAGGAAGAGGAGTGGCCGGTGGTCTTCTTCTTAATTAAGGGGAGGAAATCACAATTTATTGTGTATTTGGAGTAAGCTTAAGGGTAGTATTTGATTATGCCAAAGATTAGAGATTGGTGACTAAGTGTTTAGGTAAGTAAGTAGGTAATTAGGGCTATGTAAGACTAGATTAGGAGGTGGTCTTTTTAAATTAATGAAGTCTAACTTTATTATCTTGGAATCCAATGCCAACAACATTCGTTGATTTAGGGAAATAGGTGAAAGAAAACACTATTCATAGACACATTTCTTAAAGAATTAAAACTAGAAAAGAGCTTTGTGTTTCCATAAGCAATCTTAGTTCCTAATTAATCTCAAATAATTATTTTGGCCCTAGATTAATTATCAAAATTAATTAGTCTTTGATTAGAGCCTAATATTGCTTAGGTTTTGCTAATAACATCTTTAAGCCCAAAATGCATTATAAGGGGACAATATCATAATTTTTCTCAAAAACTGCCCGGGACCTCCGGGACTTAAACAAACCTTAAATATACCTTGAAATCATAGCTTTAGACTTCTAGGTAAAGTCTAGGTCATCTCAGAAATCAAAACCGTACTTAATCATAGCAAGGGTATTTTGGTCATTTTTGCACAGAAACCCCAAAATGAGATTTTTCTGCTCTATTAACATTCATCCACATATAATCCCCTTCTAATATTTCAACATCCCTTTGAGGATGGTTGGGGCCAGCTATTCTCATTTTTCTAGTAAAAATGACCTCAGGGGCATTTTGGTCATTTGTACGCTTAAAGAAAAATTAGGGTGTTACATTACTCCCCTCCTTAAAAGAATTTCACCCTCGAAATTCATTACCTGAGAATAGCTCAGGATACTGATCTTGCATGTCTGATTCTAATTCCCGCGTGAATTCCTCTGTCTTGCCATGTCCCCACGCCACTTTGTCCAAGGGTACCGTATTGAACAGCTCCCAAGTGATAGTGGTACCGGAAGCTTCTAGCAACTTTCAAGTGCTGGTCCACTAGAACTCGACATCTAACTCCATCATGTATGCAGCAAAGGTGACCTTCTGCTCCTCTGAGCAGGTGACCATGGAGTATATCTTCTCCATGTTCTTGATCCATTCATCAACTTTATCCAGATTCATAGCTCCTTGGAATGACGGTGGATTAGCCTTGCGAAATTCTCCGAATTGGGCTTGTTCAATCCCTTCAGCAGTAGGGAGACCGCGTCCAGCATCTCCTTGCTAGTTCATCTGGTTGAACTTCCTCTCCATGGCCCTCGCCATTTCCCTAACAGCCGTCATGGTTTCATTGTTGTGACTTCCATTGTTTGAGGCCCTATTCTGTCGTCAGGGTGCCATTGGTTCCTAAGCACACAAGACAATAGACACTGAGATGATCGGGCTCAATATTCCATACGAGATGAGCTAGTTACCATGGCACACACAACAGACAAGGGTCATGCATATCTAACCTATAGTTTATCTCTATTATCAAAGCACTACACATGACATACTATCACATTATGCTTAAGAAGCATAGTCAGTCCAATCCTCAGGCTCCTTGTAACATCCTAATTTTCAACCCAATACTCCTAGAACATATTTAGGTTGACCATTAGTCTATTACTCTTTTATCCTTATTCCTTAAAACGTTTCTTTAAAATACTTAGCGGAAAATACGGGTAAATTTTTTTTTGAAACATAAATACAAAGTAAAAGCCGTGTATATCTCAAAAGTGCGTTATCATAAAGCGTATCGTATACAAAAGAAAGCACAAGATAAGAACAGCAAATAACTGCATAACCTTAGACTATCATGTGTACACCAACAGTAATATTATATTATAATAAACTGCCCATTTATGAAAGGAGGGATGAGTTTAGTACAACATAAGTGCGAATACAACTGAAAAGGAAATACAAAGAAAACATAAAGGAAATGCACCTAAGATGGATAACCTCTAGAGTAAAAGAAGGCTATCCTAGTTTATGTGTGGTGTGTGCACTAACACTCCCCAAGGGCCTCTACTGCTGCGATCCTGGAAAGGGCGGGACATAACCAACCCACTAGCATATCTCGGCAGGAGTGGCCAAGTGAAGTGGCTGGACGTAAGCTCCGTGACGGAGGCACATAGCTAGCCTTCGGGCCAATCTCGCTGAGTCACGGTCTCTTCGCTACCCTTTCTCATGAACGGGGGAGAGGGGGCAGAGCTCTCACTGTATGGGTGGGTCGGTGAGTCCTCTGAGGGCTCTGAAGACTGTGAGTGGGCACATAGTCTGGACAGTCACGTACAGCTAACGTGGTGGTGTAGGTACGGAGAATCCTCTCGTCATGCGTTTGAGCACGCTCAAATACCATGTCGTCTCTATAAAGGGATGTTGGGGAAAAGCGATAGCTAGGTACTGGGTGTGCAAAGGGGCGTTCTATGAACATAAAAACTCTAACGACGCAACGCCCCCACATCGAGGTGTCAATGAAGACCACGAATGTCACCATCGAAATCTGAAAATGTGACGAAAAAGAAAGAGAGAAAGAGAAGAAGTGAGAATCTTACTAAAGAATCTCAGTAGGAAACCTCCTATCTAAGTGACATCATCAACGTCCCCAGGAACCTTGGGTTTATTGTAAAAAGGTGTGCATGCATAAAGTTTGTTATTAGGTTTTTAAACATAATTATCCAAGGCCCGTTCATTTTAGAATGAGTCTTAATGTCATGTATGAAACATAGCAAAGCATGAATGCCTGATAATACATTATGCAAGAAAAGAATAGAACATAACGTCAAGCAACATCATATAAGCTGCATAAAGTGGTATGTAACTTTTCATGTGGAACTTTCTCTTTTCTTAACTATGTGACATTAAACATTATACTTTGTATCATAGGGGCCACCCTAAAAACATCTCTAGGTTATGAGCTTATACCTAACTAGTCATCACTAGTTCTTACTTATCCTTTGATAAGCGTAACATAATAATAATCCCAACTTCAAGAGTACGGGCTAGGGGACATAAGGATCACTCATCATAACCTTTAATTCAGGGAGTCTATAGGAATATTTCCTTCTTTGAAACGCTTTACTGGTATCTAGTACATAACGAATTGTCTGCTTTGGCAAGCTCAATTCAATACCCTCACGGATTTGCTTTCCCCCACCGGAGCGGGAGAAATGCGTCTCAATATTATGTCACACTTAAAATCTCATGGAGTTTTCAAAAACTTTCTTAAGTCTTCAAATTTGATGGAAATCCAGTAGCGTAACGGCAATACTCTAAATTTCCTTCAAATTTGCTTTATGGCACAAGAACTATGTACTTTCACATTCAAAGTTTAGAATCAAAACAAATATTCAATGTCATACCACATATCCGTTCATAGTTCATGCATCAACATATCATAACATGCCATAGTTCAAGAATAATCACACCTAATTCTTCATATATCTCTAGCATATGCATCTCCAATATTCCATATGAAACTATAACATGCAAAAGATGAGATCTATCTGTAGAGATTAATGCCTCATAAAATAAACATACTTATGATTCATGAATAGTCCTACATATCTCATCAATTTATGTCAAGCAAACTCATAGATTCATGTCATATAAAATCATAGATTTAAGCAACATAAGATCATGGCTTCATGTCATTTAAGTAGGGAAAATGTTTATTGCATACTTGGGGTTCTGGTAATCAATTACATGAGCCTTGTAATCGATTACACAGCTTCGAGTTTCAAAATAGATAAATTGAAGGCTCTGGTAATTGATTACATGGGCCTTGTAATCGATTACACCTGTTGAAAATACTTTCTAGGCCTCCAAGAACATCCGAGTAATTGATTACATGGAATGGTAATCGATTACTTGAGTCCAGAATGCGTAATCGATTACATGATGTTGCAATCAATTACTTAGGTGAAAAGTTCATATCTAAGTATGTCAAAACTCTCTGGTAATCGATTACATGGGCCTTGTAATCAATTACCAACACCTTCAAAATACGAAAATTTAAGTTTGAAACACCTTCTAAATTATTCCTTCCTTCTCAAACCATTATGAACCCTTGTTCCAATACTCTTTTTGAAATCAAAATGCTTTTGTAAAGATAAATGCCCATAGTTTCAAGATTAAGTTAAAAGAGTTAGGTCTTAAGCCTTAGATCTTTAGGTGATGACATAAACATAAACATGCTAATACAAGTTTCATTTTAATCTCAACATTATCAAGTGATGGCAAGGAAAAGTAAATGTCAAGGCTCGAAAATAAGCATGAGAATGCAAGTTCACTCTTAATCTTTGAGTTTAGGTGATGTCTTGAAAAATAAACATGCTAGACAAGAAATGTAAACATAAAATGCAAGTTCATTTATTATCTTTGAGCTTTAGGTGATGACTTGAAAAATAAATATGATATGCAAGTTCAATTCTTCATTTTAGTGCTCTAGACCCCTTAGAGTTTTCATTCTAAAGCAACAATCAACTTTAAGGTTGAAATAGGTAGGCTTTGAGATTAATTATTTAGGTGATAGTAAGGAAAATAAATATGAATGCAAGCGATTTCTTATCTATTTGAGTCCTAGGCTCAAGATTACTCTTTACAACATCATAGTTTCTTTATTTGCTAAAAACCCTTTTTTTAAGTGAAACCTTCAAGCTTTATAGGTCAAATAAATGATGGTTTTGCAACCAACACTCAAGATCCTCATCATTAATCCATGGTTTCTTCATTGTGTAGGCCATTGAGGCCGAAACCAAAAGGAAGGAAAAGGAATAGTAAAAACCAAAAAGTGAATGGAGAAGGAAAGAAGAATTAACATAGTATCATTTCAAACCACAAGTTTAAACAACAACAAAAAAGAAGACAACTCCCTACCTTGGATGTGTCTTTTGTTGGAAAAGGGTTTGATCTTGGAAAGAGAAGAGGAAGAAGAACTCTTGAACTCTTGAGAGGAAAAGGAAGAGCTTGAAGTTGCTCTTGAAAACTCAAAGCTTAGCAAATGATCTAAAGGTTCTTACAAGTTCATTTGCATGTGTATTTATAAGGAAATGAAACTGATAGAGGGTGGGAATGGGGAGAAGTGGCCGGTCAAAGGGGAAGGAAGAGAGAGGGAAAATATCTCTTTCAATGTGTCATTCAAAGGCATGGTTCAAGGAATGGTGGAGTATGGTGCAAAGCATGGTGAGGTATGGCTCAAAGTATGGCTATTTGTGTGTAAAAATAAATCAACATGTGATGAAAAATGGGGGAGAGGGTGCCAGCTTCTTCATGCCATGGGGGAGGAAAATCTTGTATTTAATTGTGGTTTAGAGATGTGTTTAGGTGTATCTTTGATTAGGCTTATAGTTAGGAGTTGCTAGGCAAGCTTTTAGGTAACTAATTAGGTAATTAAGGGTACCAAGGCATGATTTAGAGAGTGCTTTTACTTCATTAGTGAGGTCAAAACTCATTTTAAAGTGTAAACAATTGTAGACACAATTCCTTAATTTAAGGAATTGGAGAGAAAGAAAACACTATTCAAGATTTCATGACTAGGAATCTTGAGTTTTAAAAAGAGATTTAAGTTTAACCTAAGCAATTTTAGGTTATAATTAATTTTAATAAATTATTTTAACTCTAGATTAATTATGAAAATTGATCAATCTTCAATTAGAGCCTAATATTGCTTAGGTTTGTTTAATTTCATCATTAGGCCCAAAATGTACTATACAGGGGCAAAATTGTAATTTTGCATAAAAACCACCTGGGACCACTACGACTTGAACAAACATGCCTAGACTTATAAAAATGTCATTTAAAACCTTTGGGTGAAGTTCGGGCTCAATCAGCTCATCAATCGGTATTAAACAGCCACAGGGGCGTTTTGGTCATTTAGCCCATCGAAACTCAAAAATCATATTTTTCTGCTCTATTAGCATACATACCACACATAATCCCTTTTGAACATTGATTTGACCCTTTGAGGACTGCCAGGTCGGCCATCCTCGAATTCCAAGTGAAAAATGACCTCAGGGGCATTTTGGTCATTTTTACTCAAACAGAAAAATCGGGGTGTTACACTCCGTGAGAATTGAACTGCTCTGATACCAAAATGTAACATCCTAATATTTAACTCAATACGCCTAGGACATGTTAAAGTTAATTATTAGTTATTACCCTTTTGTTTCATTCTTTAAACTTTACTTTGTTAAATACTTAGCGAAAAATAGGGATAAATTTTATTTTTTTTTTTGAAAACTTAAAACAAAACATGAACCGCACATGCTAACATAAGTCCTATCGTTTGCCAAGAACATAGTATATCGTAAAGAGTAACCACAGCATTCATAACCACAAAATACGTATATTATGCATGATAACATAGTTCATACATGATAGTGCTGCAAATACTAACAATGCAGACAAGAAAACATAAAGGGGAAGTCACACCCATCTACGTGGGTTGAGCTTCCGTATAAGATAAATACATAAAAGCAAGGAAGTACATGGAACAACATGACATAAGCTACTAGCAAAAGCTCCCCTCCACAACCCTTATGAATACTTCTAATCACAGACACATTCATCAAAAGATTAGACGAGAATAGAAGGATCTACATGTGCAAGCTCAAGCACTCCGTCGGGTCCTCCACTGACTCCTACTGACGTCCATCCCACCTGGGGAGGGGGAGGGGGCACATACCCAATAAACTGAGCAGGGTCCTCTGGTGTAGGAAGATGAAGCGGGGGTCGGATGTGACCTCCACGACGTGGTCGCATCTCCAGTCGTCACGCCAACTTGGGCTGGGTCATAGTATCCTCACTACCTCTACCAACCTCTGTGGGCACTGCTAGAGTGAAACCCTCCAATTAGACGTGAGTGGAGGAATCCTCTGATGGGTCAATCTCCAAATGCCTCGTACGAGGAATGTAATCGTGGTAGTCGCGGATGGTCGAAGCGGCAGGGCGAGCACTTCAAGTCTGCTCATTGCGAGCCTGAGCACACTTGAACACTAGATCATCTCCATACAAGGAAGTGGGGAGAACCAGAAGCTGAAAACCGAGTAAGAAAAGGGGTGTCCCAAGCATGCAAAAAAATACATACTACACAGCGACCCACAAAGTGGTACGAGCAGTGATCTGAGTCATAGTGCACCTCCCAAACTGGCGTATCAACGAAGATCACGAACGATGCCATCATCCTCTGAAGACGTAGTGGAAAGAAAGAAAGATAGAGGGAATGAGAATCTTAAAGAATCTCAGTAAGGAAATCCTCCTATCCTAATGTCATCATCTACGTCCCCAAGAACCTGGGGTTTATTATAAAAGGTGAGCATGCATAAAGTTCATTATTAGGTTCGCAAATATAATTATCCAAGGTCCGTGTCTTTTAATATGAATCTTGATGCTATGAATGCAACATATCAGACCATGAGTGCATGGCAATACCATATGCAAACATCACTTGAACATAGCATAGAGAAACATGATTACGTGAATGGCATAAGGAAAAACATGGTACTTCCAAATAAATTCTTTTCTTTTTCTTTTCCTTAAGTGACATTAAGTTCATCATTCTCTTCATTATGGGGCCACCCTAATAACTCCTCCCTTTGAGAGTTTCTAGGTTATGAGTTCGTACCTAACTAGTCATCACTAGTCCTTGCTTATCCTAAGATAAGTATAATCCTGACTCCCAGAGTGCGGGTTAGGAGGCTTACATCATCTCCTTTTTCTAGGGAGATCCGCATCTTTCGAAAGATAGATATTGTCCTCTTTGCCCTTTTTCTAGGGGCGCAAGGTTTTGTTTCCTCCTTTTGCTAGGGAAAAACGTGTTTTATGTCAGTTTACCATTAGCATGTCATATAATGTCACATACTGTATTACTTTTACACATGCATCTAAAAGATTCCAAGTAAAAGTCATAACATGCTATACCCATCTTTATACAATTATAATCATCACATAAACCTCAAGTACATCAATTCATATCACATTATAAGGCAAGCACTCATAATTATTTCTTAATCGATTAAACTTCTAATTGCGTAAACCTAATTTTTGTATTTATTCTTTTATGTATCTAGGGGATCAGTTCTAATGGTTCTCACTAATCACCCAAGCTTAGGAATAGCACCAAACAGCATCACATAGCTTGGGTAGAAATTATAAAATTCCGATACGAGATTCTAGGAGCTACGTCTTTGACCCTCTCTGAGTTTCGCCTTCTACTAAGGTGCTAAAATTAATTCCTAAACCAATTATGAGCGGCTCCTACACTTATACACTCAATAGAACATATTTCTCCCATTTTTATTTATCCTAAAATAGAATCCACAATTTTATCCTTAAGAGTTCTAGAATTCACATTTTTATTATTTTCTAGTTACTAGTTTCACTTTTAGTGTTAAGAATCAATCTTACACTAAATGTTACCAAGTTTTTCATGATCAAACAATCCTAAACAGAACTCCATCATACCAAGACAGTTTTGGCAGTGGCTAAAATTAAATGGGTCAAGGATGTGAAAAATCCTAATTTTATGGTTTTTCTAGAAAGCTAATTTCTTTCCTAACGTGCATAAAATAGTTCCTACATCAATAATTATAATTTTCTACACATTCTAACACATCAAAACAGCATCATATAGTAGCAAACTCGCCAAGGTAGTAACCAAAAAGTTCAACTGGAAAGAACACATAAAATCACAATTCTAAGGCATATAAATTTCTAGTTTCTCTTGGATTCAATTTAGAACTTCTAAAACTCTTTGTAAACTAATTTATTTTATCAAAAGTGCTAAAGAGAAAAAAAGTAGCCAAAGGGGAGTAGCTAAATTAAAACATTCTTGAAAGAGGTTTAATCCATAAAATCATGTTTGTAGAATTCTTTAAACTCTCACTACCTAAGAAAAACCTTAGGACATAGATTATTGGCTCGTGTGACCAAATGAAACTTATACTAAGCTCATCATCATCACATGGCTGAAATTATGCATTCACAAGAATGCCTCCACAGTGACACTTTTTCTTGAGACAAAAAGGGCAAGTCTTTGAGCTATAGGAACTTTTAGTGATGGCAAAATCATAAACATGCTATGCATGTCATTTTATTTTTCATTATAAAATAAAGTGAAGGCTTCAAAGTAAATATGAGATGAAAGTTCATTTTTAATCCTTGGGTTTAGGTGATGGCTTGAAATATAAACATGCTAGACAAGAAATATAAATATGAAATGCAAGTTCATTTCTTATCCTTGAGCTTTAGGTGATAACTTGAAAATAAATATTATACGCAAGTCCAATTCTTTATTTTAGTGCTCTAGGCCCCTTAGAGTATTCACTCTAAATCAACAATGAACTTTAAGGTTGAAATAGGTAGGCTTCGAGATTAATTATTAGGTGATGACAAGAAAATATAAACATGAATGCAAAGCTTGAATATAAATATGTCATGCAAGGACTTGAAATATAAATATGCCATGCAAGGACTTGAAATATAAATATGAATGCAAGTTCATTTCCTATCTTGCTAGAGCTCATTCAAGACTTTAAAGGAACATAAATAATATTCCAAAAATAGTGGCAATACCTAAAGTAAACTTTATTTAACATTCTTGAGATTATCATTCCTTTCCAAGGGTATCATAAAACACAAGTCTTGGAACAAAATATAAAGGGACCCACACCATATTCTTTATTTTATGCCCAAGAGCTCCTATCTAGAGTAAACTCTAGAACGTGCCGATCAACTTTAAGGTTGACAAGGGTAAGCTTTGGGCTCTTTGAAAGCCAAGTGATATATTTTCTTAAGTAAAACCTTTAGTGAGCTACCTAGCATTTTCATCAAACTTGGTAAAAAGTAAAACTCAAACTCTAGAGGTCTCATTGTGATGAACTCATAGTCATCATCTAGAAACTCTCAGCATCAAGCTATCATGAAAAACCAACAAAGCCTTGAAGGCCGAAATGCATAAGAAAAGAAAAAGAAGAAGCCGAAATGATAAAGCATAGGGGTTCATCAAAACATCATTTCAAACCAAGAACAAAGCTTAACAAGGCAAGGAAATAATTTTCAAAACAACTCCCTAACAAAGATATGTTTTCTAGGATGTGAAAAGGACTTGATCTTGAGGGAAAGATGAAAGAAAAATCTTTCTTGGAGTTTGAAGATGTTTCGGCCAAGGAGAAAAAGAAAGAAAGAAAGTTGTGTTTCTTGAGTTTGATCTTTGGAAAGGTAAGGCTAAGTGTTTAGGAGTTAATGTATGGTTGAGAGGTGGTGGTTCTTTCTAAGCAAGAAGAAGATGAAAAGAACTCTTGAACTTTGAGAAGAAAAGAGAGAACTTAGAATTACTCTCTGAAGCTAAACTTAGCAAATGAAAAAGTGTAACCAAGTCCATCTAGGCATGGTATTTGTAGAGAAATAAAGCAAATGAAGGTGCATTGAAGGGGAGAAGTCTGTGGTCTTATGGAGCATGAGGTGAGAGAATTTGCTTTATGAAGGCATGGTGAGGTATGGTGGTGAGTATGGGCAAGCATGGTCTCAAGTATGGCTTCAAGCATGGCCATGTATGGCCTTTGAGTGTTCATTTTGAATTGAAGTAAATTAAATCTTTTGAATGGAGGAGGAGTGGTTGGCGGTCTTCTTCTTAATTAAGGGGAGGAAATCACAATTTATTGTATATTTGGAGTGAGCTTAGGGGTAGTATTTGATTATGCCAAAGATTAGAGATTGGTGACTAAGTGTTTAGGTAAGTAAGTAGGTAATTAGAGGCATGTAAGATTAGATTAAGAGGTGGTCTTTCTAAATTAATAAAGTCAAACTTTATTAACTTGGAGTCCAATGCCAACTGTAACACCCCGATTTTTCTGTCCGAGGGAAATGACCAAAATGCCCCTGAGGTCATTTCCTGACCCGAACTCGAGGGTAACCAACTCGGTCATCCTCGAAGGATCAACTCAATGTTTGAAGGGGATTGAATGGCCTTTGAATGCTTTCGGAAGCGAAAATTTCGTTTTCCGCAGTTTCGGGTCAAAATGACCAAAATACCCCTATAGCGCTTTTACGCGGGTAAAGGTGCCGTTTGAGCCCGGAACTTTCCCCAGAGGTTTAAAAACATGATTTCATGTGTCTAGAGGTATCTGTTCAAGTCCCGGTGGTCCCGGGCAGTTTTAGTGCAAAATTACGATTTTGCCCCTGGAATAGTGTTTTTAAGCTTAATGACGTAATTAAGCAAACCTAAGCAATATTAGGCTCTAAACGAAGATTAATTTATTTCCTTAATTAATCTAGAGTCAAAATAATTTATTAAAGTTAATTAGAACCCAAAATTGCTTAGATTAAACTTAAATCCCTTTTTAGAACTCAAGATTCCTAGTCTTGGAATCATGAATAGTGTTTTCTCTCTCCAATTCCTTAAATCAAGGAAATGTGTCTAGAGTTGTTTAAACTCTAAATTGAGGATTTAACTCTCTAATGGTGCAAGACCACTCCTTAATTATGTCTAGACCACCTTAATTACCCATTTACCTTACCTAAACACCTTCTTACAAATTCCTAATCTTAAGCATAATCAAAGATACACCTAAACACAACTCTAAACCACAATTAAAATGCAAACTAATCCTCCCCATGGGCTGATGCATTTTCGGCCACATGCTCCCCATTTGACACATATTAAATTGTTTTCTCACTCAAAGAGCCATGCTTGAGCCATACCTTGAGCCATACCTCACCATGCTTTGAACCATACCTCACCATACCTCAAGAACACATTATCTCACCTCATGGAACTCATGGAGAGCCTCCAATCTGCACCCTCATGGCCGAAACCTTCTCCTCCATGAGCTCCCTCCATTTGTTTCATTTCTCTATAAATAGAATGCCTTGAGGAGCTTGCACCACTTTTAGATCATTTGCTAAGTTTAGGAAACACTCAAAGCTTTCTTTTTCTCTCAAAGTCTTTGTGTTCTTCAAGTTCTTGGAGTTCTTCAAGTTCTTCATCATCTTCATCTTCTTCTTCCATCTTCAAGTTCATCACACCAAGTAGGGATTTTCTTTCATGTGTTCTTTCTTTAAAGTTCTTGTTCTAAGCTTAAAGTTCATAGTTTCTCTTGATTCTTTTTAGAACTTCTTTTTCTTCCCTTTACCTTTTCATTTTCGGCCATGGGCCTTGGAGAACAAAGGAATGAGAGCTTGATGATGAGAGTTTCATGATGATGTTCATCACTTGAGACAAACTCTAGAGCTTGATTTTTGTTCTTGAGCAAAAGTGTTTCTAGATTTTTCCTTTCTTGAACTTTTGAGAACCGTAACTTTGATGTTGTTTCAAAATGGTTCTAATGACTCAATGATGAGGTCTCATGATGTTGGAGTTTGTATATCACCAAGATCATGGATTCTAGAGTTTCAAACATTTCTTTTCTTTCCTTGAAGTTTCGCCATTACCTTTTCCTTTTCATGCTAGATGTTTGATTTTTAAATATGTTATGTTGAGTTCTAAGAACTCTAGACTTTTACCTTGTCTTGGTTTGATGAGTTTGGGTTGAGGTTTAAGTTCCTTTAAAGTCTTGTTAAGAGCTCTAGGAAGATAAAATGAACTTGCACAATTTATTTTATGCTTGCATTCATATTTACACTCTTGCTATGCATCTTTACTTTCAAGCCATCACCTAAGAACATAAAGATTAAAATGGAACTTGTATCATCACTTAACTTAATTCTCAAAGCCTTTCTATTTCGGCCTTAAAGTCGATTGTTGTTGGGCCTAGAGCACTAAAATAAAGAATTGAACTTGCATTATCACCTAATTAATTTCTCGAATGCCTATCTATTTCGGCCTTAAAGTCGATTGTTGTTGGGCCAAGAGCACTAAAATAAAGAATTGAATCTTGCATCTTTACTTTCAAGCTTGCACGTTTAAGATTATGCTTCAGCATATTTACTTTCAAGTTTACACGTTTAAATTATGCCTTGCATATTTAATTTCAAGTCATCACTTTACCTTGAAAGCAAGATTAAAAATGAAGAGCATGAGCACGCTTAGTTTATGTCGTAACTTAAGAACCTAGAGCTCAAAGACTTGCCCATTTCATTCCAAGTTAAAGTTCAATGCAAACCACACTTTGAATGTATCGTTTTTGCCAAGTAGTGAAGATGGACTTGCAATGAGTTTTCATCTAGCTACTAGGACCAATAGCCTATGTTTTGAGTTTTCCTTAAAGTTTGACAATTCTTTATAAGGTTATGTCGTTATAAGTTGTGATTCCAATCTCTTTTAGGGGATGGAATATGTTTTGGTCAGTGACCTAAGGCTTCACCTAGCCTCTTGATGAATTAAAATGTTTTGCAAAGAGTTTTAGAAATTCTAGATTGATTCCAAGAGAAACTAGTTAACTTATGTACCTAGAAATGTCAATTTAATTCTCTTATTGAGGCAAGATGTTTTCGGCTCTGATGTGATGAATGTGATGCTGTATGATGATGTTTTAATGTGTTGGAATGTGTGAAAATATCATGTGATGATGTAGAAGCAAACCTATGCATGATAGGTAAGAAACTAGCTAACTAGAAATACCGTAAAGCTAGAATTTAACATAGTTTT